>CM072884.1:4911961-5559461 GCA_037013685.1 Acridotheres tristis
CTAAACACTGGGCAGTCTTTTAGTGCCTGTCCTGTTGGGCTCTCCTGTGAGTTACTCATCCCTACCTCAGGTGCCACATGTGGCTTCATCCCCTAGAGGTCCTGGCCGATTCCCTGTGAGCATTGTGCCTGATCTGATGACTCAACATGGGAATATCACTGATGATAGAAATTGAGGATTGACCATATGGTGGTAAGGGAGGGGGGAACAAAAGAACTACTCCAGCTTTCCTAGTATGATCAGACACGCCAGTCCACTTCTGAGATATGTCCATTCCCTTCAGCAGCTGGAGGAGTGGAGAAGGAAAAGTTTCCTCCCTCAGACTTGCCCAGAAATCACTCATATTTTAAAAGGAGTTACTTTCGATAATGGAGTGTTACAAAAGATGGGCTGGGGAAGTCTGGCTTGGCAAAGTTTTATGATTACAAAGGATTATACTTGCTTTGGCTTGAAAGCTCAGCATTTTTCAGGGCCGTGTCTTCCAAAAAGACACTTAAGTGAGGAGACTTAAGAGAAGATTAGCAGCTAACTGTTCTTATTCACATCGTTATCCAGGTGACTGCATTTCCTGCTCTCAGGGATTGCCAGGGTAATGCCTGCGGAATTGCCAGGGTAATGCCGTAGAGCAACAGCTGTGGGGTCTGGAAGTCATGACTTTGTCAAACTGTGCATTGCAGAATCTAAAAGTTTAATAGTTTTGCGATGGAAAGGAGGGGAAACTCTCATTCAGGCCACTCGTCTCATTTCCAAACCTGACCACCCACTCATGTTTTCCTCTGGGGAAAGCCCTGTCTGGAACAGATACAAGAACCTTGGTTGGCATGAATTTTGGGGAGTTTTGTGATGGGAGTGGCAGGAGTTCACCTACAGAATAAACCCGTTCTCTTTTGTTGTAAAAGTTTGCCAAGATTTTCCTGTAGGTGGCTGGTGCTTGCCGACTCCAGCGCCTGGGACATCTGCTGTCTGTGGACTGGGATGGAAGCTGTGCTTCCTTTGTGGCTCACTGCCATCTCGTGATGCTCTCAGCCATGTCCTACTGCCGCTTCAATGGGAAGCACGTTCATTACTAATCCTCACTCTGTTCCCAAGGTTTTGCAGGAAGAGCTGAGCCAGAACAGCTCAGAACAGCTCCGAGTTTAGGGACCAGGAGCCCTCTTGTGGAAGGCTCTCGCAGGTGATACCTGTTCATCGGCTCTGCAGCATTACTGGGGTACATTTGAGGTGTGAAAAACAAAAACTCAGTGAAATCTTTTCCTCGAATCCCTCAGGTTGTCCACGCTGTACATCCCGCACTGCCGACTGCACTGTTGGTTGTACAGCGATGCTTGCTGCACGGACCCTTTGGCTCTCTGCAAGGGGGAGCCAGCAGGATAAAAAAAAAACTCTGCTCACCACCACGGCCGACAACACAACCTCCTGTGAAGGAATGCAAACCCCCACCCACGCCACAGAGGCTGTGTGATGGCCTCCTTACAGACGAGGTCGCTGGGATTCCAGCTGAGAGGACCCTCTGGCAGAAGGATGTCACCAGTGGCACACCAGGTCAAGACTTCAGGAACCTCTGGCTTGATGGTGCCTCTGTGAGAATCAGGGGCTGCAGAGCCCTAACAGGGAGCCCATGCCCACCTACCCCTTCAGTAACACGGAGCTGCCCTTTGGGAGACCCCAAATCCTGACATGCAATCTCGTCAGTTTGTGCCTCCACGTTGGTAGCGTGAGCAGCTAAAACTTTTACGTTCAGCCTCACACAAGTATCTGTTCTTTCCACTGGAGGACTTTGAATTTGGATTCAACCATTACAGATACACATCTCTTCTCCCCTAAAGAGGCAACAATGGACACATTTTTCATGAAAAAAAAAGACACCTTGGAAGTGAGTCTATATGCCTCATGCTTATTTGCATACTAGACTTTTTAGGGAATGATGCACATTGGCAGCACTCCTAAGAGCTAATTAATATTGCTTATCTACTGCAGTGGCACAAGTTCTCATAACATTTCTCTCTTGAAACGACAGCCTTGCCAACCCAAGCACTCAGGCACAGCTCCTCCATTCAGTTGCTGTGTGAGGGCACACACCCTGTGCACACACAAAGCCCAGCTTTGGTGTGCATTCCTTCCCACTCACACACATTGGAACTTGTGTGACAGCCAGTGGTGACCGCGTGTGTATCTACTGTAACCAAATGTCACTCGGGGTCTTGCTTCATAAAGAGGGGTTCTGCTTCTGTGTGTACATCTGTCACGGGATACTTGTACAGGAAAGCTCCGCAGATTTTTGGGAGTTTCTCACAGCAACACGAGGATATTTCCTTCACACTGAACGTTGCTGCTTTCTGCCAGTGTTCTCTCTACCCAGCCAGGACTAGAAGGAATTTCCCTACAGGATGCTAACATTGGACAGGACTCATCTGATCCAGGTGATACTCTTGCCTACTATGTAGGAAAAAATGGTTTCTCATTTTCAGGGGAAAGGAGGAAAATGCCCCAACTCCTAACAAGCTTCCTAAGTAACTCTGCCTACTAACCTAACTCAACCCTGCCCTGAGTTTGACTTTAATGTTTTTCCCTTTTGCTCTGCAAGCTGCACCAATTCCTGCACTGCTCTATCCACGTTATCAGGGCAAATCAAAGTCTGAAAGCACAATGCCATCCTCTTTGTGGGATGTGTTGTCACTTGAGCTGCTTCTCTTCCTAGGACGCAGCAGACATAGTCCATCCATTTCACTTTTTTCCTAGTTGGTACATATTCAGAAACTGATGGAGAAAATAGGAGGATTTAAAGTGGTTTATAGGATACTGAACTCTGAGATTAAGTAAACAATAAGACAATGCTCCCTTTCTACTCCTGCAGAGTCACGCTGTGCCATCACCTTTTTACTGCTTTCCCATTGTACTAAGTCTAATGGGAACTTCAGAATATTCTTACAGAGGAGTTTTTGACAGAGAAAAGGAGGTAAGCTGGGGGATAAGGAAACAATTGCACTTGTATCTTCTGGTTGCAAAGAGAACACAAGTGACAGAAATCAAAGTGTTTCCAAAGGCAGCCTGACCCTATTGCAGGACTTGGTGCATGAATGATGTCTCACACTTTTCAGGTTTCCTGTTCTTTCAGCCTATGCTTGTTCCAGCACAAACCACTCTCTCTTGACATTCACTTCCAACTTTGCTGATTTCCAACACTGTTCTTCCCTATAACCACACTGCAATTGCACCTTGCCAGCCACACCACAGCTCTGCCAGTTGTACCAGCATGTTTTCCCTCTCACTATCCCATGCTCTACTTCTGCACAGCCTCTCGCAGAAGGTTTTGTCTTTTGCACTGTGTCAAACCTTTCTACATCACCACAGACTCCAGTAACACTTTCAGTAACTTCTCCCAAAGGAAACCAAAAATTTCACTGATCAATATGTCTAGCATCAGGTTATTTTTGTAGGCTTGATGGGCAGGTTATATGGTTCATTTTTCATTAAGCACTAATGCTCTGGATCACGTTTTCTATTGCCTTATGCTGTATTCAGTGAATTGCACATAGATGATTTCTGTGAGACCTTCTCAGCTTTATATCTGTGTCATTGTAGCAAGTGAGCTGCTCTGTTTACCATGGGTGTTTTGTATATAATGTTGTTTCCTGGGGTTCCTCCTTTAATTGTATGAAAAAATAAATTGTAAACTATCTTTCCTTTCTTTAGTAATAAAAGATGTCTGTCTATGCACTGGGTAGAACCTCTGTTATTCATGTTAGCCACCATTTCACAGCATCCAGGTAGGTGATGCAGGTGTTGACAAAGCTGTACCAGGTACAGCTGGCACCAAGCCACAGCTCTGTCCGGTGTGCTGACAGCAATGACAAAATGACACTCAGGTAACCCAGCTTGTCACTTCCACACCCCTCACATCTGTCAGTTTACCTGGGGTTAGCTGAGCAGTGTAGCTAGAGATCATCTTTCTCCCTCCAAACAGGAGGTTTTCTGCAAAAGCAAAACCCAGTGTAAGGTATTCTCGCTGTACCCCTGGTACTTGGGTTACCTACTCTGAAAGTAGAGGGTCAGTAATTTCAGTGCTGTGCTTTTGCTGGGGGTGGAGTGAGTGTGGATGTGAAGAATCCCTTACAGGTGTATGTAAAAAACAAGCTCTGAATCAATTCTTCACTCTCCATTCGGGAATCTAAGAAATAAGGAAGTGCAGGGAACTAAATTCAGCAAGAAACTGAGAAACAAATGGCTGCTAATCTTGAGTGCTTCCCCTGGCAGCATAAGAACATGTAGCAGCCCTCCCTTGCACAGAGAGAAAATCCACACAACTGCTACACCTTGGCTCTGTCTTCCCTCCCATTAAAGAACATCCCTGCATCAATGGTCAGGCACAGGAAAATTAGTATTCCTTAGGCATCACATCAAATACCACCAAACAGGAATAGAGACAGAGCAATGACACAGCTAAATGTCATCAGAGCTGCTATACAGATAAGAGTGTTGGATATTGGGTGGGGATGTAATAGCAAGAAGAAAGAAGATAAAAAAGAAGAAGATAAGACGTTGCTGTGTAAGCACAATGACAGAAATGTGACCTAGAAAGGCCTATTTTCTTTTTTTTGAGGGGATAGGGGGGCAAAGGACAACACCATTACTGTCACCAACACATGCAGAGCTTAAAACAGGAAGAGTGAAAGATATATCCATACTTCTGATTATGCATATCCTTCACTTACACATAGGAAAGGAAAATCAGAGCTGGTCGATGACAACACTGAAATACACGTTTCTTGAATAGAAAAATGAGCTGCACTGGGGTGTTTAAAAAATTAAATGCTCACTTCAGGAGTCAGAAAACACAACATCTTATTGAAAGCAAACTGTGCCAAAAATCTGCTTTGGGTGGGTGGAATACACTCTGTGGGATCGACTGTTCATATTTCTATCAACAGTAATTATCTGGAAAAGCATTCAACCAGAACAGATTCTTTTCTTATGAAAAGAGCACCTGGATGTAATCCCTTTTAGTAGGACAAAAAAATTTCCAACAAAGAAAGGGAACAGGAATTCTGACCTCCTGCTTTGGGGGAACAGTGATGGGCCACCTCACCCTTCTGAGTACAGAACATTTCACAGTAACTCCAGCACCACCCACAGGTAACAGCTCTGACTTAACAGTTCGTCTCTGGAACAAAATAATAGAGCTGGCACTCTCGTGGCTCTTGCTTTTGTTACTGCCTAGGTAGAGGAATGTCTGGTGGGATTTTAGAGCTCTTCTCAAGGAGAATCACTCAAGGATGCTTCTCTAGTACCAACACTGTACCAGCATAGAGTACCTGCTGTACTGACATAAAGAGCTCATGGACACAGTCACTGCTGGATGGCTTTATTGAGTGTCTTGAACTACAATGGTCACCCCCTAATTTCCAACTTGCAAATGAAATTAGAGGCCTTCTTATTGTTAACTGTCCACAGTGCCAAGTCTTTCACAATCACCACCAAAAATAAGTCATGTTTTCTGTGGCCCCCTCAGGCTTCTATTGAGGAACCCAAATCATGCCTTTTTCAGGGTATTTCCATATAATTCTCAGCTCCTCCACACTGACTGCCAAATACCCCAAGTATTTGTAGGAACCAAATAAGAAACCACCATCAGCACATTCTTCAGGCATTGTTTGAAGAGCAGCTTTCACCAGGGCATAATTAACTTTTGGAATCAGGGCACCTTTAGCACATGAACCATCCATAGGCTTCTTTACCTTGAGTATTTCTACATCACTGGTGGTTTGGACATTTTCAGCAGTGAAATGGGCTCAAGATGAGGCCTTGGAGCCCTCAATTCCTGCCAAACCTAGATGACACTTCCTGGTCTGTAAAATCTCTGTACTTCCACCTTCTCAGGTGGAACAGGTTTGGCCCTCCCAAGCTCTTTGTGCAGTGATATCCATCCCTGACCAATGTTTTCAGCAAAACACTTTTTCACAGGATACAACTGCATTCACAGACAACTTCCATGATCCCTTGACTGAAGGCTTTTACAAGCAGGATCCAAATGCTTCTTACAACAGAGATCTGGAGAAGACTCAGTAGCTCTTCAATTCTCTTGCTCTCTCCATCTCTGGTTTTCCCTGGGCATTGTTTTCTGTTTGGCCTAAGATTTCAGTCATACTGAGCCTGGATTGCCTAAGGAGAGAAGAGAGAGTGCAAAGCAATTTTATGCCTGTATCCTCCTGACAGAGACATGACTGCAGAATCCAAGCTCTTGTACATTTCTTCTACAACTAGTGAGTAAGTTTCAGTAATTTACATGACCAGTGTCATGGCTTTTTCCCCCCCCAAGCCTCCAGCTATCCTCCTTCTTTCCTCTCTTTAATAGGTATGGAAAGAAAGCAGCAATGAAGGAAACACTGGCAAGACTAAATCGGCATTTCGAAGTCTGGTATGTGAACAACAGCAACAACCAAGAGAAGAACTGAGGTTTAGAAAGCCTAGTGTGTTGTGTTTTCTCTCAATGTTTGAACACAGACCCAGACACCCTCCTAGCCCAAGACTGGAAGGGGCAGAGCTGCTCCTCACCACTCTGCCAGCCTCTGTTCGTACAGCTCCTTGCGCTCACGACTCCTCTTCTCCTGCAGGGTCTCACCAGCCAAGCCATACATTGCCATCAGGAGGCCTCCTGCAGGGACCCTGAAGGAGGAAGCAGAGAAGTCACCAGTCACCCAGGGGACACACAACAGCAATAACTTACTGGCATCAGCAAAAGGAGCAGGCAGGGGCCAGATTCTGCATGAAGGAAGTGTCACATTCCCCAGAACTCACATCACGTCAAGACTAAGGTACTCCTACGGTCACCCACCAACCACAGCTTCTCTTCAGCTGTGACAATGTATTTTGAATTTACTCATTGACAGGCACACATAGGACAAAGGGGTGGAAGGATTTATGGTGCCCAAGGAAGATCCCATAGAACACCTAAACCAAATTTCAGACAGTGACACCCCTGCTCAGCTTCCATCCAGCTCTGGAAGTACTTGTGTTCTCTCTGGTACAGCTCCCTAAGCTTCTCCCAGGCATGCCCACAGCTGACACCATCCTGATGGTGCCAATCTGAAAAGTCAGATTTCTCCTGAGTTAGAGGTCATTGTCCAGAAGCACAGAGCCTCTGAGAGAGAACCATGGGCTCCTCCATATCCTGGGGAACTTTAGGAGACTCATGACTGCAAGAAACACATGAAGACATGTGTCACCTTACAGCCCAGCCATGCAGCTGCTCCCTAAGTTTCCTATTGGCTGCTGCTTCACATTTTAGTTTTGGTGGAGCCTATGTTGTTCCCTCTAATAAGCAAACAGCAGCAAATAAGATGCTCTACTGAGAGCACTGAGCTCTCACTACTGAGAGAGCAGCAAAACACAAAACAAGAAACAAAGAAGAAAAGAAAAACAGTTTAAAGGTTGGAAGAAAAGTGATCATCATGAGGTCCTAAGAGAGATACAGGAAAATTCCTCAAGGCAAGAGAGGAAGGGAAGCTCCTGCAGCCCCACCTGTGATTCCAGGCTCACAACTCACCCAAATGCTGCTCCAAACACGATGCCACCCGCCAGGCCCTGCAGGCCCAAGTGCATTCTGAACAGGGCTCCTGTGAAGGCTAAAAAAAGAACAAACCCACTGAAACTAGAAACAGCCCACCACAGACATCTCACACCAACACAGGGAGTTGCTTTGCTGCATTTCTCCATGAGCTGACATCTGCTTTTAACAGAGCAGAAAGCAAGTGCCATGGCCACTGAGACAGACCCTCACCACACAGTCACCATGGTCTCTGCACTGAAACATTGCACTAAGTTCCTTCTGCTTCAGAAAAACTGCCAAAGTTTTTCCTGTATCACAGAAGAATCTATGAAAGTAAAACCAAGCTTTCTCTAGGTTGGAGCATGATCTCCCTCAACCTTTTTTCTGTGCAGCAACAGCTAATAATAGTAGCTGCCATGTAAGGCAGAAAGGATCAGTAAAAATTGTATCCAACTGTAAGGGCAATAAAGCCTGTAAAACTGAACAAGCAGATCATTTACCCAGAGCCCTGCTGCCAAAAGTGGGCATGCAAAACTTAGCACGAAAAGGGCAGCCTACAAACAGTGTGGTGAATTGTTACCAAGAGTGGAAATAAAAAATGCTTTCCCTGTTAAACAGGTGCTTATGAGAACAGGTTAAGCACCAAGTATTGCCTTTACCTCACATAAGCACTTTTCACACAAAATATTGCAGCAAGTATCTTGAAGATGAACTGATAACCACAAAACTCCCCAATGTTTTCAGCAGTGCCTCAGTATCTCTGTTACAAATAAAGGCACACAGCAGGCAAACAACAGGGCAAAGTCAGTGGAACAAGAAGCAAAACCCGAGAGAACAGAAGCTGTTCAAGCCCAAGGGATGTGGATACTTGCTTATGCCTTTCTGCTACGACCCTGGCTCACAAACAGAAGCACACAAGGTTACAGCACTCTTACCTCCTGCTGCAGCAAAATTACTGATGGTGGTTTTATCACGGTATGCAGACAGACTCGTGCTCACCACGCTGCAAAGGTAAGGCACAGAAGTCAGCAATTGCACATGGAAAAAGAGAGGCAGCAAAACACAGCCTGAAATAAAGCTGGATTTCATTAAGGCAGCCCTCAGGTTGCCTCTAACTGCCTGGTTGTCCATCTGTTCAGAGCACACCCATGCCAGCCATGACTTCTGTGACTTTACTGCAGGCAGCTGCACAGACATAGGCAATATCGAGTTCCTGAACTGGATCTGAGACACTCTTTCTTTTTTTAAATCAAAAACTTTTCTTTACCATTGTACAGAATCATAGAATCTGAATGGTTTAGGCTGGAAGTGATGTTAAAGATCATCCAGTTCCAAGCCCTCACTGTGGGACAGGACACCTTCCACTGGACCAGGCTGGTCAGAGCTCCATTCAGCCTGGCCTTGAATATCTCCAGGGATGGGGCAGCCACAGCTTTTCTGAACTGGCTGTTCTAATGCCTAGGAACGTATAACATAGTCAAGGATAAAAGAATTAGAGTAATGGAAAGGTCCTACCAGTCAGTCAGTCCTGATGCAGGACATTTACCCCAGAAGCTGATCCCTGTGTCAGTAAGATCTTGCCTTGCACACAGTCCCCAGTACAACAGCCTAAGTCACACTTGTGACACCAGCAGGGTCACCTACTCTTGTGGCACCAGATTTCCCTCTGGGATAGGTAAACCAACTCCTCCTAGAACATCAGCTAAGCCCCAAAGCACTCTGTTCTCAGTTCAGCAGCCACATATTCCCCAGCCTCCTGCATGACATTGACAAGCCAACAGCAATCCTCCTCTCTTTCCCAACACAGATAAACCCAAATCACTTGGGTTTTAACTGTGAAACTTAAAATTTTTCACGACTGCAGGATGAAATTTTCAACTTGGACTTTACAGAAACAGTGTTGAGAAGCAAATAGCTTCGTTCAGAACATTTTCCAAAGGGCTGGTGGAAAAGGGCTGATCTGACTGCAGGGGAGACACCTGGTGGAAGATTACGAGGTTACATGTCAAATTCAAAGAAATCCAGGAAAACCCAAAGAAATCAAAAGCTCCAAAAGAGAAAGCCAACAGCATGCTAACTAAGCCTAAAAACAGATACTAAACTAAAAGGAGCCACAGAAGCCAAGAGACAGTGAGGAAGAAATTGAGAAAGGAACAAAAAAATTAGGGAGGCAGAAATATAAAATAACGCCAGTCAATACTGGGGGATCTTAAAAGTAGAAGGAGAACTTAAACAGAGAGAGTCAATGCAGGTTTAAATTTTTTAATTTACTAGTTTGAACAAAAGGGAAGGAGATATTTCTAGTTTAAAAGGACTTTGCTCAGAAGTCCATGCCTAGTTTGATGTTCTATTGCCAGAAATGCACTGAAACACCCAAGAAAGAAAATCAGGGAAGCAGAACACTCTCTGCATTGATTTTGTGTGTGTAGGAAAAATCTGAAGGCCTAAAAAAGTACAAAGAGCTGGTAAGTCTGATATTCAGCAACTGCTCAAGAACAAGACAATCCCCTGCAAGTGTCTGAGGACAAGAAAAAACAATTGTGAGTAACACCAGTGTATACAAACTAGGAGTAATGAGACATACCAGAAAGGACAAAAATCAGTGTGGGTTAGAAAGCACTTCCAGAAACTGTCAACACACTTTAACACTCCCTCAGAGAAAAAGCACCAAAAGAGATGAAGCAAAAGCAGAAAGCAGCTGTCAAGAAAGGGAAGAAGTGTTCAAGTCAGTAAGAGCAGGGATTAGATGTACAAACAGGGCTTTTCCACGCTAAGGGTTTGTGTTGATACATTAGATGATGAGAATTCTGGGGTGATTCTAAAAGGTTAAACCCTCTTCATGCTCCTGCCTGATCAGCCAGACTCGTGCTAAGGCAACACCAGGAGCTGCAATCAATCACCAGAGCTGTGGGCACTGCGGGCACGGAAAGCTCTTGGCCCCTGGTGCTGAAGGACAAGGAAAAGCACAAGCACAAGGCAGCTCTGCTCCCTCTCCCATCAGGAAATACTCACTTGAATACGGTGGCAAAAGCTGCAACCCTCCAGCTCCAGCGCCAGCCGTAGCGGATGAAACTCCGGAGACCAGCACGGTGTGCAGATTGCTGAGGGGACACAGGGGACATGTCACAGGTCGCAGCCACACCCTGCAAGCCAGGCCATGGCACTGATGGCCCTTGGCACTGGCATCCCAACCCTGATCAAGTCGGTCCCCTTCGGAGGAAAAGCTGCTCCCAGCCACCAACAGGAAAACCAAGAATCAATTCCAGTTTGGAATGTCAGCTGGTCTTTCTAATCCTGCTGTTGAAAGACATCTGGGCGTCCTCTTTGAGGACAGTACTGGAAAGCAGCAGAGGAGAAGGGAGGAAAACTAGAAACTACTTCATTATTATGAGTTCACAAGTATTAATAAATAATAACCATCAATAAATAATAAATAATAGTATATAAATAATAACCATCTACACTAAATATCAAGATACCATCAAGCTCTGCTGTTTAACACTGGCACTTTAAAGTTTGAAAATAAGAGGTTTTATAAAATATGTGATAAACAGAAGCTTCACAAAAATTAAAAACATTGCAGTTAATACCATGAAAGTAAATAAATTTTCTCTTCCACTGCTTGTGGTGCAGGAGCTTAGCCTGGGTTCAGATGTACCAAGAAGTCGCCAGAGTGAAGCCAGGTAGTGGCAATTTGCTGGTCACCACATCAGAGGCCAAATCTAATTGTAAATGATGCAAAATTTACATCAGGCAGATTTTTAAAGGGGTTTTCTTCCTCATAATCCAGGTAACCAACACTTTAATTGAATAACAAACACCTAGAAGTTCAAATACATCTATAAAATGTCGCAAATGTTCTTTGTTGTGCTGGTGTTCTACAAGAATTTTAAATGGTCTAAAAACGACTCACATTAATTAAGATAAGAGTACAATCCCAGTTTGAAGTATGAAGTCTCCTGTCATCACAGTAAAACTTAAAAGCAGAAAGCCTTCTCGAGACATGTTAATCAGCCACTTAAGAGAACGGTGAACTTTGTTACCAGCTTTCTCGGTAAGGGAGAGCGCCGGTTTGAAGCTGACCGCAATTTGGGTAACGGGGCACCGCTAATTCCCGCAGCAGCAGACCGGGCCGGCTGCACGCCCTTACACACCGTGTACTGGTGTGCTTGCTACACACTCCCAGCAAACTTTCTGCCCCAGAACCGGGCACACACACGCGTTTCACAAACCCGGGGCCACCCTGCGGGCCCCGGTGTCACCCCAACCCGCGCCTCCAAGGACAGCTTCCAGCACCGGCGCCTCCCCAAGGCCGAGGCCTCCCGGGGCCGCCGCAGGCCCCGGCGGTGCCCGGCGCTCCCCCCGTGCATCCCGGGCCGTACCACGGCATCGGCGCGGTTCTGGAAGATCTCGCCGCGGCTGCTCTCGATGAAGGCCTTGCGGGCGCTGATGAAGGCGGGCAGCCCCCCGTAGAGCCAGCCCACCACTCCCGCCGTGAAGGCCGACTTGGCGATGTTCACCGTCTCCTCCGGGTACTGCTGCTGCTCGCTGCAAGGCAAGGGCGGCGATGGGCGCGGGAGGCACGGCGGTACCGCCACGACCCAGCCCCGCAGAGCCCCATCCCATCCCGTCCCACCCGAGCCCGGCCCAGCGCTCACTCTCGCCACCAGAGCTCGCTGAGCCGCTCCCAGCCCGTCTGCGGCAGCGGCGCGGGGCGGCCAAACCCCACCGGAGCGCCGGGGCGCTCCGCCATGGCCGAGCCGGGGCAGCGGCGGCACCGGGCGGGAGCGGCAGCGCCCCCAGCGCCCTGGCGGGGCACGGCACCGAGCGGAGGGGCTCGGAACCGCTCGGCTCGGCTCGGAACCGTTCGGCTCGGAACCGTTCGGCTCGGCACCGCTCGGCTCAGCTCGGAACCGCTCGTGTGAGACAGTGCACTATTACTGATTTATGACCCCAAACATTTTCCCGTTTGTGCAGGGCCAGGTTTGTCGTCCCCCCCCCCCGAAAGAAGAGCTGAGTTTTGGGGGCTGTGATGCCCGGTTCATTAGACAGAGGGAGTGCAGCCCCCGGGCTTTGAGGCCGCTAAGAGGCAAATCCTGCACGGCGAGATGGTGTCTCTCATGGTACTCATTGCCTTCCCTAAAACTCGCTCTGTGGTGAACCCCTCCTTCCCTCCGGGAACGCCTTATGGGGCATTCCTGGCTCGACTGTGCTGACACAGATGCAGCTGTCGTGTATTAGGTGTCATAAACCATCAAAGACTCATTTGTGAGGCCTTTCACAAAGGAGTGAAAGCTCCCCACCAGGGGAGTGCCTGGGCCTTCCCACCGTGCCTTCGTGCCAAGTATTTTAACCCATGGGACTTGAATTCCTGGGATTCTTCCCCCACTCCTGATGAACCATCACTTCAGCCACCTAAGGTGCAACAATCAAGTGTCATCTCCCAAGATCTACACTCTGCAGACTTCTTATTATTCCTCTGATGAAGCAACATGCATCCAGCAAAACTTCATTTTTGTCTGTTTTATTCCAAAAAGCACTTCATTACAAATGGTTTTAAAATATCATACAGAGCTGTTCAGTTTCTTGGGAGTGCTGCCTCTCTGTTGGCTAAAAATTGAAAACCAGAAAACTCTTTCCACTCTGGCACAGTTTTCTGGGAAATCAGGTTCTTTTAATGCCCCATTCTGTTTCCTTTGCTGGATGGGATAACCCCAGCACTGGTCCCAAAACCAACACACTGCCCCAGCAACCAGCATTTGACCAATAAGGCCAGCTGCTGTGTCCCTGTACCAGGGCTGCAAGGCCTCTGTGAGGGCATACATGAATTTTAATGTTATTGTTCCATACAATTTTCTTCTTCCTTGATCCACACTGACTGCAGACAGGCCTGAGAGCTGTTGCTATCATCCTCTTCCATTATAATGTGCTGCTCTCTCAGCCTTGAGGCTGTTTTACCATCAATGGGGCCCCCCTGGGAGGCTCCTGTGTCCCTCCTGCCACCCCTCACTCTTCCTGTCTGGTTGCCAGAGAAGATGCTGCTCCTTCCCAGCCTCTCACCTCAGGGGCTACAGAGCATTTCAGGAATTGTGGTCCTTCTCAGCCGAGAGGTTGTGGTGGGCATAAACACAGCGAGCAGACAAGCAGCCTATGACCAACTCAAAATGGGTAATGTGAGCAGTAGCTGCTACTGTGACTGAAAAGACATTCCCTCAACCAGGCTGAAGGAGATGAGAAAAGAAGTGGCACTGCTGTGGGGAAGAAAAGCGATTTCAGAAGTGAGCAGATGTATTACCAGTCTGAAAAAAATAACCAAAACCCCAAACCAAAAAACCCCCAAAATAATCTCAGAAAGATTACAGAAGGGGATCAGAGTAGACTCTGCCCTTTTGGGCAAAAGAAGTGCTGAGTTTATCTCTGAATACTTTTTCTGGGTTCCTAAGGGTCCCAGGATGTCTGGCCAGGCAGCTGGTGAGAGATAATTAACAGAGGCTCAGTTGTGCAGGGCTGTGCAGGCACAGAGCTCATCTGTTGGAGGAGGAACCACCTCAGTTGCCAAGCACATCACTGATGATGGCCACATCACCACCACCTGCTGCTCCCCTGTGAGGTAGGTAGGGTAACTCTGCAAGGATTAGTTATCCTTTCAAGGGCATGTCAAAGCCTTACCATCAGCCTCTAAAACCAGACATAAGCATCAACTCTAAGCTATCCAAAAAAGTTACCCCAAATCCCAGTACCTGCTTCTGTCAGAGAACACCTAATACCCCAAGTGCTATCACCCATCTGAGAAAACATTTGCCAAACAAAGGGGCAAGTATTTGCCAGCTGAGTGCAGCTAACAGTCTGTGTCTCTTCCCATGACTTTTGGTAAAAAGTTCAGTAAGGCTTCTCATTGACTGAATGGGATTTAGGATCATTCTGAGACAGGTAGTAACTAAGTCCTAAATGCTAACACCCCTCCTCTAGGCATGACTGACTACCTCATTAAATAGCCATAATCCAACATGCTGCTTAACATTCTTGTGGTGACAATATCCACTGCCTGGAAGCAATGTCCAAATCAGCTTACTGCTGTTCTTTGTAGTTCTAGTGTGAAAGGTAAGTCTGAGAGAGAGCAAGAAATAAGTTAATACTGATCTTCAGATTTCCACAGTGATCAGTTTGAGCTGAAGAGAAAAACAGAGAAGTCTCTACAGTTCTGTTTTCAGCTGTCCAGAAGTGATCTCGCTGTAGCTCTTCCTCCTTTTCACTTTGTAAGTCAAGGTTTGGGAATATTCAGACAGCAGATGCTCCCAGTAGCAAGAGACGTCCTCCATCTCCAAGTGCTCAGTGATGAACTGACGTCCCCTAGAGACACACAAGGCACAGTCAGGACTGTTTTCCAGCTCCTACAAGAGTCATTAGTTTTGGTTTGGATGTATATCAACATTCACTCTTGTTTCAAATGAGAAACAACACACACTGCTCTGTACCGTCTATTTTAATTTTACAATTTTCATTCATGCTCACAGCTCTGACAGTTGCAGTGCTTTTGCTATCCTCAAGACAGTATTTGCTATCTGGGATAATAAATATCAGATTTCACTTATCACATACAGCCAGAACAGCAATGATGCATGCTGCTTCAGAGCAGCCTGGATAGATAATGTTTACAGTGCAGACACAGCTCCCAGGAGCCAGCTCACCTTGTACTGAGACAAAAGCTCCCAGCCTCTGCCAGCTTTCCGTGGGGCTCCTGACATGGGTCACATGTGAAGCAAAGAGCTAAGCACAGCATCCTGTTCTCTGCTTCCCCCTGCTTGTTATGAGTGCTCCAGCCCTTCTGCTGTTATTGCAGAGGATCAGTTATACTGCACCCTACTAACACTGGGTTGTCTTTGAAGGGCCACCCCCTTCAAAAGCAGTGTAAGAAAATGTTTTGGAAGAAGACTGCCTAACAGCCAGGAAGGACACATTTCTTACCTCTCTGAAATTTCTTGTGCTATGGCATCATTTTCCTTTACAAACTGCAAGAGCTCCCTAAAATGAAGACATACACAAAAAAAAGCTATGAAACAACTGGCTCAGTGGAGAACGTCATCCCTTAGCTAAATTGTTGGGGAGGGTGAGGTTAAGAGTCTACAAGTAAAGTGAGGGTGCTGCTCACCTCAGAGCACAGAAGAAACCTCTCTTCTTGATTGTTTCACACCACTTCTGGACAACATCCTGAAATCTGGGAGCTAACACACTTTTGGCCTGATAAGTTCTTCTTTCCCCTTATCTCTGCTGCCCACTTGCAAATTTAAGTGTCTAGTGCCTGCTGATTTCAGTGAGAGTGAAAAACTTACTCCAGTGAAACTGCCCTCCCCAAGTAATATCAGCAAAGGATTCTTTGGGGGCAGTGATGAAGAGAAAAGACCGTGACCTCCAAGAGTCTTTGCCTGATGCCTCGGAGTGGAGGCTCTTCATGGCCTGACACAAACCATCCCACTTTCCCAAAGGCTTCCCCATGGTAAGGAATGCTCCACGGAACAGCCTCACACCTGACATCAGACAGGTCTGACCGCACCGGGATGTAGTGGACCCAAGGCTTCAGCTGGGGGTAGAAGAACTCTAACCACTCTTCTCCGACATGAAAGACGAGTGAGCCACACAGGAAAAGGTGTTTCAAGCGGAAACTGGCTGCCACTCCCCGGAAATTAAACAGGTACCTTTAAAATGAGCAAAGAGAGAGACCTGATTACACGTTTTGTGTGAGGAAATGCACTTAGGTGTGCTGGTCTCTAAGTAGCAGTGAGCCTTCCCTGACAGGCAGCACACCAGACACTAAAACACAGGAAAGGAATTTATTGGAAGCTGCTCACAGGAAAGGTGAGCTGAAGTTAAGGGTGTGCTGGCTGAGTTTCTGCCGTCTCTCGAAACTCAGTGAGAAAATCAAGGTGTGATGCTTTACCTCTGATAAAGATACCTGCCTTAAGGAGGTCTTATGGACAATTGCCAACAAGACAAGGAAGGTCAACATGGATTCCATGACCCTACAGGATCACACAGATTCTGTCAACCACAAGGAAATTTTTCACAGTTTTCTCTTGCCTTGCAGTGAAGCTTTTCTGTTCATTGTGCTTTGCCACATCTATCTCAAGTTATTTTTTCCTCTGTGATTCTGCTTTAATCTGAATGTAATTGTTTCTTATTAACTTGGGAATGCAACCCTAGGAGGTTAAATGGGCCAGCACACAACAGATGGACTTCACAGATAACAAAGAATCCACGATTTTGTTTTCAGTATTTTCTGCCAAGTTGGTAAAGTGGGCTTGAGTGTGGCAAGGGGGTATTTCTCTTAGCAAACTGTATCTCATAGGGATGTTTGTTTGCTTACTTGTTTTCTTTATCAAGCACACATTTTTCCTATTATATGGAAAGCTGTTTTTCCTACGGGTAAACCTCCCCAGAACATAAAACTGATCTTTGAAGTCAAACATTTTGGGCTGAGGGAAGAGAGTTCTTCCTTTAATGAAGCTATTTTGGGTGAGATGAAGCTTATATATTATATATATTTTGGGCAAGATGGGAATTGCAGCTAAACTTAGTTCAGCTGTAAATAACAAGGAGTAAATCTGAAATTACTTTGCATCCTTTGTGTTACCTAGGATCTCAAGGCAGGGGCAAGGAGCTCACTGTATTAGGAACTCAACAAATACATGTAGAGATGTAACAAGAATGATGGTCTGGAAGCAGGGAGATGCCTCTGTCCAATTCCAGACACAGCTCCCACTATCCATGACCTCAGCCAAACCAGCCTGCTGTAACACCTACACTGAAGGGAGCAGACAAAAGTTCATGTTGACCCTGCCACCCTGGGCTACAACAAAAGTGTGTGAGAAGGTCTCAGCCTACACCATATGATGGGCTGGGGAGCATCAGAGTTGGGCAGTGTATGTGTAACAGAAGGGAGAAATCTGGGCTACAGTCTAGTGAAATACAAAATGAGACAAGTCAATCACATTTGCACAAAAACACAGATTCAGCCAAATGACTGAGCTCTTATATCAGCAGATTCTGGCTGGCAGAACCACAACTAGCAGAAGAAAAAGCAAAACATCTGACATACAAGTGCATACACACTAAGAGTTTATATTGTACATAGAAACCTGTGAGAGTGTTACACCAAAAAACCCTCACTAAAGTAGTTAAAGAATAAAAACCTTTGTAAATCAAAACCACATTCTCCCAAACAACATAAAAAGTATGAATTAAAACTAGGTCTACTCAGTCAGATTTCAGGTTCTCTCTTTTACTACATACACCCAGTGGCAGCACTTGTCATGCTAAGCTCCCAAATTTTCAACTGTCTTTTATCTGCTCACAAGCTTTCATATCTACATGAAGCTGGTTGTTGAATTAGACCTTAAAATAAAATGAGACCCTACACCATGCAAGGAAAGACTAACCCACAGCCCTTGAACAGCTTTATTAATCAAAACTCTTACTTGTATTTGCAGTGATCAACCAGTGGAATTTCCTTTGCAGGAGGCTTTCCTAAGGTGTCCTTAAAATAAAGAGAATAAAAAAAACAAAACAAAACAAAACAGTAAGCTTTAAATGGTGATTTAACTTGTTTTCCTTCTCAGTTAGAAACAAAGGTAATGTGTCAAAACCTTCCATTCCCACTTCTGAGAAAACCTTCTCTGGTGGGCTGTTAGAATGATTATAAAGAATTCTCAGCCCTTCAAACATAAAAAAAAGCTCAGTAAATTACACACAGCCTGTAAGTGAATGCCAGCACAAACACATTAAATGATAATGTTTTGTTGGCAGCTCCAGAGTGGAAAACAGCTTGGGACAATGGACTGTGTGAAGCCAAGTGTAACTGGATTAGCCAAGACTGTCTGGAGAGAGGTGGACTAAGTAAGAAACTAAAAAGTAATCAGCAAAAGTTATAAGAAAGTTATCCACAACAGGATCGAGAAATGGGCAAAACAGAAAAAGGTTTGAAGACTGGCAACACCAGAGAGGCAACTCAGAGACAGAAGGGGAAGGGTTGGCCAATTTTGTTGTTGTGGGAGAGGAGGAGATTGGCAGAGATTCATTTTCTTATGTGTTCCCCTTTCCTTGAACAACAAACGTAGAAGGAAGAAAAGTGTTTGGCCTGCCAGGCTCCAGAGACTCCTTCCTTTCATCTGTCAGAGAGGTGTGGCCGTTGAGGGAACTGCAAACCTCCCCCACTCGAAAGGTTCACCCACAACTCTCCAACAAGATGTTTCTCTCTCATCAAAGCCATCTTGCAATGCCACCCTTTCTGGCCTTCACACTCACAAGACAGACAAACACCCACCCACCTTTTCAGATTTCCAAGCCTGGTTTTTAGTGTACTCAGCGTCAACAAGTTCTGGGTTTTCTCGGGACAGCAGGATGAGGGGATCTCTCTCAGGGCTTGTTCTGAAAAAGAAATGCTGTCACTAATTGCCAATCCCAGCTCATCACAGCTAACAGACTACAGGACTCGAGACTGCTTCTTTTTGAGGCTGACCTCCCTGTGTGCCCCCAAAATATTATGATGTTATTTCTGTCCAAGGATATATTAACAGAAGAGAATGAGTTATGGGTACCAAAATTATTTGACTGGCTATATATTTAACAATGTTATTTAAACAATTCCCAGGACAAATTCTGCTTTCTTTATCCTGATGGGTGCCAAATGTTCTAACTCCCACCTTAGTCAGAGAGAGTTTAGAGATGCTCAGCATCTTCAGCAGTGATCCCTCTGACAGGACTTTAAAACACTGCTGATAAACAAGGTTATGACATGCCTCAGACACATTCCTCATCACCTGCTGAGCCTACCTGGTAAGCCATCAAATTCTTCCCTACTGGGGAAGGGGAAGAAACAAAGCATGGGGTTTAACATTGTTTCAAACTGTCACTGGAGAGAGGCCAAAAATAATCTTCTCTTATCCCCCACCACTCAGGTAACCTAAGGCCAGAATACTTTTCATTCAGTGTGGAGCACCTGCACAGCAAATAAAGCATTCACATTGGCAGGAAGCATGTACAGCAATATTAAATCTTTAAATTTGTATCAAGCACCTGCAGTTTCCTTCACAGAACAAAACAAGTGGGTTCCTGAGGTGACAGTTTTAGTCATTAAGAAATAATGTAGCGAATCCATCATGACTTCTGTTTCCAATATTTGGTGATTATAATAAACTAGGTGCAAATGGCAGTTCTTGTGGAGAATAGCTAATAGTGCAGTGCTGTACAATATGTCTCACTTTCCTTACTTTTGCAAAACACACTCTGAGTTACACTTAATTAGGGATTAGGTCTTGGAGACATGAAAATTTCTACATACAGAGAGCTGTCACAGCCTCTGTTGGTAGAATCTTCTGTTGCAGGAAATAATGCTCACCTGGATCCTCGGAAATATCCCTTAGAGATTTTTTTCTTCCATGGCCATTTTTCTGCAGATCTGAAAAATATTTTTTATACATGGCAATAAATTATTTAATATAACCATGAAACAACACTCTTATCAGCTTTCACAGCATGATGTCTTTTTCTATTCTTCATTTTTGATGGAAATCACTTTCTTCATTATAGCATAAAAAACTCTCAGCCAGGTCCAATGAAACAGGTTTCTCTGTGAATATTGTGTTTAAGGCAACATAATATAGGCTGCTTTCCAGAAGACATTTCAGGCAAAACAATGTATTACCCACAGCCCCCCACCAAACCTTGAAGGGTATTAAAAGTTTACCTAAGGTCTGAATCCTCTTTTTGTTCTGTGGTTTTATTTTGCTGTACTTCACTGAACATGGAGAGTGAAAAATGACTAGAGAGTTTCTAATCAGTCATTTCCCACTGCAAAACAAAATTAGCAAAAACAAAAAACCCATCTAGTGTGTTGCACTTAAAACACAGGAGTTCATTGTTTTTTCTAATCACTTTCACTTTAAACCTAATCAAGTCTTTCAAAATAACTGTTCACCTGGGGTTTTTTTCTGCCAGTGCAGTCACCTGCCTCACCATCTCTCAGGGGAACTCTGCCATACTTTTCTACTGTACCTGGTGGAATATGCAGGTCCTGACCCCCAAGCTGACCTACCTGTACAGGTCAAGCTTTGCATCTCCTTATAACCCAGTGACACGAGTGAAAACACAAGGATGAGGAAATGCTTTGGACCCCCATTACACTACAACACAATAAGCTTTAGCTATGAATAATCACTCTTCAGATTTTGAATCACAAAAGATTCAACCTTAAATTCAGATGTCAAGTCAATTACAGAAAAGTGGTTTTTGCTGTTTTGTTTCTGTGCTCACTCACTGTTGCACACTTGGTTTGTCACTCTCCATGGAAAGCAGCCCTTTACTCTGTTAATAAGTCAAAAGATCCTGCCAAAAGGAAGACTTCCAGCCAGAAACATCTTCTGTTTAGCCCAGTAGTGACTCTTGATTCTTAGGAATGATTCCAGGTTTTTCTATTGCACAATGACACTCGAGTAAAAGCAGATCTAAAGAAGGCTTTCCTTTAGCCTTCCAGAAGCTTATACAAACATCCTGGATCATCCCTGCAGTGAAAAAAACACAGCTCCTAGAGAGGTAGTTGAAAAGAAAGAAAAATATTTCTGTATGTCAGGGGAGATTTCTGCAGGCAAAAGATAACTGCTACTTTACTGACAAACCTGCTCTCCTCAAACCTGATAGCAATCTGGCCCTTACAGCATGAAGGATGTGCACAGTTTGTCCTCTGCATTCCTTACTAAAGAGGAGCTAATTAGAACTTCCAGTAACATCATCCAAGGTTTCCATGGAGGATTCCCATACAGCAGTTAGACTGTAGGTAATTAATGTGAGGCAGCAGGACAGATCACAGGCCAACAGACCTATGGTCTTAGACATCAACACTGGCCCGGTGCTGCCCAGTACAAGATGGATTTTTGTCTTCCATGAAACCTCCCCCCACACACAACCATTTCCAAAACCTACCTTCTGAGGTCTTCTCTCATGAGGTCCCAGCGCCCTAAACCTGTTGGGTAAATTGGCCAAACAGCTGGTCCTCCTTCCCAAAATGTCCAGGCAGGATACATGATATCATTGTATTCAGATGTCTTAAGAAAAAGGAGAATAATGCAAGAATGAGAGTAGTATCTACTTTGATTTACTGACTGAGCCCACCAGTAAAAATGTTCCTTCTGGGAACTCTGTTGGCTTTCTCTGTTATGCATCCAAAAGAGGCCACAAGAGCTTTGCAATCACCATTTGCTGGGCTTACAGAATCACAGAATTATTAGGGTTGGAAGGGATCTCTGGAGATCACCCAGTCCAACCTCCCTGCCATGGCAGGGTCATCTAGAGCAGGTTACACAGAAACACGTCCAGGTGGGTTTGGAATGTCTCCAGAGGGGGACACTCCACGACCTCCCTGGGCAGGGTTCATATGAAGACAGCTTGATACTGAAATACTTCAATGATTTTTAAAAGGCCTTGTCTTGCTGTGTGATGACACAGGACTTTCATGTAGAAAATAGCAAAAGAGGTCCATGATGCAGTTGATTAGTAAATAACAAAAGACCTGAGCTCAACTCACCTTTCTAAAGGCTTATGCCCATGTATAGCAACAACTGTTTTCTTCTGATGATAAATCAAGAGGCATTACTACGTCCTTAGAGACAGAGGCACTTAGAGATACCTTGACATTAAAGTTTCCAACACTTCAGTTCATTCTAGACTTCCTAGAGATCACTTAACAATTCACCATAACAAATATCCAGGCCAGGTAAGAATTCCAGTTCCTGATTCCTGTTTTGCTTAAATCCTCATATATTACCAGAAGGAAGATCAGCACTTAAGACTAAGCCCTTCTATGAAACCAGACTATAGGCAACTTCCTTGCACTAGCAGTAAACTTCCTAGACAATTATCCATCTGTCACCTGGAGAGACTGTAGAGTCCAAGGCCACCGAGGTAGTTAGGAGATCAGTGCACATGACTTACAAACAGGGGCTGAGGAATGGGTTTGTCTATGCACAGGAAAAGAGGCTTGGGGGAATGTAAATGCCATCTCCTACTGCCTAATGGGAGAGTTCAGGAGGAGGCACACTCTGTTCTGAAGTGCAGAGCCAGAATGAGTGGCAGCAGGCTTTGATTACAGGAGGAAAAATTCCAGATAGATAGTGGGAAATATGTTTTCATTCTGACAGCAGGTCAAACTCTGTCTGTGGATGCCATGTTCCCAGGGACGCTCAGATCTGAGCAGGATGCAGCCCAGAGCTGTTCCTACTCTGAGCAAAGGTGCTGGCCTGGGTGACCTCTGAGATCCCTTCGAACTTGAATGAGTGTGTGCTTCTCTATCTGCTCAGTCTTGCTACAGCCAGGCATTCATAACTGACCACGACAGCTCCATGATCAACTTTCTGAGATGCAGAACAGTACAATACTTCAAACTCTTATTCTTTCAGCTTTAGAAAGCACATGGGACCAACACCCTGAAGTCTTCCTAACACTGGCTGTTGAAATGTGAGCTGTGCCTAGGTCACTGGATTCCAATTAAGATAGTGTTGAGGTTACAGTTCAGATACTGGACAAGAGTGAGTGCAGAGCTCAGTTTCTTGTAGGGTCTTGCAGGGCACCCAGGGACAGAATGATGAACACAGCTGCAAAGATTAAACTCCTGCAACCTGCTTTGCAAAAACTTGGGTTCTGCTGGCTACAGTTAAGGTTGTTCAGTGGTCAAGGGGCAAGACAGCTTGGCTTTACTGCTGCATCCAGAAGCAAGCATGGTTATTGCCTTTACTGAAAATCTAGAGAGAATTTGGGGATCATTGGGGAGTAGGCAATAGTTATGGATCATATTATGGTTCAGATTGCATGAGCTGAAGACTTAGGTACAGAGTAAGATGCTGCAAATTAGCAGAAATAGAGTTTGGTTTGAACTAGCAAAACCAAATAGTTCATTGCTTCTCCTTGCATTTTAATGTCTGCTGGACTTCACCCAAGATTAGGATTTGTTGTAAAAAATGAAGGATGCACTCAGGGCATACACTAAGGCAAAGCAAGATTAGTCAAAGCTTGAGGTGTAAGAACATTTTGTTGGAAAGGATAAGACACTATGCCACAGTCAGGTTTAACAGTGGGAAAGGTAGGAAAACATGCAGGAGGGTTCTTGAGTCTGGGAACAGAGAAGCAAAGAGCGATTGTCTCCATGCATGCGTGCGCCTCTGTGTGTGTGTGCACATTTTCAGGTGGAAAAGGGAATCCAGGAGAAAAGGGTTCACAGAAGATGACAAGATTATTGAAACACTCATCTGTGGCACCATAATATAAAGACTAAAATATTCACATTAAATGAGATTACTGTATGACAACTGACATGATCAAAAATCCTTAATGTTGCTTATAAACTATGGCTACAATTTTAACAGAGGTATTGGAAGGAATACCTGGCACATATCCTACCCAGCTGTGTATCATTCCACTGCAGCAGAGGTACACTTTTTGACCTGGAAAAGGAGCTAATGAGGGGGAAAGCTGACCTATCAAATTGATCTGCAAGTCTGTCTGTCAGAAAACTGGAAGCAAAAGGAAACAAAGGGCAAGAAGGAGCAAGAAATTTTGATGCACAGAAAACCTGCAGAGAACCATCCTCAAAAATATGTTCCCAAGAGAAAGAAGGACATGCATGCCTTGGAAATGCTCAGCTTTTAAGGGTGTGTGTACCTTGCTGAAGGAGAAGACTGGGATAATGGGTTTCATCCACTTGGGAACCTGGGGGTAGTCTCGCACGTTGATCACCATTTCCATGTCAGGGAGGCGGTGGATGATCCCAAGAATGAAGTGCTCAACTCCACTGCATCTGTGGAGAAATGACACATGGCAAAAGAGCTATAAGGAGGCAGACTCCTGCAGTCTCTTGCACGCCTTTCTCTGCATAGAGGCAGAAGAGATGGTGAGCCTAAGCCATACCATGACTGCCTGCAGCAGTCTCCAAGTGCCACTGCAGTATGGACACCAGTGAGGCAACACATCCTATTAAATCTGGCCTCATCTGAGCTTTCTCTGGGATGCCACAACCAACCAAATCTTTGTACACTAAAGTGCAGCAGTGACACTTTCCTACTGATGCAGATAAGCTAATAGTTTATTTTCTGGGCTCCTGCTCTGATGAGGAATTCAGACCTCTGAAATACAATTGTACTCAATAACTTCTAACTTGGCAGTGTTGGAAGTACTCTTCTGTCCCAGCTAGGGAGAGCAGACCCTCTGCACAGCTCTTACCTTGCAGGGAACATGCAGTCCTGCTCACGATACAGTTTGTTTTTAATTATTTGGTAGTGGGTCCCGAGCTTCCGGCTCACCACGTCTGACATTGTCTCCTTGGAAATGCCACCTCGAAAAGGAGCCAGGTCCTGCTTCCAGACACTGAAACAAAACCATCAGCCATTATTATGTAGCACAGGGAGGATACTGTGTATTCAATTGTTGCAGTGTACAGAACTTCTAGCTAAAAGCAGCTCCATGTAGCTTCTAGGAGCTCCGGTGTGAGAATTTAAGTCACTTGAAAGTTCCTCAGAGACTCATAGGTCCAAGCTTCACACTTTTACCTATGTGCTGTTTGCCTGAACACAAAGCCTAGCACAGGACAACTCTAGACACTCCCTCACAAAAGTACCTGACATACCCTGGCATGTTTTGAGTAAAACCCTTCAGCTCACTTCACCCTTGTGCTCTGGCCCCCCACCAATGACGGGACACATCAAAACCAAATTCTTCACACAATGTCATGCTATCTAGACATCAAACATGTAAGTAACAGTCTAGTTGCAAGGAACACAATCACCCAGCAACAGTGGATGAGTGAAAGCTGGCCCAGGGGGACAGGCCTATGCAGCACATGTCCTGTGACTTCTGCACATCACCAGCGAGCTCCAGGAGCACAGTATGGAAGCACAAACCTAATAAATATAAGAAAACACAGAAGGAGGATGCAATTTATATAAATTTAGTCTAAAAGTCCTGTGATCTAACTGCTGGGAGCATGAAATGAACACTGTCAGATTGTAACAGCCAAGGAAACATTCTTTGCTTTTAGGCAGACATTGCATCCTTGCCAATGTCAGGAATTACCATTGTGCAGATAGTCTGACCACAACAGCATGAGCAGTCCGGCAGGGATGCAAACGGGGCAAGCTTGAGAACAGGAGGAGAGCTGAACTATGGCACATCCACAGCCATCCTCACTCCATGTTACTATTGCCTATCATGCTCTGCAGCAGATTTGGAGGTTGTAACCACTTGAGAAGGTGTTTGGCCCAAAGGTGGTCAGGAGCTGGCGGGGTATATGTTTAAAGATTACGATATGTCTTTAGGCTGTATCTGGGTTGAAATTTAGGAAAAAGACTGGAAGGCTCAGCTAGAAGAGACTTTCCTTCATCAATATTTCAAGAGCAATGAAGATCAAAACTTCCAAACAGTGTACAAATAGTTGCTCAGTGTGACTCATCTGATTTTCAAAGTCAATATAGCACTCGAACCCCAAAATGAGTGAGCACGTCTGATACTTTTTAAATAGGAGGCCTGAAGCTGGACATCAGTGTTTTTGCATTTGAAATCCTAATCCTAAAGGCAGAATAGGATAACCCCTAAATTCCTTTTCCTCCTTTAAATAAAAATGCTGCTTAAAGGTATCAAACACCCCCAGTCCTACTGAGTGAGAAGACAGAAGTGAGTTGTTAAGAGAAATGTCACCAGCTATGTGTATGGTTTATTGTGTGCTCATATATGAAATGTATGCTCAGTTGCAGAGGGGAACAAGGTGTGTGACCAGCAGTGCCATAGCTGCAGACATAACACATTTGGGCCACAATATTCCCTAATAATCCCCAATTATCCCAGCGCTGCCGAAAGTATTCCTTCCTATGTCCGGAGACTTGCGCAGTCGAAAGGAAACTAGTCTCACCTTTGGTGGCAGCTGCAATTTTCCTTTACACACGGCTCATAGGCTTCCACAGCTTTCTTAATTTGGCCAGTTATCGTTTTCCACTTGGCATCTAAAACACAAGGAAAAGCCAAAGGATTCGATCCATCCGCCAGCAGAATAAGCGGCGGGGCGGGGAAGCGGGCAGCGGCTCGGGGGTGCCTTGCAGCCCGCGCTCCGCCACGGGATTGCAGGGGAAGCCGCTCGCCCTCCCGGCCCCGCTCCGCAGCCCCGTGCCGCCATCCCGCCGCTCACCTGCCGCCAGGGCGGGCTGCAGGCGGCACAGCGCGGCCGCCATGGCCCACAGCGCCAACGCCGCCCGGCCCGCGGCCATGGCCGCCCCGCCGCGCGGCCCAAGATGGCGGCGGCGCCCGCCCCGCGCGGCCATGGGAGCTGTAGTTCTGCGGTGCCGCAGTTCTGTAGTTCTGTACTTCCCGCCCGGGCGCTGAGGGGGAGGGCCGACATTCCCGTGTCGCGACAGAGGCGCGGCGGGTTGCGGTAGATGGGGCGTTGCTGCACGAGCAGGACGAGCTCTGAGTGTACACCTGGGATAGATCCCCCCAAATATCCTCCTGGCTGCGCCCTCAGGGGTCCCGCCAGCTTCGCACGGGTCTGGGCGCTGCCTGCTGGCCCTCGCTCCCTCTGGGCGTTCTTTGGGAGACGAATTCCCTGGACGCCTGCATTCATCAAGGATTTACTCCAGCCTGCAAGAGGCTCTTTCTGCTGGCCCGACCACTCGCTGTTGCCAAGGCCTGATTCAGTTTGAACATCTAGGGCAAAGTCACAAATCTCATCGTTGCAGTGTAAATTTCTTTGTCGTTGATTTGTGTAAATTTCTTTGCTGCTTTAGGGCTGTAGGCTGCAAGGAATCATAGAATCATTGGATGGTTTCGGTTGAAAGGGACTTTAAACATTATTTAGTTCCAAGCCCCCTGCCATGGGCAGGAATGTTTTTCACCAGACCAGGAGCTCAGAGCTCCATCCAACCTGGCCTTGAACACTTCCAGAGAAGGAGCATCCACAACTTTAGGCTACCCCTTCCAGTGCCTCACCACCCTCACAGTAAAGAATTTTTTACCCAACATCTGATCTAAACCCATGCTCTTTTGGTTTTAATCCATTCCTCCTTGTCCCACTACATGTAAAAAGTCCCTCTGCGTCTTCAGGTACTAGAAGGCTGCAATTAGGTCACCCCTAAGCTGTCTTTTGTCCAGGCTGAACAAACCCAGTTCTTGCAGCCTTTCCTTGTAGGAGAGCTCCTCCATCCCCATAGTCATCTTGGTGGCCTTCCTTTGGACTCATTCCAACACGATTAAATTATCTTTAAAGATCCATTCCAACACAAGCTATTCTATAGCTCTATGAAAGAAGTGAACTGAGAATCGGTGTTTAAGCACCATCAACATAATGTGTAGGACTTTCACTTTGCAAAATGCTTTGTAAGAATGCAGTATTCAGAGCTACCATCCACTTAGTGTTTGGTATTTGAGTGTGGGTCAGCTCAGTCATATTTGGCCATCCTTCAGGAGACAGGCTTATCAGCAGAGTGCTATATGCAATACCAATGCTGATAAGCAGCCAGATGAATGTAGGTCAGAGGGGCTGGGGATAAGCAGATACCATCCAAACATGAATCCACACCAGTCAATCAATGTTTCTTTCCGAGGCTGAATGTGGGAAGGTCTGTCCCATCTTCATAGGGTCTGTATATTCAAATGTTAACAGTAAACATTCATTTTTCCTAGCTTGCTGGCTTTGGATTTCATGAAGAGAAGCTGTGATTGCTCATTAATAGGAAGGAGACACATTTACACTAAGTTTCTATAGAGTGAACTCTGCTTAGCCACAACAGCCTCCAACTCCACTAGTCATAAAGGCCTCTTTTGTGTGAAACTGAATTAGTCCTGTAGGTATTTGTAGATTTGGGTGGAGAAATGATTACCAGAAAACAGACCAAAGAGGAAAAGCATGTGCTGACAAGGAGTGTGACAGTTTCCCAAGGACTACTAAATTCCAGAGACCAGTAGTTCTACTGAATTTGCAAGAGCTGATAAAATCCAGGCACCAATATGTGCAAGGCTGCAAGTGAATATTGGGATCAACCCCTGGCTGCGTGGCTGGAGGGCAGCAGCTCCTGCAGGCAAAGTCTGTGGGATCGTGTGTGCACCCATTGAAATAAGTCACTTTGAGGGACTTTCTGAACACCTGCTTGGAAGGTGCTAGTGCCAGCACAGCCCACTACTGAGGTTGTCACTATGAGGGAATAAGTGAATCTTTGTGTATTATCTGCTATTCATAGTAACAACTTCCTAGAGTGAAAACCTTGAGTACTTCTGGCTGTCTCGTCCTAAACTCTTGTTGCATGGCCAAACATTTTTTAAGCAAATCAGGAAAATTAATCCCTTCTTTTCATCTTCTCCTTGTGATCCTCTGTCTTCCTTTTGATTTCTGCATAAGGGTCTGCTTTCTTTCTTTTCCTCTACAGTCCTTCTTAGAGCTGCAGTCGTCACAGATCCAACTAGAGACTGGACTGAAGACTTCCCCAAAAGTGTGAACCTTAGTAAGGTAAAACCAAAAAATTGTCAATACTCTTAAGTATCTATATTTGCCTCCACAGGCCTCACTCAGTCTTAGCCATCTTTACATCGCTAATCCACCCATTAGTTCTAGCAAAGTTTTCTGTCTTCCCTCTCAGGTTCCAGACCAGATTTTCCTGCTTCTTTCCTGGCTGACTGAATGGAGACAGCAGCTCACTCTTCCAACACCATTTCTGTTTGTTTCTCACAGCTCTCTGCTAATCTCCTACACAGCCAGTAGAGCTGTAGTAGTTCACTCTGTAGCAAAGGTTATTTCGGGTACTTTCTCTGAAGCAAATAGTAGGAGTGGTAGTCAGCATAAATGTTTAATAGACCCTGAGAGCTAAGACTTTAAGATGAAGCTTCTTTTGAAGCTACATTTACAGCCTCTGCTCTCTCAGGCTTTGTATAATGAAAGCACCCCAGGCCACTGTGGTGTGGTTTTGGCATGTGCTGTAATTCCCCCCAAGCATCTTGGATGGTTGTAAGCCTCAGAACCCCTTGACTCTCACTTCAAACACAGCCTTTGCCTCACCTTCTCTACCTTCTTAATTTCCTGTAAATCCAGAGCCCTGTGCAGGAGCATCTGGCTCTGATCTTTGATACCCTCCCTCAAACACAGCCCCTCCCTCATTTTTTTTCTCTGCCAAATCAAGCATAAACACCCACAAATTTACTTTCATCCTGTTCCATGTGCCCGGAGTGGAAAATCACTTGGCTGTAAATCTGGTGTCCTTGCTTTACATATTCAACATAGGTTAGAAGAAGGGTGCTCGGGAAAGAGTTTGGTTCTCCAAGCTGCTTGCAAGATTGAGTTGAAGAAAACATACTTCCTACATGTTGAGTTTCTCTCAGAGCTGTGGTCTGTCTTTTCTTTGCTACTATCTGCTTGAGCAGGGGTGGCAGTGGGAGGCTGTTCTCCTTTAATTCATCCTTTTGTGCCAAATGGAAGTCCTAGCTTCCTGAATTGCTCAAATAATGGGGAACATTTCCTATGGAGAATGGCCATCTCAGCAGAGGAAAAAAGGAAGCTGTATAGGCTGCTGAGCTCCAAAACCTGTGATTGACATTACCAAGGCTTCTGGGGATGGGCCCAGTCTTTATCATAAGAAGCCACACAGCTTCTGGAGAGTCAAGATTGTTTCCTGTTGGTGAGATCCTTGTGGAGCTTCTTTTCCCTTTGGCTCTGAGCTGTGTCCCATAACATGCAGCCCTGTGGAGGTGTCAGACTGTGGCTGTCAGGATTCAGGACTGGCCACAGCTGCAGTACATGGCTTGGGGATGTTTGGTATTGAATATTCAATTATTTTATGCAAAGAAGGCAAATTACAAAAATGTTACAGCAACTGGAGCACTTCAGAGAAGTGTAGTGGCAGAATAGGGCATCCAGTAAGGGTTGGGGTCATGAATGAAGGCTCAGACTAAGATTCTGCAGGGTCTGCAGAACCTCGGGGTTGGACTGGGCAAAACAATGCTGGAGACCCAAGAGTTCAGTTTTGATGAAACCCCATCAGAGTGTGGCAGTGAAGGAAGTCAGTAACCAGCCCTCAATCCAGCCTGAGGATTTGTCAAGGCAAAGGAAACAATGGAGCTTCCAAGAAACAGTGGGAAAGGCATCTGTAGCTCAAGCCCAAGGTCAAAGTTTAAGTAGCTGTGCATGCTCTGTGAGCAACACAAACCAACTACATCTGGTACTTGGGAGAAGATGCAAGAACTGCAGTGGCTTCATCCCCTGAGGGATTTGAATGTGGCAGAGGATTCCTGTGCTCATGACAGTGATGACACTGTCATAAAATCTTTTTCACATTGGCAGCAGAGTGTAGCAGCCCCAAAGAGGAAGAAGGACACCTATTAAGTGTGAATTGAGTATGTAAATACACTTATAAACATTGGGCCAGGAATATATCTGAGGCTTTTTATTTGTATCCCTTAAAAACAGTGTAGATAAATCCATCTTTCTTGGAGGAGTTAGAAAACCTAGGACTCCTGAACAGAAGGGTGAACTGAGTTCTGGTTCCTCCTAAAGACACAGCACTTCTCACTACCAGTGTCATTGCTGCAGATACTATTTTTCCTGAAGGCCACCATCACTGGAGAATTCCTAGACGTTTGTGACCCTGTAGTCATTAAGTCATTGGAGTTGTTAAATTATCAAAGCATGGAACTGTAATTGTGAGCATCTGTGAACTGAGGGACTAAAGTCACCAACACCCTTGCACAAACCAAAAACTGGAAAAGGCAGATTTGTAGTGGGGGAGCATGGGGGGATGTTTGGAAAGTAAAAAGCCCTTTGTCTCATCAAGAGGATGTATTCAATATTTGCACCCATTTCCTTTTGCATTTGAGTCACAGGACATCGCCACAAGCTGAATTTGAGCACATTCCTATAGAAAAAGCCTTGGCATTAGGCCATGGCTGTAAAGACTTTTAAAAATCTGTTTGAGAGGCCATGTTAACTAAAACTGATCATAAATCACTTTTTGCCATTGCCAGTGGGGATCTGGCAAACACCTTCCTGCAAACAGAACGTCTCTTTCTTTAGCTACAGTTGTATAACTTGCAAATTGAATGCGAACCTGAGAAAGATTTAGTAGTTGCAGGCACACTTTCTAGAGCCTTTGACAAAAATTCTGTGGAACAAAGTCCCAGGCTAGATTACGGATATGTCAATTGGGGAAAACAAAATAGAAAAACCCAGCCTTGTCGGTTTTAAAATGAAATGCAGAATTTTATTGCTGGTAGTTTGCTGAGGACGAGACACTGCAGGATGTAATTAAGGTTCTACTAGAAAATGATTTGCACAGCTTATTCTGTCCCTGTTTCAGTTTAAAACGATTTAGATACCACTTCTCTGAGGCATGAAGAAAACTGATCCTTGAAGTGTTGCAGGAAAATAAAGACACAGAAAGCCATTTAGAGCCTGAAGGCAGCGTGAGACATCTCTGCCTCCCTCAATAGTCAGAAACACAAGAGATGTGAAATGGAGGAGTGCGTGCTGGTGGAAAACACTTACCCTCTGGAAGGAAGTTAGGGAAGCAGGCTGGCATCAGCTTGATGTGGGAATCCTGAGCAGCCATTTTCATATTGCAGGGTAATGGCTGAGGGAAAGCACCACAGCTTTGTAAGGGAGCAGGTTGCTGGTATCTCTTAATAGTGGATTTTATATTCATAAAAACGTGTCTGTCAATGCACTGCCGGTCAGTGCAGCCTTATGTGTATCCCAGCTAATCTCTGGTGCTGCAATTTACCACATCAGGGAAAGTAATGTCGAAGCTCTGCCAGGAAGGGGGCAGTGTCAATCTGTTGCACTCCTGGCACTGCTTAGTTGCAGTGGATTGTCACATCTGTGCTAGCAGAAACTGATATCGTGGCGAGGGTGGATTTGTTGAGATAAGCAAACGGGAAAAGTGGAACAAAAACGTGGTGAGATTTTGTAGCCTGGGATTGGCAGTGTTTCACAAGTGATAGAGATGCACAGTGACAGAGAGACTCAACAACTAAAGATGGGGTGTGCTCTGTGGAGACCTTGAGATCACATGAAGGGGGTTGTTGTAGGCAGTGCATGCTGTGAGGAATAGATTTGAATTTCCCAAATTCCACAAGCCAGTGGGAGAGTGTAAATTGCCTTCCATGATGGTGGTGTCAGCTTAGAGTGGCTATAGTCTAGAAAAGTAAGCAGCTTTTTAGTGTGCTTTTTGCTAACCGTGGGATAGGCTCTCCAGAGGACATGGGTTAGAACACGGGACATCTGTGACAATAGGACATTTCTTAGGAGCAGACACCTTGTATGTACTTGTGGTGTCTATTAGCTGGGTGTAGTTGAATCTGTGTCCCTAGGGAAGCTTTGGGGATCTGTACCTTTCAGAAGCTCTTGGTGGAGGTGCCATTGTGCAGAGGCTTGTGTGAACAGCATGGATCAGAGCTCAAACAATGATCCATGCAGAGCTCTTTGGGGTTCCTGGTTAGGAAGCATTCCTGGACAACATGTAACATGGGAGTTCTTCCATGCTATTTCAGCCAGCCACAAAAGGTGTGTTCAGGTACAACATGCTGAGCATTGAGAGGGCTTTGTTTCCTCCTAAAGCCCCAGTGCTTGTCACTGCCACTGTCATTGCTGCAGCTACTTTGCTTCCTGAAGACCATCATTGCTGGAGAATTCCTAGATGTTTGTGACTCCACAGACATTAAGTCACTGAAGTTGTTAAATCATTGAAGCATAGAACTGTAATTGCGAGCATCTTTGTTACAACTTTTTTGCAGAGCTGCACAAAATTCGTGCTTTTTTCTGTCCTAGCATTGTTTGAATGTAATAGAATTTCCTTCTGCTAATAAACTGAGGCATTAAGTTTCTAATTTAGGGATGGGATAAAATGAGTTGTGCTGTGATTTCTAATCATGGGAGAACTCTTCTAATGTGCACACATTCAGTGTTTGTCGTATAAAAATGGTTCCTTAACAATGCCCATTGCAGTTAATTTGTAACTACACAGTGTAAACATTGATTTCTAAAGTTTTATAATAGATCCCCAAGCTACTTAATTATCACTTACTGACCCTTGTTTTCTAATGGTGATTAGTTTAGTTTCCTCAAACTTTATAAGAGCTGTGCCTCAAGTGGCAGTAATATGGACAATTTCTTATTCCATATTTAATAGGATAGGGGGTCTCCAAAGCATTACTAGATCATGTCTTCCCAGAATTAGGCTTTACCTTCACAGTGATAGCCCCCTTAGCCGGACATTTTGAATGTTCTATCTGGTTCAGCTTGTATTAAAGTCAGGGAGAAGTAAATTCAAACCAAAACTCTGGGATTTAAAAAAATGTGGTTTAAAAAAAAATCACAAAGTCTTGCTTATAGTAGGTTTCTTTCAGGTCTGGCACAGTTTTTGCTCTATAAACCTGTTGGATTCTTCAGCACACCTGTCTATATGAGTTGAAGAAAGAGACCAACCTGGTTTCTGAGAAAAATTTGCCATGAAGAAAATGTGCAGGCTAACTTAATCCCTATGGCAGTTTCATTGACTTGAACAGTTATCAGGCTGAACTTCTCTTTCAGCCTTAGTTTTCCACTGCACTCTGCATCCCCCTACACTCTTTAAATGACATTGGCTGAAAGGTCAAGAGAAAAGCTGCTTTTGATTCCCTTGAGGTAGAAAACTGGAGAAAGACTTGTTAATCAGAGAGCAGAGCTTCTTTTTTCCTTTGGAAGAGACTTCCAAAAGCAGAAGTTGGTTTTTTTTTTTTGTCACCTCCTATCATCAGAGAATTAGGTCTGTTTTTAAAGGGGTACAGGTTCAGAGACCCACCAGTCTGAAATAAACAGTGAAACTTTTCTTCTTATCAAATATGATATCACTGAAAAGCCAGAAAATAGGACTGAAGGGTGGGTGCATTGGGATGTTTTCCAGTCCATTCCTCTATCCCATTGCATGGATACCTCTGCCATTCTTGACCAACATTTGCTCTTTTCTTAAAGACATGCAGTGATGGAACCTGCTCAGGCTTGTAGCAGTTTGGGGCTCATTTTGGGCTTGCTTTTCTTGTGAGTTCAAATCCTGCCTTCCAATGCTGACACTGTAACTCCCGTGTAGCCAGTCCTACTCCATCTATTACATTTGAATAGCTGATTTTTCCTAAGCAACTGTAGATTTTTTCATGTCTTTTTTGAATTCCATTCTTTGTTTCTTCCCAGACTTTCTCAGATAAATCAAAGATGTTTTGAATACTAAATCTGTTTTCCAGCATATTTGCAGCCTCTCCCAATAAGGTGCCATCTAAAAGTTTAATAAGCGCAGCCTCTGTTCCTTCATTCTTGTCATTAATAAAAATATTTAATAATACAAGTTCTGGGAGAGTTCTCTACAAAAATCTTGCTTGATGCATCTTTCCTGTTTGATGGAGAAGCAGCAGTAACTTCCCTGGATATGAGATTTCCCTCTCCTCCAACTGAGAGTCAAGAACAATAATTTTTGCATAGTGTGAAACATTCCAAGTTTCAAAACTTTTACTAAGAAAAGTCTCCAAAGGCTGGGCAAGAATAGAATGTCTAATAGCAGAATTTATTCATAGATTGTAGAGGATCTGTGCTCTAGCCATAAAGTCCATAAACATTTAAAGGGAGATGATCTGCTCAAGAAAATTCTTTAAGCATTTATGGTACCCTGCTAGACACCTAGCAGGACAAGACACCTCCTGACCTTAAAGCTGGAGTGTTACAGAAATAGTTTTAGCAGACTGTTGAAGAGAAGGAAAAAAAAACACCAAACCAAAAAACAACCCACAAAACTGTGGATTTAAGCGTTTTGGAATGGGCATTACCTCTATAGAACACTTGGAAATTCCTTAAAAGTTTTTTTACTTTGAAAAAAGTTCTCATGGTTTGGTGCTTTTGACTTTTGGGTTGCACAGTGATCTGGTACTGGTGGCACAGTGATTTGCACGTAGTTAAGTCCTTCTCAGACATACTTCTAAGAGTGCTTAGACACTTAAATGGCCAACAGGAGGGCTTGAATTTTTCAAGATAGTGATGCCTTATACCTTCCAGATTTAAGCCAACCTCCAACTGTTTGGTATCAGGAAGACACTCTGTAGAAAGCAGATTATACCAAATGGTTCTGCTGCAGGCTTGGAGCACTTCTTACATGGGGAAAGGCTGAGAGGGCTGGGACTGTCCAGACTGGAGATGGGTGTGATCTTATCCATGTGCATAAATGCCTGATGGAAAGAAGACAGAGACAGACTCTTCTCCATGGTATATAGTGAAAGAAGCAACAGGAACAAGGTGAAACACAAGAAGTTTTAGCTGAAAACCTTCTTTCTTTCTTTTCTTTCTTTCTCTCTTTCTTTCTTTCTTTCTTTCTTTCTTTCTTTCTTTCTTTCTTTCTTTCTTTCTTTCTTTCTTTCTTTCTTTCTTTCTTTCTCTTTCTTTCTTTCTTTCTTTCTTTCTTTCTTTCTTTTTCTCTTTCTCTTTCTCTCTTTTTTTTTTTTTCTGTGATGATGGGTTGAAAACTGGAACAGGTTGTTCAGAGAGGTTACCAAGTCTCTGCACATGAAGATATTAAAGATCTGACTGGATATTGGCCTAAACAAGCTGCTCAAATTGAAGCATCTTTGATCAGGGTTGAACCAGGCAATTTTCAGAGGTCCCTTCCCAAATTTTGTGTGTTTTGTTGGGGACACTCTTACATATTCTTCTTGAGCATCCATGTGTGGCATCATCAGAAACAGCGCACTGACTTGAGCCCCTGTTTGCACAGAAGTCCAAAGAAGGGAATTCACATTTTGATGTAAGGGAATGAGAGAAAGGTGTCTGTTCTTTGTGTCTCTCACACTTAGCAGAGACACCTCTGTGTGTGCCAACTGATGCCTAATTTGCATTTTACACATAGCTGATTCTGGAAAGGCAAAAAGAAAGCCCTGTGAGATGTAAGTGCACAGCTTTCCATGTGTACAGGTCTGGATCCATGATCAAGAAACCTCACTCCGTTAGACACTTCATCCTCCATTATCATAGTTAGTGTTTTCCTATCATTATGTTTTTAATTACAGGCATAGATGGATATGTAAATCATCCCCCATCTGAACTAATGAAGAAACAATTTCATTTTCTTTCCCATAGTAGGAGAGGATACTGATGAAGCCACAGCCCTGATACAAGGTACCATTGGTTCAAATGGCCTGTTTGAAAAATATGTGAAAGGGAGCTGTGGAGCTGCCACCTGGAAGGTCCATGGGAAGAGCTGGGAGCATTGCCTAGTGAGGAACAAGAGCTTGCATACATCATACCTTTTATGCATTAACAGTGTGTATTTTTCTCATCTTCTCAGGTAGAATATTTCCAGTTCTGTCTGTATCTTATTTCAACATTCTTTTTCCCCGAGTTGTACAGTCTTGCTGTGCACTGCAGTGACACTTCTGTGGATATAGTCTGTCCAATAGGCCCTGATATGCAGTTAATGCTGCTTTCTCAAAGTACCTATAGGATCCTGAGAATGAAATAATTCTTCAGTGCACAAGTAGGTCAGAGGGGGTTATCTATTGCTCAAATATAAGATTCCTCTCCTACTGTGGGATGCAGAACCTTGTGCTCCTACTTCAGGTTGTTTTTAATGAAAAGCTGCTTGGGTTACCCTGTAACAAAAGAAGGCAAACATTGCGAAAGGATCATTTTAATGATACCTACAGTCTGATTGGTATTTCCATACTGCTTCTCTTTATCACAGAGCAGCGGTGGTTCAGCCTTTCTACACTGACACACAAAAATTCTGGAGTGAATTTGAGAGCTGGCCTGTTTAGTGGAATGTACCTGGTGCTGTGTGAGGGAGAGCAGCAGAAGAGGCCATTTTATCACTGCATCTGGATGCCATAGAAAGTGCCCGTTGTCAACAGCTGCCCTCTCTAACCAGGTGGTTTGGACTGGAGATGCAAATGATGTTGGCATCAGCAGGTTCTGGCTGCAGAGGCATCAGCCCCTGAATGCCAACTTCTGTGGGGCCAAACTGGCTTTCTCTGAGGGCATTTCCAACAGAATCCAAGATGCAGCGAGCAACAGCTGCCTGCCACTGTGACACAGACAGAGCTCTCTGTCTCTCTCCGTGGCACAGCTGGCTGCTGAGCTCTCCAAATCCCAGCCCTGCCATCCCCATAGGACCTCTGCAGTAAAATAAAATGGCCTGCAGGTCTGGGGTGAGGCTGCAGGAGCTTCTGTTATCCCAGATCTGAGGCTCCAGGAAGAAGGAAGAATTTCTCCTTTCCAGAACAGTGTTTCTAATTAGTTTTAGTTTCAGGCAAATAATTTTTGGATGAACTGGCATCCTTCAGCAGGATGATAATACTTAAATGTGCTCCTTTTGGGGCCCTGTGCATTGTTGTGCATTAGTCTCTCCTGCCTTGAAAGAAGAGATGTCTGTATTTACAGGTTTATCTAGACAACATTGTATCCACGTGGAGTAGCATACACTGAAACTTTAAAATGTGCCAGACTCCCTGGTTTGTTTATCGTTTTTTACCTTTAAACCATTAGGTGTTTCTGATTTGTTCTTTACTGTGCCCTCTTTGAAAGAGGGGAATGTTGTCTCGCAGCCTTGGGCAAGATGTGGTGTGTTATTCCTCTCACCAGCTCTGAGGTTCAGGGCAACATCAGTGTACTTCACCTTGCTCTCCCCTCCTGTCCTTCCTTCCCTCCCGAGGAGCAGGGAGGAAATGCTGCCCCTGTGATTAACCTGTATCCATTCAGGATATCCATCCTGCCTCGGTCTCCAGCAGAAGTGGAAGCAGCCCCTGCTGCTGGAACATCTTCAGCTGCAGCCCCGCTGAGGTGCCCCTCCTGCTGCTGGAGTGTAAATCCCCAGCAGCTCTTTTAACCACCCTTCTCATGCTACTTGAAAAATAACTTTCTCTTGTCATTAACGCTGATCTATAGCCGCATTAATGTGTGAAATCACTGGGTGTGAAAATAGTGTACTAACCACTACTTAATGTAATATTACCACAGTAATGTCTCTAAAAATATCTTGTCCACTTGATTGCTTTCATTGTGAACTAGAGATAATGTACCACTTACAGCTGATGATTAAAATTCATAAAGCTTTGGTTCTTAATTACAGCAACTTGCAATCAAAGTGAAATGTCAGATCCTGAATGTTGTTTATCTGTATACAAATTCTCAAAACCAAGAAAATATAAGGATCGTCTACACAACAAAGCTGAGCTGCTTTGCTTTAAGGTTAAATAAAATAAATACACATGTGACTATATATTGAGACAGGCTGGAATCAGTGAGCATGAGATCTTTGACAAGGCAGAACTCACCTTGTGTGAAACACACATCTTTGGAAAATCTATTGATGAAGATGGAAATGCAAACTTCATAGAAAACTGTCGTGGATGGATGGAAGTAACTGTTTGATGTGCTGTGAATAGAAATTTTGCAAGTCAGGCTCAAGGTTAAAGCAAAGATGCAGATATCTGAAAATGTAGAAATGGATTCTCACTGCCATTGGGAATTACCATGGAGGCTGGCAGGAGAGGGCAGTGTCCTTGGTTTCCAATGTCAAAATGATCTAACTGTAATCATGCTCTTGGTCAGCAGTGGCACTCCATGACAAAAATCACTTTATTTTGGGTGCCCTTAGCACTGCATTTACAGAGATATGGTAATTTTTTCAAGTTAATGCTAAGCCTTGAGGATTCGCTGTGCTCTGAGATGTGTTTTACCCTAAATTTACTAACACAAGCCCTAACTCTGTGTCAGTATAGCTCCCTCCCTTTGCCTTTTTTTTTTCTTTTTGGTTCTGGTATGTGAGATACAGGCATAGCTGAGTGTAGGAACTACAGTTCTATTCCATTTATAGTCTTACTGGCATTCTTCATTTGTTGCATGTGTCCTGTGCCAGTCTGGAAAAATCCAAACCAGAGGGAGCCAATTTGTTATCATTTTCCAACATCATTAAAACAAAATAACATTAAAACAATAGGATCGCTTCCTTACCAAATCTGAGTAGCTCCATTTATTTCTTCTGATTCAAGGTCAGTTTGAAGGAGATCTGAACCATTATTTGTAAACTTCTTTAGAAAAGAAGTTCTGTTTGTTGGGTTTGTTTTTTTTTCCAGAGGGTATTCCCACTGTCTCCACACTAGAGTAGATTAAAAAAATTTAAATCTTTGCATAAATGGGAAATCAAATCTTGACAATAATATTCATTTTCTGAGGGTTTCCATACCACGTCTCCCTTCACGTGTTACTCTTCCTGGCACTTTTGGGCATCTTTGCAGTGACATTGATGAGGAAAATGCTCAGTTTTAGAGCTGCTCCAGTGTACCCAAGTGTTCTTGCCTGGGCAGTTTGTTCCACAGACATTTGCTGTTTGCCTATCTCTGTTCCAGCTGCACCAGTGAAGGTTTTCGAGACACCATTTCCTCCACTGGCCACATCATACAGCTCTGATTCCCTGGGACTCACCCTGGCATGGAGAGGTCCTCTTGGCTCTCATGGCTTGTGACAGTTTTGTAGCTATCTGTTGGTGTTTACACCACTTGCATGTCTTGAACAGCACAGTGAGTTTGCAGAGGGGAAGGGTTTGTCTGGCTATGTGGCTTGGTGAGCTCCTTGGTACGTGTTCTCACCAGCAATTCCTAACAGCTCCACACTTCTGCCACTGCTACTGGAGCTCTCCTGCTCAGACAGCTTTTCTCCACATGGATCCTGCTTTAGTTGGAGCTCCTGGTTGCCCTTCTGTACCTGTTTCATGGGTGCCATCCAGAAGACATGCCCAGCCACAAACAAAACAGAGGCTTCTGAGCAAGCAGAGACAAAGTAAGTCACCTTCTCTCCCCAGTTCTGCCCCTTCCCAACTTCAGGCTAACCCCTTGCTCCTCCTACAGTGTCCTGCTTGCAGCTTTCCTCTGCTTAGTACCTGATCGCTGTTTTGGCATGTAAGGTGTGCGTGGCACAGTCCAGGCCAAAAAAGAACATTCTCATACTTTAAAATACCCTCTTGTTCCTCCTCTTGATATTCCAGACAGAAAACTAGCATGAAATTTGATGCAAAGGTCCTGTTCATCTTTTATGTGACAGATAACTTGGCCCCTCACATCTCAAGCAACAAGTTAGCAATGTATAATTTTCTGCAAAATCTGTAAGAGCCATACTTTCCATTGCCAGGGTCTAGTGGTTTATGTCAAGTAGTTTACAGTTGCAACCAGCATCTGTATGCACCTCTTAGTCAGCTTCCAGAGCGCCTGGTCTTCTTCCAGAGCTTCCGCAAGCTCATTTGCAGGTATCTCAGGTATCCCTTCTGTGGCACTGTATTCCTCTCAGCTTCCTTTTCAGTCCCACTCCTGGGACTGTTCATGGTCCCTGGGAGGTTTAGGTGCTTCTCTTGGGAGCCCCCAGTTGCAGTGAGGACGTGGAAGGAGATATCCGTAGCTAAACTGTGTTTATGTGGAGCACAGAGGTACAGATAAATGCCCCAATTTTCACGGTACAGTTGCAGCAGGCAGAATGTGGCACAGCAGTGCAGAGACAGGTGACCAGGAGCTGCTTGGCTTGGGGGAGGAATCCAGGATTTTCTGAGCAGTCCAAGCCCACTGAGGAACGTGTCCTCTGGAGGCAATGTCTGACAGTTATCCCACTCGCACATGTTGAGAAATTTAATGTGAGCACAGTGGGCTAGGTTTGCATTTTGCCTGTTGCCTCCTCACACTTCCCAAATGATGCAAAAAGGTCCAGGCATCAAAGGGAAGGCAGCCCCTGGCAGTCATGCCCCGTGCCACTGGAAATCCTGCAGGTTCCTGCTGCCATATGCTGCAGGTTGCTCGGGGAGGGAAGGCTCTCCTGTGCCTCTCAGGTTAGCCTTTTATTCCTTGTAACAAGTTCGGGTCTGGTGATGACAGCTTTGCTCCTAAGGGTGAGACAGTTAATTTAGGTTGGGCACCTGTAGCTTCCTTGTCCTCTCTGGCTGAGGATACATCTCCTTTAAATACTCTACTCTGTGAGCAAGAAATCAGACTGTGCAAAGGAGGCAAAGAGGTACAACATGTAAAAAACATGTCCTCCCACTCTCCCTTTCCCACAGGATAGGCAATGTTTGACTTCGCACTTGAGGAAGTAGCTGAGAAATCCTTCAGATGGTTAAACATTTCAAATGTTTTGGATGGCTAAATGTCCTAGATTTTTAAAATTTCACAGAAGTACTTGAGTTACAAAGTGGACCATTAAATGTTTATGGAGATGTTCTTATCCTCCTGCTACTGACATCAGTATGGAGTAAGGAATGGGAGATGGGAATTTTAGGGTAACGGGATAGTAAATGAGTGATGCTATTTCAAAATTAATTTCTTATCCTTTTAAAGGAAAGGCTGCACTTGTCCAGTTTTAGTTTCCCTTGTTTCAGAGAATATTTAATTTCCGTGAAAATTTCTCCTTTTGATTTAATAGCATTTATATTTCGAGTGAAGCTTTCTCTCTCAGAGGGCTGCGGTTCGGGTGACCCTGGGCTGAGGCTTGGACTAATCAACGGTCACCAGGGGATCCAAAAGGGAATATTGCCAGTGCTGGTAAATTACCATTTACTAAGAGGCAAATGTGTATTCTAGAAATAGAGCCTCTCATTCACAGCGTGAAGTGAGCGATTTTTCTTTCACTCTGCAGTGAATATGACGTTGGTGAAAGGTCCTGGCCTGAGCACCCTGGGAATTGAGCCCTGTGTAAGCCCTCAGCAGAGAGGCAAAGGATCCTGGCTACAGGCTGCTCTTCTCATCCGGTTTCAATGATGGAAGAGGAAACTGAGTTTATACAAAACCTAGCCCAACCCCCAGAAACATCTCGCTTTGTTTATGTTCAGAGCTAAGCCTGCGACTCTGTTTGGAAGAGCTATCCAGACATTTCTCCATCTGACTTCACATCTATTCCTTGATCTCATCGAGAGATCTGGCTTTTAGCTCCGCTCATGACGTCCCACTTTTCTCTCTCTCTCTCTCTCTGCTCTCCACTCTGAAAGATCCCTGTATAACGTGATTATGCAACCATGCAAATGGACACGGTTCTTTTCATTTACTGCAAACCCTGCTTCGTGTCTCCCGTTAGGAAAATAAAATCCTCTGCGAGAGACACGCCGTAGAAGGTAGCAGGAAGGGAGTTCTGTGTGTCTGGGTCTGAATGCTCGGAGGTGGTATTAGAGATGGAAACAGACTATTTGAAGTAAACCAGTGTGCCACCATCTCTCCACAGGAACCAGCATCAGTTAATAGACTCAGACAGCTCTCCTCTGAATCGTTTCCCCCTAGGAAATGGCAGATACTCGCCTTCCTGGTTGTTTTCCTCAGCTGGAGGTCTCCCCCCGCTCCCGCCCAAGCCGAGCTGCAGGGAAATGAGCGGCGCGGCTCTCCCCGAAGGCCAATTTGCACCCTCCCACTGTAAACAGGCAGCTGCTTCTCCACTTTGCGCCCAGGCGGGAGGGCCCCGGGGGGCACTTAAACACTCCCCGCTGCTGCTGCTGCTGCGCCCGGCGCTCGGCCAAGGGCTCCCAGCGCCCGGCCCAGCCTGCCGGAGGACGAGGAGGAATGTGGGAGCGAGTCCCTTACACACCGAGGGAAGGAAAAAGCCGCCCAAAGCTTGTACTGCTTGGTTAAAGATTCCAGACACTTCCACGGTCACCCCATGTTGTCCCTGTAAGTGAGGACGTCCCTCTCCACTGCGGTTGGGGTACGAGCTGTTCCACTCCCTTTGCCGAGTGCCCCAGTCCCTTTGCCAGGGTCTTGTGACCCTTATCCCACGGGAAAATTTAATGAGTCGTCCTTGGATTACATTGTGCTAAAAGCAAAGGAATGGGGCAGGCTGAGGTCTGCCACTGCTGTGGGCTGCGAGTTTGTGCCCGAATTCCTTCGGCAGCATCTTCCTCACTGCCTGGCGCTGGTGCAGGGGATGTATCAGCTCTCCTCAAAAGCTGCTCCCCCATCTCACTTCCACTTGAGGAGGGTCTCCTCTATCCAGAAAGCTCCTCTTAGGGAGGACATAGGGTTCCCTCGCAGATTGGGGCAGCAGCTTGGCAGCTACAGCCTTCTGACAAGCGGCAGGAGGGAGGGAGAGAGGGCTGCAGGAGCGGAGCCGCCAGACTCAGAGAAGGCAGAGCAGGGGCCCCGGCAGGGCAGGACGGGGAGGGGGACTCGGAGACACTCCTGTGATGGGGGAGGTTCGGAGGGATCCCCGGGACTGGGGGGCTCGGAGGGATCCCTCGGACTGGGGGGTTCGGAGGGATCCCAGGGACAGGAGGGCTCGGAGGGATCTCTGGGATTGGGGGGATCGGAGGGATGCCCGGGATGGGGGGGCTTGGAGGGATGCCCGGTATTGGGGGGCTCGGAGGGATCGCCGGGATGAGGGGGCTCGGAGGGACCCTCGGGATGAAGGGGTTCGGAGGGATCCCCGGGACTGGGGGATCGGAGGGATCCCTGGTATTTTGGGGCTCGGCGGTGCCGCCTGCAGGGGGAGCCCCGCCCGCAGCTCCGCGCCCGGCCCGCAGGGGGCGATGGCGGGCCGGGGCTGCCCGAGCCGCGCATCCCTCGCCTTCCCTCCCTCCTTCCCTTCTCCTACCTTTCTCCGCCTTTTCCCCTTTATTTTAATTAGTTACCCCCCTCCGTTTTTCTTCCTTTCCTTCGGGGCTGCGTGCCGTTGTTGCCGTCTCTCCCCTCAAGTTGCACGCGTGTCTCGCTGCCCTGCTCTCCCTCTGTCAGCTCTGTGTAGCCTGGCGTGTTTCTCTGTTCCTCTCCCCGGCACTCAGCCCTCCCCCTGTGCAGCTCTCTCCATGAAATGGAGCTGAACAATTGCACCGGAGCAGCTTTTTCTGTTCCTGCCATATGTCCGTGCGCCGAGGCACCATTGCTCTTGTGGTATTTTGGATGCATTCGTGCTGGAAATATTAGGACAATAACAAAACTCTGGATTTCTGCCTTTGCCTCTTCGGATCATAATGAGATTTGAAATCCAGCGTGAATGAGATGTGATGGATGGCTGTACCGATATTTTGAGCCGGTTTAGTTCAGAGTCATCTGAGATGCTGAGGCTGGGTAAAGGAGAGCATGGCCCTGAACGTTACCTGCCATCCAAGCACCAAGAGGACAAACCAAGTCGCTGAAGTGACATTATCCTTCCTCTTTTTTTTCTCCCTTTCCCTTTCGGAGATAAATATGGTTCTGCCATATTTATCAAAGAACCAATCAGAGAACCTCTAATAATTGCCCAATTCCTTAAATATGAAAAGATGATGCCTGAAATGACAGCCTGCCATCAGTGCACACTGCCCCATTCACCTGAATATGATGTTAGCTGAAGCTGCTTCTGTAGCACCAGACTGTCTCCCCTTGTCCCCTGATCTTCCCCCTCGAAATCCCTCCTGGAGCACCTCATAGTTCTGACCCCTCTCACACACAGGGAGGCACAGCCTTGTTCCCTTCTTCTGTTAAAAAAAGCAGCTTTGAGGCTGGGAGCTGTGCTGCCCTGTAATTAATGTACACTCAGCCTCAAATATGCAGTGACAACAACTTAAATGTCAACATTCCTAGTTAATCCCTTGCTAACAAAATGTGCCTGGAAAGAGATGGTTCTGCATAATCTCCACTGAACAAGATCTTATTTTAGCAGTACAAGCACTTGGGAGATTTCTCCAGTTTGACCAACGAGACCAAAAGATTGGCTTTGATAATCAGAGCTGTAAATGATGCGTTTGATCCTCTCAAGGAAAGGAATGGCTGCATGTGGCAGAGCATACAAACCCTGCTCTGCCCAAGCCCTCCTCCAGAGCAGCAGCAAGCTGGCCTTCCTGGGTGGTGTCTGTATGACAAGGGATGTGATTTCTGTTCTCTGATGTTCACCGCTCTCCCCTCTGTTCAGGGAGATGTCCACAGCCTCTTCCTGAGTCACGTTTTCCAGGCTGAACAGCCAGCAGTGTTAAAAAGGAAGTTACAGGGAAATTCTTTATACATAAAATGCTCCTTGTAAGAGCATTAAAGCAGGGACCACAGCCACAGATATGGCGCTCAGATTTCTTTCTGTGTGCTAAGACCAGCCTCACTTTTATCCTGGGGAGCCCAGGCAAAATCTGAGAGTGTTGGTGTTGTCTCCCTGTGGCTATTTAAAGCCTTCAGTGTAGGCAAAAGGCAGAGCACCCAAGGTGAGGAGATGAACCTTCTTATTGTTCAAAGCAGCCTGATGTTTTCAGAACCCTGGCTTCCCACAGGCAGGATTCCTGTGCTTCCAAGGCTGGCATAGCCAGACACAGATCAGTAGGTTCCTCCCCAGCAGGCTGTGGAAGCAGAGGGGAACTGACACAGGATTTCTTGCTTGGGATGTACTGGTGCCTGAGCTCTAGGTCCAGCCTAGAAAACACTAGTAAGAAAGGTGGTGGGCCATTCTTCTGGGCGTCACTGCAATTTAACAGGCAGTCCTTGCATCCCCAGGTTATTTGTGCCAATGGTAGCAAGCACATGTAGAGGAATTTACCATTCTGCCTGTGCTTTTCAATCACTGGGCTCCTGCACACCAGCATCACCTCACACAGGGATAAAATATCCACTTCTTCCCTTTGCATTTTATGGATTTTGTTTTTCCTTTTTCACTTTGTCACTTGCTTTCTAAAGGATGTCTGAGGGGTGCTCTCCCCACCATTATTTCAGTCTCTCATTTCAGCCTGACTGTGATCACGCTCTCTTCCTCACATCGCCTCTCTTTTATTCTGCTTTGTTCTTCCACCACCACCTGTCACCAAAGTCTCTTCCTTCCTACTGTGTTATCTTCTAGAGACCTATCCATTCCCTCTTGCTCCATTCCTCATCAATCCTCTCCATTATTTTCTAAAATATCTTCTTTGTCTCCTTCTTTTCCACTGCCTGGCACTTGCCCTTACCTTCACCACCTCTCCCCAGCTCCCCAGCATGGAAACACAGCTCACCAAAGTCGCAGCTCCCCTGTGCCTGTTGTACACCACAGCTCTGCTCGTGCTCACTTGGTGTTCTACATGGACAGGCTGTGCACCCACTGCCATCCCTGTGCTGGCAAGCTCAGCTCAGGATAGGAGGGTTGTCCTTGGGAAAGCTCTTCTTATCCTTCAGCATCTCCTCCCATGGCACTTGGAGACAGGTTAGAGGGCTGCCCAGATCTCTGAGCTGGCCCAACACAGCTGTGCTTAAGGGTGGAGCTGCCCTCTTCTCTGAGTGCCCCCCTGCAACCTCTCTTTCCCTGAAAGGAATCCTTCCCCAAGGATGTATTTACCCTGGTGTACCTTATTGCTCCTCCACAGGGGCTCTGGGGGCTGCAGTGGTTGTTCCTCTGCACTGCCCCTGCTCTAAGCTGCTTCCCTCTGCCTTGTCTGCTCCTCGCCTCTGGGGCTCTGAGCACTGCTGAGGCCACCACGCTGCTGGTGCCCCTGATCCCAAGGGGATGGAAACGCAACAGCCTCGTTCAGCTTCAGCCAATGTGGCAAGATGTGACTTCTGGGCTAGGATGGGCTCCCTAATTATCCAATAATGAGTCTAAGGTGTTTGAATCCCAATAACTGTTAGAGATGGCTTTGTGTAGCCCTGAGCCACCCTCTTTACCATCTTGCTGAAACAAGTATGCACACACAGATTCTGCAGATAACTGGACATTTTGGAAACCTCCATTCTTCTGCAGAACCTGTAGTGCTTCCATCTTTCTCTGCCCTTGCCTTACTCCTGTCTCTTTCCATCTACTGTGACTGTTTTCTCTTTTTACTCTTGACAAAGGGTTGTGGCCTTAGAGGCTGCTCTTGTAGCTGTAGATGTAAAATACCTGCTGTGTGGTGTTTGTCATGAAAGAACCACTCCTGGAAATTAACTAATTCACAGACCTAACTCATTAACTCTGCAGCCTGTGAAGCTGTGGAGGAAAGTCTGTGTGCTTTCTGTGCCGAGGACACTGGGCTGGGGGAGAGGGATGGAAGGGAGGTGGAGAGACCCCTGTCTGTGATCCCAGCTCTTGTCCTAGCCCATGCTTTGGGCTACATAGCAAGTAATTTCCCACTTCTATCACCCTTTCCCATGCCCTTGATCTCTTCTCCAGCTCAGCTGATCAGGGCAGGAGCTGTTTCTCATTGTGGCTGTTTGGTGCCTTGTACAGGGAGACCTTGACCTTGGTGGGGGCACTAATCACTCCTGTTGTAGAAACAATAAGTACTGGAGAGACAGAGAGTTATGGAGGCAGATAGCTCCAGATGTCAGTTTGTTCCTGTCTGGATATCCTCCCTTTACTTTTCAGACATGCAGGTTGATTCCTCCTCCATCTCTTCTTTCCTCAGGCCCAAACCCAGTTCCACCTGGAGCCAGTGGCAATATTCCTGACAGAAACACACTGGAAGTGGACTGGGCTTTTCCACCCCATGCAGCATAGTTCTAACATCAACCCACATGTTTGGAGTACACTGGAAGCCAGATGAGGTCACTCAGACTATTTCAAGGCTAGATGTTTGATAGGAGAGGCTTCCCTCTGTGCATCATCCCACAGAGTGCACAGTGCCTGCCCTGGCTCAGTCTTCCCTCCATGCATGTCACTGGAGCTCCCTGAGGAGCTCTGCACCTGTGGATGAAATGAGTCCTCTGCCCAGTGAGACTGCCAGAAGCTTCCCTGACCCACAGGAGGATCACCCCTCCTTCTGCCAACCCCATGGCCCATGCAGGCAGCACAGTAATAACCACGGCTTCTCCTTGTTGGGATGGTGGTTAGGACTGGGGCTTGCTGAGTAATGCACAGCTCGGGTGGGTTTCTGAGGCTTGGGGCTGGCAGAATGTGCACGCCATAAAAACCCTATTCCCAATCCCAGTGGGTTGAGGTGGTGACAGCTGGTGCTGTTTGGGATCAGGGATCGTGCCCGATGTTGTGGCTGCATGCATTCCCAGCTGACACTCAGGGCTGAGCACTGCTGGGAATGCATCCAGTGTGCAGCCAGGCAGAGGCACTCAGGCTGGGGACCTGGAATGAGGAAAGGAAGCAGAATAACTCCTGGACCAGGAAGGACATATATTCAGCTCTTCTGTTTAAGCATGCCTTCCCACAGGATTGTTGGGCTCCGCTTGCCAAATGTGAGCTCTGGCCACCAGGGACAAGAGAGTGGGAGCTTTTCTGGCTCGAGGAGAAGGCTCCGAGCCAGGCAGTGCCCACTGAGAGGAGGGTGATGATGGCTGCTGGGCTGGGGTGTGTGTACTGAGGCATACCTGGCATGGGGGCAGGTGATAAAGCACACCTGAGAGCACCTTGGGATGAACTCTCTGGATTCCCCAGTCAGAGGTAGATCTCCTGGTGTCACTCATTCCTCCTTTTGCTCCCCCTGGATACTGTGAACATGTTCACACAGCGGAAGGTGGTGCAAGGATGTCTTGCCTGTGAAGACCCAAGTCAGTGTGTCCGTGCAGCACCAGGGAGCCCTGCAGACTTCAAAGCTCTGGCCTTGATCCCATGAAGTCATGGCACCTTTTTGGAGCCATGCACAAAGCAATAAGGGCAAGGCTTGCTGCAGAAGGCACACTGCTGAACCGAGGAAGCAGGACTAGTACTGGACCCAAGCCAGCTCATATCCCATGAGCTCTGCTATGCCTGCCTGCTCTGGTACAGACTTAGCAGCAGCAGAACCCCGTGCTCTGTAATGTATAGGTGTCAGGGTCACAAACACTGTGGGACCACGCAGACTGGCTCTGCAGGGCAGTGGCTGACCCACCAAGTGCATGAGGTGCTTTCCTAAGGGCAGTCTTGTTGCCAGGTGTCATCCCCATCACTGTAGAGGTGTAGCCAACTGTGATTCCCAAGTACCTGCAGATCTGCCCCTGCTTTGGCAACCCTGCCTTGCTTCATAAGGATCACTCTGGTTATTGCTATAGTTGGTGACTGTAAACCTGTAGAGAAACCAAAGACAAATTAAAGTTATTGGAATGTCAAAAGTCTCCTCTTTGTAACTTCATCCTGCAAGAATGTAGGGTTCTGTCAGAGCAGATGGTCAACTGTGAGGGCAGAGCCAGAATGAGAAGATGTAAGGATTAACCTGGCAAAACCACTATCTGTGGTTCAAGACTTGTGCTTACAAGTCCTGCCAGGCTACCAAGGCTGGAGGTGATGTTTGTCTCCTGTACTTGGCTGGCACACGACTTGAAGGCTGCACTCCTCTGCACACCAGATCTACCAGAGGTCTGGAGAACCAGCTACACATTGATCCTTCCCATGCCCACTCAGGCAAGCTCTTTCTTTTGTCCAGTGCTCAGAAGTGTGCATTATGCCAGTCTGAGCTTGCCCCACAGCACCTCTGCAGTCCCCCAGGTGGTCTGGATACAGCTCATGCTGGAGCAGGTAGGTCAGAAGCACAACAGCAGAGAGCCTTTACTGCAGCAGAGGTTTTTTCCCAGTAAATGCAGTTGTTAATGTGCCTGATACTTGGCCAGGAAAAAGTCAACAATCAAACACCATTTAGCAGGAAAACCAGTAGATATAACCTTTTTGGACTTCAGCATAGCCTTTGATAATATTTCTCACAGTCTCCTTCTGGACAAAGTGTCCAGCACACAAATGGATAACTGTGGTACACAGTGGGTGAGCAACTGGCTCACGGGTCAGGCACAAAGACTTACAGTGAATGGGGGGACAGCAAACTGGTTCCATTCTAGTACCAGTGATCTCCAATATTGTCATTAACAACTTGGACACAGGACTGGCAGGATTGCTGAGTAAATTCACTGACAAGACTTAATTGGGAGGAGCTGTTGACTCCTTCGAGGGCACACACAGCCTGCAGAGAGACCTTGACAAATTAGAGAGGGGTGATCACAAACTGTATGAAGATTTGCAATGGAAAGTGCCAGACTGTGCACCATAGACAGGACAACCCTTGTTGTGTGTACAGCCTGGGGAATGAGAGGCTGGAGAGCAGTGCCATGGAAAGGGCCCTGGGGGTGCTGGGTGATGGTAAATTCGATCTGAGTCAGCAGTGCCCTGGCAGCCAGGAGGGACATCCCTGTCCTGGGGGGCTCCAGGCCCAGCATCACCAGCCAGGACCTCCAGTCCTGGGGGCAGTTTTGGGTGCCACAATATAAAAAAGACATTAAGCTATTAGGGAGTGTCCAAAGGAAGCCATGGGGATGGTGAAGGGACTGGAGGAGAAGCTTTCTGACAAATGGCTGAGGTCACTTGGTCTGTTCAGCCTGAGGGGAGAGCTCATTGTGGTCTTCAACACCCTCATGAGGGGAAGCAGAGGGGCTGGCACTGCTCTCTTCACTGTGACCAGTGACAGGACCCAAGGGAATGGCATGAAGATGAGTCAGGGGAGGTTTAGGCTGGATATCAGGAAAATGTTTTTCACTCAGAGGGTGGTTGGGCACTGGAATAGGCTCTCCAGGGAAATGGTCACAGCACCAGGCCTGACAGAGTTCAGGAAGTGTTTGGACAATGCTCTCAGGCACATGGTGTGACTCCTGGGGTGTCCTGCCTAGGGCCACGAGCTGGGTTTGATGAGCCTGATGGGTCCCTTCCAACCCAGCACTTTCTATGATTCTTTGGTCCTACAATTCTATGAAGTTTCGATTCCCACACTGTCCCCATTCATGGCACCCAGCCTCTGTGCCCTCTGAGTCCTATCTTAATGCCCCATCTTTGCTAGGTTTCTTTGGACCAGCACACACAGGTACATCCCATTCCTCCACCTCATCCCAGCCCCTGATCTGTTTTGCTGGATTGATGTGTGCCCTTGAGCTTGCCCTGCAGCACTGTAGCTTCTTGGGGGCTTCTGTGTGAAAGGTGGGGCTGGGAATCACTGGGACCAGCCAGAGAGGACACGAGGGACCCTCCTGCAGCACACACAAAGCATTCACTCACAGGTGACTTTAGGGCACTCTGAGAGTGACTGGCTTAGCATTTGAGCATGATTGCTGCAAAAGTAGTCCCTGCTGGGTGCAGGCAGGGGAAGGCTGTGTCCCTGGATCTGAGGGCTGGGAGCTGCAGCACTGTCAGCTCCAGCCCTGGCTCCACCGGCAGCCAGAGGGGTGTGTGTGTGTGTGTGTGTGTGTGTGTGCAGCTGCAGCATTGGGCAAGAGATGCTAATGGGAAACAGAAACAATTCAAAATGCCTGGTGGTGGGAGAAACACTAACAACATTATGGCTTGGAGCTTGTAGCAGTCCTGCTAGTGAAACAACTGCCGGTGAAATTACAGTTTTTTTCCTTTTCTTTTTTTCATTAGGACACTGAAGTTTTCCAGCTCGTTATACCAGGGCCAGCAATATTCTTCAGTGTCAACAGGGGCTCGGGTGAGCCAACATTTTTTCTGCTAAGGAAGAAGAGCAGGACGTTTTATCCCTTTCCCATGTGCTAGTGACTAGGAGCACTTCATGTCTCCTCAGGCCATGGGCAGGCAGAGGTGCAGGGGTGTCCCTGGCAGGGCTCCAGTGGCTCTCCGATGTGCTGTCCCCGTTTCCCAGCAAATGCCTGCAAGGCAAGCACATTGCAAATGTCACCCTCTGGAGAGAGAGGCTGTAAGGGCTGGGGCAAGTGTTTTTTTTTTCCTCTGGGAGGTGGCAGAGCACATTCTGGATAATCATTTCATGCTGCTTGGGAGTGGTGCATAGTTTGGTTTCTCTTTGGTTGTGTTAATTGTGTGGTAAGGTGCCTAGAGCCTTCTATTGGCATCTTTATTTATTTAAATACAAATGAAGAAGGCATTAAATCAATTGTTCTTTTTTCTTCCCTCTCTCTTGCCTTATCATTGTTTCTATCACGTACTCTTAGCTGTACTGGGCTTTTGCTTTTTCAGCTGAATCAGTGAGAGTCCCGGGCTGAATTTCCTGCAGACTCAGGGAGGCTGCCCTGGGGAAACACACCTTACATCCCTGGCTTTCCCCTACTGCTATTTCACTTACATTATGGGGCACTTCCTAACTTTACTTGCTGGCTAAGGCTTCAGTCTGTGACCCCCTGCATGCCCTAACCATCCTGCAATTCAAAAATAAAGAAAAAGCTGCACAGTATGGCAACGATCACGACTAGAATACATTTCTCTTACTCCTTCAGCTACTCTGCCTTTCATCTGGATGGTCCAAATTATACGACTGGAGTAACTCCTTCATTGTTTTAACCTCTAGCTCCCATAGCTAGGAGCAGAACCCAGTATTCCTGGATTTGATAATTCTCCTGCTATTTAGCAAGTAGTTTGTAACCAAATGGTAAACTATGAGTTGGGGCCCTCTCTTCTCGCCAAACTCCATAAAATTTAATTACTCCTGGAGTTCAAGTGGTGGCATGTTTTGTGAGAGCTCTGGAGCCTAGTATGCAGCTTTCAGATAGACATTGTAATTGAGCTTCTGATTTTTTCCCCCTCCTTTTTTGTTACCAATTCACAACCATTTATTAAATTCACACATTGAAACCTTGCTGGAAAACGGTATGTCAGCAATCTGCTCGTTGTGGTCTGCCAGAGATCAAAATACCTGTATGCTGGTTTGAGGACATTTGTTATGAGTATGGACTGGTGGAATCAGAAGTGTGGGGTCCTGAGGTGTCTGCCTCTCTCGTTTCATGGCAGGAACAGGATGAAGGCAGCCTTGGTCTTTCCCAGAGATCCAATTCAGTCTGCACCATGCAGAGGTGAGAGCAAGGAACGCTCTTCATTAGGGACTGAGCTCCCTCTGCTTGGAGTCTTGTTTGCTTTTAAACTTTGACTCTTCTTTGTCTCTGGCCAAATCTACTGCAGAGGGATGCTGGCCTCATTGCTTGCCCTAAATTCTATTGTACTTACCTCATTACTCTCCTAATGACAAGCTGACAAATGCCTTTGCTTGATTTACTGGCAGTGTTACAGGTGTGTGGAACACTTGTCAGTACCTTGCTACTACATGCCTAATTTTTCAAACGGCTGGGTGTGCTAGCTTCCTTTGCAAGCTGTCTCTGCACACTTACCTGGTATAATGGGTTTATCACATACCTGCACCCAAAGCTTCCAGAGCTATGCCCTAAGATTTCACAGAATCAAAGCGTTGTTCGGGTTGGAAGGGATCCTAAAGATCATCCATTTCCAAACCCTCCTGCAGGGAAGGGGGACACTTTCCACTAGACCAGATTGCTCAAAGCCCCATCCAACCTGGCCTTGACACTTCCAGGGATGAGATACCCACAGCTGCTTTGGACAATTTGTTTCAGTGCCTCACCAGCCTCACTCCACACATCCAAGAATATAATTCCGACCCTACTTGCAGGTTTTGATGTAACTGGCCTTCTGGTAAGAAGTGAACAGTGAAAGTGCAACAGCCCTCCAGCTGTTTATGGGTATTTATGGGTGTGCTGGATCCAGGAGGGTCCAGCACCCATCCTGGGACAGGCAGCAGGGCAGAGGAGTCCCTGCTCAAGCCCTTCCTAGGAGCTCCTGGCTGCGCAGGTTTACACCCTAAACCTTTTAACCCTCATCTCTGGATGGTTTTAAACCAGGCAAGGACATTTTCACTGATCAAACCCCAGGGAACAGAGCTGGCCACCAACTGAGAGCATCACTGGGATCAAACCGAGGCTTTGGAGCGAGGGAGCGCGGCAGGTGAGAGGGCTCCAGGTGAGAGGGCTCCAGCCAGGGACTGGCAACTCGGGAAGGCAAGAACACCAACATTTCGCACACACGTTTCTCCACCAGCTGGGCAGAGCTCTCCTGCTCTTCTCCTGGCTGTGTTGCTAGGAGAGGAGCGCTCTGCCCTCCTCATGGCTATGAATAGCTCTAGCTTGTTTATCCAGCCCAGCTCCGCCTGCTGGTTACAACCACAGCCGGCACCACCTCACGGCATGACAGCACCGGGAAACAATGCACTCAGTGCCAGGGAACAGCCCCCTCCGGCTCAGGGCGCTCCGGGATACCTCTGCTGCACTGCACCTTCTCCGCAGCCATCCTCCTCCTTCTCCTCCTCTCACCACACTCCTCCGAGCATCCTCTGCCTCCAGCAGAACGGGCTAAACTCGGCCCGGCCGGGCAGTGTCACCCCCAGAGAGCAACAGGACCTGAAAATCAGGGCATGGGCTCTGAAATCTGCCTTGAAAACACACACACATATGATGACCTCAGGGTCCTTTTCTGCTATTCCAGTGTCAGAGCCTTTCACGAGCTACGAAAGTTACTTTTCCTATTTTAGTGAAGGTTGATCTTCTTGCATAACCCCTTGAATTGAAGACCAGGGACTTGAAGAAAAATAACAGATGGCTTGAAAATTGGCAATAATGGGATTCCTGAGATTTTCTTGAGAATGTTTTGTCTGAGGTCTGACCAGGAATGAAACCTCTCTAGCAGGGATATTAGATGGTCTGTATTGACAAGGGGAAATACCGATGGGATTGAGCAAAAGACTCCCTGGAGTGCTGCAAAACGTGACCACTTCAGGACATTTACTCCAAGGGACAGAGGGACAGGCAACAAACTTGAGCAGTCTACACATGAGACAGGATGTGTGTGCACAGGCAACCACAGAAAGCCATGCAAGTTCAGTGTAGCAGAGCAGACACGAACGTGCAGCTTTTGGAACAGCCTGGGCACTCAGTGAGAAGAAAAGTGCTGGGCAAGGCAGAGCAGCATAGATCAGAAGAGATATGGATGGTTTCTGCACAGGTAGAACAGGTGAACCACCCCTTCTTTTTCAGCATTGTGAGCTTCGATGTGCCTATTCCCTTGGACATCTCGTCTTTCTCCACCTGGGAATTTGCTTGGGATGAAATCACAATACTGCATATGCTTATCCAGAATTTCCACATGCCCATCAGGCCTTTCAGATAGTTGGACTGCTGAACATCCAGAAATTCAGGATAGGTTGACTGCACACTGGGGAGGTGAACTCTACAGCATTCACACACTATGTCTAATGAATCCAAAAATTGTCAGACCTGCTGTGCATATGCTGTGCAGATGATCTGCATATGTACAGTTTGCCCAGCGCGCTCTGAAGGTGTCTGCTCTACCCTGTACTCACAGAACATCTACATGGTGCAGGTGTATGTATTCCTACTTGGAAAATGGGACAAACATAGGATTTATTTTACACATTCTGGATGTACTTGTAGAGGAGGGAAGCGCTTCAGTGCAGGCAGGAAAACTTAGGTATATTCCCTGTGTATGGGGGTCAGATTCTCCTATCCCAGGCTGTTTGTTTTACAGCAGTCACCTATACAGAGCTGGAGTTGGGGTTGTTTAAGTCATATTCACTGTGTACATGCACACAGTGAAAAGGGGTTATTTTTCCTGCTGCCCCCCAAATCTTCCACCATGATCTAAACTTGCAGAAGGGCAAGAAAGGGCCATCACAATTCTTACTTGAAAGATGAGCCAAATAAAGGGAAGCTCTTAGGCTCCTAAAGCAGGACCCAGGTGGAGTTTGAACATCTGAGTGCAAAATGTGATCCTGCAAATCCTTGATTAGCTCACATCATGTGCTGGGGACCCCCAGACCGCTCACACCCACCAGATTTGACAATGAGGCCCCATGGCTCTGTTCTGCACCTACCTGGGAAAGGCTCCCACCTGACAAGGCTAAGCACAACAGCAGCAGTAGGAAAGGCCAGACATGAAATTTCTCTTTGCCTAGGGGAGCATAACTCCAGGATGGGCTCTCTGTGAGCCCCCAGAGAGGATATATGGAACACCCAGCCAATGCTTCCTTCTTTCCTACAGGGCTTTCCTGTCTGCATGTCCCATGCATGTGCTCCAGCTCCCGAGGTGCTGGCTGTTTTGGAGAGGGCATGCTCACCTCTTCTGCCACAGGCATTATGATTTTCCTAAAAGGATTGTGGCTTCCCTGGGCACACACACACACCTGGGAAAGGAAGCATCCACAGGAATCAGCAGCCTGGCTGCTTGAGCTTTGGGCAGAGAGGAGGGGGAACCCCATATTCCAGTCCACCCTTGGGTGACCACTTCTAACTTTTTACCTCATGTCTCTTTAACCAGAAATTCATAAGCAGGAGCTGGGCAAAGGGACCCACGTTTTCCTTCGTATATGGAGTGCCACGAGATCAATGAGATTAAACATGTGCTTACATGCTGCCCTGAATTGCGGCCATGAGGAGAGCAATGGGAAAGTAAACAGAAGGGAAACGTTATGGAAATGAAGGAAGAGGGAAAATCCACCCTGCCAAGAGCAGCAGCTCTCAGCAGTTACAAGAAGATATGGCCTTGCCCAGAGCTGATTAGGCATTAGGAAGGCCAGGGACTGGAAAGGAAGACCAAATCATCTTCATCAAAGTTGAAAAGCGACTCAAAAGAGTGAGATTTGGAGCAGTGGAGACAGGCTATCCACTGGGCACAGTCATTCCCAGAGAAGGTAAGTTTAGCTTAACTTGTTTCACACCATTAGCAGAATGTGGATACTTGAAATGATCAGGCTTCAACCTGTGACAACACAGGGAGGCTTTTTTCCCTTTAAAGACTCCAAAAACCTGGAGATGGATGTCAGAACTCTGTGCACCAGTGGGCACAGTTGCTGCCCTGTGTCCCAAGATGGGAGACCGGGAGATGAAGCTGGACATGATGACTACTCTGTCCATAATCTGGCTTTGCTTCCAACAGGTTGAGTGTGGCAGTCATCCTCTCTGGAGGACCTGCAGAGCCAGCTCCCAGCACCTGCCACGGTGAGAGTGCTTGAGCAGCCTGTTTGGGGGGTTCACTGACACCGTGGCCAAAGCTTTGGTGTGACTCTCAAGTCAGCTCTCAAGTGCCTGACTGCAAGTGGTTGATTTGGCTTTCCTGCAGGTCAAACTCCAGACTCTGCCTTCTTCCACCTTTTTATATTCTTCACATAGCCTTCAAACCTTTCACCCAGATCTCTTGGAGCTATCCTGCTCTTCCAGCTAGGAAATTTGTAGGTGTGTCTGATTTTCCAGCCTTCTCTCCTGGCTTTGCTCTTCCCCTTCTCCTTTCTCCTCAGTCAACCTTGATTGTAGTCTTCTCACCACTTGACCTCTATTTCTCTTTCCTGAGAAGAACCTCATTTGCATCTGTCCTAGTATCCAAGCTGCAAAATAGACCTGGTTAAAATTTCTTTCAGCAAAACTGTGACTGACTTGAGTAAAACTTTTTTGAGTTTTGGGGGAATTGTAGGAGCTCTGTTTCTGGGAAGTGGATTTTCTGTTGAGCACTTGAGTTCAAAAATGTGCATTCTCCCTTCTGTTACAGGTTCAGAAGATGACCTTGAGTAGGTCATTTCATCTGCCCAAATGTTTTATCACTTGTTAAATTTAGATAAAAATACTTGTCTGGGTTAGTAAAATGTCTTTGAGATCATTGGACGACAAAAGCTATCCAACTGGTGATTATTATGATGATTATAATTACTTTTATTAAATGAAGCCAGCTGATTCTTGTGCAACACTCTTCTGGGCTCCACAGAACTTTACTGTTGAGACTCGGAGAAAAAAAAAAAATCTTTTGTTATCCCTGGACAGGGATGTGTTTTTTGAGATTGAGTTTTGTGGTTTTGTTACGAAACTTATGACAGTGGGTCATGTGGTTTGCTTTCTGGGCCGACTGAACCCTGCTGAACCCGTACGCAAGGCAGCAGAGTTTAATGATTCACAGGGGCTATGTTTTGTTTTGGCTGGTGCTGGATGGAGGCCGTGCAAACCGGCATGGCCAGGGAACCCTCTCGGCTGAAGTCACTGAACAAACTTAGCTCAAACCTCTGCAAGTCCGGACCCAACATGGCCCCGCTGTTGGGCCAGGCCCTTTTCGGGTGTCTTGGGTTCTAAGAGCTGGCCGTGCCTTGTGACACCTAGACTTTCTCACTGGACAATTGGGCTCTCCCTGTTTACAATAATGGGTAGCTGCAAAAATTTTTGGGAGTCCACGAGGGCTTGGGGGTTTTTTTGTGATTTCTCCCTCGCCTGCCACCACCGCGCTGCTGGGGGCTGAAACTGACCCCGAGGCCTTTGGCGTTGGGTCTCCGCCGTTTGGCGTGCCCGGTTTATTTGCGCGACCTTGGAAAGGGGAGAGCCGGGGCGAATTCCTGGCCGGCTCCTCGGCAGATCCTGGAGGAGCCGGAACGCTGCGGGAGCCATGGTTGGTGGCGGCGCTGGCGAGGGTGGGACGCGGCGGCCCCGCGCTCTTTGCTCGGCGGGCTTAGCGCTGCCTTTCCTGCCGGAGGGAGCCTGCGATGCCCCGATCCCTCCCGGCCAGGGGGAAAGCAAAGCGGGCGCCTGCCACGTTCGCGGCGAGGCGGCGGGCGCCCTTCTCCCTGCCCCGCGCCTGTCACCGGAGTTGGAGTTCGCATGGAGGAGGCCGGCGGAGGAGGAGGAGGGAGGCGGGAGGAGGAGGAGGAGGGAGGGGGCCGCCTTGTTTGTGGCTTGTCAGCAGCCGCTGGAGACAAGCCTCCATGTGTGAAAGCCGCTTGGCATGAATGCCTGGGCCGTACCAAGCGCCGCGGCGCCCGCGGGGGGAGGCGGCCCCGCCGCCCCGCCGCCCCGCGCAGACAAAAGGCCCGGCACGGCTTCCCCGTGAGTTACCCCGATGCTGCCGTAGCGCCCGCCCGGCGCAGCTACGCCCGCTCCCCGCCGCCCCCGCCATGCCACCCCGCGCCCTCGCCGCCTAACGCAGGTAAGGCAAGCGCCGGCCGCGGGCGGGGGCTCCGAGCCGGCGCCGCCGGGGCCGCTCCCCGCCCGCCGCCGCTCCCCCGCCGCGGCTGTGGGGCGGGGGGCGGCCGCGTGTGCCGCAGTCGGCCCCGCGCCCCCGGCTCGCCGGAGCAAAGTTTTGCGGCCGCGGCGCCGTGCCTCAGTTTCTCCCCCGTCTCGGTTTGCTCTGGTCGCTCCCCGCCGGCGGGGGGATCCCGGGACCGGGCGCGGAAGGGACAAAAAAAAGCGCCTTCCACCTGTTGGCTTCTGTCCCGGCGGCTTTGATGGGGGTGGCGGGCCGAGGAAGGAGCGGGGGGAGAACCCGGGGCGGCCGCCGGCCCCGCTGCCCCGCGCCGGGGAGAAGCCCCGGGGGGAGGGTGGAAAGCCGGGGTCTTTTGTCAGCCCTCCATCCCGCTGCCTCCCTCCGGAGCCAGGCGGATCGCCACGGCGATGGGAGATGGTTTGATGTTTTTTTTTCCCTCCTGGATGTCGGGAGATTAGATGAGATGTATTTACAGTTGCCGTTTATCAGCAAGTAAATATCGAGCTCGGCGTGAGAGCAGCAATGTGAAGCCTGCTTGCTTGCTCTCTTGCCGGAGGTTTTGTAGCTGTTATGCTACTGTTGGTGAGGTGATAATATGCAAGAGCCAAAAAAAAAAAATTAAAAAAAAAAAGGCAAAGGGGAGAGAATCCCTGCTCCTCACACCCGGGCTTATCACAGTATCGATACTGGCTTTGGTTAAATTTGGAGGGACATTTTTTTTCCTTGTGGCATGAGACACAGAAAGCCTCCTGAAATGCTAGGTGCATCCTCACGAGGTCTTTTAAGTTTGTCGTGTGCCATCATTCAGGTTTCATTGATTCTAGTTGTTTTGTTAAAAAATAACCTACAAGATTCTGAGCTGCACAAATGTTCGTCATCCTAATGTCCTGGCACAACCTATGCGAGGCAGGAGCTGGAAGAGGGGGAGAGAGTGAGGATATGTGCTTTCCCAGTCAGGGCTGGGAGGAGAGCATCATGTGTTGAAGAATATGAACAGGAATGGGAGATGGGGGAGGGAGTCTAAATTGTCCTGAGACCCTATTCAATCCAGCAAGGAAGATGGAGGATCTTGCTGCTGAAAAAAAATGTACGGCAGAAATCTCAGCCAGCTTCTCTCTGACTTGTTACCTCCCTTCAAAAAATAAATAAATAAGCAGGAAAAGAATCAAAGCAAAACCCTGTGATTTGCTGTAACGTTTTCCATGATACCTTTATCCCACATGCCTTACAGTCAGTCCAGTGATGGAGGTATGTGAGAAGAAGGGAGAGAGACTCTGAGGTTTATCGACAGAGGAGAGGGAGAAGTATCAGATCATGTTTGAAAGGAGACTTGTCAGGCAATGAGGTGGGGAGGGAAAATGCCTGTTCCAGGCAGCTGGACCTGGGGAGAGAAGAAGGAGGCGGCTTCAGCACCTATGGTTCTGAAGCTGGGTGGAAAAATCTGTGGAGAGGGGATGTAGACAGATGGGGGAGCAGGGAGGAAGGATGTCTAAGGAAGACCTTGGACCATCTCTTTTGGAGGGCTTTAAAAAGAGGGCTTTTAAACTGAATCAGGGCATGAGCAAGGCTAAAGCACAGCTTAGCTAAGTGTGATGTAGCAGGACTTTCCAGTATGGAAGAACATAGATGTTGAGTTTTCTGACTTGGCGCATTTTGGGGCATTTGGTGAGGGGAAGAGATTTTTGTAGCTGGAGTGATGGTGACTTGGGCAAGAATTGCATTTGGGAGAATGAAGTGAGAGCATGTGGCTTGTCTTTTCCATAGATGGCTTCTCTGGTAGAGGGGCCTTCTGTTAATATCTTTGTAAATTTCTGTTAATTTTGCTGAAATCTGACAGTACTAAGGAGAAAGTCGTCTGTTTCCTGTGAAAAGAAGTGTGGGGATGAAATAAACCTTTATTGCTTTATTGATGTTTCCACACACCCAGCACCTCCACACGAAACATGCAAACACCAAGTTTGTGCAATCACACCTGCTTGTGTCGCACATCCTTCCTCTTGAGGGGCAACGTGCACATCTTGTGAGTGTGGTTCCTGCACAGACATGGCCCAGCTCTCGTGTTTTCCTCAGTTTACAGGATCGCTTGTTCCCTCAGCTTGGTAGCAGTCGTATATGACAGCCGACTTTGCGATAGCACCAACTGCATGTGAGGTGGCTGAGACTTAAAAACCAGTATGTGACATGTTTTAGCTTTTCCATTCATGGCAGCATTCCCATGATGGAGCAGGGACATACCACAGGCGTCTCTCCTGCACAAATAAAATGTTACACACGTGCTCGTGCAGAGGACAGATCTCAGGTCAAATGTACCCCAAGTCACTCTTTGAGAAGAAGCTGAAGCAGCACCAGCTCTTTGCAGGCAGAGCTCACAGGCTGCTCCCACACATGCAGATGACATGTGTGCACGCTCCACCTTTCCTCTTCAGGATCACCTGTTTGAATTCCAGCTGGGCTGGCAGCACAGGGAAGTTTTGCACCCTCCTGGATGGGGATTTGATGGCCTTTCTGTTCCAGCTTGGCGCTGGACAGGCTTGAGCCACAAAAGCTTAACAACAGGGAACACTAATGAGCCCCTGCTTGGCATGCTGAGAAGAAAGGACAAGGGCTGAGTGGGCATAAAAACAGTGGCATGGAGCCCCTTGGCCAGAGTCTGAGCCTCGGCATAAAGGCTGGGGAGGGAGCAGAGTCTCTGGAGTCAGGAACAAGACGGCAGCGCTGCAGCAAAGGCAGGAGAGGAGACCATGTTGGGGGGAGGAGAGCAGACTGCTGTTTCCACATCATCTGAAAACTCAACCTGCTGTCAGGACAGAAGGAAGGCTTGTGCATATTTTATGTCACTTTTCTCCTTCTAGGACAAGCTGCTGATCTGATCAGCTATGCACTTTAAAATCCTTGACGCGCCAATCAGCAAGTATGACTCGAGGCCAATAACCAGCCTTGGCCTTCTGCCTCTGCTCCTTTGTGGACATCCCATGCCGCCCTTCCTCGGAGAACGTGTGCACAATTAAACCCTGCACAGCGTTCCCCAAGTACGGCATGGGATGTGACGGGCTGCATGGAGACGGGGACAGAAAATGGCAACGTTTCAGGGCTGAGGGGAGTGGAGGCGGGGACGGGAGTTGGCCATTTCTTATGCTGCTTGCTGATGTCTAGAAGGAGGCTAAATGGGTAAATCGGTTTTCCTTTGAGCTGGTGGTGTGCTGTTCCGGTCAGCTGCTCTTGCTTCAGGGGTCTTCATTGGCAGCTCAGGAGTTGGTGGGGCTGGCACTAAACAAAATGTTTTTTGCTCCTTCAGCCTGAATTTTGTTGGGGGCTGTCAGACAAGAGATTTCTCCTCAGCAGTTAGTTATTCAGTGCTGCTTCTGCATGGCAGAGCCACTTGAGCCACTAGCATTGCTCCTGCCCACTGGAGATGGGAGCACCACTGGTTGCTCCCTGCCCTGTGCCTAAGGGTGCAGGCAGCCCAGGCACTGTAGTTTTGACAACTAGTCTCTCACACACAAACATGTAACTCCTGTGTCCCGTAAGCCAACTCACTGCCCTAAACACCATTTTGGGACACGTGGGGAAGCAAGTATTTTTTCTATATTATGCTGAGTTGTGACCCTAACTGAGTTAACGTTGGCCCTGCTTTATCCTTCGCTTGTCCTGCGTGAGAATGGAGGTGGAGGTCTCACAGAACTTGAGATCCTGGCACTGATCTGATGGGCAGCCTTAGGCAGATTGCCTTAAAGCTCTTGTGGAGCTTCCTGCTGCAGTGTGTGAGATGGGGTAGTGCCTGCCCAGCACCCCAAAGGGTTGTGTGTGCCTGTGCAGACACACAGCACACCAGCCCACGGACAAAGCCTGTGGTTTTGCACCGAGCGTGACTCATGCGACGATAAATTCTGCTCAAAGTATGCACACACTCGGCGCTCTGTTGGACAGTGAATTCTGTTTTGTCCTTCCAGCAGAAAACAGCACAACTTGCCAGTGACATGGATTGGACATGCATTCCCATAACAACAATATTATAAACATATGGTAAACCTGGTGTAACAACTGCTGTCTGTGTCTCCACGCAAAACAAGGAACCGGTTAACAAAATCTTTAGCCTGTCTGAGGCTGTATCTCCCCAGACTGTGATCTCATCAGCTTTCCCAAGCTAACCTCAACCTGGTCACTGCTTGGATTGTAAACTTGGGATGGGTGGGGGGGGTGAGAGCAGTTAGCAGGAATGGCTATTTGTGATTCAGTCCACTTCCCTGTGACTCAGAACTGAACCATCCCTCGGTAGAGTATTTGGGGATAGTACTCTTCAGATGTTGAACAGCAGTCTAGTTCTTAGAAGTTCTGCAGTACTCGGGCTTTTTTGCTTGCAACTGGGTTTTTCCTCAGCATCTTTTGTGGAAAACAAAACCCTAAAAACTACTTCTGACTATTAAGGACGCCATGGTAATTTTTGCCAAAAGAAGAAGGGGGAGTGGTCTTAGCCCTGGGCACTTTGCCAGATTCCAGCTCAGGAAATTGCAGTCTATCTAGGTAAAACTCCCTATAGTTTAAATGAAAAAAAGTATTCATCTCTTACTGTCTTAAAGGGTAAGCACTGTGTTCTCTGGAGCCTTAAACAGACAGTTAAACATTCTGGCTGGAGAGGTGGTTACAGTTGCTTGCTGGGAGAAGAATTTTTTATGCAAAAACTGGGGCCTTTTTTGCATTTTTGGGATGCTTCTAATTGCAAAACGCTGTATACATTTCAGGTTATTGCAAAGCTTGAATGAATATGTGGCTCAACATACAAATGCAAGGAAATATGCTGGTGTGGTGTTTGCACAGGGAGCAGGCGCAGCCAGCAAATACACATCTTTTCTGTGGCAGAAAAATAAGGACCAGTTTTTTAGTCTTGCGCGTGTGCATCTGGGGGCTGGATTTTGTATGTTTAGCAGCAATTGCTTTTGTAAGCTGCTGCTAAGGCACGTAACTGGCTGTGTGCAATTGCAGTAATGGAATGTGAAAATGCAACTGCACACAGACCTGTAATCTTGCATGCAAAATACTGCTGGTCTAGTTCTCCAGGTACCAAAAAATGGTCTGAGGTTGTACTTGCCTTTCCATTTAGCTGTGTTCACCTGCATTTTTCAGGTGACAGCTGTGTGTATGGAGTGCTGAATGATTATCCTTTCTATTTTTGCTCCAAGAAGAAGGAAATTAAGTCTTTACTACTGATCATGGCACAGTGCACGTGTCGTGATAAGTCCAGGATGGAGGTGGCTAGGGGGTTGCAATGAAAATTCCATAACGTTTTGAAATCCTGGGAAAATGCATGGGTGAAGAAGGAGAGAGAGTGAGCTCCTGTTCCCCCTACAGATGAGGAGTATTCAGCTGCTGAGTTTGTCAGTGTTGTGAGGATCTGACCTTACCTTCTGCCAAATCCAGTACTTTCAGGGCCCCCCAAAACAACAAGTGCTTTAGGGCACAGGTGGGATTCAAGGCTGAATATCCACGCTGGGAAGAGTGTCCTTGAATATTCCAGCCCAGGACCCCCAAAGTGTGAAGCAGGTCTCCTCCTCCTCACTCAGTGATATGTCTCAGCCCTGCCCCATCGAGATGCAGGCAGCTGTTGGGGGGGGGGACACAGGAGAACAGCTCACTTTCTCTGCACTTCACTCTCCTGCTTCTCTGGTGACAGTGATAACAAAGGGCTGCTCAGCATTAGGTGATATGGATCTCTCTCAGCCCACTAAACTTGAGTCCTGCGGGCTTCTCACTAGCCCTCGGGGCTTGGGTGTCACTGCACCCTCCCAGCCTGGGGTGGCCTGGGACAGTACCCTGGGGACTGACAGCTGAACTTTTTCCACGAGTTCTGGGAGCATGGATTTCTTCTTACTGAAACCTGTGATTTTGTTTTGAGGTTATTTCTTGCCATCCTGGGTCCTTGGCTGCAATCACTTCCATTTTGCATGCTGCTCTTTGTAATTGAATCTATCGATGTATATTTAATCCACTTGGCACCGTGGTTGGTAACTAGGCACTGCTTCCCAGCCTTCTGTCACTTGTTTTCACAATTACTGTCTGAAGTTGGGGTGGGTGCCTGTCGCTCAGCTCTTTGCCCAATTGCTAGACTTCCTGGGAAGACCTGTGCTTGACAGTCAGGCCCACAGCTGGGACAGCTCCTGTCCTTCCATCTGGACGTCAGCCAGGTGTGTAGGACTTGGGTCATGGAAGCTAAGCCTGTTGGGTTTAATTCTCTGCCACTGATTTGCTTTGTGTGATCATGGGCAAGTCCTTTAACCTCACATGCCCTCAGCTGGGTTATCTACTTCAGAAAGGTGTTGTAATGTTTAATTATTGCCAGCTCTTCAGAAACCCCTGGTGGGGAAAAAAATGCATTTTATTCAGAAATACCCTGACCTTCCTGGCCTTTCCAAGCCACCTTGGTGGTGCTAGGAGATACTATTTTTCCAACTTCAATAATGTTGCTTCAATTTTTCATCTGTACATTCACCCACTCTCTCAGCTGCATGTAAAAATGCCAAGCTGTCTGAAGCCATGGAAATATTTTTATAAACTTGACAGCCACGGCAAACATTCCTCCTTGGCAATAAACAAACAAGGTACACAACCTGCCATTAACATCAATTTATAGCAGAGAGACCTTCGTCACTCATTGATGAGGGAATCCTAGACAATTCTTGTGCTAGCAAACCATAAAGTAGTGTTGTCTGAGATTAGGAAAATGCTGGGTCCTTTGGGTTCCTGTGTGCAGGGAGTAATTGGGAAGCTCTGTTTGCCCAAGTGCGTGCGGGAGTTCAAGCAGGCACCCGGTATTTGGTTTATTCAAGGCTCTTACAAACTATGTTTGGCTTGGGTGTACGTGTGCTTGGGGGCTTGGTGTTTGTTTGTAGGCTCAAAAAGACTGTTTTCCATAGTGGCAGCTGAAACACAAAGGTGATACAAATTAAACTGGATAAATTTTAGACACCTAAAAAAAAAAAAAGCTGCGAACAAAAGACATCAGTCAGTGCTGCAGGAGCAGAGCCCCAGTCACGCAGCCTCCTGTGCACCCTCCTTCCATTTTCGTTGCAGCTGGATGTGGGCTGGGAGGGTTGGCAAGTACGTGAACCCACACTGCAACATCTCCCTGTGGGCAGTTCCCCACGTAAGCACTCAGACAATGCTGGTTTTGGTGTGTTCTAGGTTAATTTACTTTGAATACATCTAAACACAGATCTCCAGAGACGTTGGTGGTACTGGCAAAAAAAGAAGCAGGTACCCCTCTTTTTCTTATGTTACTTTGGGTTATCTCTTACTTTTCTAGCAAGCCCTCTTCCTACCATCTTTGAGTAGTGGATTCTCTGTGGTATGCTCAGGAGAAGAAAGTCTAGACTGTTCTTCACCTGTGTCTTTGATGGAAGACTCAAAGTAGGGAGCCAAGCTTCTTTCTACCACCTCACTCATTCACTGCCTCTCTGTCTCTGTGCCAGAGTTCCTCCCTTCTTCAAATGAGGATGACAAGTCTTCGCTCTGCTTCCACAAAACCTTTGAAAACTAAGGAGAAAAACATGCAGGGCATTTGTCTTCCCTTTCCAGGAAATCATAAATCCCTCCCCTCTCCCCTCACCCCTCTCCCTTCTCCTTTCTACCTTTTCTCCTCTCCTCTCCTCTCCTCTCTCCTCTTTTCCTCTCGTTTTAAGAGTTATTATTATATTCTGTCCCTTCAGGTCTCCTCTCCTTCCACCGCTCTTGCAATCTGTCTCTCTCTGCCGTTTCCATATCCCCTTCTATTTGCAGCTCTCTTCCTTCTGTTCATGTCATTTTCTTCTCTCACCCTGTATCTTCTACCCTCCCCCACTATTCATGCGCCGCACACTCCTATCGCTTCCCTCTAGTTTATCCTCCAAATTCCTCCCTTATGTGTGTCTCCACCGCAGACCCCTTTTTGTTGTTGCCGGCTGTGTGTCCCTGCCTGGCTGCCTGGCCAGCCCTGGAGGAGAAGGACAGGGCATGGGATCAGCCAGGCAGCCCCTGCTGCAGCCCTGGCCAGCCAGGCAGGGTGGGGGTTGCCCTCTGAGGGAGCAAGGTGACACTCCCTCCATGTGTGTGCTGCTGGCTCTGGATGGAGCTGCCTGGAGTCTCGTTCTGAGCTGCAGCACGGTTGTCACTCTAATATCTGAGCACTTTGTTTCTGCCTGGAAGCTTGATGAAGTCTGTAGTCTCAAATGTTGTCTCCTGATATCACCTTGGATGTGACCTTGTGACTTACTCTGGTCTTGACTCATTGTCCTTTCCCCTGATTTCCCCCTGGCTCTGGACACTCTGTCCTGAAAACATGGATTGTGTTGTGCCTGGCTGCCTGATGACCTCTCTGGTTGTTGAGAGGATGACTGTCCCATGTGTCACTTCCAGCTGAGTTCAGGCTCTATGCTCTGCCGGGGAAAGCCATGATGGAGGAGGGAGAGGATGAGCACCAAAGGTCTGGGAAGCCCTGTGCATCTTGATGGAGAGTTGCTCTGAGCCCACAAGCCTGTACCCAGCAGGTCAAGACAACTGTGCTGTCTTCCTGGAAGACCTGTGCTTAGTGTCCTGCTGTTGCAACAGGACAGGAACAGCAGGGTCACTGCGTAAGGGGAACCCCTCTCCCATCTGCCTGAGAGCCACCTGATCTCAGGAGGAGGCTGTCCCACTATCTGATGTGAGATAGAGTTTCCTCCAAGTCAGCCGGGGTGGTTGTGGTGTGCTTAACCACCTCTCTTCAGAGACAGGATTTTGGCTGCAAGGATCATGTTCAGCGGCAGCAATTGAAAAGTGGTGGGTTTTTTATATCCCCTCATGGACTCTGTGTTCTTCCCACATAGGGAACGTGTGGCATGGAGAAGTCCCTTTCTCAGGGCAGGGAGAGGTGGCTGTGTCTAGATTGATGGTTGATAAGCCAAATCAGGGCTCCTGAGGTGTTCTGACAGCAAGGCACAAAGAGGTCAAGCAGATGGCCACGTGCTGAAGTTCATCCAGTGTCCTACAGGACAGGGCATGGTGACTTTTTGGCCTCCAGCAGAGTTTAGCTCTTTTCCTGGGTATCACATTTCCCCCTGCCAGGAGTCACTCAGTCCCAGGCTTATTAAAGTCATGAGCCTTAGTTCCCCTGACCAGACAGCTCCTGATTTCTCCCTTCTGTCTCTGCAATGCTCTGATCCTTCCGTAGCATGCTGGCTGATCTCCCTTGTGCTTCATGTGAGGTGCTGTGCACCTTTTCCTGGTTTTCCCACAGCCGTTTTTCTGCCTCTCCATACCTGCTTCACCTGTTTTACCTGCTTTTTCCCTCCTGCTCTGCCTCTGGGCTAGGTCTCTCTGCAGACTCTGTCTAAAACCCTCTGCCTTATTTGCCTTCCCATCTGGCTTCCTTGTCTCCCTGGTCATGCCCTGAGCTGTCAGAAGCTCAGGGGAGGAGGACCATTGCAAGAGCAGGGCAGAGACTGGAGGGTGTGAGGGAGAGCAGAGCAGGAAGGCAGATTCCTAAACCAGGGTCCATCACTTGCCGGTTTTTTGGCCTCTCCCAGGTATGTGCTCTTAGCTCTACAGCAGAAGTCCCTTTTTCCCAGAAGTGTGATTTTCCCATTGCTTCTACTTCACTATTGGCAAGCTCCTGAAAGGTTAATGAAGTCATTCACTGCAAAAGGAAAAAGCACATCTTCCCATGTTTTGCATAAATTAATCTTGGAGATTATGGAGCAGCCGGTGCATAGGGCACAGGATATGCAGCTATGTCCTTGAATACTGTCACCCAAAATGCAGCTCTGGGAGTATCATGTAGGTGATACTGTCCACTCCAGTCCTTGATATCAGCTGAGGCTAAAATGTAGGTAAAAAGCTGTGGCCTCCTCAGTCATCTTTATTCATGTTCCATTGTGTGCAACAGGGACTGGGGAGGAGGTACCCAGGAATGCCCACAAGCCCTTCCTCCCATTGCGGTGGATCCTTGTTTCCCACAGATCCTCTTTAGAAAATGCCCTGTATCAGGTTTCATTCCCCCTGGATTTTTTTTTTTCTGCCTGAGAAGTATGCAGAAAATCATTCAATTGGTTTTGAACCACATGAGTGGGAGCAGGAACCAACCCCAGAAGATAAGTGTTCTGACCTTTACTGCACTCAGATAACTGAAAATAATAACAAATAAATACATCTTGTTTCTAAACCTCAGACTTAGGGATATGTCCCTGCCTTATTCAACAAGAGCCTGAACTCCTGGGAGGGCTGAGGTTATGAACCTGGTAGCTGCCTGCAGTAAGCAGCAGCCCCTTTGCTTTCCTTTTGTAAAAGGAGCTGGAACCAGTCCAGATATTCAGGATGCGAGGGGACAGGGCCAACATCCCCACACTCCTGCCATCTTGCTGCTGGGCCCCTGCATCTTTTCCCATGGCTAATGTTGGGAGAATAAGAATTTGTTTATTTCTTCCCTGTGTGTTTCTTTGCACTTTTTGCCTCTTGTTTTCAAATATAGGGTTCACCATTTAGAGCTATTCAGGGCTGGCCACCAACTCTGCATGTATGCAGACCCTGGATAAGATTATGGGATTTGCTCAGAAAAAGAAAATGCTAAAACCTGCGAATCAGTGAGTGTCTGAAAAAAAGGGAACCTGTCTAGAAGGAGGACATGCTGAACTGTGGCTTGCAGTGAGCTCCCCAGGTCTGGGTCTTAGGTCACTGATTCAGACTTCCATCATCTTTGCAGATGCCCCTGGGGATGTCCATCTGAGACAGCCTCTCTCTGCAGGCTGCTGGTGACAGTAAATATTTGTACACTGCATGCTGAAGTGCTGATATGGGGCTGGAGTCCCATTGTGCAGTGGGCTACCCAGACCCTGGAAAGGGGCAGTCCCTGTCCTGAAGGATTTACTGCAATCCCAAATTAGAGCATTCATGGTGCTTTCTGGAGTGACTGTGGCTTAATGTTCCTTGGGCAGGATGTTGCTTCCCTTCCCTCCCCTCCTCTGTGACATGGGGAGATTGTTTGCTTGGTTTCTGCCATCCAAACCACCAGCAACTGTAGAGATGCCTGTATGCAGACCGTGGGGAGGATGTTGGGAGGTTTCTGGCACTCTGTCAGTGTAAAGCACCTTATTTATTAGAGTCTAATGCCCGTTTGGGATGTACTTCTGATCTAAAGCTCCTGAATTCCTCCCTTTTAATGCTAAAGAAGCCATTCAGAGGCCCCCTGGGCCCAATGTGTGCTTCTGCTGAAGACTACCCTGATCATATATCTACCACTGTCTTGCCCAGACTTCGGGTTCAGTGATTTTGTTTTCATTAGAAGATCTCCTCCAACTCACCTCTTCCTGCAGGGGTTCCAGCAGGTACCCAAATAAATATGATATTCAGCGGGCTGTGCACGTGTTTCCATACGCTGTCGCAGTGTGTGGAAACGTGCATTTTCAACATGCAACCTGAGACGTGCCTGGATGTTTGCATTTGTGTTGTGTAGACGCTTGCATTCATGTCTGCCAGTGTATTTGGACTGGAGGAGGTAGCAGGGAAGCCTCTGGCAGCTGGGAAGAAAGGAATGACAGGCTTGCTAGGGGAGGGAGGAGAGAGTTTGGTAGCTGAAGTGAGGATTGGGTAACAACTGGAGGGGGAGATCAGATTTAGGATCCATGTTGCTCACTTAAGAAAATAGGAGAAGAAGCGGTACATTGTTTATTGGGGATTGTGTTATTCCCGTGCATTATTTATTAGTCTTCTGCTAATGGTACTGCATAAAGAAGTGGCACTTCTACAGAAATTTCACAGACAGCTGGAGGATCAGTTCCAGGAGGTATTGTAACCAGGTCAGGTTGGTGTAGGGAATCCTGCTGGGCTCAGTTTTGACAGGCTTTGGAAAAGAGAAGATTGTTCAGGAGGCATTTGGAGGGGAGAAGGGGGGGTAGTCTGTGACTCACCAGGGAACAATGATCGCTGTGAGGATAAAGGGGCAGGCTGGAAGAAGACCTGGAGACAATGGTGAATTCCTGGGTTCAGCAGCTTCAGGATTCCAGCCTGAAGTACAAGAAAGCATGAGAAAATGAAGTGTTTAGGAGGAAGCTTTAGGAGTAATAAAGGAAGCTGATGAGAGAAAGCCAGAAGTAAGGAGGAAGCAATGCTGCACCTTGAAGTGGGTCTTGTAAGGCTTGATTTTGAGGCAGGAGTTGGAAGAATGGATGTGCAGAAAGAGGTAGACTGTGACTGAGCCCTTGCTGAGTTACCTGTAGTGTCTGTGAGCACAGACCTGCTGGTTTGCAGCCTCTGCAGACACGACAGGCAAAGCAGAGGTGGTGAGGTACCCAGGGACAGGAGACTATGTAAGTTTGTGAAGTTTGTAGGGCAGAGAGATGAGAGCCAGGATGGTGCCCCCGGCCAGTTCTTGGAAACTGATCCTTCCTTTCATTTGCAAGATGCCCAGTCACTTGAAGAGGTGGGACTGATGTTCTGGTAGGTGGCATTATTCTTTCACTCAGCCATGAATCTGAAATCAGCCAATACTGGAGGAGGAAACCATGCCACTGGTGCAAACTGTCTTTGGGTGAGAAGCTAACTCATAGTCCCCAAAATACCTAGAGAAAATGTAAAGGTTTTATTTTTAAGGTTTGTTTTACCCTTCCACGTTCAGCCATTGGGCGGGGAACACCCTTCATACTGCTTGTGACTTGTTTCCATGAGCCAAGAGCAGGTCTAAATGGAAGTTGCCTTGGTGACACTTCAACCTGAGAATCTCAGTGCTGAGCTGGTGCAGAATTTTGGGGCTGGAGGGGAGGAGGAGAAACTGCAACATAAGCACAGCTTCATGGGCTGTCCCTTATTTTTCTGACTGCAGTATGAAGCCTGCTTTGTTAGATACAGTCACACTGTGAACATGGGAAGTCATGTAGCACAGACAGTAGTAGCTCCATTAGCCAGAGTCACCCTCTGCTCTCAGCCATCACTGAACGGTGTTGGGATGCTATTTCTAGTTTTAAGCAGGATTGATGCAAATCATTCAACAAGTACCTGTGACTGTTGGTGTGTTTAAGAGTTGTTTCAGCTTTTTTTTTTTCCCCCAGTTATTGTCTTAACACTGCATTGAACCCTACAGCAAACCTTATTGTGTGCAGCTACCTGGGGGTGTGGGTAGTGCTAAGTGCACTGAGAACTGTAACAATAACTGTGGGAGAGTGGCCTGGAGGTTTGGAATTAACCAGGGAGTGATAGGACACAATTCTGTTAATCCACTGTGTCGATTAGAATAGAAGATGGCTTGGGCCATCCAGCTGAAATGCCTGTAGAGAGTTTTTCCACCTTGGGAGAATGTCTGATCATCTGAGATCTGGGATTTGAGTTCTAGCAGGGATTATCCATTGGGAAAGGACAGTCCATTTTGAAAGTGAAGTGTTGATGAGTCCAAGAATGATAAAATCACCCTTGGACTTTTTTTGTGTGTGTGTGAACTCCTAGAAGTCATCTATGTTGGTATAAATGAGATCATTTGGCCTAATTAGTTCCAAGCTTAATTAGCAGTAATTATCCCAACATGGGAGTAATACTCGAGTAGGAAGTACTGAGTCCTCGATTAGATAGATCTCTAATTGGTGTTACAATATTGTAATTAAAGCATGCTTGTACGCCTCTGCCTCTGCAAGTGATTTGTTTTATGTCTGATTAAGCAGGGAGTCCGGCAGCCTCAAGGAGGCCAGGACATCACCACTGATTGAAACAGTGTATTATTCTTTGTTATAGGAAAGACATGATGAATCACATGTACTAGGAAACACTGTGGGCCAAATTAGTCCTTTGAGTAATTGCTACTGGAGTTAGGGAAATTACAACAGGGGTAAATTTGGCCTCAAGTGTATCAGCTCTATCTGTGTATCACACAGTTAAACAAATACTCATTTGAATGTGCAGTCTGGCAATTACACCATCAGACAAATGCAAGTGAGTTAATCTGCATTTGCGATCACTGGATTGCAGGGGTGAGTTTGACTGCTGGGTGATGGTTATTAGGTTGCACATTCTGTTCAGATTTTGCAGGAGGCAGTGCCATACATCCAAGGATGCAGCTGGCATAGTTTCAGATGGCCACTGCTGGCTGTAGTGTCCTCTCCTTGTCGAGGTGAGATCTGGAAGGTACCTCTAGGGCCACCAGGAGCACCTGGCAACTGAAGGAGATGGACAGATAAAGAGTCCTCTTCCAGCAGTGCTACCTTCAGTCTGGCTGAAGATCCTCCCTAGCAGAGGACCCTCCAGAATATCAGGTAAACATGGTTTTTTTTGAAGAAATTTAAAATGAAGAGAGTGAAATGGGAACTTTCTGAAATTAGTCAGCATCAAAACACGAAAGCTTCCTATGTCTTTTTAAGAAACCACCTCCTTAGGAGTTGGCAAGTGTGCTGTTTTATTACTTATCTGTTCGCTACATGAGTGGGCGACTGTACTTCCTGATTTGGTTCTCCAACATAGAGAGATCATCAGCATAGGTCTGTAGAGGACAGTAACTCCTCGCCTACAGAAGTAACAAATAGGAATGCATGTATCCTCTGGCTGTCACAAAGGATTTCTAAGCACATTGGAGTCATATCCGAAGTAACACGTCATCTTATTTCCATTTTACAGCTGCAGAAACTGAGGCACAGATCACTTACTTCTCTTGCTGCAGCTCATGGAGCTGGTGTGTATGGCAGCACCAGGAACACAGTGCAGGTCTCATCACCTTCTGCTTCACCCACAAAAATGTCCTTCTTTTCCAGGAAGGAGAGTCCTCCCAGAAAGAAGGAGATGGATTAAGCAAGGAAATAAAGTACACAGAATTCTGTAAAAGCAATATTAGGGATAGGAATTTAAACACCCCGTACACGGGAATTCAAAGCAAGGGTTTCCATAGCAGCGTTGCTTGGCCATATTGTATATACACTGTTTTGCATTGTGCTGGTGATGTCAAAGGCATATTCTAATATCTGTGTGTGCAATATGTCTGAATCAGAGCTGCTATGAAACTTAAGGGTGAATTACACCGTGGAGGCATATTCTTGTGTGGTGTTGGGAGGAAATAACAGAACTAGGTTTTGCTAGGATTTTTCTCCAGAGATGATTTTTCTTAGAAAATTGCTGATTTGCCAGAATTGTTGCTATTTTCAGGAAAAGTTGACTCCAGTTTTGTGTTTCATCTTGGAAAAAAAAAAACGGAGAAAAATTTTAAAGCTGTCAAAATGAAACATTTCAAGAAGGTAAAATGAAACCTTACATTTAATTCATTTAGTCATAGTTTCTAGGTAGAAATTTTGAAAACTACTTTTTCTTTTTTTTTTTTTTTTTAACCTGCTCAGATGTAGAACAGTTATTTGAAATTTCTGAAAATCTTGAAGGAATAAAAAGCTTGTTCTTTCACACTACATAGTCGTGGGAGTGGCAGGTGATGAGGGAGTGACTGCATCACCCTTTGTGGCTGCCCAGTTGTGTGTTGCAATGGGAGCTGTGGGAGAGGTTTCCCACTGAATACCTCTCTGACTACCTGGTAAAGGCACGTAGCAAAAAATGCCTGCTCAAAAAACTGCTCCAGTCTTTCACGGGACTCAACAATCTCTGAAAACGCCGGTATCACCTAGATATCATAAGGTTAAGCCTTTGCACCGGGGGTGTTTTGGGTGGGAGCTGCTGTTTGTCACATCGTTAAAGCTCGATTCAGCAGATGATGGGATCTCGGAGGGGGAGCTGCCGCCTCTCCCTGCCCCATTGGGGACAATGGGGCTTGTCCTTCTCACCTCCCTATGCAGGGATAAAGGGAGAGCCTCCCCAGAGGCACCACAGCTTCTCCCTGTGCTCTGCCCTTCGCTTTCAGCACCTCAGCCATGCTCTGAAGCTCTCCTGGGGAGCAGGAGGGATGTTGCAGCTTGGGCTGGGAAGGAGTGCTTGCACTCATGGAAAAGCCCTGTGAGTTATTTTGGCATCACTCTTCCTGCTGGCAGCAATGTTTCCTCACTGCCAGCATTCCCAAATGTTGGTGTAGCCTGTGTGCCAACGTCTCTTTTCTCCCTGCCCCCTCATGTTGCAATTGCTAATTTCTGTGCCTGTGCCTGAAGAGCTGTAGTTTAGACTTGCTTTCCCATGCATTGAAGCCATTCTTGTTTAGGGAAGAAACTGCAAAAGAGGTGTGGGAGAGAGGAACATAGGAGAGAGTTGTTTTTTCTTTCCTATGTGGCAGTGACGAATGCTGGGTATTAGAGAGACAAGCTGACAAACATCTGAATGAGTGGAAGAGACTTCTAACCCAAAGGGAGGAGTTGTGGTTTAGGTTAAAGCCACAAAGGAAGTGAAGGAGGTTACCACTTTCCTGTCTGTGGGCTGGAGGTTCTCCTTGTGCTCGTTTGAAGACTTAGCTCTAGCTTATTCTTCCCTAGGAACATGCTCATCTGTGTACTTCTTGAAAGGCATTTGAGCTGGCGTCTGATCTTGGGAGTGACAAACATCCCCTTTATACTCAGAAATCAGCAGGAGCTGGGAGCTAAAGATCTGGGAATCACAGTCTAATTTATGGAGCCAGATATTCTAAAGTGTCTTGTTAAGCCATGTGTCTTGTTTGGTGCTAGATCATGTAGTGTTTTTCTCTGTGCTTCTTCCTCTTGCTGATTCTGCTTGGATTTTCTGTTGTAAATATCTGTATGCACTTTTGGGTCTTGTTGGCTCCCCACAGGCCTCACTTCTCTTATGCTCCTGAATGATTGGCAAATTGTGTAGCCATCCTGCCTGGATCCAGCAGTCTAACATGCTGATACAGGACAGATTCTGAATGTCATTGGGTTCCTACCGGCATGGCCTGTGATCAGGATTTTCCTTGATTTTCTGTGCTTGCTTTTCTTTTCACAGTGCAGAGGCTTTAGCTATATGCGGTTGCAAAGTTTGTTGTCTCAGCTCTGCAGCTTCACTCTTCATCTGAGAGAAGAGAGTGAGTGGTTAACCCTGGTGTGCTGCAGAAGGCATGCCAGGAGGGAGATGAAAGAATCCAGGATTGCTCTTACAAGACTCCTCCTGAGTCAGAGGAGCATGGGCACGTGAGCTGGCTATCTTAATCCAAGCTATCAACTAGTGACTGCACAGTTAGAGCCACCGTCAGTGACAGTGACTTCAGAATGTGCTGCCACTGCCTTCTGATTACTGTGCACTGCTGTACATGAAAAGAGCATCTGAATGGTGCTCCCTGAAGAGCCGTTTTGTGGTCTCTAACCTTCCATTAACAGCTCACCTTAGACCCTAACCCTGGCCTTGGGATGCAGCAGAGTTATTCCATTTACCAGGTGTGAAAATCATATTTTGCCATGTGAGATGATTGCTGTCTCAGGTGTATTCCAGCAACTGGGATTTCTTTTTCTTTTTTCTTTTTTTATGTGTTTTTTTTTGTTTGTTTTGTTTGTTTGGGTTTTTTAATGCTTTGTTAAAACTACAAGACATCATTAAAGATTTATATGTGGCAAATGTGTCCTTTTTTGCCGAGTGTTTCCTTTTAGAGACCTTCACAGTATTGATTTCAAGTAGATTTTCCTCCTCTGTTTTAAAACGTTTCCTTTGCCTATGGATTTTCAGCATTACTCACTGGAGCTGTTGTGCAGTACATTCCCCAGACTATACTATCAAGCCAGAGTCCCTTACTGCTGCTCTTCAGAGACCACTTCTGAAGCTGGAAAGACCATTCATTTGCTGTGTTCACTCAGTCTTGAGCAACTATCCAGCATTACATCTTTATTATTCCAGGATGTGCATTGTCATCTAACTGAGCCATGGGTCTGCTTTCACCATTGTGCCAGTGGATTCCACACCTAATCTGGCAAGAGCCTTGAGCTAGCCTTTCCTTGGACTGAGAAGTGTTTGGATGTTTTAGATGTAAAGGGAAAACAAGCTGTATGATGGGGAGATGAAGAAAACAGAGTGGTAAGCAGCTGATGCTGTAATGTCGTTGGATATTGTAAGGTGTCAGCTTTTTGTTTCTCAAACTCATCCTTGTGGCCACTAGAGTGAGGAATAGGGATTTCTTTTTGGAGAGGGCAGAGGGCCCAGCAGGGAGGCTGAGAGTGCTGGCACAGCACAAATCCTAGAGGAGCGAGGTACCACTGCCTTTTCAAGGGGCGGGCTGGTGGCCACCAGCCACTTCTGTGCCCCAGGATGAGGCCCTGGGGTCTATGTGCTGCTGGTGGCTGAAACATCTCAGGGACAGCCAGCTGATGGTGTGGGTTCAGTCATCTTTTGGTGGATTGTATCTGTGAGATATTGCAGACTTGGATTCAGACCTTAAAGCATCTGGCTTATGGAATTTGGCTTTGTTTACTGTAGTGTTATAGCCTTAGGGCCACAGAAAGTGCAGCTTTATTGAAATCATTGGAGTTGTGCTTGCTTATGGCAGCAGGGAGCTGGGGACGCGTTTTTTTGGAACATGTTGCCAGGAACATAAACCCTTTTCTTTGGGAGATGCTTTGTAAGGATGACTCAAGTAAATGCCTGGGAAACATTGTCCTAATGGAAACAAGACGTTGAAGTGATCAGGTCTCAGAACAACTCTTATTTCTTCCTCACATCTGCGACTTTGAGAAGCCACCTTCCTAAGGCACAGTCCTTCTCTCCTTCCTCATTTTCGTCTTAGTTTTGGACATCATATACACTACCAAGAGCAGGAACACCCAGGGGACACTTCAGTCTCTGCACATGGGGCAAATAAGGACTTGGAAGAGGAAGCCAGCTGACTTGCATGGGATCCAGGCAAGCTGAAGTTTCACTGGACAGAGCAGCAGCAGTCTGTTATTGGATTCTAAAGTGGAAGGTATCTGTGCTTCAGCATTTAAATATTTAGAGATTCTTGCCATACTCTTTGATGCTGGATACTCATATAAAAGCAATTACCAAAAATACAAGTGATTTCTAAGGACACTGCACACAGTATTGCCTGCATTTCTTGCATGCTGGGTGGACTGCTGGCATTAATTTTGTCTTGGTTTGACAGAGAGGGCAGGCAAAAGGTGCAGGTTGTGTGTAGGAACAGCCCATGTTGTAAGCAAGTCAAGGCACAGGGAGTGTCCCATCAGAGTTCCATTACCAAGGCTGGTCACTTGTGCAGCACCAGTTCACATGTTAAATGGATGCTCTGAAATAAAAGGATATAGATGGAAAGAAGCATGCTGTCCTAGGTGTCTCTCATGACCTGCAAGGCAGGTATTGTCAGCAGATGTATTCCTGCTGGGGAATAGCCCAGTATGATTTAAAATAAGCTGGCAGATTTTGTGCTCAGATGGACTAGGAACAGTCGTGCAGTCTGTTATTGCAGTTCAGCTGTGAGAGGCCAGCACCATTAGCAGAGAGGGACTAGCAAAATTTTTTTGGGCAGAAGTATGTCCAGTCATTACATCTGTTGTTAAAGTTGTGCACAGTTTGCACCATGAAAGTGCATAAGTAAAAATGGAAAAGAACAAGAGTGAAGCATTTATATAGCTAAGCCAAAACTCTCGAGTGCCCTCTAATAATGAAGAGTCCTGGTTTTGTTGGTGTTGTCATCTATCATCTTAGACCTTGCAGATCTGAAAGTTGATGATTGCTGCAGAAGAAAGCACCATACTGATGATAAGCCGCTGTCTAATCTAAAGAGCAAGGGGGGAAATCTGCATGTTTTCTTTGGAGGCATCTCTGTTTTATGTAATTTTGGTGCAGCACCTGTAAATCAGTGGCTGGTACTTTTGAAATGTATTTCTTTCATCAAAAGCTATTTGAAACAACAGGGTGCACCTATCCATTCAGTCTAAGCTCCCTTGACATTTTTAAATGACAGATAATGAAAACTGTCTTTATTATAACTCAAGCAATTTCATCAGACTGTCACCAGAAAACAATGGCAAACTAAATACTGAACAGCCCTCAACTCTACTCTCCTAGGTACCTGTGCTAGAGTACCTGGTGTCTTTTCAGCTTCTAGGAAATATAAGGGGTGATATGTCTGCTGAGAAGGATTCCGCATTGAGAGGCATTAGAGGTCAACAGGAATATGTTAAAATCTGTCTGGGAGCCAGTGGTCAGATGGCATTAAAATGGAGCACAAATGTGAGAATGATCGTGGGTGAGAGACATGGCTTATCTAACTGAGCGCTGAATTCTGCACTGCCTTCAGTTTATGAATGGATTTAAAGCATGGTGCCAAACAGACCATATTGCAGTTGTCTAATCCTTAGGTGACAGAGGCAGGCATGATTGTAGGCAGAGCTGCATCCAAGAGGACTCATCAAAACAGCCCAGTCAGCCTGGCATTATTGCTACCTGATCTGTGGGAATCGGTCCAGGCCCTGGATCTGAACTGCCGCAGGGAAGCCTGGTTGAAGGAGCAGCTGTTGAGGTATGGTGCTGGCTTATCTTCCCCTGCCTGTCTCTCCCCAGCCAACATTGCTGCAAGGCTTTGCCTGGGCTGAGCTCAGTCACCTAGGTCCTTTCCCCCTTGCCTAACCCTGCACTCCTCAAATTTATAGACTTAACCAAGCTACCCCCCTCAGTTAGGTTAGAGTGAGAGCAGAAGGGGCATTTCACAGTAAAACATCATTTCTATAAGATGGCCACAGTACGGGAGAGGCTAGCACCAGGGAGTGAATTATAGGGGTCTGGAGAAGAGACAGGCTGTGGCAGAAAGAGGGTTGTTACTGGAGGACACAGGGAGGAAAATGATGGGATAGAGGGTGTAGATAAATAGTTAGAAATGGCTGCAGTGGTGTGATTTGGAAGGAAATTCTGTCACTACTTCAGTCACCAGTGGTGATCAGTTTAGGGAGCTAAGTGGTAAATTACAGGCAGGTTAGGACTCCAAGAACACCCGTGACCGTGTGAAATGCTGGAGAGATAAAAGTTGCAGTAACAGTGAGTAAGACTCAGATCTCATCTAACTGAGCATGAGTATCTCAAGGTGAAATAGCAGAAGGAGAGGAGGCGGGAATATTGATTTCTGCCTTGCAAAACAGACAACAACGCCTACTTTTTCATAGCAAGAACTTAACCATTCGCTTTAATGGGCCAGTCTGCAGTACAGTGGGGGCTTGGTTTCTTTGTGCACAGTCTAGAGGGGAATTCATGCTGAAGTTGTTTTCATTTTTTCGTAGCCTTGAAGGAGAGACATGAGCAAAATTTTACCCTCAAACAACTCTGTGCTGACTGTAAGGGCAGCATGAGTAGAATCTGTCCATGTTGCTGGCCTGTTGTGCAGCAGGCGGGTACCCTGAGCAGCTGGATGCTGGAGGAGCAGTGCTGGAAGGCACAAAAAGCCCGTTATGCCAGGAGAGCTGTTGTATGTGTTGGCGACAGATGACTTCTTCTGTCTGTCTGAGGGCAGACTTAGCCTCCTATTTATCCTGTGAGAAGGATGCTTCTAATGAGAGGTGCTTTCTTCATCTGCTCATGGCTTTCTCAGAAATGTTGCTTTGGGAATGAAATTTTGTTTGCTCGGTTTTACACCACGAAGATGCACATGTATTCCCTGGTGCTGTGGGCAGGCAGCACAGAGAAACGTGGCTGTGTGGCTGTGTAAGGGGGCTTGGTGGCTTGTACCAGGCTCAGCAGGTGGCTGAAGGGGAGCAGGAGGTGAGTTTGGCAATTCTGTGGGCTGCTGCCATGTCTGTTCTCATCGATGTCAAAGATGGCCATACACATACAAAGGGAGTGTAAAGTCATGGCTGAGAATCTTAAAAGGCTCAAGGGTCAGGCAATTCCACAAATTCTCCTGGCAGCACCACAGCATTCAGTGAGTGTTAGCAGTTGCCTGTGGAGCATGGGAACAGTGTGGTGGAAGCAGTATTCCTGGGCAATCATTGGTTCTGAAATCTTCTCTGTGCCAAAATTTCCCACCTTTGTTTGGTATGAATTCATATTTTTCATGTGTTACATGAGCATATGCTTCACCAGATTCTGTTTACCTGATTTGCCTTCTGAATCAGTATCTGTTCTCTCCTTTTTTTTCTCCCTGTTTTTTTTCTTTTAATCATAGGAGATAGAGCTGAACATTTATCTCTATGGCTGCACAATATTTGCCTCATACCTGGTTATTGAGAAAATACTTTCTAAATAGGGAAAGAGCGTCCTGCAACTGGAATGTTTTAATACATGGGATTTGTTCATCACACCAGAGTTTTTGATGTGAGATAATGTCTTCAAGTACAGCAGATCAAATATAAGTCTCTCTGGATGTCTAGAAGAATATTTTAACCACAGGCACATGTTTGGGTGTTCATGTGAACAAGAAAACACAACATCAACTGCTTCTCTCTTTTCAGTGCAGACAGGAAAGTGAGAGCAGGGCCTTTCTTGCCCAGGTGAATTTGCCACCCTCTGCACACTTGCCTTGGGGTGATGTGCAGTCAGTGCTGGTCAGATCCATCAGCCACTCTTGTTCCCAACACAGCTCCATGCCTGTGCAGCCAGCCAGGCAGTAGTCATTGCTGTAGGTGACTTACAGGTCGTTTTTTTACCAGCAGTGGGGACAGAGGTGGGGTTTGCATATGTGTGTGTTTTGGGGGGATGTGTGTGACTGTATGTGGATGTTGACATTGGTATGGATAGAGAGGCAGTTCCCTCCTATGGGAGGCTGTGAAGTCCCACCCACGATGGGATGCAGAGGGACTGTTCACCCGAAGTATGTTAAAAATATTCTCTTGTGGTTTGTACCACGGAGGCTCAGCAAAACTGAGGATGCTCGGGTTAATGTCTAATGCTAAAAGAAACTGAACAAGAAAGCAAGCCACAACAATCTCTCCCCCTCCCCCAGGCCTGATTTCCTAATCTTTTAGGAATGATTTACAATAAATAAAAGACTTTCTGAAAGAAGGTTTTTTTTCCAAGTTAACAATGGATGTTAAACTACCCCTCCCTGTGGTCCTTTCCCATTTCTTTCACACTGTCCAGCTTTAGACTTCATCCTGCAGCAAGAGTCATGAAGGCAACTCCCCTGTGCCCATGCAGAGAGATCAACGGCGGTATGCAAACCATAATCACCTGGATTCCTTACAGGAATGGGTTGTTTCCTTTCGAGAAGGCTCATTAGAGCATGCAGCAGCGTAAACCTCAAAGCCTGCAAGAAAATGGTTTCATAGAGACTGATCTCTCTTGTCCCACAGCTCCTCTGATCATTTACACGGGAGCACAAAAGAGGGCAAAAAACCGCCAAACCTAAAGCAAACAAACAAAGCAAAACATCCTCCTAATGGTGTGTGTTCTCCATTTCCAACAGTGATGGTGTTTTACACCCACTTTGTGCAGGTGTACACGAATGCAGGTCGGGAAGCAGTGAAGAGAGCAAAGCTCTTAAGGAGTTAGTAGAGCTTCCCTGCTGGAAGGTTATAATCACACTGAAAGAGGGAAATCTTGCCTCTGCAGACAGGAAATATGTGATGCAATTTCAGTACAGAGTTGCTAGAGATAGAATAGCCCATAAACTAAAAAAAAAAAGACCAAAAAACCAAACCAAAACAAAAATTGTAGGGAACACTTTGCATGGCCCAAATGTGCCGTGTCAAAGCTTATAGCAAGGGATCCCGTGAATGCAGAAGCAGCAAGGTACTGGCTGCATGGTGCATGGTGTGGACATCCAAGGCATGTCCATCCCTGATCCTGGGTATAGGGACTGTTGGCTGCTGACAGCTTTCCTTGAGGCAAGGTTTTTTTAAACATTATTGATTGAAAAGGCCCAATCTACTGCTGGATTTGAGGAGAAAGTGTTCCATGTGGAATGACTGTGTGTGGTTGGAGAAGGCTCCGCTTCAGACAGTCGGTGGTCAGGAGCAGGGTCTGACTTCAGAAAAGGGTAATGTCTCCATTTCACCTTCCCTCAGTCCCATCTTCAAAAGTTCCTGTTTCTCAGATGTTTCCACCTCCTCCAGTTGTGCCAGTTCAGCTGCTTGTGGGGATGAAATCTACATCAGAGCTGCTCTGGTGTTAAGGTTTTGCTCTTGTTAGTAGGGCTTTAAAAAAAAAATGTTGGATCGTTTAAACAGCTCACCTATGCGTGTAGCTACATAAATAGTTTAAGTGGCACAAGTGAGCGGCAATAACTGAGAGAGCATGGCAGGATTCTCTAAAACTGGGTCTGCTGCAGATGGAACAGTGAAACAGAGCCACAGCCCTACACGCTCTCAATGTTATTTGCATGAGTAGCTCCATTGTGCTTCAGTGGGACTCTACTTATACATGTAAAATTAAGTGTTTGCTGGGCCAGGGCCTTGAAGAGAATAAAAGCCGCAATCGGGGTGTGCCATGCTCTGCACCATGTACAGAAAGTGTCATGCAAATGTATTTTGCTGGCTGGGCTATCTCGTCTGATCTGTCTGCTCCGCAGAACCCGAGCTCCTGTGGCAACTTTCCTTAAGCTTGGTTTGCTCAAATGGAAGAGGGCCCTGCTTTTGAATAGACAGGCTGATCTCCTGCCCTCGCTGCAGACAAGGAGTTGTGAGGAAAGCGTACACAGTGTGGTGAGAGCTGTAATGCTTCCAAGATGTTCTTGGATTTGCCGGAGTGCTCTAAAGAGTCGGGACAGCTGGTTTCTCTGGGGCAGCTTTCATAAGCTTGGCCAAGGAAGGGCAAGGCCCCAATACAGGAGGCTGTTCTCGAGGTTGGTGGGGACGGTCCCACCATCTGGGGCTCTGCTACCTGAAATCCCGAGTTACAACCTGTCTTCGCAGTTAGGAGTGTTTTGGAGCCTGTTGTTGTCAGTTCCCATGGTAAAACCCTTCAAGGACAGCCTTGGGAATTCACTGCTGTGGTGGATTCCCAAAGGTGGTGGGTGAAGTAACAACTTAACTCTTGGGAGTGAAGCAAAGCACCTTGATCGCTGCCCTCCGGAGCCCCAAAGAGAGGAAGGAAGAGACTTAAAGCCGTTGGAGGGGAGAGGCTTGGTGTGGTTATTTGAGACCGCTGCCTGCAGAGTTGCACAGTCATTTATAACTGTTTGAAATGTGGGGGGATGGGGTCGGGGGGATGGGAAGGGAGTCAGAGGAACGACAGCATCTGCAAACTGGTAGCATTTTGTGCTCGTTTTCCCTGGTCTAACTCCTACAGAGACAAGACAGTGAAGTACTGGGTCAGAGGAGGGAGGAGAATAAAAAAGGCAGTTTGCTAACTTCTCGTGTTTTATCGCTGCTGTCGGGATTGAGGCACAGGGTAGGATTTTCAAAGGTACCTTTGGAAAACGGAAGCTGGGTGCCTGGCTTCCTTGGGCTCCTTAGAAAAATCCCAGCCTCTACTGCCCAGAGCAAACAACTTCCTTTTAAGCAAACCACGATGAGTTCGTGGTGTCAGTGAGAGTGGGACTGGATCTTCTGTCGGAAGCACTGTGAGGTACAGTCTCTTCTTTACACCATGCTGGCCCGCCTGCTTAGCATGGTGGGATGATTGAAGGACGGGAGGAATTGCAGGTGTTGCATTAAAAGAGACCCGTAGCGATGTAAAAATGGGCAAGGTTTAAACACCATGTGGAGGAGCGTGTGGAACCGATGGCAGCAAAGGTGGCGGTTCAAGTGTCAGTTCCCACACTTCAGCTGTAGAAGGTGCTGGCTGCGATCACTGGAAAGATGCAGGTGGGGCTGGCGTACGTGGGTGGAAAGACTTGTCAGAGACCAGAGGTTTCCACCTTCGGGTCGTGGATCCTTGGAACTTGTAGCCTCAGGGATTTGTCTAGGAAAAGTGTCAGTGGGCTGAAAGTCTGTCTGTCCAGCAGGAAACGCTTCGGGTCTCCGGTCTGCAAATGGGAAGGGAATGAAACCCCAGTGCTAAGAAGTATCTTCCTGAAGGAAGAGTATCTATTTGGGGTAAGATGTGATAATTAGCTACTGTTGCAGTGCTCAGGAATCTGTAAAGAGTTCTTTAACAGTGTTTGCAAGTGGGCAAGGACGAGGGGAGGAGAAGAGAGGGACAAAAAAGAGAAAAAGGGATTGAGGGCTGAGCAAAGAGAGGAGGTGGTTTTATCTGCCAAGAGCAACGCCCAGCGTGAATGTTGCGCTAAAAGGGTCTTCTTCCAAAGACTTGAGTTACTTAAAAGTGGGAGTTGGACAAGATGGGAGTTGGACAAAGAATGGGTCGTTTGAGGATAAAGGGGGAGGGAGGACACTGCATTTCTGTTCACTGATGTTGTATTGGCTAAACAGGTTATTCAGGCAGCGCGGATAAGCAAAACTGATCCGCTGACTTTCTCTGTTCGGCTGCATCGATGTGCCACCGGTGGCTTGGAAATCTCTTCCTTACAGCCACGAGATCGCCCATTTTAAGAACATTTTGTGGAGGTGAAGGAGAAGGATTAGTGGATGTTGAAAGCCGTCTTTTCACAGAGTAAGTCTCAGACTGAAAAGGGCGGGGGATTGCTACAAATCTTCAAAACTCTTCACTGCCAGTTTGAAACCAAACTACACTGATGTCTAATCCCCAAACACGGAGCATTTGTCCAGGATGGGGCCCTTGAGCATTTTTAGGAGTTGATAGGTTGTGTCTGTTTGCCATTACTGCCCGGTCTCTCCCTGTTCAGTTCCAAGCCGCTGCTTATCCCGGCGCTTTCTCTCATCAGAAGAAAGCCCTCAGGTCACTCGGCGGGTGGGCAGTCGGGGTGCTCAGCCCCCGGGGAGGAGGGACGCGCTTCTCCTCCGCAAATTCCCCCCCGCTCTCATTCTGCCTTCTTCAGAAACGTGTGGAAAGGGACATGTGCCAGCGGCCCGGGCCGCTCCACGATGGTCCAGCGGCTCTCCCGGGCCGTGCCATCGGGCTGGTGGCGATTCCCGGTCCCCAGGACGCGTGGAATCCCCCTGGCGGGGGGGCAGCGAGGCTGAGGCAGGGCTACCACGGCACCGGCAGCGGGGTGGGCTTGGGCAGGCCGGTGCCGAGGAGGGCGGGCAGGGCAGCAGCGTGGGGCCGGGCGGCGCCATCCCACATCCCGCACCCCACATCCCTGATCCCGCATCCCCTCAGGGGCCCCGCGCGCCGTTTCCGTTAAGGGGGTGCCGCCGTTGGGGGGGGGGGGGCGCAGGGTGGGGGCGGGCCCCCCGCGCGCGCCGCCTCAGGGGGGGAGCGCCAGGGCCCCTCCCCTGCCCCACCGGGGGCGCCTCCCCTGCGGTACCTGGCGGGCACCGGGAGCACGGGCAGCGCCCTTCCCGCTGCCCAGGGAACCGGGGGAGTGAGGGCGGCTCTCGGCGCCCCGACTGCGCGGAGGGGAGTTTGGGGTGGGGGTGGGCGGCGGGGGAGGCGGCCCCTTTAAGAAGAGCCCCGGGCGCGTGGTCTCTTTAAAAGGGGAGGAGGGGGCGTGGCCGCCGCGGGGCGAGGGCCGGGCTATGTTAGTGAAGGGGCGGGGCCTCGAGGCCGAGGGGAGCCTGTCTCTTTAAGAGCGCGGCTGGTACCACCGTGCGGCGAAGGGGGAAGGGCTGCAGTCCCCTCCCTCTGGCTGGGGAGAGGCGGGCCGGGAGGGCCGGGCGAGACCACTGCGCGGCGCGGGGAGCGAGAGGCGGTCCCGCCGCCGGCCGAGTGAGTACCGGACGGTACCATTGCCGGGGCGGGGCGCGCGCGACGGGCGGTACCATTCGTCTCTCCGCGGGTTGCGGGACGCGGCGGAAGGGGGGGCGCGGGGGGGGGGAAAGAACCGGTGTGGGGAAAAGGCGGGGGGGGGAACGGGCGGGGGGAGCGGGCGCGAGGGGCTGCGCTGGGCGGTACCATGTGCGCGGGGAGCGGGGGGGGGAGGCGCCGGCGGACAATGGAGCCTGTGTGTGTGTGCGGGAGGGGGACGGAGCCGCCGCGCCGCCCCCGCCGGCCCCGGGCTGAGCGCGGTGAGTGCGGGGCGGGCACCGGGCACCGGCACCCGCACCGCCCGCCCCAAGTTCGGGAGTTGGGGGGGTCCCGGCGGTGCCCCAAAGGAGGCGGCGAGGGGAGCTCCGGGGTTGCAGGGGGTGCCTGTGGGGCTGTGATCCTTGGAGAGATGCGTGGGGAGCAGCGGATGCCTGGAGGATGTGCTCCACGGAGGGATGTTTTGGGAGCAGGGGATGCTCCAGGAGCTGTGCTCCATGGAAGGAGGTGTAGGGCATGTAGGATATTCTGGAAGCTGTGCTCCATGGAGGGATATGTTGGGAGAAGGGGATCCTCCAGGAGCTGTGCTCCATGGAAGGAGGTGTGGGGCATGGGGGATATTCTGGAAGCTGTGCTCCATGGGGTGTGTGGGGAGCAGGGTTTGCCTGGAGGATGTGTTGGGAGCAGGGGATCCTCCAGGAGCTGTGCTCCACGGAAGGATGTGTGAAGCTTAGGGGATACTCTGGGAACTGTGCTCCTTGGGATGTGTGGGGTGCGCTGGAAGCCCTGGAGGTTGCATGGAGCGGCACATGGAATGCTGTGCCTCGAGCTGTGGTGCAGGGGATGCCCCGGGGGCTGTGGCGTATGGAGGAATGTATGGGATGCCATAGGGGATGTGCTGGGAGGAGGGATGTGTGGGCTGTCCTGAGTCGCAGTGTGGTGCATGGGATGCTCCAAGAGCTGTGCTCCATGGAGGGATGTGTGGGATGCTCGGTGGTGCGGGGGATGTGCTGGGGCTCTGCCGTGTGGAGGAGTGCGTGAGGTGCTCTGGGTTGTGCTGGGGCCACTGGGGCTGTGCTGTGGGGTGCAGCCCTGGGGTGATCTGTGCTGCCCTGAGGTGTGTGGAAGTGCCTTCGGGCCGTGCTGTAGAGGACAGTGTTGGTGGACTAGAGAGTCCAGTCTCAGTGAGGAGCTGGGACATAGGATGGGAGGGGCTGATGAACTGGGAGTGAAGACTGTCTTAGGAGAAAGAAGCTGGTGTAAAAGTGGGGTGGGAGCTGTGAACTCTGTGGTTGAGCTGAAGTGAGGGGCTGGGGCACAAGAGATCCACAGTAGGGATGTAGGGAGTGGGATACAAGGTGAAACAGGCAGTGAGAGGGTGGGAGATGGTGTGTGGGATATTAGATCACCTGGGATGTGCTGTGAGGAAGGCTCACATGGAGGGCTGTGATGCAGGAAGTGCTGAACTATGGGCATCTGCAGGAAAAAATGTGGAGAGCTGGATGAAGAAACAAGTATGAGGTTTGCTGGGGAGAGTGGTACACGAAGGGGAGAGCATGTGAGGAGTTGGGACTTGAGTCATTGTAAGAAAGAGATATGGGAGTGGGATTGGGGAACCACTGGGAGCCAGAATATTATGGGGTAGGAAGTGCTTTCAGCATGAGGGAGGTGGTGCACATGGTCATGAGGGAAATTGTAGGGCTCCAGAGCTGGGAAGCAGAGTAGATAGATCAGGGGAGCAGAAATTTAGGGAAGCTAAGCTGTTAGTATCAAACTGTAGGTGGGATACTAAGTGTGGGAGGGGATCTTGTATATGGGGATTGTGGGGAAGAGCAGTATCTGTCAAGGCAGGGGAAATGTGTTTGTTTGGAAGAATTCCTACTAGGTAGAGGAGAGGCTCTGTGTGTGTGTGCACGAGAGGGAGTCTATACTCTGGCTGGCTGCAAAGGGGGATGGGAGGCTAAATCTGTAGCTTCATGAGGTTAAGGGTTGGATGATGAGAAAAAAATGAACAGTGGAGACTCCAAATGCTTAGGGAAATGTTGGGACAGGTAGAGAGATGCATGCAAGGCAGCAAGGCTCCACTTCTAGGATGAGAGACAGTCCTGTATTTCTGTCTTGTCCAGCTCCATGTCCTCAAGTTCTCTGTGTAGGTGGTGGGTCTGAAAAGGCCTCTGAAGATGGAGTGTTTGGGATGTGAAAGGTGGATTTTACTCAGGGAAGGTAGACAAAGCATGAGGAGACAGATGGGAAGAATCTGATGTGACAGTCAATTGTGGGTTGCTATTTGGGTGTAAAATATTAAGGTGGGATGATTACATGATTAGTGGTTTAATAGTAAACTACATGAGAAATCAGAAAATTGTCATGCAGCAATGAAAGAATGAAGTAAGTGTCAGATGGGAGCTGGTTGTGGAGTGATTAAAAGCCCACCAAGGTGAAAGGGAAGATACTTTTATTCTTCAGATGCCAAACCTAACATGGACTCTGAAGCTGGTCTGGAAATAACCATGAACCTTACTTTTGGGAGAGGAACAGCAGGTCTTACCTGGTAGCCCTTATCTACTAAAGAAACACCTTCTCCTTGGTCTGGGCAGAGAAGAAAGGGTTGTGCCAAGTGAAGTTTGTCTCCTTAAGCCTCCTTGTTGGTGACTGGTTGCTTTTCTGTCAAAACACAGTTGGAGGAAGCGGGGGAGACAGCTCTCTCTGTTTTTAGGGGTTCCAGTTACATTTTTATTTTCCTTGAAAGTATTTTGTCCTTGATTTCTCTGTGAAAAGCCCACACAGACATAGGATGCTCTGAAGCATCCTTAAATGTATCAAGCTTTAAAAGCATGCTGCAAAAAAGTAATGCAGATTTTTTTTCTTCTGTTTTGTTGGATTATTTGATCAGTGATTGCTTGAGATATTACAGTAACAACCGTTGGAAAGCTAGGCAAGGCATTATGTGAAATCAAATGAAAGAATTAACATACTTAAACAGTTTTATTCCCACTTCTTTTTGTTTACCTCTCTCCTGCTTCCTATGAGGTCTGTAATGGCCAATTTCTGGCTGAAGTGGGGTGTTACAGGTGTGGAACTGGGAAAGTTGGTGAGGGACACACACACGGAGTCGTTTTGTGTCCATCCCACGGCAGAGGAGCTGTGCTTGCAGGAGTGCACACGCCTGCATCCCATGGCACAGGGATCTCTTTTCTTGCCTGAACTACAGGGGTTGTTTTCCCGGTGTTTTATAGCCATTTTGGACAAGTTGGCATGATGGCTCTGTTACGCGGTGTGGATTTTTTTCTTTTAACAGTGATCTCCAAAGAGATTATTTTTAATGAATGTGTCCTTTTTTTCTTACTCAGTGCATAAAAATGGCTCAAGGGCTCATATTCTTTCCCTGTCTCCCTTGCTGGCCTCTCCTCAAACAACAAAAGAATGGCATCTTTCTTTTTTTGACTTGGAGTTAGCAACAATGTTAGTTTTGGGATTTTGGAATTTTCTCAGTAGGGCGAGTGTGTGTTGTTTTTGATTTTTTTTTTTTAATCTGGTTTTTTTTTTTTTTGGGTCGGGATTTTATTGTGGAGAGGGGTCTGGGGATCTTGGGTCTCACTGCACTTGTGTGAACTCTTAACACCTTAATTGAAGGGGTGGAGATGCTGAATCACTAACAAAGACCTCCTTTATCCAAAATGTTAATCAATCATTGACGTTAAATAAGTGTGAACAAAACCAAGCAAAAAAAAAAACCCACCCTAAACAAGGTTTTGTGTAAGTCACCCTCCCATTCAGCTGCTCATCTTTGGTCAGGTTAACGTGATAAATTCTTCTGGGGATGTAGTTTTGTGCCTGTGCTCTTGGTTTTAGCAGTGTTTGGTAAAAGTTCTGTTTATGACTTCTCAGTGTAGTTTTCCCAATGCATATTATTTAGCTTCTAGAGGTCTAAAGATGTTCTGGGAGAAACTGTGATTACTCTGATGTGGGGGAGTGGCTGGACTATGATGGTATTGTTGTGATCATCTTTTTGTATGCTAGGTTGCTTTTTTTGGTTTGTTTTTTTGTTTTTTTCCCCCCTTGTTTATTTTGGGGAGGTATTTTGCTTTTCTCTCTTGTGATCAGTTAATTTGTTTATTGGTCAACACAATCTTCTAAGCTAGGCAGGACCTGAATTTTAATGTGAAAGAAAATAAATAGGTTTCTGGTTATACAACCAGAAACTTTGTAGATCTCTTCTGGATATTATGAATACAAAGGGTGTGGACTTTTTCTTCCCTGTGCTTTCCCCCTCCTTTCCCCCCATCTTGCATTTCATCTTTACAGTTCATGTGCTTGGATTGTTTTCAGTTAGGGTTAGTCCACAGCCAAACTGCATTTGTCACCAAATATCCAAATATAGAAGCTGAGGTGACTGTAAGCCACAAGGCTAAAATATTCATATACTACAGCTTTTCTGAGCAGTTTATATGTTTGATGTGGATAAGAATGGAGTACCTTTGATCCATATTTCCCAGCTATTCAAAGGCGTGCTGCTCTGCAGTACATTGACTTCCCATACCTATTTCTACATGTTTCTTCCTAAATGTTGTTTTTTTCCTCTGACATGCTGTGTCAATTCTCTTGCCTCACAAACTGTGCCTATGGCTTAGGAATTTTGCTGGTCTTTTATAAATTCAATAGGAAAAAAACCCAACCCCAAACAGCAACAAGTTGATCCTGTGAAGCAATTACACTCAAGTGAGTATTCAAACTAATTCCTATCTTAAATGTGAACTGTGCTGCCTTGCAGGGCTTTTTTCTCTTCTACTTTGTAGAAGTTTGTCAGGGTTTCTTCATAGCAATGCAGGCAGCCTTCATAAAATCCTTCTAACTCGTTTGTGTGGCCTTGGACTTCACAAAAATCTCCGTGCCTCCCTAAGGCCTGTGGTCTGTTTACATAGATATGAAGTCCTTTAACCCATCAAGTTTTGCTGTGGGCTTGGATTTCCTGCTTACAAGCTCTGCTGGAGTCCCTCTAGTCTTCCTGCTGGCAAAATAAAGGTGTTAACTCAGTTTTTCAGAGCAATTTGTGAATGGAAGGCGATTTCATTGCTGAATTTTGTTCAAGCACCGCTCTGCCTATTGAATTTAAAAGAGCTTTCCCCTACGTACCCTTACTTGTCTGTTAGGTTTTTTTTTTTTTTTACTGCTTTAAAAGTTTAATTGTTTTGGAGCTTGATGTCCTTTGTAGTAGGGGCTCTACAAGTCCAGAAGAACAGGAACTTTATTCATATTTAGGAAGTCCAGATAATCTTGAAGAACTTGAAAAAAAATATAGATCTGTTGGGAAATTCCTGAAGGGTTGCCTTTAAGACCATGCAGGCTCATAAACGCTGGTTAGCAACAATAGGTGACATTTATTGTGCTGAACCCAAGTGAACTGTTCCAGTGTTAACTTTTGATTTGTATTTTTGAAGAAGCAGGGGTGTGCTTTGTGCCTGCACCTTTACCTGTGGGCCAAGCTGCCCTCTGTTCCTATTCCTGTGAGCCCTTCCTTCAGTGCTAGAGATGGGTTTTGAGGAGTCCTTGGTGCTCATGTGTTTTGACTCTGCACCACCCTCCTGTGTGTGCTGGTGCTGCTGTTGGAGCAGCTGGATGCTGGAACAGATCAGGGAGCTGATCTGGATTAGGAGTAGCCTGGCAAAGAAATGGTGATACTTAGCCTGCATCAGTTTGCCAAACTGGTTTGCTGTTTGGCCACAGGCACATCAGAGACAGTGTGGTGCAGGGGTGGGAGTAAATAATGGTAGCAGCAGTTCTCTAAGCTGGCATTGCTGCCAAAAGGAATGCTCATCTAACTATACCCTTAAGAGTCTGCTAAGCTTGCTAAATGTTTTTTACACCTGTTTGTTACAGCTTCCCTTGCCTGAGAACAGTTCCTCCAGCTTACCTTGTTATTTTTGCCAAAAACCATCTCTGAACATATATGCAAAGTATCAAAAGAGAAGCCCTCTTTAAGAAGCTTTAAGCAGGGCCAACAGAAGAGTGTGGTGGAATATGGAAGAGTTTCTGCTGTCTCAAGACTTTCTGATGATACAGAACATGTACTGTAAATTGACGATAGACTATTTAGTATGGTTGCAATTAAGCAGTGAAACTCATGCTGTGAGAATCTTGCTGAGGAGCAAGAATTCAACAAGAGTTAAAAAGTATCAGATGTCTTTAAGAATATGAAGAATATTTAATTATCGTAATCAGTGACAGTAGAAATTTTGGAAGAGGTATTAAGCATGTGGTCTAAACCTTCCTTTTTATTCTGCCCTAGCAGTTGTGCTTCTATATTGGAAAAGGGAGGGATGGAATAGCCTGTTGTGCCTGGGTTTGCTGCAGGGTTCTCACACTCCTCTCTGGAAACTTAATTGAGAACCAGTGTATGAGATGTACCATAGGCTTCTGGTTGGATCCTGGTGAACCATCCTGAAATCTGGTCCGAGTTACTAAACTGTGGCTGTCGTGAACTGCTGCTTCACAACTTTCTACATTTTCTTTATTCCTACTTCTGTGGGTTGTTCTTGCCTGTTCTTTTGCGGAGTTGAATCTGAGTACTCTGATTTTGATCTACTTTGACAACACTAATTGAATTTATTTTAAATACTGTTATGAAATTGCAGTTAACTGTATTTGAAGAATGAATGTTATGTCTTTAGAGAGATCCTTTTTTTCAGACAGACTTAAAAGCAGAAGTGGGATTTTTCTTGTTTGGCCTCCAAGAAGATGCTTGTGGAATAGGGAAGGGAGATGTACAGTGGAACTGTAAGGTGGTTGGCCTGTTTGTTTTTTAAAGCCTAAGCAGAATCAATGAAATCCTTTTGCAGGAAGGAAAAATGAAAGTGCCTTTTGCCACTGACATGATTTCTTTCAACAAAGAAAGATGGAGAAATGTCCTCTTAAGATTTCACTGAAAATTGGGTGCTGTTGCCTTGAAAACAATGCTGGTTTTAAGTGCTCCTTAGTGGTGCAGTCGATGGCATAAAGAGTGGATGATACACACAATAATTTAGCTGCATATGGAATCGAGGGAGAGCTTGCCGTTTTCTGTATTGAGTTCAGAGCAGTTGTTGTTCAGGCACAGATAGCCACAAGCTGCCTGTTCAACTCCTAGCACTGGCAATTGCTCTGAGCTGGTGTCTTGTTTTCATGGCTCTTTGGCCTCTTAAGAAAGCAGTGCCGCTGTGTTTTTCCTCCTTGGCTTTCTGGTGGGGCTCTGTCTCATAGTAGCAGAGCAAGAGAGCTTTAAATCACTGACCCACCTTGTCACTGGATGGTCTCCGTGTGCCTGTGGTTGTCCTCTCTGCCTTCTGAACAAAGGGTGCAGATATCTGTTTTACCTTATCAGCAGGGTGGCTGGGGCCCATGGGCTCTTTTAAAACCAGGGTTGCTTGGATTTGGTGGCGAACCTGAGAACAGAGCTTGGCTCTTAATGTGCCTGTGATTTATCTATTTGACCACGTTACTTACGCTCTACAAATTGCTTTAAGTCTCTGAGTCTGCCTGTGTATGTTGTGTCAAGCTATCTTTGCCACCTTTGCAGTGTGTACAGAGTTGTGAAGACCTGAACAAAAAATCTGGTTTAGTGGTTCACTGATAAAAACACTGGGTAAGATAGAGCTGTGCAGGCAATTTTTCAGGTTGCTCGGAGCTCTGCTTTCTGCATTTTGCTAAACTGACTTCCTCAGGTGTCTTGATATCACTGTTCCACTGCCTGTAAAACGGCAGTGTTTTATCTATGTGCCAATCTGGATTTGTTTGAGGATTGATTAGAAATGTATTTGCAATGTAATATAAAACCAAACTGTAGCCTGTTGAGGTGAGCAGCCACAGCCTCAACAGGGACAGCTGGTACAATGGACAGTTGAGGCATGTGTATGGAAAAACTTTGCAGGACTTCTGCTGGTGGAATGGAAGTTTTCCACCACATTTTATATGTATGTATGAGAAGGAAAGTAAAAAACTCCAGGTCAAAATGATTTGACAGCTTGTTAGCAAGAAAACACTTTCTTCTGCCTCTTGAAAATAATAGTTGTATATATATATATATATATGCATATATACAAAAAAAAAAAATTAACCTTCTTGTGGTTGGGGGATAGAAGGTTGAAACTGTCAGGCAGATAGCCGCCATCCAGCAGAAATGCTTCTGAATGCTTTAGTGAAAGCCAGCTTTGATTTGACAGTTATGAGGCTTTGAAAATAGCGCTGTGTTTATACAGCACAGTAAATACTTTGAAGTGCGTTAGGCTGTGCTGTACATGCGTGGCTAACTAGAGGAATATTAAATGCCTACATCTTGTGTTGAGTGAGGGAGGATCCTGCAGCAATTGGAATTGCATGCTCCTCATACTTTTATAAGATCGTGTCAAAGCAGTAGATTTGATAATAGACCTGATTATACAATTGCTTAATTTCTTGTCAAAATAACATTTTTACATGCAGTGTTCTGAGATCTTTGAGGTGACCTCATGTTATTTATCAAATGTCAGTTTTTCATCCCAGCAGCTTTGATATAATCATGTAGCATCGTGGAGTACTGTGTACATGCAGTTTTTGCTTGCTGGAGTTCTTTGAAGTGCCTTACTCCTTAGAAGAGTCATTGCTGTGTGGAAGAGCCTGCATTTAAGGACTGGCAAGCCAGTATGGAATCACTGTACTGTGCCACTGAGGGTCATGCTGCTGCTCACATGCCTAATGTGGGTCTAAAAGCAAAGAAATGAGAGGTTCAGTGCACCAGGGACAAACACACCCTGGCACACATTTTACCCAGCAGCAAGCCGTAGGGGATGTAGTAGCTTCAGCTCTGCTCCCGTGGGAATGCTGAGTTTGTGGTGTTGAGCTCCCCCGGTGCCTGAGAACAGCAGGAGGGCTCGTGCAAAGGAGCAGAGCAGAGGGATGGCTGCTGGTGACAGTCCTGAACGAAAACTGGTCTGGCAGGCACTGCTGGAAGGTAGTGATGCTCAGGGGAGCCTTGGAAAAGTGCTTATTTGGGAGGAGAGAGAGCAGAGAGCTGTAAAGGTGAAGGTTAACATGAACGAAGGTGTATGACTCGCCCCCAGCAATTCCGACTGGTGTCATGTGTCATGTCCCCTTGCAGCAGAGTGGGGAATTACTGCCTGCTGTAGCACTGGGTTTTTCTCAGAGGAGCTCTGTCCTGTACTGACCCATCCCAGCCCCACTTAGCTTATGAAAACTGACAAGATTGCAGCCCAAGGAATTACGCCTGAGGATTGCTTCTTATCTTTCATTCTGGAAGCCTGTTGAAGGGATGCCGAAAGGGAAGGAAAAGGCACTTGGGTTTTTTTCCGTGCTGATTGGTGACTTGTTTCTCCCTAGCCTTTTGTTTAAGCAGTGTGGTGTGTTAATACTTGTAGAAGAACCAACTGCTGTCTCCTTGGTCCTGTCTCCCCATCCCATATTTCAGCATATTTTCCCCCAGCCCCTTTCAATAGATTAGTTCCTAGAGAATGGGCTGCTGGCAAGGAGGTGTGTTTTATCTGTTTACCTGTTCATGCTGATGTCCCTATTTAAATTTTTGAAAAAAATAAACCCAGAGAAGTAAGGGGAAAGAGATTGCCTGTGGTTTCTCCTAATTCCTGAAAAGTAAATGAAGTTTTGACAGAAGCCCAAGCTATGAAAGCAGGCCATGGAGAACTCTCATTACCCACTGGACTCCTGCATGCAATGCTGATTGATGCTAAGGCTACTGACTGCTAACATGATGTGGAAAGCTTCAGAAGCCTGTCGTATATCAGGGAAATACAGTTAAAATGTTTCTTGAAAAATCCCTTATTGCTCAAGCTTTTGATCTTTATCGGTGTTAACAATAGCTGGAACTCCATGGCACCCCGACTGCTGCTCAGGTAAGCGACGCTCCACATAAGGAGCTCCAAACTCCACTTGTAAAGTACATAGACTGCTCCCAGCACTGCTAACAGAGGTGGAGCTGAAGTGATGTTGGCAGCTGCGCCGGAGTGCGCCAGGGCTGAGCTGCGGTCAGCGCGATGTCGTGACAGGGTGCGCGACAGCGTCCCCGGCGCCCCGGCTGACCCGCACCTGCCAGTGCCACTGCTGCTGGTGAAGCTGAAATGGCAGCAGCACCGAGGGCAAGTGTTCATAACGTTCCTGTACAGAAGCTGATAGTTGTAGCTTAGGCTTTGAGGGGTTTTTTTAAAGAATTTTTCTTTTGGCTTTTTCCCCAGACTGATTCTGGAACTGTGTCAGAATCTGCCAAGAGCTTGTTCCAGTCCCAAGTGAACCAAGTAGTTCAAGTGTTTTTTACATAATAGCAGATGGGAAATTGAAAAACTCTCCGTGTTTGTCTGTGTACACCTTGAATTTGATCACCAGCGTCCATAAGTGTCTGCCTCCGCTACTTTGGGGAAGGTGTTGTACAGGGTCAGAAGGTGTCTAGGACAGCCATGCATCCCCACTGGAGTAGTAATGCACTGAAGTATTGTTAAATATACTGAAAATAAAGTTTAACAGACATATAGTTGTCTGTTTGACAAGAAGTGTGTTATTCACAACTCTTGAAAGTTATGCTTGTGAGAGTAGTGGGCAACATGTCTGTTGCAAAATACTATTTTAGAATGATTTTTAAAGTACCTGAAAAGACTGGTTACTTATACAGCCTTTGTATCATGGCTACTGTTGGTTATCCATGTACTTGTCAGAAGGAAGAGAATAGTTGCTAGAGATACCATTTTCTCAGAAAAGGAGATAGTGACACGAGAAATTCATAAAACACTTAATTCTCTAAGGCTTTGAGTTTGTATTGTGCTTTGTCAGTGATTGTCTTCACTGCACATTTTAAGGATGTAGAGCAAAAGGTTGGATTTTCTGTGGTCTTTGATTTGAATAGACTTCAGGAGAGATTTGTTCTTTGTGAAAGATCGATGTGTGTGGTGATAGGGGTTGGGGGGAAGTACGGGAGGAAAGGTATCTGTACTGTCTTATTTTGGAGATGTGGATGGGCAGGCACAGGTAGGCTCAGCAGAGCTGCATTGTGTGACCACACTGTACTGCATTTGCATGGGCCTGATTCAATATTCTTACAGTTTCTGGGAGGCTTATCTTGTGGCCCTAAGTTCTTACATTAAATGAAGCAACTCAAGGGAACTTTTCGCCTTGTAATGGCATAGAATCTTGCATGCCCTTTCCCTATCTGTGACTGTTGGTCTTCAAGATGCTAATTGTAGGTGAGTCTGTCTTTGCTCAGCCCCTTTTTCTGTGCTTCAGGGCTGGAGGTAGTTGTGGGCAATAACCTACTCATTTAGAATTTAACAGAGAGGTGCTTACACACCACATGTGCAGGAGAAGGTATTTTCCCTGAGGAGGTTGCAATGCTGCCTGGTGGAGATTGTGTAGCCCCACATTCATGTCACCTAAACTTATTTTGCTACAAGTCCTTGATTGTTCTGTTTATTGAGAGTAATTTCTGGTGTAAAACTGTGAGGAGAGAGATAATGCTGTGCAGACTTTGGAATAGTGGTGATTTCTCTGATGTGGTAAGACAGTTCTCTGGGAGACTGTGGGAACTTTGTGTATCTTTTTTTTTGTTGTTATGACATAAACAGGAAAGTCCATACTGTTTCAGGATAAGTTAGGACCATCTAGAAACTGATGACTGGCTGTGAGTTGCTGTCTAATCATCTTAGATGAACAACTTATCTTTATCCACCCTTAGGTATCCAGGTTACCTGTCTGAAGGTACCTGAGATATTTTCTGCCCTTGTTTAAGAAAAAGGGCAGAGGGACCTGGCAGAAGATGGGCACAAATGTATTTCAATAAGCGGAAGTCTATCCATGCTTTGCCATCAGTCAGCACTGCCTCTTTTGTGCCAATGCCAGTGAGAGCATGGACACATGGTTGGATGAAACAGGAAAGTTGTCTCCTGAATATTATTCATGTCTTATCTGAAGGTCATTTTCAGCCGTATCACAAGTGCTGGAAGGGATAGAGTTGGATAGGCTTAAGCTGCTTTCCTGGGTCCAGTACAGAGCTGGTGTGCAGAAGGTAAGGTTGCATTTTTGACACACCTATTTGAATGCTGATGGGTTCCATCCTAGTAGTGTGACAGGCATGTGCTTTATCCTTCCTGAGAAAGGATGAGGAAGACAGCTTTTGCTAGGAGGCAGATTTAAAGCTGTATTTAATAGCCCTTGGTAGGGAGTCCTATCTAGAAATTTGGACTGCTGCAAGGGATTGAAGTGTCTTGTGTCCCTATATCCTCAAGTGTCATAGAAAGATGTATGGGGTGTAGAATATTCATGACATTTTATCTATTTGCTTTTACATGATCTTAAGGAAGTCTGACAGCTCAATAAAAGCTTTGAATAACACTTCCTGTGTCCTCCTTGTTTCCCAGTCACTCTCCTTATCAATGAGGTGTGTAATCAAGTACATTATTAAACAGCAGCTTATTAAAAAGTAACGTGCAGCTCAGCTGCAAATGTATAAAATAAGCAAATGCTCAACAAAACTGGTAAGTGCAGCACGTGATGGAAAACAATGGTAGCTCTTGGGTGTAGTGGAGTCACCTCTTACCAGTGGAGCTATTCTCCCACTCATGTGGCTGAATGAGGGTGGGAGAAATTGCAGGTGCCCTTCCCAGTAAAAATGTGCTGAAGGAGCACGTGGGCTGATTCATTGCCTTGCCCCACCTCTCAGGTCACACAGGGAATCCACTGGTGGATGCACTTGCAGAAGTTTGCTTCCTGATGGTTGTCAGGATCAGTGGTTGCTCAAATACCTCCTGCGGCTGCTGTTCTTGGTCCCTCCTAAAGCTTCTGTTCTTCTCTGAGCAGTCTCTTATTCCACTCTCTCCTTTCTTACCCACTCCACTGTCACAGGTACAATTCAGGGTGCAGGCTCAGCTTCCATTCAAAGTTATCATTTGTTTTCTGCAGCAGCACGTCTCCAGCCTTTTTTCTCTTTCCATGCTGATTTTGAGCACTCACCACGCTCAGTCCAGCACAGACTGACAGTCTCAGAAAGGCCATGGGGAAAATAGCAGTGTGCTCTTTCTTGTATGCCGAGAAAGGTTTCTTGCCTTTAATGCTTCATGTCACAGTCAGGCCACAAGTCTGATACTTTTATCTACTTGGTATGCCTTTATTTCATCTCTCCACATTCTCCTTCTCAAAGAGGGAAAAAAGACTGAAGTGAATCAGTGATAACTGCAGCTGTTCCTGCTGGAATAGCCATAGTGCTGTACACCTCCAAGTACTTGACCACTTGTCACTATCAAGCTTCTTCAGCTTAAGGCCATAAAGTAGGAATTAGCTAGTTTGAATTTTTTTTTAAACCTTCTGTTTGCAGTACAGTAATATGGTGGCTGGTTTGTTGAAGTATAGGGGTGGTCAAAATATTTAACTGAAAGGTGAACTAAGATGTGTATTTGCATCTTGTTAGTTACTCTGTGGTAGCTGCTTTGTATGCATGCTCTCAGCCTTTTGCTCTTAAATTCACTGTGAAGCAAACTGCCTTGTGCTGACAGGGCTAAGCCCGTGCAGGTGAGCAGCAGAGATGGGACACTAGGGAATGGAATTACAGTGCAGTAACTGGCTAGCCTAAAAGATGGATGGTGCCCCTCTTGCAGTTCTGAGCTATGGTCTGCAAGGCTGTCCTTCCCTGCCAAACTGGGATTGAATGTTCCAAGGAATAGAGCTCTGAGCAATGTTTGTGATAGATTCTCTCCATCCTGACTTGTGCTGGTTTTCACATGCTTTCCTCTTCAAGAGAAAAGGTGATTTCTGTCCCTGCTTTGATAGAGGTGTGTCAGTATTGGCACTGGCAGGGCTTAGCATGTATTGTTTTGTTGGGTGGGGTGGGGGAAAGGGGAATGGAGATACAACTGAGTAATTGGATTCAGGAATGATTGTGCTGCTGTGGTGAGTTTTACTGGGTGAAGCAGCTTGTTGCGATAGGTGTTTGTTTCAGCTTCTGTCTGCAGGTGTGACTTAGCTAGATAAGGATGGTCTGTCACGTTGATGATTTCATTGTTTGATTTGGCTGGACTGGGTGGAGAATGTAGCTGCATTGTTTGGGACTAGCTTTGTAGTTTGGTTTTGTGAAGTGGATGACATGGCAGCACATTGCTACATTATTAAGGTGAAGCTACAGTAGATAATAGTTGGAGAATGTTGGAGGGAAGAGAATATGCACAGACTTTCACAACGCATAACTAATTAGCTTCCAGCTCCTATGTTTCTGTTGGGAGATGTGGTCAGCAGAATGCATTGGAATTACACAGAAACATTTTGGTAGTGATTTCAGTTTGCAGTTGTACTTTAACTTCAAGGCTGTCCATGCTGTGTAAATAGCTGAGAGTGCTCTGAGATACCATGCTGGCCCTGACAGTGTGAGTGTTTCCTAGATTCATACTGTTCTTGCAGCCTCTACAGTTTTCACAGTGGGTGAGGGAGAAGCTGGCAGGTTACTGCTCTTTTTTTTTTTTTTTTTTTTTTTCACTAACCTCAAATTTACCAGTAAACCGCTCTTCAGAGCCTGCATTTCCTTGTATCGCCGAACTTTCAGGCACTTAAACTTGCTCTGGATTCCCATCATCCTGTAGGGTATGCAATGATTTGAAGTAGGAGCTGCCAGAGCAGTAGACAGTGCTTCTTCCTTCTAAAACCTGCCTGGTTTTCCCCTAGATGTGATTGCCTGGCTTTGCCTGATACTTGATGTTTCTGTTTATACGTTGTCTGGCTGTGGAGGAGGTTGCCTATATGAAGCACAAGGGTTTGGCAGGAGTTGCTGGCCACATTGTGAGGGGAAGGTGAGCCTTTGAAGAGAGATGGGTGCAGAGAAGGGAAGGTGACATGTCCAAGCTCTGTGCCAGCTTCTCTAAGCACAGATGAGCTCATGGAAATCTAGCTGGCTAAACATGGGAGTGCTAAAGCAGGTCTGCCCTATTTCCCCTCCATGGGCAGCATGGATCTTCAGTCTTCCAGTCTGGTGGTGGATTCTTGGGTGCTGGTAAATGTTTCCAGGCTGAGCAGAGACTTCCCCTTGTTGGTGATTCAGAGCAACTTTTGATTTCTCTGCTTCTGGGGTTGAATGCATGGAAGGGATGCACAGCTTGGCTGTGAATTCTTGTTGGTGAAACTTTTCCTCTCCTTTTTCCAGGTGACTGTTTTTTGTGAGACAAGTGGTTTGCAACTCATGGCCTCCACGATGAGTACTGCAGTGTCGTGACACCAGGGGTCTTGGTAAGCTACTTGTTGGAAAAACAAGGATCTGAAATATCTCCACGAATGTAGATCCATCTCTTTTGTCTCTGCAGTTGAAGTTGGAAGTAATTTAAAGCCATCCACATTGTAGGCTGCAAGCAAGTAGGGTGAGGCTACATTTTCACCTGTTCTCACCTCCTCTTCTGAGCTTGTAATAGTAGTGATGTGGTTACATGATCAACAAGGTCAAGGGGCAAATCCAGCTGAATAGAAATTTCTGTTGTTTCCCTTGGGTTAGTTCCCATTCAGATCTTTCCGTGATGTCATCAGGAGAGAGGTGGTGAGAATGAGTAGACAGCTGAACCGTGCCTCTTCTCTTCAACCTTTGTCTGCCATACCTTAAAGCCATCCTGAAAATACAGCCTTGGATGAAGCTTTCCAAAATGTCTTCTTGAAAAGTGGTTTGACCATTTACTGTCACTGACCCTACCTCTAATTTTAAAGCAATGATACAGGCTTTGCTATGGCAGGCAGGCTACAGCTGCAAAAATACATTTCTCTAGAGCTTTTCCATTATTGAACCCTAGATTGCCAGGCATATGTATGTTAGAAGTGCATTGAGAAAAATCATGAGACATTCCATTTCACATTATAAAAGATGGTACGTTCCACATGTGCAGAAATAAGAAGCTGAGGAAGTTGAGTTGCTGCTGTTCCTCCTATGAATATATTGATGTATCCTTTATAGCTCTCTCTGGTAAGAATAAATTTAAACTGAGATTGGAAAACATGGTTCCCTTGCACAGTGCATCAGTTCTAATATATGGAAGATGTGTGTATACAGAATAATAAAAAAGTAAGGTTAAAAAATTGGAAAGTACTTCTCCTGTCCCTGGGTGAAGTACTTGAAAGTTTGGTGATGTCAGTAATACCATGTAGCCAGTGTGATTGTGATTCTTCTCTTCATGTTTTCTCATTGCACTATGCAAGACTGGGACTCTTGAGACAATTCTCATCTTGTAATAAAAGGTAACATAATGTATAAATATCCAGATGGAAAAGCAGAGGATAAAACAACCAGAATACTTAAGTTCATCATGCAGACATCTACATCCTGCTGTAAGCATCAAGCTCTGCTCACCTGTATGCTCTTACTCCTTTTTTCATTCTTGTTAACCTGAAATTTGCTGTATTTTCAGCCATACCTTTAGTTCAAGTGAGGGTGCTGAAGTTTTAGAGTTCTACTGACTTTTACAGATGTATCAATCTCTTGGAAAGTAGAATTGGATGCTGTTGTTAATGTTACAGTTTTGTTTAACAAAACAGACGTAGGAGCTAAATTTGCATGCAAAGATGATACAATTTAGGTATGTGTGAAGCGTTTCTCCCCTTTACGGGCTGTAATTGCAACATGATAGTAGGAACAATAGTGATAGGGTAACTCCAACATTGTTCCCAAAATTAGTGGGATAACCAGCTAATAGCCCCAGAGAGGCATGTGGGTCCTCTGGAGTGTGTGGTTCAGACTAGAGGCCATCTGATTATGACTGATAAGAAGCCTTTAAAATGAGACATTTGCTGCAGAAACATTGCCCACATTAATGGGTTTGTGCAGCACAGTGGAGGTGAGATAGGGAGTAGGATGACTTCTCTGGCTCATGAAGGAGATGTGTGGTAGAGAGGAGAATTTTTGGAGGTGATGCAAAACTTAACACAACGACTGCAGTGTGGATCACTCATATTAAAGCAGAGCAGCACAAAGTCACTAAAATGTGTAACAGCACAACCTCACAACTGTACAAATCCGGGGAACTGGAAAACCATGGTGCTCAATACCACAAGTTGCTGATAACTCTCCTTGGCCAGAGAGTGCCCATGTCTTTTAATCCTCTGGTGTCATCAGCACATAAGCCAATTTTTTTGTTTTGAAATGCAGTTTGAACGTTAGTTTCTTCATAAAATTCCAGACACTCCCATCCTAGTAAGTTTTATTTTGTTTCATTTGGTATATATAGGAAGAAACTACTCCTTTGGTGCTGAGAAGGAATATCGGGAGTATTTACATTTGAATAATATTTAACTAGCAATGCTTAATACATTAACAATAAATCTTGGTTAGATTCTAAATTAAGTGGATTTGCATCTGAGTAGGTGAGATGAACAGGAGAGATTTTGTTGAAACATAAACAAGACAGAAATTTGTTCCAAAATAATTTAGCCCAAAGCACGTAAACAGTAATGTTCAATAGTTTCCACCTCCAGAAACAGCTTTATGTGCCTTATTGCCTGCATCATGCATATTGTTTCTTTGTTTCTTAGAAAGAAGCTGAAAAAGCAGCTGCTTTTTTTGTGCCTTTTTTTTCCCAAGCCTCAATAATCTGTGGAGTGTTGCTGAGCAAATTTAGATGGGTACTGCTCCAGTGCTTTTTTTGGCCTTTCTAATAGATATGATGAGTGATTAACTCCTTGTGTTTTCAAAGTAATCACACAGAACAGTAGCTTACAGGTGTTTAGGAAAGTATTTTATTTTTCTCCCTTTGTGTAACCCTTAGCACACATCATTGAACATATGTCTAGGTGTATTGGACCAAAGAGACAGAAGATTTAAGCAGAGTTTATGTTCTTCATATCAGATTACAGCCATTCACAGGGGAGTTTTGGACAGTTAAGTCATGGTGAGGATTTGTACTTTTGTCTTCCTATTGACTTGCTGTGAGGTGTCTTTAAGTTGAACACGGATGCAGAATCAAAGTGTTCAGATACAAGGTGCTTCCCTGTCTTGTTGACTCCAGAATGATTTGCTTTGGACAAAGGGAAGGTGGCCTCACTGCCTGTAAACTGAATGGCCAGCCAGGGTTGCCTCTGGTCTGAAGTACACATCTGTCTGAAAGCTCTTCTTCTGTGTCTTCTTGGGAATGGGGGAAGAATTGCCATGCATTGCTTCACACCAGACACATGTGCTTGGGAAGTTCCTCATTGGTTTTCTGTTCTCTCCTTGTGGGGTGGTTTGCAGTGTGCCCTGGAGATGCGAGACTTCCCCTGGGCAGCAGGAGGCACGCATCTAGAGAATGCTGGAGCTGCAGGAGGGAAGTGCCCAGTGCAAAAGCAGCGAGGAGCAAAGAGAAAAAAGGCAAGCAGGCAGCCAGCACTGAGAGAAGCGGGTGGCAGAAAGTGCTTCGGCGCTGCCTCTGGCAGCACGCTCCCCAGAGGAACTTGACGAGAGCCCATCTGCGTGTGTGTGAGACTGTGAGCTCAGGATTTCTGTCAATGCATTCCAGTAACCCCAAAGTGAGGAACTCCCCGTCAGGCAACACACAGAGGTAAGGAGAAGAGCCTGCAGTCAGCTGCTGTGGGTTGGTGCACATTGCCATCCCTGCTCTGCTACTGGATTAGCCCAAGGCCTGGGGCAATGTGACTTCCTGGTCCCTCTGTGCTTCCATTGGACCTTCTGAGTACCTGAGCAGTGGCTGCACAGTGCTGGTGGTCTCCGTGTTTGCAAGGCTCAGGATGAGCTGAAATCCGTAAACCCATGAGGTGTGGATTCTCCATTTCTTGTGCTCTCCTCCCACTAGGTGCCTGGATAGGCTGTAGGGGAGTAAACCTGATGTTTCTTTCTTGGACTTTTTTCCCTTCCTCCTCTTCTAATTATCTATTTCCCGAGGGGTAACTGGGCAGCAGAAGGTTCTCTCTGTCTCTACTTTCACACAAAATGCTTTCTCCATATTATTGGCTTGAACAGCCTGGAGAACTGATCATGAGCACTGAGATCCTCTGTGTCAGTCACCTGCCAGTGCAGCAGGTCAGCATTTCTTCTCCACTAATTTGGAAAGGGAAAAATATGAAAGCAAAGCAGTGTCCAGGGACTTAGGATGCTTCTGATTGACAGCATTCTTCAGTTTGATTATTTACTCCTAGAGGTCATCTGGAGCTTAACAGTATTTCAGAGGGAATGCTTCTGAGTCAGATGTCTGTCCAAAGGAAGGAACAGCTTGTGTGAGTCCCACAGTGAGGATGCTAGGAAGCACTGCAACTGCCTGTTGGAAGTGATAGTGATGATGGGAAAACACAATGCAGAAGATCCGATAGCAATGGAGTAAGTGGAGGGTGAGGAGTGAAGGGGTGTCTAATATCCGTAGAGGAACAAAATATTTTTAGGATGCAATTTGCTAGACTCCTTTGGCAAATTGAGGAGGATTCATCTGCCCCATTTTGCAGGAGTGTGCTTGGAGAGATGGTATCCTTCTCTTTCCTTATTCAGGGGCAGGTTGTAGCTGGTTTAATTGTTTTCACGGTCAGAGGTTTGTGTTTCTCTGGCAGCTCGCCCCAATGTATGACGAATACTGCAGTAATGCTGGGTTTTCCTTGTGCTCCCTGTAGAACTGGATAGGGAGGTGCAAGGGAGGGGGTGTGGGGGGGTCTGCTCTGATCAGAGCTGCAGTGTAGTTGGGGTCTAGGAGAATAGTGAGGGGAACTTCACTGTGCCTTGTTTATTTACTCTGAGCTGGTCTTGGTGTGAGGTGCTTCTCTGTGCACATAGAAACCGTTGTCTTTATTGACAGAAGCACCAGAGGTGGGTCCTCATGTGACAGCAGTTTCTGGGATCTGGCAGGTCTGTGGTTTGCCCTGGTGCCTTCTTGAGCAATGAGATCCCATCTTGGATAATAACCCTTTCAGGGCATGTTCAAAAAAGCACCTGCATGACTCTAAGCTTGCAGGCATTTTTTATTTGTCAGCAATTGTCTTAGCTTGTAAATGTGACAGTGGTTGTTTCTGCTTCACTCTAATCTGTTCCTACAGGGCTGAAGGAATCAAAGGTGTGATTTGTCACTTTTTCCTTTTCTTCCTTTTTTTTTTTTTTCCCCCTCTCTCCCCAGTAGCCCCAAATCAAAGCAGGAGGTGATGGTCCGTCCCCCTACAGTGATGTCCCCGTCTGGCAACCCTCAGCTGGATTCCAAATTTTCCAACCAAGGCAAACAAGGGGGCTCCACCAGCCAATCCCAGCCCTCTCCCTGTGACCCCAAAAGTGGAGGTCACACCCCTAAAGTGCTCCCGGGCCCGGGTGGGAGTATGGGGCTGAAGAATGGGGCTGGAAATGGTGCCAAGGGGAAGGGGAAGAGAGAGAGGAGCATTTCGGCAGACTCCTTTGAACAGAGGGAAGCTGGGACTCCTAATGATGACCCGGAAATCAAAGGTATGTTTGCTGGGGTTCATGTGCAAGTGCAGACAATCAGTCTGAATCCTCTGTGAGATGGAGAATTGCTATGCAACTATTAGTGAAACATTTGTTTGTCTGGGGTTCTGTAAGTTCCAGCCAATGAAGTCGAAAGGTCTTGAAAGCAGGCGAAGAGGAGAGGTTGTCATAGCTGGCATTGGTAAATGTCTTGTTCACGCTTGGTTAGAGCCCAGACCTGACTCTGGTGGGAAAGTTCCTTTGTAACTCTTAAACTCCCCCAGAGGATTTAAAAGTACAAATGCAACCTGTTGGTCTCCTTCTGGCCTTTGGCCTTTCAGGAACTGTTCTGTTGTAACTGGGCTTTTAAACAATATGCAGGTCTGTTTTGTCAACACAGATACATAACCTGTAGCACCCTGAGTGGGTAACACAAGCCAGAGAGTTTGGGTTTCTGTGTTCTGTTTCTGGCTCCCACATTGCCTCTGTGAGGCAGTGCAAAACCAGACTACACGTTCATTTGTCCATCTTTGTTGTCCATTTGCTAGGTCACCAGCTAAGGTGGCTGAGCAAAAAAAAAAAAGTTGTGCAGAAGTGTTTTCTTGAGGCAGACATATTTACCCTTGTTCCTACATAAGTGTAGTTTTTCTGCTTTTTTATATGGTCATTAGAGAATTCAAAGAGATCAATTGGGGGAACTGCCACTTTCCTTATAAAGGGACGTAAGAGGAGCTTTCTACCAGTGTTGTGCTTGAAGGACACTAAGCCTTTAGAGGAAAGATGTGTGGTGTAATAGAAGAATTGCCTTTAGTGGAGCTTGAGGAAGAAGCAAGAAATTTCAGAGGAGAAAAAGCTCTGATTAGTTTCCAGAACTGATTTCCAAAGAGATCCCAAGATAGTGATTCCCTTCTTTGTCCCTTTGTCCCTTTCCAGACTGCAATTCTGCTGATCATGTAAAGTCCCAGGAGTCTCAGCACACACCACACTCCATGACTCCTTCAAATGCTTCAGCCCCAAGGTCTTCCACACCTTCCCATGGTTTGACTGCCACTTTGGAGCCAGCAAGTGGGCAGAAGACTCCATCCAAAGTGGTTTACGTCTTTTCTACTGAGATGGCCAACAAGTAAGTAGGTAGATGCTTGAATGTCTTCTGGGAGCAGGAATAATATTTGTGCTTATCTTTTAAGAGATTATCAAGGGCACTTTCTGCATCAAGTAGTAAAAAGGCATTACTTGTTTTGGGGATGCTGAAGGGGTTGGAGTGGACAATGTCCCTACTGTTTTTTGCTTGGAGAAGTAATTGTTTACTTCTCTGGGGTATAGGGATATTTTTTTTTCTTTGCAAATGTTGGTAGATACTGTTTCGCAATCCCTGCAATGAATAGCAGCCAGGATGGCTTAAACTGAGACATGAACCCTGAATGCTGCTGAGTTTGTAGATGCAAGCATTTTTCTTTTGCTACTCATTTAGAGTGAAATATGTGTGGTTAAGTCTTTCTCCCTTTTGCCAGCTGAAAGATAGAAAGGAGGCCAGTTAAGAAAAATTGTTTTTTAGCTTCAACTGGATATGTGCATCTGTCTGTCTGTCTTTGCAGGGCTGCAGAAGCTGTGCTGAAGGGACAGGTGGAAACCATCGTGTCCTTTCATATCCAGAACATCTCAAACAGCAAGGCGGAACGAAACACTGTACCCTTGGTAGGGAATACCTGCATGGGGGTGAGAAGGGGAATTGTAAATGTGCCTGTGTGTGATTCAGAGAGATGAATGATTCTTTACACTCTGAAATAAGCTTTAGCAAGACAGTTGTCGTTCAGACTGTCTGCAAATAAATGTCTTGGGTCATCCAAAGAGAAGTTAGGGTCTTGCAATATTTGGGTAGTATATTTCCAACCCATTGGTCATGCAGAGCTAGCACAGACGAAGGGGGTCCCTGCAGTAATGCCTTGAGCAGAGTAGTTTTCTGCATTGCCAAGAGGCTGCTGTGTAATTGATGCTTGAAGGCTACTCTTCCCTGCAAATTTTGGGCTGGTGGAATTGAGATTGGACGTTTTGTTTGCACTGCTGCTAAAGTGACATGGCCGTAAGGAGAGCAAGTGACTGAGTGTGGCTTTGTCTTGCAGAACCCCCAGATCACTGCACTTCGGACTGAACCCAAGCCCCTGCCGCAGCCCCAGCCCCCTGCTGCCCAGGACCAGAACCCTCCGCAGAACGCCAAAATGCAGCCGACTCCACCCGTGTCAGCGCCAGTATCCAAACCCACTGGCCCCCCATGTCCCATAGATCAGGACAGTCCCAGTGTGGAAAGCAAAGTGATGTCTGTGGGCAGCCCTGCTAACTCTACCCCGTTGCAGACAGAAGGATTTGGGCAGAGTTCAACCCCTAATAATCGAGCAGTTAGCCCAGTTTCCCAAGGTAGCAATAGCTCTGCTGCGGATCCCAAAGGTCCTCCCCAGCAGGGGTCTGGTGGGGACCCATCCAGTTTGGGTGAGAATCCCGATGGACTGTCACAGGAGCAGCTGGAGCACCGAGAGCGCTCATTGCAGACCCTGAGAGACATCCAGCGCATGCTCTTCCCTGATGAAAAGGAGTTTGCGGGAGGGCAAAGTGGGGGGCCACCCCCAAATGCTGGGGTGCTGGATGGTCCCCAAAAGAAACCTGAAGGGCCGATACAGGCTATGATGGCTCAATCCCAAAGTTTAGGCAAAGGGTCGGGGTCTCGGACAGATGGAGGGGCTCCATTTGGCCCTCAAGGACACAGGGACATGCCTTTTTCCCCAGATGAAATGGGGCCACCACCAATGAACTCCCAGTCAGGAGCCATAGGCCCAGACCACCTGGACCATATGACTCCTGAGCAAGTGGCCTGGCTCAAGCTGCAGCAGGAGTTTTACGAGGAGAAGAGAAGGAAGCAAGAGCAGGTGGTGGTGCAGCAGTGTTCTCTGCAGGACATGATGGTCCACCAGCACGGGCCTCGTGGGGTGGTCCGAGGTCCTCCCCCTCCCTACCAGATGACCCCTGGTGAGGGCTGGGGACCTGGGGGTCCAGAGCCCTTCCCTGAAGGCATGAACATGTCCCACTCTCTGCCTCCCAGGGGCATGGCCCCTCATCCCAATGTGCCCGGGAGCCAGATGCGCCTGCCTGGTTTTGCAGGAATGATGAACCCTGACATGGAAGGCCCCAATATCCCGAATCCCGCCTCACGGCCTGGGCTTTCAGGAGTTAGTTGGCCAGACGATGTGCCAAAAATCCCAGATGGCCGAAACTTCCCTCCTGGTCAGGGTGTCTTCAGCGGCCCTGGCCGAGGGGAGCGGTTCCCCAATCCGCAGGGCCTGCCTGAAGAGCTCTATCAGCAGCAGCTGGCTGAGAAACAGATGGGCCTCCCTCCTGGTCTGAACATGGAAGGCATCAGGCCTGGCATGGAGATCAACAGAATGATGCCCTCCCAGAGACACATGGAGCCTGGCAACAACCCCATCTTCCCTCGCATGCCAGTAGAAGGACCGATGAGTCCCTCTAGGGGGGACTTCCCAAAAGGAATACCCCCACAAATGGCTTCTAGCAGGGAGCTGGAGTTTGGGATGGGCCCTGGCAGCATGAAGGGGGACATGGGCATGAATGTCAGCATGGGCTCCAACCCACCCCTGGTCCCTCAGAAGCTGAGGGAGGCAGGAGTCGGGCCGGAAGAGATGATGAAGCTGCGGCCTGGTGTCTCGGAGATGCTCTCCTCTCAGCAGAAAATGGTGCCGCTGCCGTTTGGGGAGCACCCACAGCAGGAGTATGGCATGGGTCCCAGGCCTTTCCTTCCCATGTCTCAGGGCCCAGGAGTCGGTCTCCGGAATCTCAGAGAACAGATGGGGCCTGACCAAAGGACTAACAACCGGCTCAGCCACATGCCGCCACTACCTCTCAATCCCGCCAGTAACCCGAATAGCCTCAACACTGCTCCCCCTGCGCAGCGCAGCCTCGGCCGCAAGCCCTTGGATATCTCTGCAGCTGGTCAGGTGCATTCTCCTGGAATCAACCCCCTGAAGTCGCCCACGATGCGCCAAGTGCAGTCTCCCATGATGGGGTCTCCCTCGGGGAACCTCAAGTCCCCTCAGACGCCCTCCCAGCTGGCAGGAATGCTCGCGGGCCCCACTGCCGCAGCTGCTGCTGCCTCCATTAAATCCCCCCCTGTCTTGGGGTCTGCTGCTGCTTCTCCTGTCCACCTCAAGTCTCCGTCTCTCCCTGCACCTTCTCCTGGATGGACTTCATCTCCAAAGCCTCCTTTGCAGAGCCCCGGGATTCCCCCGAACCATAAGGCGTCTCTAACCATGTCTTCTCCAGCCATGCTGGGGAACGTGGAGTCGGGTGAGTGTCACCTCCACTAGCCAGAATCAGTGCTTTTTGTATCATCCAAGATGTGCAGCATAGGGAAGGAGGAGGGCTTCTGGAACAGGACAAGAGCTAGGTGGCCCTTTCCCTATTTGGGGGGGGGTTGTGCCGAGGGTCTGGTGGGTGGCCATGCAAGTGGAGGGCGAGGGCTTCTCCTCCTGTTGTATTTGTGGGTTTGCACCCTGCCTCCCATGTGTTCAGCTGAGGGCTGGTCACTGAGTAAAAGTAAAAGGATGAGGTCAAGAGGTGTGAAAAGATGTGGAGAATTGATGGGAGAAATCTCTCCTTGGAGGGGCCCTCTGCTGTTCCTCCATAGCTCATAGTCATTGTAGCTCAATGGAGAAGATCCCGTTGATGTTATTAAAGCACTTTGGTATAAAACTCCTACAAAAACATGCTGGGCAGTTAACCAGCTGTGTATCTAGGCATGGGTCAGGAATGGTTGGTCCTTTCTAGGTTTTCATTGCAGATAGGAAGTTGTGATTCAGTTGTTCAGGCCTCAAGCAATCTTTGGAGCAATCTTAACCACCATTGTACATAACATTTGGCTGCATGCTGAGCTGAGCTGTGCTGTGCCTGGGTCCAGGTGCTGTCCTCACCTTCTCAAAGCTCACCCACCCTTCAGTCCAGGCTTCCACAGCCCCGGGCGGCTTTCCCGCCTGGGAAATTCTCCTGGCTGGGAAAAGAGGAGCCCTTTGCCCACGTTGCCCTCTAGTGCTGCTGCGGGTAACAGCGGGGACCGGGATGTGCCTGTGGGGTCGGCGGCTCGGGAAGGCACCAAAGTGCTTCAGTCTGTGTCTTACGTATCCTTAATGAATGCTTTGACATGCAGCTCTTCCAAAGCACGGAGCTTCCGGCATTGCAGTTTTTTTATATTCCCTATTCTCCTTTCCTCTTTTGGTTGGGAGGGGCTGAGGAGTGTGTAGTGAATTTTCAGTGAGAGTACAGCTTCATTTTAGCTTTTTTCCTTCACATTGGTCTGGGTGGCATAAAATTCATCAGTGAAGAACAAAGGAGATTGGAAGTCAGTTTACTTCTAATTTTATGAGAGCAAAGGATGACATTAAGCTAATAGGTGCAGAGAATGTTTCTTTCACTGGAATGAGCAGCTAATATCTCTATATGAATCAAGAAATGCAACGTAAACAGGGAGTTTTACTTGTAGCTACTGATGTAGCTTGTCAAAAATGTGCTCACATGTCTCAGCATATCATCTGCTACAGCTTTCCTTGTGCTGCCTGTGTCTTTTTTGATTATAGATTTTGATTTTTATGGCTAGCTCTCGTACCTATGTCTGTCTTCAGTGTATGGAAATTGAATAGTAAGATTTCCAGACTAAGCTGGTAATTCTTCATGTGGGTTTGTGGAGGCTCAAGATAGTTCTAGTTAGAAGTGTTATGCAGTAGGATAACAGATGTTAATCAACTTGACCAATAGGCATATTTTTCTGGTTACCTTTCATAGTCATTGACTGCATTAATCGTGTAAAGTCTTGCAATCAAAAAGATTTCTAGTTTTTGAGATTTCTAGGGGAAAAGAGTTTGATTTAAGGAAAACAGGCAGAAGAAGAGAAAATTAAATAATTAAATTATTTCTTTTTCTTTTTTTTTTTTTTTTTTTTCCCCTAAGGTGGTCCACCTCCTTCCACAGCCAGCCAGTCTGCTCCTGTGACTCTCCCTGGAAATCTTCCCTCTAGCAGTCCTTACACAATGCCTCCAGAGCCAACCCTCTCGCAGAATCCCCTCTCTATTATGATGTCCAGGATGTCCAAATTTGCCATGCCCAGCTCTACACCGCTCTATCATGATGCCATCAAAACTGTGGCCAGCTCGGATGACGACTCCCCTCCAGCACGCTCCCCAAACTTGCCACCTATGAACAGCGTACCAGGTAAGAAAATAAAGGGACAAAAAGCACAAGGTATCAAGGGTGATTTCATGGTGATTTCATGGAAGCCTCGTCAAATGACGACAGTGAGATAGGGAAAAAACTTGAGGAATGTGTAGCCATAGGTTGTTTCTGAGGAAGCAGTTTGCAGTTCTCTGAAATGTAGAGATGGAAATTATCCGTGCAAGTGTTTTTTTCTGTCCAGACAGTGTGCATTCTTCAGAAGGTGTCTAACATGGAAATCACTTGTGTATAGGAGAGATTTCCCCTCAGGCAGGAATTATTTGTGTGAATGAAGGCTGCTCATGGGATTAAGGGTCAGACCTACCATGTGTTATCCAGAGGAAACTTTACCTCTCCTGTCTTAAGGCAGTGCCATAGAACTTCACTGTTTTTGGGAGGTTTGTTTGGTTTTGTTTGGACGCTGAGTCATCAAAAATACAAAAGTAGGCTGTAGCACCTCCACCCTATTGAGTTAATAGTTGAAAAAGGGGATGAGTGGATATTCATAATGAATTCTTGATGAGTTTACCTGTAGCTTTGCAGTGTTGTTATAATGATCAGAGTGGCTGAATACATCTGGGGGAAGCTGGCTAATTGAATAAGTTCATGATGGTAACTCATTAACCTCATTGATCGCTGTCTCTTAGTCTTACAAGGGTTACCTGATTTATCACTGCTGAGTTTTGAAAGGAGTTCTGGTCACTTCCCAGTGGACAAGTGTCCATATGCTGATAATCTGTCACAGGCATGTTTGTTACTGCTTGTGTCATCCAGTCTGCCAGGGAGGTAGTAAAAGTATGGTTTGGATTGAAATCCTGCTTATGGAGCAGGCTTTAGTCACTGCTTGATAGGGCAGTGACAAGCTTAGGGAGGCAGCTGTTTGAATGACATAAAATTTCTGGTTAAAATAACACTTTTCAGAGCCACTGCTGATGTCTCTTTTAGTAGCCCTGGTTTTTTGTGTGTGCACGGACTTGGTAACCTTGCAGGAAGTTCTCTGATGGCTTTATTGATTATTGATTGCTGTCTAAATGTGATTCCTTGTTTCTTCCCTAGGAATGGGCATTAATTCTCAGAATCCTCGAATTTCAGGTCCAAACCCAGTGGGTCCAATGCCAACCCTTAGCCCAATGGGAATGACCCAGCCTCTTTCCCATAACAACCAGATGCCCTCTCCAAATGCTATGGGACCCAATATACCTCCTCACGGGGTCCCTGTGGGACCCGGCCTGATGTCACACAACCCAATGATGGGGCATGGTTCCCAGGAGTCTCCAATGGTACCTCAAGGACGCCTGGGCTTCCCGCAGGGGTTCCCTCCCGTACAGTCTCCTCCACAGCAGGTGCCATTTCCACACAATGGGCCCAGCGGTGGACAAGGCAACTTCCCAGCGGGAATGGGCTTCCACGGAGAAGGACCTCTGGGGCGTCCTACCAACCTGCCCCAAAGTTCGACAGATCCAGCACTTTGCAAGACTGGAGGCCCTGGCGGTCCAGACTCCTTCACTGTTCTCGGAAACAACATGCCTTCGGTTTTCACTGATCCAGAGCTGCAGGAGGTGATCCGTCCTGGAGCCACGGGAATACCCGAGTTTGACCTGTCCAGGATTATCCCGTCGGAGAAGCCCAGCCAGACACTACAGTATTTCCCTCGTGGGGAGGTGCCGGGCCGCAAGCAGCCGCAGGGCCCCGGGCCTGGCTTCTCCCACATGCAGGGGATGATCGGAGAGCAGACCCCGAGGATGGGACTAACATTGCCCGGCATGGGGGGCCCTGGGCCGGTGGGAACTCCGGATATCCCCCTGGGCACGGCTCCGTCCATGCCCGGTCACAACCCGATGAGGCCGCCGGCCTTCCTGCAGCAGGGCATGATGGGGCCGCACCACCGCATGATGTCACCAGCACAGCCCGCCATGCCCGGCCAGCCCGCGCTCATGAGCAACCCCGTGGCCGCCGTGGGCATGATCCCGGGCAAGGACCGAGCCCCCGCCGGGCTCTACAGCCACCCGGGCCCCGTGGGGTCACCTGGCATGATGATGTCCATGCAGGGCATGATGGGACCCCAACAAAACATCATGATTCCCCCCCAGATGAGGCCTCGAGGTATGGCTGCTGATGTTGGCATGGGAGGATTTAGCCAAGGCCCTGGAAACCCAGGGAACATGATGTTTTAAGCTGCTACCATAAGACTGGATGTTCTGATCCTTGTCAAGATGAGATTCCAAGTCCTGAGGGCTTTTTTGGGAGCTTCAGGAGTACAGTTTGGCCATGCAATAGGTGAAAAGAGACCAGAGGACGCTTTGGGAAATCTCGAATGTATGGAATTACCTGAAAAAAAAAATATTCATTTTAACAGGTTGTTTTTTTTTTAAGATTTATTTTTTAAAAATTATTTTTGTGGACTTGGGTATCCCGTGACGGCACCTGCTTTGAGAATCTGTAGCTGTATTTTGAGAATTGCCATTTGTCACAAGTTGCACCATTCTCTGTATGTTTACGTCCTTCGGACTGGCTTCTCCCAGGACTCTCGGTTATTTTTGGGGTTTTTTGTGTACTGTACTATATTGTAAAAGGGATTTTAGCAGAGACTTTAGTCTTTGGGGTGAGAGGAGAATGGGATTCTAGGCTGTTTACTTTAGGTGGAGAATCCATCTTCAGAACTTCGGACTATTTTCCTTCAACTCCAATGTATAGAAAAACCAAACTACGACCTCAGAGCAGAGTATTAATGAAAAGCACAAAAAGGAACTTAAGTTCAGTGAGGGGAATCTTTTAAAAGAAATAAATAATAAGTTAAGGACATATTTTTCAAATTATGGAGTGCTGTCCAGCACCTTCTGTCTCTCCCTCCCACTCTTTATTAAATAGGCTTCTCTCTCTCTCCATCCCCTTCTGTCTCCTCCTATGGCAGCTGCAATACATTGTGTTATTTTGAGGAGTAAATCTAGGAGAGCCTCTCCTCACGTGGGGACTCTTCCCACTTTTAGGAAGGGGCTGGACTTGGACACTGTTACATCCTACAGTAGTCTCTCTCACTGTTTCCTATTCTCCTTTTCTTAGAAACCCCAAGTGATTTTATTAATGTGGGAGTGGAACAGACACTAAAAGTTATCCAGGATTTTTTTTTGTGGTTATTTTTTTTTCCTCCCCAGCGTAAAACGTTCTGTGTAACCTCCATTAAATTTGGTACAAAACCACTCGCCAGGGCTGTGGTGTCAGAAAAATAAAATATATTGTTTCTTACAAAAATGAACTGTCTCCTTTATCCAGTCCAGTTGTTTCTGTGTACTTCAAACAGCTGACCAGATGACTGTTTGCTCTTCCTTGTGATCACTGCCAGCCTAGAGGCCAAATGGGGTAAACTTTGACAGCTCCTAAAAGTCTGGTCAGTAGGCAGCTGTGTGCTCTTTTTGAAGCAGTTCTGTTAACTTAATCCTGAACTGAGCTTGTGTTCCCTTGGAGTGAGGTCTTATTTCAGAACACCCCAGGAATGATACTTAGAGACTTCCTCAATTTGTTGAGGGTCAAGGAACAGATGAAACTTGTCTCTGTCACTTCCTTCTGGAGAGTCTTTGCAGCACTGCAAGGTACGTGGGTTTGAGCTTCCCCTGAGCAGCAGTGTCAGTCTGCCGAGGCACTGGGATTGTGTCCCTCTCTGGGGACTCTGGATTGGGTCAGGTCTCTGACTGCCAGCACTGAGAGCCTGAGATGGTGGGGAACGGAGGAACTCTAATAACAAAGGTGAAAGAGAAATTGTCAGTGAGCAGATTTTTATCAAGACAGCCCTGCTGAGAAAATTGTTGCTTTGCCACAGTTCTCATCGATTGCTTCCTAATCCCCTGTCTTTTCAAACTTGCCTTTTGAGAGGATTTCAGCAAGGAGGTTTTATGGTCTTGCCTATGAGGAGTGAAAGGCTGGATGACAAAACATGGATTGGGAGTTGAGCCCTGCTCTTGGAGAATACCAGCATAAGCCAGATATGGATCTGTAGGCCAGGGCTGCGTGGCTGGCTTTCTCTGGTCCCCCGGCACTGTATATGGAGTGTGTTATCTGTTCTTCATTCCACTTACTGCTATTTTAAAATAATTTTAATGAGTAGTTTCCTCAGAGGACTGGCCATTAGTGTGAAAATTCTTGGGGAGAATAAGTATTTTTAACATGCTTGTATATGAGAATATTTTAGAGTTAACTGATCCTTAACAGGTGGAAGAAGAATTCCTCTTGGTGGCTGATTTACTAAACTTTCGTTGCTGGTGTTATAAAATGAGTGAAGCCATGCAGTGTTGGAGGCACGCAAGCCTCAGAGCCTTCTGTTGTCTGCTTCCAAATTCACCTTTGTGCTGTCATGCAAATTTAAGATGATTTTGGGTGAGAATTACTCTTTTGACAAAGTGTAGGATGTCTGTTGTGGTGCTTCCCTCTGACAAGACAGGCATCGTGAAGCGCGGGCTTGTCAAGATTTTAAAAGAGCTGACAATGACACAGTAAGTGTTATTTCTGTAGAGCGGAATTACCTCTTCTTTAAGTGGTTGCACAGCTCCCTTTTGAGGACATTGCATGGGAATTGTCATAATGCAACCTTATTAAGTGTTGCCACTTCTGCCATCATGCCTGACTGTTTTTACCATGTTGAACAAAGCAAAGTTCTTGATCGACATAGAAATGAGCCAGAGGTTTTGGGATTTTTTTTAAAACTGTCTTAGTGCCTCTTAGTCCTCCTATCCCTGTTGAGATTTTGCATAGCGAAGGATTTGAGGTGGCTGTGACTTGTTCTAGGAAAATTAGCATAGGGAATTCACTGTTTCAAAGCCACTGAACAGCGAGAGGATACATTTTAAATATGCTGTATAATTAAAGTTCCTTCTGTGTCTGTCTAATTTCCGATGCTGGCATTTGGTATCTTAATGCGATTTTTCCTACAAAAAGTGCAGAAGATGTGGATTCTACTGAGTCCACATAGGTATTTGCACCAGCAGATGGACAAGAGTTGCTAATGTCTTAGCTGGCTCCAGTTGTGAGAATGACTCCATAGATGTGCATAGATGAACTTCTTTGTTTTGCTTTGATTCTACTTCTTCCCTTTTTACTTTGCAAATGGAAAAGCTTTCTAGCTGTCAGCCTTGCAGATTCACCTGAGGATCTTTAAGTCAGGCTCTGTTCTCTCCTGCTTATCAATAGTAACTGTGACTCAGCTTTGGTAGTCATGGTACAGTTGAAGATGGAAAGTGGCTTGCCATTTTTAGTTTTCTTCCCCTCCCCGCCCTCCTTTTTTTTTTTTAATTTTCAAATCATCCTCCTCCACCTTTGTTTGAAAGAATGAAATAGACTTTATTCATACATGCTTGGTTGCTCTTCCTCTCTAGTAACATGGGAGGAAACAGTCTGCTGTTCAAATTATCTCATCCCAGATGGCTGCGCAGCCGGAGTGTGGAGAGACTTAAAAGGTAAACCCAGCAGATGGTGAACTTCTGAAACGCGAAGTAATGTGCCTGCTAAATCAAAAGTTTAAAATATTTGAAATCTGTTTGTTTTAAATTAGTAGACTTGCACTCAGGTCATCTGTGAAGTACACTGGCAGTTTTAAGCACCGTCAAATAAACTTGAGATTTGTACCTGTATCATGGGCTAGCTAATCTGCCAAAGAAGATGACAGCAAGGCCAGCCTTAGGAGTTTAGTCCTTACATCCTTGGGGTGTCTAATGGGTCACCTTTCAGAAGACAGACCAGTGTGTGTGAAGATCTAATCTGCATCAGTCTTGGTTGGGATTTGAATGCTGGTAGTGCTTCTAGTACAATACACGTGTCCTAACTCAGAGTAGATGTGGGTGCCCAAATCTTCCTGAGCCTAAGTTGAAACACAGCATTTTTTGTTCCCCTAGAATGTTGGGACTATTACAAATATGGTATATGCAGGGTTTAATTTTGTGGTGCTTTGTGTGCTCGGCTATGCTGGTTTTCACTCAGGTGGCAGGACAGGCTACTCTTTATTGGTTGTGTCCTTCTGCACTTATGATGGTGAATGCTTTCCTTGTGCAGCCTCGCCAGGCTGCTGGCTGAAACCTGTTCCCTAATGTGCCACTTCTCAAGGAAAAATGATCCATGTTTGATATAGGCCTGTATTTACTAAAATGTACTTCACTTTGTCAATTGGTAGTAATTCTTAACCTAAAAATAGTTAATACACAGGAAGAAAATGATGCTGTTTTGTTTGAGATACTGGGAAATTGTTGATTTCTGGGAATTTTTATTCAACATTCTCAGAAATGACTCAGCTCGTCTGTGCTGTGTTTGCAATACAGTAGCTCCCACTTACCTGTGTCCTTTAGTATTAAAACTCTTCTACTGTCCAACCAATCCTCTTCTGAAATTATCATTGACACTAGTTGTGGTCAGAAATAACTCCTTCTTCATCCTGTGGGCCACAGCTACCATGGAAGTGCTCAGTGGGATGGAACATTGCGTGGCCCAACCACTTCCACACTGGGAGGAAGGATAAGGCTAGAACAGGGCAAAGGGGCCCTGCAGACCCCCTGCAAGAGACAGTGAAATAACCTGTTCCCAGTGGGGTGTCTTCCTCCAAGCCACTGCTTTTCTGAGGTCTTCTGCTGTTACTGAAATTTGTGTTGCCCTGCCTAGAGCGATAGGAGGATCTTAATTGTGCAAAAGCAGTGCCCTTTAACAACCTTACCTGTTCTTGGGGATGCTCCTAGTTGTTATTTAAGAGTAAGTATGTGAATTCCCCCTTTGTATGGCCAAAGCTCCTGATGTCTTTTTCCAAGCAGTCCATGCCTCACAAATACCTTGTAATCGTAGACCTAATATTTTCATTAATGTTCCTCAAATACTTGAAACTGTGTATAAGAGAGAGCTTGATTAGAGCAGAACACACTGTTCTTAAGCAGGGCTAGGCATTGATTTTTATACAGTGGCATTATGGCTTTAGGCTGTATAAAAACTTGATGGAAAATAACAATGTTTTGTTTGTTTTTTTGACAGCTTCTAATAGCAGTTCAGTGAGACTTCCAGCAATTTATTTAGTATTCAAACTATTCTGTTCACTGTGCGTGGTGTCAACATGTAATTGTGGTGGGGGCAGGCTAATGAAAGAGTAGAGGTAAATCTAGCCCATTCTTCTCAGGGAAAAGGTGCTGTAGTGCCTCCATCACGTATCTGTCAATGACTTACATTAAGTGATTTTTTTCACAAAACGAGAAGAGGTAACACAGAACCTAAATTGCAGGGCCATTTTAATAAATGGTCCCCTTATTTTAACTGCTGCTTACCCCAAAGAAAGTAGGGACCATGTTTTATTTACTTATTGAAAAGTAGAGACCTTTTTCAATTAAATAGTCAGTGAGATCAAGTGCACCCTCAGCATGTTTGCAGAGGACATGAAGTCATTGACACAAGAGGACCTGGACAAACTTGAGAAGTGAGTCTGTGAGAACCTAGTGAGGATCAACAAGTCCTAGTACATGGTGCTGCAAGGTCAGGGGAATCCGAGGCATGAGAGCAGCCCTGTGGAGAAGCACTTGGGAATGGTGGTGGATGAAAGGCTGGACATGAGCCAGCACCATGTGCTCGCAGCCCAAAAAGCCAACCATGTTCTGGGCTGCATCCAAAGCAGGTCAAGGAAGGAGATTCTGCCCCTCTGCTGTGCTCTGGTGAGACCCCACTGCAATGCTGCATCCAGCTCTGGGGCACCAAGCACAAGAAAGACATGGACCTGTAAAAATCAGAGGAGGCCACAAAGATTTATCAGAGGACTGGAAAACTTCTGCTGTGAAGACAGGCTGTGGGAGTTGGGGCTGCTAAGCCTGGAAAAGAGAAGGCTCCAGAAGGACTTTAGAGCAGCCTTCTAGTTCCTAATGGGGGGCTTATAAGAAAGAGGGAGAATGACTTTTTGCATGGACAGACAGTGATAAGACAAGGGAAAACAGTTTTAAACTAAAGAGGAGAGGTTTAGGTTAAATTCTTTACTGTGAGAGTGGTGAGGCACTGGCACAGATTGCTCAGAGAAGCTGTGGATGCCCCATCCCTGAAAGTGTTCAAGGCCGGGTAGGATGGAGCTTTGAGCTGCTCAGGTGGATGGCATCCCTGCCCATGGCAGGGGGTTGGAACTATATGATCTTTAAGGTCTCTTCTGCCCCAAACCATTCTATGATTCTATGACTTTGGCAACATCGTGATTCCTAGGACTGTCTTACAGGAAAAACTGTCATCTCAGCCAGAAGTATTGCTGTTGGCTAGTGCTGCATTCCTCTTTCAGCAAGTGCAAAATAGATCACTGCTGCCCAAAGTTGAAGTTGATAGCAGGTCCCCAGACTTTCTTGTTTAAAGCACATTAATCAGAGCTCACCAAGACTGTGTGTTCTTGTACTTGGCCCACTGTGGTTGTTCTGCATGTTCATGGCAGAATTTCCATAATTAGAGGAGTACAGGGAAGAGGTCTGGAGGCTTTCTGTCCCTTTGGAGATAGTTTCTGTGGACAAGAATGCCCTCAAGAAGATGGGGTAGCTAAATGCTATGCAATTAGGGAGGCTAATCTGTCTGCAGAGAGCAGCCCTCCAGCATGCCAAAAGAAAGGAAAAGGCACAATGGCTTCTGCAGTTTACCAAACATAAAATCAGTATTATGTCAAAGCTTTCAGTGTCAAGTCTGGTAGCACAGAGCAAGCTGGGCTTCATCCCACAGTCCCAGCATATGAGGAAGAGGTAAGTTTTGTCTAGTATTCCTGATGCAGATGGGCAATTTAAAATGGTCTATTCCTGCCCTTGCTGTTTTCAGCCTCTCCCTGCTTTTGTGTGGTCACCTCAGAAGTAAACTTGAGCTGTTCTGTCACGTGGCTTCTTTCAGCTTGATGCTAACAGTGTAAAGTGACACTGTGCCACCCTGTGTCTGGCAGAAAACTGTCCCCTCATGTAAAATACCTTTGGAACAGAGGAGGCTGGCAAGGACATAAAGAAAAATAGTCGGAGATTGTGACAATAAACTAATTTTAATTTAAGACAGCTTAATCATTAGTTAGTTTTCTGATTCCTGTCCATTTTGGAGCACAGGTTGTTGTACTCCTCTGGAGTGACTGAGTACTGTGAAAGAACTTCCAGAAATTCTTCAAGTGGGCAGAGACCTGCTTTACAGCCTTTCACCACTTGCTCCTGCAAGGCAAAAAGACAGAATCACAGATGCTGTGCACTGTCAAAGCCCTTTTCTGTTGCATGGTGAAACCACAAGCCCAAGATTGGCAGGAGGGGCTTCCCACGGGATCTCACCTCTCCTCGGTACGACATGCGCACAAACCACTCCTTGGAGCGCCGGTGCTGATACAGTTCCAGGGTCACATCAGCAGCATAAGGTGGCCACTTGTGGTCAAAGGTGCCCAGTGCCAGCAGGAGAGGAATAAGAGTGGAGTCATGAAAAGCGTAGAGGTAGAGCTTTCTGGGGAAAAAAAAAAAAAAAAAGGGAAAAGAAAAAATCAGATCTGGAGTATCAGCTGTGTTCCTCCATGGATAGGCAGTAGCAGTCACGCCTTTTCCAGCAGGTGAGCACTCCTTTTTATCCCACACTTTCAATGTCTTTCTGAACCAGTTTTTCACACTGACAACAAGTTAGAATTTATAACGATTGGAGGAGAAGTTCTGTGCTGTACCTGGCCTTTTCAGCTGGATTTGAGGGATTTACAGCTGCTTTAATGTTCTTCTCTAAGGTATTGAACAGGAGGCCAATATTCATCTGAAGAACTTCTCTACAAAAGAAGCAGAAATAAATTTACTAGTTTTAAAACTTTCCCACTATTATACATGAAAACTTGAGAACCCGCTTTTCTCTTATGTTTTGATAATCTGAATTGAGCATAGCTATGAACTATTAAATGCAATTAAATGGCCAGTTTTTAGTTCAGCTGGTGTGCAGTCACCACTCTAATGTGACCACAGAATGGGAGGGAAGAGGTGTCAACAAGCAGTCTCATGAAGTCTGGCCATGTAAATGGCAATCTAGAAACTCTTTGATTGTTCTCTAGGCTATTTTGTTTCCCTGATCTGGTTTTTGAGTGTATGGGTTTCAGCTAGGGAAGATGACTGCTGCAAAACAGCAGGTGAAGTGGTTGGGGTCTTTGGTGAGGAGGGGCAAGATTCAAGAAAATGGTTGCTGTATTTGAAGAGTAGTTTTTATCCTCTTGTTAAACAAAGAGATGATCTTTATACAATATCTGGTGGAAAGAAATTCCTTCCACCTGATGAATATATCAGTGACTAACTCTCCTGGGTGTTGTGGGAATGGGGTAAATCAGTCTTTCACTACCTGAGATCTCTGATACGTGGTAAAGAAAAGACTGTCTTTTACTACCACCTGAGAAGAGCTAGTGAGTGTGGCAGCTGCAAACGAATCTAAAAGGAAAATGACTGCTAGGCTGGCAACTCAGCCAGCCTTTACAAACAACTGTGGAGGAGGTAATTAGCTGCACGTAGCAGCAGATTCTCTTTGCAAGTAGTTACATGTGTGCAGGACCTGGCATCACTTTTTCCGCTAGCGCCAGCACTTCTCAGCCGAGCTGTGCAAGTGCCATCCCTGGGATAAGCTTCCCAGGCTGGAATTTCGACTGTACTTGTGCAACTGCAAGGGCAGCCTCAGGGCATGGGCTGGGAGCATCTCCTCTTTCCTTCTTTTGCTTTTACCACTGGTTCACTTAAACCCCTGTGGCAACTGAGGCCTTCACCGCCTACCTCAGTGGCTTACTGCTGCTCCTGGGAGATCACCCTCTCCATGAGGATCAACAAAACAGGGTGCAAGCCCACATCCTGGTCTCCTCAGTGTGCATTCCATTTTCCTAGCTCACAGTACTGACTCAAGGCACTGAACTTGACACTGAGACAGCTGAGGCTCAAACCTCATGAGTGGGCTCTGGTGGGGGAATGCAGCAGATGGGAAAGCATTTCTGTCTGCTGAAGTAAGCTGGTTTAGCACATCCATCCCAGGTAAGACAGCCCCTGAGGCCAGAGGCATGGACACAGGAAATCACCTGTCTTCCAGAAGGAAAAGCATGGTTTCAACAGATCGGCGCTCCACAGTCTGCTGGAAGCTCTTCAGCATGGGGCAGCTTGGCATATTGTGCACCTGGAACGAGGAGATGCAGCAGAGTGGTAGGGTTTGACCCTTTCTGAACCCAGCATGAAGACACATGGATGGCTGCCCACAGAAAACAGCTGCTCATGTCTCACCATTTGTACTACGATACTCAGGTGAGGATTTTTAGGATGGTTTTAAACACACAGACTTGCTCTGTGTACCAAAAGGATGGATGTCTGTTCTTTAGGATCCAGTTCTGTGGAGAATGTAACACATGGAGCCATTCAGCTGACAGACCAGTTCTCATTAGCTCCAGCAAAAAAGAGGTACTAAGGAGGGGTAGAAATGTGCCCAACTTCCTTGCAATAGCAGAAGCAGTCTGGCTCACAGGTAATGTGGTGGAACTGGGATTAAGAGGACTGTTAGGTGCTGAGTGCCAAAAAAGGGAAAGCACTTTGCAATGGGTAAGCAAGGCCCAATGCCTTTCTTATCTCTGCATTACACTTGAAAGAAATACTGGATTTCAAGGTAAGAACAAAAATACTGGAGACAAGTCTTCATCCATCCTACTGCAAGGCTGACCCTACATCTTGCTTTTTCAGAAAGCCATGCTATTTCTATAAGCATTCTGGGTTGCACAGAAAGGTATTGGAGTGCACATTAGTATCTGCGGGTGTTGGCACTGTGATTTCCTCCATGTGCATGGTAAGGAGATGTTTTTTCTGTGACAGTGCAACACAACAGCTCAGCTCACCTGCTCAGCAAAAATGTTATCGAGGAGGACAAAGAAATCCACAGACTCATCACCATCTATACCCATCCTCTTCTTAATTTTTTTCAAGTCATCTGAGATACCCGGCTGTTGCTTAGCATTCTCCGACCTATCCCTGTAAAGGAATTAAGAAAACCAAGAATTTTTCACACACCAGGCTGTCTTTTGTTTTTCTCATCACCCAGCCCAGTGGAGTTGTCCCACATCAGTGAGGGGTAGGAGAGAAGCACTGCAGCATACTGAGGGATTGCCTGATGTTGGGAGTCTTGAGCTGCAGAAAGGACAGATGTGTATCCAGATTTCAAGGATCAGACCTGGCTCTCTGCTCTCACAAAGGTGGGAGTAAAACGTAGGATGAGATGTAAACACCACAGAAGTGCTTCCCATAAGCAAGGGCTGTGTATCAGCTAACAGATCTGGTCATACTGGAACAGTACATGTCTATGTCTTCAGGGAGTAACCTTTAACTGCCTCATGAAAGAAGAATGGGCAGAAGCTTTGAACTGATTGCTGTATGGTGTGGGAAATGGGAAACACCTAGATACTTGCTTGTAGCTTAAATCCACTTTTTGCTTTGTTAGAAGCCATTTGCATCTTTATGCTGCTTTAAATTTAATTTTAAAAAATTTAACTGAGACTATCCATGCTGGCCATGTACTCCCTAGGTAGCCTGCAAGCTGAGGCAGAGTGCTTAGTGCAGCTCAAAAAGTCTACCTTGATACTAGCACAAAAAGTGCAGTTGGTGGGCAGAGGGGGGCAGGGAGCAGCAGACCCTGCAGTTTAGTCCTTTTTTGGACCTGTGATGTTACTCAAGGAGGCTGAATTTGCTGCATCTAAGGGCTGTCACCTCACCACTGTCTAGACCAATTCTTTGCCTGCATTGCACAGTGGTCAAGCATTTCACAGTGAGATCTTCCAAGTAAATTCTGACAGCTCTTGAATTTTGAACAGAAGCATGCTAATGTACAATCTAGCCAAACTGTAATAAATCTGCCTCTCTTCTTCATTTTCCACCCTGTGCCCAAACCTGGCACAGGCATTTCAGAGTACTTGACTACGCAAACATGAGTGTTCTGTGTAGGATCTTCCTTATTTCACTTCATTAGTCTTCATTAAATGTGTCAAGGCTGAGTATATTTCAGTTTCTTCAAGGTATGAATGTGACGGGAATGTTGAAATAACCCCCAAACCAGAAGCTGAATATAAAAAGGAGGCCCAATATGTTCACACTTGAAAAGCTTGTTAAGGGATGTAGATGACATTAATTCTGCCCTGCAGCAATGCCTCAGACTAGCTGTACATTAGCTAGTAATGAGTGTTTGCTAGACACAGACTAAATTAAGCTGGTCTTTCAAGGAAAAGTCTCTATTTTATTTTCTTCTGCTGCCACTGCCTGGTGTATAATTCCACTTAACAAGTATTTTATACAACTAGCTAACCATTCACAAAGAACAGTAAGTGGTAGGGAAAGAAACCGGGAAATGGGAAGAAATTGTGCTGTTGTAAATTACTACTGCTGAAATCAAACAGCAGTGAAATCATACGGGGAGATATTGCTGGCAATCACCTGGTCAAGTGTTTCAGGCGCTGGCAGTTGTGGTAATTGGGGTAGAGCATTTCAGAGGTTGCTTCATCAGTGACAATGACAACAGATCCTGCAAAACAAGAAGGACGTTTCTGTGATCAGTAGTGCATCTGTGTTTCTTTATACTGCTTTATAATCACTCCCACAGTCTTTGTGCTCACGTCCAGTGTTATCAACTAGCAATTCCCCCGAGCTATCACCTGCAACACAAACCACTGTACTTGTTTCTGTGCATTTATTTCCACAGGGATGTCTGCTGTGCACCTCGTAAAGCTTCCCAGTTGTGTGTTCATTTTTCTTAGCGCCAAAAATTAGTCTCTGTGTCATGAAGTGTAAGGAGCTCTGGCAAGTCACTTCTACTTGTTAGTGAAACTGAATATGCAAGAAGCAGATGTGAGATCTTTAAAATGCAGAGCATATTTTTAGAACATACAAGTAGACACCAACTGCAGGATACAGGTGAAAGTTACTTCCAGATACTGAACTTGTATCCAAAATACTTGGGTTTCCCTGAGTAACCTTTTTCAGATGTGTGAACTTTTTGCCTTCTTGATTTTGAAGAGGGTTAACACCAACCTCCTTAGCAGGTCTGAAAGAGTAGCAGAAAGATGTGCAAATAGAGGGAACAAGAAAGAATCTACAGTACCAGAACTAGGGAAGGGAGCCAAGTGCAAAGAACCAAGGAAAAAGTAATAACTAGGAGCCAGTGAGAAGTTAGGATGCAGAAGGTGTGTGCATCTAGGGAAGACTAAGCAAGGAAAGGCACTAATCAGAAGTCTCCCCAACCTTCTTTATGCTGTTGGTACAGCCCAGCTAGCAGGCACCGTGTGGACTCCAGATTCCGGAAAATATTAGTGGAACGGACGCTGAAAGAGAGAAAGCAGTTTGTGAGGTAGCACCTTCTTCTTCATGTTAATATGGCTGCAACTGGGGAGGTCCTGCTGGAACCGAGGGTTCTGCTTCCACCATGGCTTTGGAAATCTGTGGTGGGACTCATCTTTTATCACTACAGGTATCTTATGTAGACACTGAACACTATAATCTGAACTGCCCTTTAACTGCATGTCAGAGAGAGTGGAGGTAACAAACTGGCACTTCTCTGGTGTGATTTTTTTATCTCATCCTAAGCCAGATGCTCTCAGCATTACTGATGTGAGCAGCAGGGGCTGCTTCATCTCACTGAACTTTAGCTGCTTAGAGTGAGTTAAAGTGTGCTCCAGAAATGCCTGTTTCTCTTTGCTCACCACAGAAGTGCATAAAAGAGCACTGCCAGTGGCTCAGCCTAGGTGAGATGAATCTGTCCCTGGCATCACTCTCAGGACTGCTGGGCAATTGGATGCTTTGTGTCACGAGCAAGTTCTAGTGCCAAGCTCTGCAGGCTGAGCAAAGATGAAGGCCCAGGGGCCAGGCAGTTTGCTGTGGGATGGAGAAGGATATGCCAGCTCAAGTTTCCCTAGCACAAAGCTACTTGTTAAAAGGTAGGAAGAAAGAGAAAGTCCAGGAGGGAACTGAGAGACTCACAAGACCTCAGCAGGCTTAAATGTTGGTGAAAGAAACTTGACTTCTTCCATATAGTTTTTCCTCAGCCTTTCCCCCAGGGCGAATGTCTGCTGCATCCCCACTTTTGTCAGCTGTCCTGCAATAGCACCACCCTAAGAGCAAAAAAAAAGAGAGGTCTCCAATGGACTATGGAAATAAAAAAGTCTACAGAGGAAAGAGGAACCTACCAGGAAATACAACACAACCTTAAATACAGTCTTTCTGTATTCCTCATCCAAGGCTGAGCAGGGCTGAGGTCCTCCATTTAGGTCTGTCACCACATAATCAAACTTAGTCTTAGCAGGTACATCTAAAAGAGTGGGATGCCATTCTACCTGTTTCAAAACAAACAAACAAACAGCGTTTCAGTGGAAAACTTTCAAGGGCATTAAACTAAAGTTGGAGTATTACTTTGTGCTGCCTTGCCAATAACACAACACGGACACAAAGGGATCTCTTTTCACAGCTCATAGAGAAATGAGAGCAGTGCTGCTCTCTGGATTTGCAGATCTGATGTGCAGGAAATGCAGTACTTGCTTTCCTCCCCTGACAGGAGAAGAATCTGTAGGAAATCACAATTTCTACTGTTTGTTACACATTGAAAAACTGCTGAGCTAACCTCTGCTGGCTCCCCAGGCCACCTCGGTGGAAGCTGGGAGAGCCAGATCACTTGTAGTACCACTGAGGCAGGAGCCACACCTTTGCTGAGCACCCACTGTGAGGTGCAGAACTTGGCCTTGGAGCAGAGCCCTGCGCTGCCCATCCCTGCATCCTGCCCCTGAGGGCTCCCTGCAGTTGCAGCAATTGTTCCCTCTGCTATCATCTGTCCCACTAATGCACTATCGCCGTCCCACTTTAAAGAGTCACAGAATTAATTAGGTTGGAAAGGACGTCTGAGATCATTAAGTCCAATCTCTAACTGAACACCACTGTGTCAACTAGGCCACAGTGCTACCTCCAGAGACAGTGACTCCTTCCGAGCAGCCCATTCCAATGGGTCTAATTCCCCCTCTTTGTGAAGAAATTCCTCCTAATATCCAACCTGAACCTCCTGTGGCACAGATTAAAGACTGTCTCCTCTCACCCTGCTACTTCCTCCCGGGGAGAAAAGCCTGACACATACAACCTCCTTTCAAGAAGTTGTAGAGAGTGAAAAGGTCACCCCTGAGCTTCCTCTTTTCCAGACCAAAGACCCCCAGCTCCCTCGGTGGCTTCTCCTAACACTTGTACTTCAGACCCTTCCCCAGGTCCGTGGCCTTTCTCTGCACCCGCTGCAGCATCTCAATGTCCTTCCTGAACCGAGGGACCCAGAACTGGACAGGGATGATCCCTGCGCTGCTCCTGCTGGCCACACTTGCTGCTCCAGGCCAGGATGCCATTGGCCTCCTTGGCCACCCGAGCACACTCTGGCTCGCGTTCAGTCGCTGTCAAGCAGCATCCCCAGGCCTTTTTCCACTGGGCAGCTTTCCAGCCACTCTCACCTAAGCCTGTAGCGCGGCATGGGGTGCAAGCTCCAAATTCCCACACTTTCCCCTCAGGAACTATTCTCGGTATTGCCTCGGGAAGGGGAATAAACGCCAAAGCACCAGGCTGCCGGGAGCAAGGCAGGAGCTCAGCAGCGGGTTCAGGGCACCTCCCGCACCACCCCCGTCCCGTCCCGTCCCACACCGAGCTCACCGGCTCTACCCCCGGGATCGGCTTCAGCGGGGTGCGCGCCCCGTGCCGGAACAGGACCTGCACCAGCCTCAGCTCCAGATCCTGGCGCCGCCCGCCCTCGCCGCCATCCCGCCCGGCAGCCGCCGCCGCCGCTCGCCGCCGCTGCGTCCAGGCGGCCAGGCCGCCCAGCAGCCACAGCCGGACCCCCCAGCCCATGGCGGCCCCGCCGGCCCGGCCGCGCCGCGGGGAACAGTGGGAAGCGCAGTCCGCGGCTGGAGCCCCGCCTGGAACCGGGCAGGGACGAGCAGCAGGCGCGGACTGCGGCTCCCGGCGGGCGCCGCGCAGGGGAACCGTGTGGGGCTGGGCTGGGCTGGGCTGGGCTGGGCTGGGCTGGGCTGGGAGGGACCGGCCGCGCCCCCGCCCCATGGGGGCACGGCCGTCACCCGAGCCCGCCGCCACCGTGCGCTTCTGCACGCCGGCTGTAGTTTGTTATCTTCCCCGTGCACGACAGCCTGTTCCAGGCTTGGGGAAGGCGGCCCACTGGAAAAGGAAAAACCCTCCTGGGGTTCTGGTTCTGGTCACAGCGACCGAACTGAGCCAGGTGTGCCCAGGTGGCCAAGGAGGCCAATGGCATCCTTGCAGGAGCAAGGGCAGGGATTGTCCCTCTGTACTCGGCACTGGTGAGGCCATACCTGGAATGCTGTGTCCAGTTTTGGGCTCCTCACTTGGAAAAAGGCATTGAGGGTCTGGAGCACGAGTGTTCTGAGGAGCCACTGAGGGAGCCGGGGGTGTTTGGTCCGGAGAGAAGGAGGCTCAGGGGGAACCTTGCTGCTCTGTACAACACCTGAAAGGAGGATGTTGGAGCCAGGTGGGGCTGGGCTCTGCTCCCAGGGAACAGGATGGGAGGAAATGGCCTCAAGCTGTGCCAGGGAGGTTCGGGTTGGACATCCAGAGGGAGTTCTTCACAGAAGGGGTGATTAGACATTGGAATGAGCTGCCCGGGGAGGTGTTGGAGGAGCAGGGCAAGGGTGAAGGATAAAGAGGAGGGAGAGGATGGTGACCTGCACGAAGGGCAGAGGGAGGAGCTGCTGCCGGTGGTGCGAGGTTGGCACAGACAGCAGGACCTGCAGAGGGAGGATTTTGGTCATCTCCTCGTGTCCTTGAAAGGGTCACCTTAGTTTTCTGAGCTTGAGAGTATGTGAAACACAGAGGCACAACAAGAGCAGAGAGAGAAGGGGGAAGAAATATTTCAGAAAACAAGAAAATAACAAATTAAGGAATGAAGCCTTAATCTTGTGTTGCAGGAGAGAGGGGTCACAAGTGCTGAGGGGAGATGGAACAGGAAAAGTAGTTAAGAGGGGGAGGAAGGTGGAAGGGAGATAGAAGTGATGTGATAGAAGTGACCAGGGAGAGAGGCTCACAGTGAATTTATTTGTATTTGCATTCCAATGTTACCCTGGAAGAAAACCCCAGTTCCTGTGAAGTTGTGAATGCTGGGGCTGCAGGGTCCCTCCTGGGTGGCCCTGGCTGCTGCCAAGCAGCATTACTGGTGAGATGTATTTTAGATTACACCACGCCACAGCAGGTGCATGCAATTAGAGGAGGGATCTCTGAAATAGCAGGCGCCTGTCAATTTTTTAGCAAATGGTGTTGCCCTGTTTTTTTTTCCTTTGTCCAACTGTGTAGAAATTTATTCTAAGATGCACCATCTTTACAGAAACATTTTCAAAGGACCTGTTATTTTTACCCTTCTGTTACTTTTTGTGACCAGACGAGGAGCAGAAGGCTAATCCAATGGCCACCAGGGGTGAAATTTTTTCACTGAAGGAAAGTAATGAGCTCTAATGAACAAGCAAGTTTCAGGAAACTTTCCACTCTGAAAGCAGAGGGCAGATTTCCTCCTGGTTGGAATTTAACCAAATTGCAATGATTGCTATCTTTGTGAAATATTATCATTGCTGTCATTTGCCTTTTACAGTGCTACAGAAATGTATCACACCTCAGAACACTCTAGTTTGATAAGTTTGCATTTACATCCTCCTTTTTCTGAAGAGGAAACTGAGTCATAATGAGTTTTGTAGTTTGACCAAGTCATGCAGCCATTGTGTGACTGATATGTTGATAAGGTGCGAGGCCAACTAGCATGATTAGATTTTTTTTGTTCCACAACGTGGATTGAAATTAAATAATGCTATAAAAATACCCACAAAAGAAACAATTTAACCTAATGAGTTTGTGTGTTTTATTGTTTTTTGGACTAAGTGAGCACCTTATCCCTGAACAAAGGTAAAGGATGGCCAGGTTGGATGGGGCTCTGAGCAACCTGGTCTAGTTGAAGGTGTCCCTGCCCATGGAGGAGTTTGAACCTGGATGATCTTCAAGGTTCCCTTCCAACCCAAACCATTCTATCATTCTATGAAATGTCTTCATCTCTTTATGGTGTAAATCAGAGATTAGCCATGAAATGTTTGTATGGTAGAGGCACAAAAAGCATTTGGATGCCCCTTAGGGAGGGGGTTTATTTCCCCCCGATTGGTGGGGGTCAGAAAATAGCCATTACCTTGAGTTCTTTAGTTCCTTTCCCAAGTGCATTTTGCTCAGCAAGGAGAGTGAACTGGAAATGTTCTCCCACAACTCTTCACCACACAGGCTGCAGCTGGGCTGGGAGCCTGGCTGCTGGAGAAGGGTGGCTTAACCAGCCTGGTGTGGCTGCCCAAAGTGGGCCACAAGCAGCTCCTGCCAAGCATGATATCTCTTGTGTGCCAGCCTTGTTTTGGGGCAGCTCCACCTCTGGGTGGAGTACGGGCTGCTCTGCTGTAGCACAAAGTGTTTTCCTGCCCTTCCAAAAACTTATTCCACTCCAAAATGTTCCCATGACTGGGAACATTTCTGTGTGCAATGAAGGTGCTTTTGCTGTGGTCCCTTGAAGTGATCACACAGGTACTGAGATCTCAAATGCAACATGGGCAGGAGTTTGTACAGGATTCATGTTTGGAATCACAGGCTGCTGCATCCTGCAGCCAAAAGAACTTTCTCCATTCCCAGCTCTGGAGCTAATGGTGGTGTCTCTGTGTCCTGCAAGGACTGCTGACCACAGTGGCTATTATAAACCAGTCAGTCTGGGCATGGAAGCTGTATTCCCTTCACAAAGGGCTGAATTTTATTTATAAATTGTTTGAGTGTGCTGTGCTTCTTCCTGTGGAGCCATATCACTCTTGTCTCCTCCAGTCTGTCTGTTGTGGTGAACCTTGTAGCCAGCTGCTTTGTGAGCAAGGCGCCTGGGGAAATGGAAGGAATGTTTCCACTCCTAAAGTCACTGATCCTTTGGGGTGGAATTGGCAAAAATAAACTGCTAAATGCCACCCCAGACTGAGCCCTCCCTGCAAGACACCATTCATGATACACTGTACAGATCTGACGCATCTTGTCTCATTTTCTGCATGCTTTCACATCAGTGCTTTACCTTCCAGCAGTGTAATGATGTGTGCCGATACTTAGAGGTCATAATTTAATTTCTGAATTCCTGCAGGTTATGTGGGAGAGTCCTGGAAATCAGAGTTGTCATAGGGCTGGCAATGTGAGGAGATTTTTGGAGATCTTCTTCTATGTATTTTAGAAACAGATCATCAGACAGTTGGTAGTTTCCTGCCTCTTTTACCTGGGAAGATGTGGCTTTCCCTCACTACTTTTCTTTGTCATTTCCAGGCTTGGGCATTTGGTCATTGTCGGTGTGGCAGTGGGAGAGCTGGAAGCCAGCCATGTGCTGGCGATGGACCCCCTGTGCCAAGGTTCAGCCCCTGTCCAGTAACCCAGCACACAAGATGCATTCCCTGCCTTCTGTTTTTCTTTTGTTCCAACTTTGTCATCCTAAACTGGATGATGCCTGCAGCCATCTGCTGCATTTGGTAGTCTGCGGCATCATGCCGACTCAATTATGTGCCGCTCTGGGAGAACAGCAGGCTGGTTTTCACTTCAGCTCTGAAAGAGTGTTTTTCCCTTGCACAGGAAGGCTGAGGGAAGTAGGAGCCTGCTGGATAAGCTGTTCCCAGCCGTGTCAGGTGGACTCTCCGTGCCTGTGCAGTCCAGGTGTGGTGGGAGGGCTGCCAGTCTGTCACTGTGCCCGAGATGCTGCATCCTGGGACTCAGTGCTCTGATGCCATGGCAGATGTCCTCCCCTGTGGCAGCACTCAGCCATTTGGCACTTTGAAGCTTTATCACCTCATTTCCTTTTTGTGGATATATATTAAACCAAGGGTTTTTCTATTAAACCAAATGTTTTGGGATGATACGAAATTAAAAAGGTGATGGTGCAAGTGTAAATTACATTTGCTTACTTTCAATACAGTCAGGAGAGAAGGGCAGCAAAGAGATGATATTGAGCCTTACAGTGGACTCCTAGCAAAGTTGTTTTGTTATGCTTTCATCCTCAGAGATAAGTGACCATGCAGGAGGATTTATGTGTGTGATTCAGCCTGTGACATCAGTCTTCTTCCTGTGGTGGGCAGAGGAGACATAACTGAAATCTGAGTTGAAATGTTATCTATTTTTTTCCCTCCTTTTTCTTTCCTTTTTTTCTTTTTTCTGCAGGTTTGGGATAAATTTTGAGACTCCAAGACTGCTTCATGTTTTCTTCTTCGCTTTCCCTGCAGACAGTGGACTTGATGGGTTTCAACATGCAGCCACTCACGTTTGCTGTTTGACTCCTTCTGGACTGTCCGCAGTGCCCTGATCCTTTTTCCCCTTCAGTAAATTCTCCTCTTCATTACATGAGGATAGGGGTCAGATCAAGTGGTGGGGAGCTAGAAAACAGGGACCTGTGCTATTTACGTTTAAGACATTTCTGGCCCCACCATCTGTTCCATGTGTGTTATTTTCAGAAGGGCAATAATCCACAGGAGGTCAAGAGAGTGGAATTGTGTGAATATATCGGGTGAAGGAAATCAAGACGCTTGGGAGTACCCAGGCCTTGTCATGACAGAGAGTCTGGATCCCAGATGATTCTGGCTGGGAGGACTCAAGGAGAGTTCTCAAAGTGCTGCTTGCATGGCTAGGAAAGGCTGCTCAGCTGGGTGTTTGTTAGCTGCTTTCAAGAGTCATCTGTGTTTACACTGCTGGAAGGACCACCTGTTCTTTTTTTGAACAATAATATGTGTATGTGTGTGTGTGTGTGTGTATTGCTGCATTTCTGCATTTATTTTTAGCCCTTTCTAAAAACCCACGACAGGTTTGAAAGATGCTGTGGATTGTGAGTGGTGCCTGGTGGCATTGCTCACATTGATGGTTGTCAGAATTTCCATGCTAAATCTCTACTTTGAAAGGTTTATAACTCATCCTTCTATTCCTGGTCCTGCAGCTCTCATACCCTGGAAAAAATAAAGTAAAATAAAATAATAAAAACCAACAAAACAAAACAAAAAAATAAGTAACTTTTTTAAAACTACATTTTTCCTTACAGGTTTGTGGAAATCAGACTTGTTGGCCTAAACAAGAGCTTTTTCAAAGCAGGCATTGAGTCTTGTCACTTTATTTTTCAGCATCTAATTGCAAATGTGTGACAGGTCTCTTTAATGTGTTTCATATGGTCAAAGGGAGAAGCTGTTTTGCATATCAGGCTGATACGGGCAGTGGATGGTGTAAAATGTCAGGGAGCTAAGTGCTGTTAGCTCCCCACCAGCAGCTCTGAGGAAGCATAAAACCAGCTGAATTATGGCAGAGGTTGGGCAGTCCCCACAACTGGGGTGACACCAGTTGCAGAATCACAGGGTGAATGCTCCTTGTATCAAGAGCTAGCAGAGACATGAGACATACCATGATTCTTTACATTCATAAGAAAAGGACATCCATTTTGCTATCGTGTGCCATCGGCAAGAGAAATCCAGTACAAAGCAGCAGTTGATAATTTTAAGAAATATATAGTTATCCCTTATTAATTTTATGGTCCATATTTTGGAAGTGTCTCCCATCCATGCAATGCAAAGCAGGTTGCAGTTGTTAATCTGCACCATTCCCTGGTGAAGTCCTAAACACATCCTGATGACTCCTGGTGCCCACCCAGGAGAGATGGTGTTGGGAGGAGATTTAATGGAGTGCCCTGGTGCTCCTGAGAATCCATGGCAAAACAGGCAACAGCACCCAGGAGCCTGACTCAGGCAACAGTGCTAGAAGGAGTGAGCTGCATCTCTTCTGAGAGTTTTCCCAGGTTTGGAAAGCTGTTGGAATGTTGGCTGCAAGCAGTACATTTGTATGCAGGCAGTAGGCACTAATTCAAAACACGAAGGTAATGAGCTTGAAACTGGGTCCTGATGCACAGTGAGAGCGTGGAGGGAGCCCTGGGAACTTGAGCTGAATCAGAGTCAGGGTAATTTCTCATGCAGCATTCAGCAGGCCACTCAAACTCAGATTATCTTTTGGCAGATGGGAATAACACTTATTCCCTGTCTCTCTGGGAAGGCTGTGAGGTAGCAAAAGTACATGCAGAAGGCTTTGTATATGCAAGAGCTCAGCTGTTTTTTCACACTGTATTAGTAGCTGTTTGAATGACAGATACGACCTTTCCTTCAGGTCTTTTCTGACAGCTCTGGACCCTTATGGTTATGAAAACACTGCTATTACAAAATGGAAATAGTTGGGTGGCTTTTGTGCATGTTGCATGGGTACACACACAGTGTTGCTGAAGACACGGAGTTTAAACTCTTTTATCCTGATTTGTCTTTCTCTGCAACTGATTTTTCTGAAGACACAAAGGTTTTTTATTCTGGTCCCCCTGTACGTCTGTTGCCTATCTCAGGTCATGGCATTCCTGTAGGCTCTCAGCACCTCCTTAGTGGGAGGCAGGGGCCACTATATTTTTTCAGATGGGAATTTCAGGCAGGCAAAGCCAAAGATGACTGGCCTGTTGTCAGGCATAAAGCTTCTTGGAGCAGGAACCTGAGGGCACTCTCCAAATTTCTAGGCTGGTGCCTGAGCTGCTTGTCCAGGCTCAGTGTTATCTTTTGCTGCTGTTCTGATCCCATCTGGCTGTCAGCTGTACCAGCCAGTGCTCCGTGGGTATTTATGCTGCTGCCAGTTCTCATGTCTCAATTGGGAGTCATTTAATGCGGGTGACTGAGATTCCTGGAGAGGAAGAATTTGAAGTATCCCAGACAATGGTATGGCTGACATAGTTTTTGTCATAAGACTATGTTTTAGTATTAATTTTAAGGACTGTTGACATGAGTTTTCCTTGGGCTTCAGGATCTGTGGTTTCAGCCATAAAATAGGGTCAGATGCACAACGGTCTTGGTGTCGGAGTTTAATATCCTTCTCTGGTAAATAAATAGAATAAATGGGAGGAGAAACATATGTTTTAAAATTTCCAGCCATAGTGAGATTTTAAGAAAGAGGCAGCACAACATTTTTCATGATGCATTTGGCATTCCTGGTAAAGCCTGACTGCAAGTCAACAGTCAACACCTGAGTCAGAGAAGGGAATGGAGCACGTCTCCCTTAGTAAAATACTTGATTGTATGTTCTCTTACTCTCAATTACCTTAATTTGAAGCGTGGACCTAATGAATATTGCTAAATGGTTTGAAACAAACAGCAGCCCTGTGGACAAAAAATAGTCATTATGAGCTGCAGTGTATCAACCACAGTGAATTTTTCACAGATTTGTAGGTTTGAATGCTGGGGTGACTGGTCTGGCTGTTTGATTAGTGTAGGGGAGAGGACCTTACCCAATAATTTCCAATGGGGTCAGTAACTTCTATTGGTACCAGTGCACACCTTTTAAAATCCCATCACAATAAGTAGAAATTAGCTCATCCCTAGACTGTGCTTTCCAATTGTTAATTAAAATAATACTTCTCATTGTAAGAGTGCTTCTCTTAGAGGAGCAGTCAGCTGTCAGAAATGTTCCTTTTTGCAAGGACTTGCATTTCAGGATTAAAATGCGCCTGGTGTGATGGCAGCCCCGATTTGGGGTGTGGGAGGAGTGCTTTGGAGTGTGCCAGGTGTGCACTAGGGCAGGAAAAGGGATAATGTATCTCATGTTTTTTCCTGTGATGATCTGGAGCTCTCAGGTACCTCACTGTGATGTGCTTGAGTGGTCAGAGATATCCATCAGGAATCAGTGAGGATTATTCTGAGTTCCCTTTAATTTAATGAATGTCTTCATTGTTGATTTAGGACTGAGTAATTTAATGAACTTTTCAGAAAGTCCTCAAATTTGGCATTTCTCTGGAAATGTCAGAGATGAATCTCGTGAAGCTAGAAATAGGGAGAGCAAAGTGCAACTATATCCTAAGAAAATACAAAGCCACAGAGGGAAAAAATAATACAAAAAAAGTAATTTCAGAGGAAAAAAGGTGAGAAGAGGTGAGAAAAGTGTTCTCGTGATCTGCAAGGGTTAAAAAATTGAATTGAACTGAATGTGAAAAATTAATATGAATTGGAAAAAAGTGCATTTTTCTGTGAGTATGCAGCAAAGATGTAGGTAATTTCTGCTATATGTGTGTACCTAAGTGCTTTCTTGAGTCTGGGCTGAAGGGGAAGAAAAGCAAGGTGGGAAAGAAAATGTGGTTTCACTGGACTACACGATTTTGCAATGGCTAATTTTGGACACTTATTTCTGAAAAGTCTTGCCTGTAGCCTGGCATACATCAAACTGGTTCTGTCAGAAGCACTTTTCAACCTCAAACTTTGTTCCCAGGCCGAAGAGCTGGCACGGCATTTACTCCAAAACCCAAACAAATAGCAGCAAGTTTCTGACCTCAGGCTTGCCTCTTGCTGCTAATCTAATTCCTTTTAAGGGTAGGAGCTGGTGGTTAACATGATTTCTAGTGAAACCCTGCTTGCAGCTGAATATGAGAGTGTTGGGTTTTGCTGAGGCTGTTGATAAAAATGTCATGGCCACAAACTCCTATCCAGTTTCTAGGAAAATCTTCTGATGTGTCTTTTGCATTCTTTATATTGTCATATGGCTGACCATCACTGACATGCTTTCTTATGTTCATGTCCAATAAGAGCATGAAATTTAACTCTCTCGTGGGTCCCTACCAGTTCATTTTGACCCCTAGCTTGGCCCCATCTGCTTTACCCCTTCCTGCCTAAACCAACTTTATTGTAAAGAGGAGCTCTTGCATATGAAGAGTCCCAAACCCCGATTCTGAGTAATCCCTGAACTGTGATCCAGCCCCAAGAGGTGGAGATGTCTTCCCAAAAAATAGCAGGGGGTCTTCAACAGACTTGGTCTTGCTCCTGCAAATGCTGCAGTGGGGGTGTTTTTCTTGCCTGTCATGTGCCAGCCAAACAGAGTTTGTAATACAGAAATGAAAAGAGAAAAAAATGCTTAATCTTCTAATAAAATGTAGCCACCTCAAGGGAGGAGAGTTGGCTTAATATAGCAGACCTGCAGGCCTCAGTCGGGGAATAATTTGAAAGGAATATGTAAATATTGCAGCTTTTCTGCATTTTGCTTTCTGACTTTTTCAGGGGGAATACTTTTTTCCAGCATGCATGGAATGATGGCTTTGATTCACACAGACACCAGTGGGTTTGTGTGAATGGGTTGGCTATGAAGCCTGGCATGTTAAAGAACAGGGGAGTAGTTTTATGGTGGTGCTGCAGTGTGTTCATAGAACCATAGAATGTGTTGGGTTGGGAGGGACCCATCAGGCTCATCAAATCCAGCTCCTGGCCCTGCACAGGACACTCCAAGAATCACACCATGTGCCTGAGAACATTGTCCAAACACTTCTTGAACTCTCTGAGTCCTGGTGTTGTAACCACCATTTCCACCAGGCAGTACATCACAGTTCTCCTAGGTGCTTTCTATTACTAATCTAAATGCATTTAATGGTCCTTAAAATGTATTTTGGTGAAGTATTTATTACATAAAGTCTCCAGTGGATGTGTGTTGTTTGGTTTGTGATTGGCTACACAGCACTGGGTTGGTTACACAATACTCTGTGTGCTTCCTGAGGGCTGGAAGACCACAGAGCTGCCTCTGGGGTGGATATTGGCCCATATGAATTTAAATTTTGATTTCCTTGACTGACATTTAGTTTCTGAGAACTCTGTTGCCCGTCAAACTCAATTGCTCAAATGTCTGTGGGAAACCAGTGGTGGTATGTGAATGTGGCCTCAGCAAATTCTTTTTTAAAAACGTGAACCAATGTTCACTGGAGGAAAAATGAAGCATTTCTGCATTATTTGGCTACAGTGAGTCTTACAAGCTCATTTGATCCTCTTTCTTTTTCTGTCATCAGATTTTCATGACAAAGTTATATATGTATGGTATTACAATTCCCGAGCTCACTAGAAAGATCTTTAATCATCTAGACCATATAAGCAACAAACACTTCAGGCAAAAGCAAAGCTATTAATTTTGCACTTCAAAGTCACAGTTTTTTTCCCCTATAAAGTGTATCTTATAGAGCTGCCATTCTCTATCTTCATTCTCAGTCTATCCATACCTCTGGTGCTGCTGCTAACAAGAATCACTGAAATGTTCTTTATTCACAAATGTGTGCAGAACTTGCCATCAGCCCTGTACAGGATCCCCTCCCATCACCCGTGCTGGGAGGAGGTGCTGGATTCCCTCAGGGGCACTTAGAGCCTTCTGGCCGTGCTGCCTTGTTGCTGTGAGCCTCCCAAGGGAGCTCCCCTGGGAACAGCAGCTCCCTTTGTGCCTGTGTTAGTCCCAGGCTCCCCAGGAGACAGCGATGCCAGCAGGGAAGCTGCTCTGGAGTACCTGCCATTGCTGTGTGTTAGGCTCTCTGCTATGCTACACTGACTTTTTGAATTCCTAATTTCTGCCTTCTTTGTACTTTGGCTGTTTCCAGTCCAGTCAAGCGTGGTCTCATTCCTGTGACCACACAGTGCATTTGTTCTTTGGGGTTTGGGTCTTCTGTCATCTTCCTACCTATTCCCTTCTAACAGTCTGAAACTTTATCAGCATTGAATTTGCTTGAGTATTGTCTTACCCACATGTTCTGAAAGAGGAAATAACTTGCTTGACCCATGTCCTTTAGATCAGCCATTATTTTTAAGTCTCTCCCTCAATTTCTCCCTCAAATTTCTCTTAGACTGCTCAGCTGTCCCACTGTGCTGTTCAGGGAGAAGAACTCAGAGGCATGACCTTGTCTCAGCTCAATACTTTATTAGTTTTGGCATTCTATGTATTTTTAAATATAGGTTTTCCTTTTATAGGATTAAGTATTTCTGTTTTAAAGGCTTGTTGAAAGACGTTTCTCTGTCTTCCTATCTCAGGCTCAGCAGCTGATCAGCACAAGGCTGCAGACCAGAACTGACTTCTGGGTCCTTCAGACACCAACTAGAGGAAGAAATGGTTTGAGGTGTGCTGACCAGGGAGATAACTGGGGTTGGTGTTTCTGTCAAATGTTGGTTCCAGCTGTTGCTGGAGAATTCACACTTCTGAGAGTCTGAGCAGTCTTAGCAGGTAGAATTGGAGAAAAGAGAAACAGGAACAGAATGAAAAGCTCTCATGTTTCCTCTTTTCTCCCTCTCAGAGTATTGTCTTTGTAATGCTGCCTTTTACAGATTGAGTACCTATCCAAAGACTGAATTTAATATGTAATGTTGATTCAACTTGCTACTATAAGATTGTCTAGCCATCCATCTGGTACAAAGCAATATATACTAAATCTGTCTGAAAGGACGGGCCAGCCTGAAGTAAATGTGCTCCTATCATGGTGTGACAGCCTGGCCAGCCTTGACAGTGGGTTCCAAGAATCACAAGTTTATGGTCTGTCAGCTAGTGCAAACATCCATCCATCAAATATTCCCCATTTGTTATACCTAGAAGACAGAACCATGGAGGCATTAAGAAATGGGTGGCAGAGGGAAATTATCTGCTTTGATACATTCAATCTCTAGGATGAGAGAGAGCTAAGATGGTTGCACTCCCCTGGTCTCAAAATCACCAAAACCCCACCCATGAACGTGGTTGGATCACAGAGGTCTGAGACAGCACAGAGGAGATCCTTGTCCTCTTTTTTCAGCTCTACCTTGTCCTCCAGCAGAGACTGTAGCTGAGTTTTTGAAGTTTGGCTGTTGCTTGTTTTAAACCATGAATGGTTTATTAAACAAGCTCTGTGTTCATGCTTGAGTGGCTTTACTAAACATTAATGTCACTCAGTAGCCAAGTGTTCCAGGGGGAGTGCTCCTGACTTCCCCATTGCCTGTCTGTCACAGCAAGGTGGCACCCTAAGGGACAGGCATGCTCAGGGCTGTACACATGCCAGTTATAAACTCAGGACCAATCGTGCCTTCCTGCTGCATTGTGGGGCTGGGGCTCCTCAGGTGGCATCCTCACTCCTGAGCTCAAAACCCCCAAAGCACAGCTCCTTAATCTTAAAGGGTCCCTGTAGTTTCTAATGCAGTTAAAGGACCTTGTCCCTGTGTCCTCACTGAATTCTGGATTCATTCTTTGTGCCCTCTCAGACTCCTTGCTGGGACCCAGTATTTCACTGGTCTGCAGCTTCCCAACCTGCAGAATCCTATGGGATGGGAGATTGTGTAGAGAAAGTGAAGAAGGGCACTTCCTTTGGGTGGACAGGGGGAATCCAAGGCCAGAAGGAGGGAGCCGGTGGAAGTCAGAAAGTGGGAGAACAAAGGATAAATTTCAGAGGAAGGACATAGCTGAGGGAAGAAAAGGAATTTCTTTGGGCTGGGCAAATACATCTTAAGAGATTTGAGTACCTACAGGAGTGCTGCAGAGATTCTCTCAAGGCCTTGTCTCTTAATAAGATGTCAAGGGCTTGGTTTCTGCATGGACAAGCAGTCAGATGCCTGGGGGACAGGCTTTGCTTCTTTCTTCCTGCTGAGTTGGCTTCACATCACAGGTGTCTTCTCTGGGTACAGAGGTGTGCTAGGACATGCAAGGAGATGCAAGGAGCAAGTGTTTGCAAGGGGATGGAAGCTCTGCTCCCTGACCAGCTCCTCCTTCCTTGGTAATGCAGAGGGGGTTCCTGTTAGCCAGTCAATCAATCATTTCCCTAAGTTTATTATTTATCCCCCTGGCCAAACCCTCCCCTAATTCCTGCCACTCTGGGCAATGGGAATTTTTGAGATCTCTGGGCAGCAGAGGCTGGCGGGCAGCCTGATCCCTGCTAGCAGCTCATTGTCAGCCATGTGAGAGGAGAAACATCCACTAGGAGAGATGGAGTTAGAACTTTATTAGGAGAAACCTAGACACAACTGACTAAAATCTCATGTTAAGGAAAACACATAGGTCTTTTCAGGATTAAAAAATACAAACATATAAAAACTTGCAAACGAAAATACGGTTTCCCCCGTCTGAGTGTGAATGTGTATTTAAATGTACAGGGAGCTGTACCAAAGCTGTGTATCAGGAGCAGGGATTCACTTTCAGTGGCCCTAAGAGAGGGAATGGCTCAGTCCCCTCATCAGCTGGTCCCAGGCCATTCGCTTGTGCAGTCCAGTGTTGGGAAGCTGTGGCCTGTGTCTGAAAGGGCAGTGCAGGGTAAACAACAGGGAGCAGCTTGGCTCTGTTTAGCAGATCTTTAACAGAGGGATGTCAGCTCTGCACTGAGAAAATATATCTGCAGTGGGAGCTGCCTGCAGACCTCGCCCACCAGACTCACAGGGCAGCCTCGGGGCCCCAGTGGTTGCTCTGAGAGCGGTGGAAAGACCGAGTCCATGGGTGATTTCTAGCACCGTGTGTGCTCGGGATGGAGTGGAGAGGATGGCCTGGGGGCAGAGCAGAGACTTGCTGTGGGGACAAATAACTTGACCAGTGCTGGCTGGCAAGCTTGAGAGAGCAGAGAGGAGCTGAGTGATGTGCAGGAGCTGAGCAGGATTCTTTGTGCTTGCAGAGGATGCTGAAGTGTTTTGGTAGGTTGGTGAGAAGACACAGGCCGTACCTCTTCTGCAGATAAACAGAGGATGCTTTTCTCTCAAGTGGGCAGCTGGCAGCACCCTTTCAGCAGCATTCAGGTTGCTTGAAAGATGAGTTTCAAAAAGGGGAAGACCACTTTGTTTCTACATGATACTAGTGAGATATCACTTCTCACAGGAGAGTCTCTATTTCTGTTAATGGATGTCTTGCTTAGGATTGATGACATAAGTATCTTGGGAAAATTCTCCAGTCTTCATCAACTGGTCATCTAAGTGATTTCCCTGGGGCCAGTCTGCTGCGCTGACTTAGGAATGAGGAAGGGATTCCAATGTTAGACAAGAGGCAGCTGTGCACTTGGGACCACAGACGTCCTTATTTATGGGAAAGCGTTGTTATATACACTGTGTCAAAAAATTCAAGTAGGATTTATTGTGCAGGTAACCTGGTATAAAATATCTGGACTCAGGTAGAGAAAGAGAGAATTAAAAAGAGCCAAAATTAAGCAGATGAGAAAATCTTTCTTTCAGAAAGCCGACTGGTGTGTTTCTGCTCCCTGCAGGTGAGAGAAGCTTCAGCTCAGTATGACTGCCAAGCTGATGTTGCAAATGTTGAACAGAGACCACAGAAGATGTAGAGGTCCAGTCAGTCTGTTGAATACAGTGTCACAGTTGATACCTACTGGGCAGGAGTCTGCTGGCCTGTGCTCTACCAGGCTAAGGTTGGGGAGTCTCTAATCCCTGTGGGTCCCAGGGTGAAAATACAGCTGAGGGCTTCATATCCCGAGACTGATGTCTCTCTTCAGTGCCTGTGGCTGTGAGAGGTGCTGTCTGAAAAGGATAGAGAGAGGGTATTTAAAAAGGGAGATTAGGGGCAAGACTTTGGAGTCCACTTTGCAGGTTTTACTGAGGGCTGGGACAGCTCCTTCTCCTCCTCGCTGCTGCAGACGGGTCACACAGACAAATCATCCGACCTCGCCTTGCTGCTGGCACGGCTGGCCTTGCTGAGCCGGCGCTTCTCATTGAAGTAGTTCTCGGGGAAGGCAGGTGCTGCACATTCACTCGCCACCTCTGGACTCTCCACGTAGCTCGACTTCATGAAGGGCCCTTCCCCAGCAGCATCCTCCTGGCCGTGCACCCTCTCGGTGGAGAAGTTGGCCGTGTTCTGCTGGGAGGCCACCTTGTTGCTGAAAGGACTGATGAACTTCCCGTTGGGACTCGACAAGCACTGGTTGAAATCCGGTGGTGGGGTGTACATCTGTGCCCTCTCTGCCTGCGGGGCAGACTCCAGCCTGCCAGGGGCCGTGCTGGGGCTGGCTTTGTAGGACCGGGAGCACCTCTCTTTGGCTTTCTTCCAGCCCAGGTGGTACAACTCGGCCAGGCTGAGGAAGAGGGAGAGCACTGCCACAGCCAGCATGAAGACGATGAAGACGTTCTTCTCCGTGGGGCGGGACACGTAGCAGTTGACGGGGTGGGGGCACGGTGCCCGCTGGCAGATGTACAGGGTCTCCAGGAAGATCCCATAGAGGATGTACTGCCCCACGATGAAGGCCACTTCCATGGCAGTTCGAATCAAAATGCTGTAGACGTAGGTGTTCAGCAGGCTGCCCCTGAGTATGATTTGGCCTCCTGCTTCATCCCAGCCGGACAGCTTGGTCTCCTTCTCTGCCACGGAGCACTTCTGCTGGTAGTATGTGTCACCACCGTTTTTGTTCTCTCGGGCCTCTATCTCTGCCTCCTTCATCTTCCTCTTCTCCTCCATGCGCACCGTGTGCATGGCATGGCCCATGTACACCAGGGACGGGGTGGAGACGAAGATGATCTGCAGGACCCAAAAGCGGACGTGGGAGATGGGGAAGGCCTTGTCGTAGCAGACGTTCTCGCAGCCGGGCTGCTGGGTGTCACACATGAAGTCAGACTGCTCGTCCCCCCAGGAGGACTCCGCCGCCGTTCCCAGCACCAGCATCCGGAAGATGAAGAGCACGGTCAGCCAGACTTTCCCCACCACCGTGGAGTGCTTGTGCACCTTCTCGAGGAAGTCTCCCAGGAAACTCCACTCCCCCATTTCTGCTCACCGGGAGGGGTGAGATGTCTTGAGAGCTGAGCACAAGCCTCTGTTGGGAAAAAACAAAAAATGGTTCTAAGGAGGGTTTGGAAATGCCCAGCTGGTAAGGGATGGGGTGAAATGGTTTTTTTTTTTGCTTTGTGTCAGAGGAAATGTTCTCATTTGACCTGAAAATGAATGAGGTTTGGTTTTCTGAAAACTTTGCTTCGCATCTGCTGGAGTTGTATTTGGGAATTTTTTTTAATTTTTAAATTCAGCTACTGAAACAAAAAGCGATCTTTTTTTACATAACTCATCTACAGCCTGCTAAATGAGTTCCCAAAACCTTAAGGGTGAGCCAGATTTATTTTTGATTCAGAAAACCCTTTCACTGTGATCTGCATATTGCATCCTCTGTGGACTGGGTAGTTAAAGCAGCATTCATCTTTCTGTAGACTGCACTCTGGAAAATCCTTAGTGGGCTGATCCCCTGGGAGATAAGACTGGAATCTATAGCCTGGCCTGAGAAGTGGCACTTCAGATGTTGCTTTTGTGTAATACCTGCACCAGCACCTGGAATGTGAAGTGCTCACAGCTCTAGGCTTCCTTTATGAGCTCAGTGCAACCACTGAAGTGCAGAGAAAACCTTTCTTTTGTTCACCTGCTCTCCATCTGTAGGGTTTGCTTTGGTTTTGCAGTGTTGCCAGCTGCAAGTGTTTCATTTACAAGCTGCAAATGTTTAGGGGAGTGTAAAGACTTTGGTGGGCTGTGCCAGTCCTGGAAACCTAATCTGCTGCCACCCTGTCGTGCCTCTCTGAGTGGGAACTGCTGCAAAATCTAAATGGTGGGTCTTGCTCCTTCAGCTTGTCTTAAATTCTGAGGAAAAATTCACAGTTCAAATGAAACAGAGAAAGAAAAAAGCCTCCTTTGAAGTGCCTCCCAAGGACCAGCAGCTCCTGGGAAGTGCTGTTGGTAGGTGGTCTGATGACAGGAAAGGTTTGCTGGACTGGGAGTAAGATTGCAAAGTGGAGATGCAGGACAGCCTGCTTCAGTTTCGTTTCTGACTCTGACTGTTTCTGGCCAAGTCACTTAACCTGATGGATAAAAAGAGAGCAGTGAGTTTAGTCCATCTTTTGTGGGGCTCTGTGGGAGTGCTTGAGCAATCATTTGATCCAGTTATGCTCACCATACTTACCTTCCCAGGGCACTGCAAAGCTCTCCCTGGTGAGAGTTAAGGGCTGGGTGGTATAAAGTGTGCACTATTACCTTGGAGCTAATGTCCTCCCACAGTCATTCTTTTGGAAAATAGCATTTTAATAAGTAAATGTAAAAATAATCATCATAATGAAATATTAAAAGCACTAGTCAAGGTAAATCCCAAAGCCACAGGGACCAAATTGTTAACTCTCCTTTATTGTTCCTTGTCCTGTCTTTAGGAGCCAATTATTTTTATAGTGCAAAGAACATTTGTGGAGAGCAGACACTGTTAAAAGCTGAAAATTTACGGTAGCAATATAGTGTAGATTTCCTGTGAGCAAAAGCTGGAGAACAGATACACTTGTTGAGGGAAAAATATCCCCTCCCCTAGTTATGCGAGTGATATAATTTAATGTAGAAGCACACACCATAATTCATCCCACTGTTTGTTTCTGTGCTGTGTCCAGCTGCAAGGATGGATGGGATTAAGATCAAAAGTTCAATCTTCAAATTCCTGATGCTGCTGAGGGCTGCCCTGGGGAAGGTGAGGATTGCCCAGGAAAGGAGACAGGGCAGTGGCCCCTTTCTACCCCACCACCTGTCAGAAGCCATGTGAGCAGGGAGAAGGGACGTACAGGAAGCAAAGGATGGAGTTTGGCTCTTTCCTGCCCTGGCAGGCATGCTGCAGTCATGCTGATGGAGGTCCTGGTGTCTGCTTGGCATATGCAGAAGCTTTGATCTGCTGCCAGCCCAGAGCTGGAGGAGCAGTAACACAGAAAATCAGTTGGTCTTTCTGACTCCTCTCATCTCCACTGGTGAAAACTGGTGAAGGTGTGGGTCTGCCTTACCTTCCAAAATGGCTTTGGTGCAGTTACTGCATTCTGGAGAAATTAGCATATGGCTTCATTCCAGGAGCACCAGGGGATTAAATACAGATAAATCAGTGATGGGAAATATTTACAGACTGTGGCGGTGAAATCAGTGTGTTTGGTTTTTTTCCCCCCAGAGTGTAGAGAAGGCAACTAGCTACCTACAGCTCGGTGTTTACACGTGTCCAACATCACTATGATGTAGCACAGCTGTATGTGTGGAATATTCCTTACAAGGCAGCATTTTTCCAGGTGAGGTTATGTTGTTTACACATGCCTTTTCTTGTTTCACCTTGCTTGGTAGTGTAAATATGAACACAGTTCTTCCTGGATGTGCAAAGGCTGAGTTTTTTCTTACTGCCATGGGGAAGTACAATCACAAACTGAGCCCCTCTTCCCATCCATTCTACTGTGTGCAGGTTGTTTGGGGTTTTACAACAGCTCGTTTTCCCCAGGGAAGGCTTCTAAGCCTAGACACTTGCAAATTGTAAAAATCAGGATGTTCAGGACACAAAGTAAAGCAAACAAAAGTGCAAGAGGAATCCAGAAATAAAAAATGTTAATGGAAGCAAGAAGAACAGCAATTTACCTGTCTCACACATGCACAGAATATTTCAAGAGGCTGTAAATCGGGAGGATCCGAGGCTGGCAGTCATGAGGCTTAGGTTAGATAATAGGAACTTTTCCTCTGCCCTCCCCTGCACAGACTGTCTAAAGGAGGGACTGCCCTGAGGTGCCTCCTGATCATCCTGCTACAGCCCTGCAGAGAGCTGAGGTGGCTGCTGCAAGGGCGTAGGTGGCCACAGGGGAGCAGATTTTGGAAACCAAGAGAAGGAGTTTCCCTCCTAGAGCAGCATTTTTGGCTTACTGATACTTATTAGTGAGCTATTTTTGCAGTGCCAGACCAAGGGTCTTTGAGAGCATCTAGTTCTCTGCTGCCAGCAAGAAAAGAAAGATTGTCACCTCCTGACAGCTTTTCCTGGCTATGCAGAGCTGCCCCCGACCTAGCCTTTCTCCTCATAGCTTTACTATTCTTGGGAATTTTCCATATAGTTCCTTTTCCTCATTCCCAGACTACTGTTGCCCTCGCATGCTTTGACCTCTCAGCGACTGAGCATCTGCAGCCTTTTATATTCTTACTTTGGGCTCAGTTGGACAAATCTTGTCTAACTCTGGTGTGACTGGGCAAAAAATACTTCTGGGTATTTTTGTGGGGTCTCAGCACCAGTCTTGGCAGCAGAGTCATGCATATTCATGAGCAGTCAGTGGGCTGTGCCACTGCCCTTCCATGCTTTTGGCTGGCAGCTTTCTGCTGGATCCACACCAGAGCTGGGCGCCGTCAGGGCATCCTGGCACCAGGAGACTGTGTGTGACACAGACCAGCACAGCTTGGCACAAGCCCAGCAACATGGCCAGCCCGGCTCAATCATCACCTGGAACGCCACTGAAGCTGAGGAAAACTGAGCATCACCCCTCAGGCCAAGCATGGAGTCTGCTCAGCTCCGGGCTGCCTTGTGACTGCCAAATTCCACGATAAAAATACCCCAGCGGGGACGGCACCTGCTAGTACGCCAGGCTGGCTCACCAGCCATGGGCTGCTCTCTGCCATTCCTTTTCTGCACTACCTTTATCTGCGGGAGGGGACTGTGTCTGTTGCCCTCTGAGCAGTTTTGCCCATCCTCTTGGTGATGCCACGTGCTCTGAAGGACAGGCAAGCATTTCACATCTCTGCTGCTCTCTCCAGCCAGCATACCCATTCTGGTTGGAGCTAGCCAAGGCTCTGAAGAACAGCTGGCAAATCCACACCAGCGAGCCAGGAGGGCTGTTCCTGTGCAATCATCTTTATATGAGTTTATTTCCCCAGGGGTCGCTAGGAAGAAAGTTTTCCCCTCTTTAGAAGGCAGGCAAGGCTATCAGCAGTGATATAAATAGCTGAGCTCAACACTTCAAGCTAGCTTTTCCCACAAGGAAGGTGACAGGAGGTTGCCATCTCTGCAGGATGTTTCTAAAATAAAGTGGAGAGTCTGATTATAACACTTTCTGCTCTCCCTTGCTGGGCTCACCTCTTCCCCATGGCAGATCCCAGGGTCACATGGAGAGGCTCTCTGAGGAAGGCTCCTTTGTGTGGGGCAAGTACACTTCCCAGGGAGGGGAAAATATTGGATTCAAAGCCATTTTTGCCCAATCTCTGTGCATGATTTACTCAATCAGATACAAATGTGTGTCTCTGGGAATTAATGAGATTTCACAAGGAAGTGGAGGACCCAGGATGTTTTAAGAAGCTCACACTCTGGACACGTGGCTGTGTGTGAAGGCCATGCAAGAAATGCATCCCCTCCAAGCTACTGAATGAGCAGACAGCTGTCCCCTCTGGGTACTAGGCATGTGAGCAGTGACATTGCAGTGAGGCATCCAGGCTGGCTGGGGCATGGTCAGTGCCTTTCCTCCCTCCAGCTGTGTTATCTCATACAGGTCCAGGCCAGCACGTGGCACGACAGACCATGGTGGGTGTGTGGGCAGAGATCTTTGCCCTGATACTTCTTAGGCTGAACCCAGACAGTGGTGTGGAGCCCACACTGCCAAACTGTGCACTCACAGCTGTAGCCACTTGGAAAGGACACTTCCAGCTCTGCACTGGAGGTTGGTTAATGCTACTTTACTTAAGGATCTCCAGCCCCTTGTTAGTGGCCTCAGCATCCCATGCAGGGCAGATGTTGTCACCTCTGTCTTGCAGATGGTGATCATTGGGGTACAGAAGGGACAAACTGCTTGTTTGAGGTCACTGTGTTAGAGACAGTTTGGGGACAGAGCACAGGGGTTGTGACTTGTAGGATTGTGTCCTTTTTTCTAAGGCAGCACTGCCTCTTAAACGTCATGACAACAATACAACACTGCCTCTACAGCACATCTGCATCTACAGACCACAGCTCTTCTCTCCTGTGCCCTCGGACAAGACTGTCCTGGTTACCTGAAAGAAAACCCTCTCCTGTGCCCTTCTATAGCGGGTACACCTGGCAGAACCAGAGGCATTTTGGTTTGGTTTTTGTTTTGTTTTGCATTGTGGGGACACGTGGCTTACAACATTAAATGATGACTAGAGCTGGAAATGCACTGTGCAGAGAGGGTGCAGTGCTTTGGATTACAGAGGATTTGTGATGCTAAAGCCCACCTCAGCAGGTATCTTTTTGTTCAGAGTCTACTGGCATTGGCTCCTTCCTATGGATATACAATAGACAAGCAACAACCTGTTAGGCATTTTTGTCCAAACATCATCTCTCTGGCTTCATATATGCACACATATGCTTATGATAAGTTTCTGCCTGAACCAGGCCTGTTCTTTAGCCAAATTTGTAACTCTGATCTGCACATGAGCCTGGAATAAATAGCTTTGTACTTATGCTTTTTAAAGAAAATTTGACATTTTAAAGAAAAATTGACATGTTTGCTAGGTTCCATTCTAGTTCCTTGGGTTCAAAGTCCTGTGTTGAGCCAGTATCAGAGTGACTTTGACTCCAGAGCTGAAATCTCATGGGAGAAGAACAGCTCTGTGTTAACAGCTCTTGTCCTCGAAGACAGACATCCAATGTTTCTTATCTTTCTGCTCCTCCCAAGTTCACTGTAATTTCTGGAAGGGTCATACTGGTATCCAGACCACCAGCCCTACTTGTAGTTGCAGACAGCTTGTTATTCCTTGATGAGGTGTGCTTTCCCCCCTCCTCTCCAAATGTGGAAAATCTCAGAGTTCATGAAAAAGAGAGTGGGTGAGAAGATAAGGGACACAGGCACACAACCCTGACGCACACAGGGACACAGACACTGGGGAATCACTCAACACCTTCAAGTGTGAACATCAGGGATGTGTTACACACACAGATGATAATAATATGTAGAATATTTTCATCTGAAGTGATGGAGGAAGCTGCAGACTCCCAGTCAGCTGAATTGTTATTAGTTGTCTGTCCAGAACATCTAATGCTATTCCTCTCGCTGTGCTTTCATATATCCAAATATTAGGGCCAAGCTCTGCCTGATGTAGTCTCAGGAGACCAAGAACAGAAGAGACCTTGAACTCAGATGAGTCAAGCTGAGGGATGAATTTATCCCACTATATTTGAAAAGCTGGTGTCAAATGGTTACACGATAGTGATATCCAGGCTTACAGTTAAAATGGAGGGAGCATCTTCTCATTCTCTTGGGATTCTCTCTTTGCCTTAGAGAAATGTGGGTCCCTAGAGACCACAACAGATGTGACAAAACTGGACTTGGGATAAACTAAATGAAGAGTCACTGTGCTTTTTGCTAGGAAATATCCCCCCCATAAATTCTCTATCTAATGTAAATGCTGGAAACTTGATGCTCTTTCCAGTATCTTTCTCTTTGCAGAGACAAGCTGACCTGTATGAATTTGCAGATGATACTAAATTGGGCAAAATAGGGGTGAGGAGATAGCCAAAGAGGGAGCTCTGGGAAACAAAAACAAGCTGAGAAATTTGGGGACTGCTGTAGTGAAAGCTGTCCCTGAGCTCTGCTGAGAGAAGCTGATCTCAAGCACTGCTCAGTCAGTGGGGAAGGCTGGCTGGTGTAAGGAGATGTGCAGTGATGGCAGACCTCACACTGGGCACAATACAGCAGCAATTAAACCTGCCCATGTGATTTTAGGCTCCTTCACAGACTGCATGAGATGCAACTCGTTACAGTGTTGAAATAAAACAGACTGGAGATGTAATGGGAGAAGGGGAGAGCTCTCATTCACACTTTTCCCATCCTTTCTTCCTTCCTCTCACCCCAGGATCTCCCTGCCTATCAGTTCCCCATGGTTTCCCTACAGTCAAGCTCCCCCAGAGAGCACTGCCTCAGTTTTTTAGCAGTTTTGACCAGCTAACTCTATATAGCACCCAAACTGCTAATTCTTTCAGCCTTACAAAGGGGAATTTTTCAGTGACTATCTATTTCCCACTTATTACTACCTTGTCAAATTTCATTGCTTCTTTCTTCCCAAAAATCTGTAGGATTCTTTTCACACTCCAGCCTCATTGCTGTATCCTTGCCTCAGTCTGGCTATGTGAGTGGATTATTTTTTGTATTCAGTGTATGCACCATATGTATATGCAAAAAAATACACCCCTCTTTGAAACCAAGTAATACTAAATTAGCAAAGCCCAGCAGTAGGGAGTTAGGAAATGCTGGGGTTACTGTTCTCAGTAATCTTAATTCAATCTCTTTGTGCCTGTGCCTCTTAGAGTCCTTAACCACATCCTCACATTGTCACCTCATTCTTTGCACAGGATGCCTGCCTTGTTCTGTGCCAGCCTGGTCGGGGCTTTCTTGAACAGCAGCTATTCAATGTTTTTGTTTTCTCCTCATTGTTCAGTGGGTGGCCTGTGCCTCATTTACTGTACATTATTCAAGTCCAGCTCTAAAGACAGAATTATTAGTTTCCTCATGGGTTTTTCTATGGCTTTCATCACAACAGTATCTGATCGTTTCACAATTATAAATCTACTTACTTTCATTACCACCCAGAGGTGAGGAGATGGTATTAGATCAGCTGTGCAGCCAAGGAACTAAAGCAGCGAGATTAAGATAAAAACTGTTCATTAATTTTGGAAGCTCTTTGGTGATGTGGCTAATCTGTTGGTGCTTTTTTTCCAGTGTACTTAGCAGTGTATAATATGTATTCAAAGCAGAGCTCTATCTGGTTTGTGCTGGAGTGGGAGGGTTTATCACTTCCACCAGTTGCACCACATGTAGAAATCAGATACTCAAAAGACAAGAAATGGGCATTTGTGGGGAAATGTGGCTTAAGTGATTTGCCTCATCGTGGCAGAGGAAATTGGACTAAGAAGCAAGAATTAACCCCAGTCCTCTTGGATAGCTTTATCTGATTACAAACTGGAGACAGTTTTTCTCCCATCCCACCATTCCCTCCTTTCTTCACCAGACGTCTGAGTGCAGCAGAAGACCCTGGAGCTCTGCAGGCGTCACCCTTGCCAGGCTGCTTCACTTTCTGAGCAACCCTGTGCCCTGACCAAGGCATCTGTCAGCTTTTCTGCTTCTAAGGGAGAGCAGTTTCATATGGAAATTCTCAGCCATTCTCAAAGCCTTTCCGTAATGACATAAAAAATGGAGAAAGGCAGAAATGTAAGTGTAAACTCTGTAGCTCTTACATTAAAACCCCGTGACCCCTCTTCAAAGATACACTAGAGAGACTTAAAAGCGTGCATCTCTCTGCTCATTGAATGCTGTGTGGCATTAATATTTCTTTGTTTCAGGGAAGAGTTAGCATGCTGAGTGTTGTTCACAGAGATTTCTCTGTTGCTTATCAATAGCAATAAAATTGATCCCCCCCCCCTTATGAATTCTTAGCCCAAATATTGAAGTATCTCTGTTGTTTTCTGGGAATTATTTATAATTTTAAGCCTCTACCCTCGTGCTTCATACAACAGCACCCAAAGCATGGAGCAGTCTCCAAACTGTGCTCCCTAATGGCATAGTGTAGTGCTGAATTACTCATTCCTTCTTGGCTATTTTCAATGCTGCAAGAAAAGTCAAAAAATGGACAAATGTACGCAGAATGTGTGAAGTCTGTCTGAAGGTCAAAAAGTGAAATGAGACTAAGGTATGAAGTTCTGTATTTTCTGTCAGAGTTTAAATTTTTAAATGCCTATATAATACTAAAAATATTGTGATAATATATACTGTTGAGTGGAAAAAAAAATAACAACCAACCCCAAATACTTATAGTAACAGGAATACTTAACATAGTTCCCAAGCGACCAGAGCCTGACGAGTATTTTAAACCCTGAAGGCTCAAGAATTCTCCTAAAGTACTGCTCTGCTCCCAAGGAAAAAGGGAACAAAGTTAGAAATGTGTGCTCTCCTCAAAGTAGATTTTGAAAATACCAGGAAATGCAGAAATTTTTGGCTCCTGGTAGAAATACTCAATACTATGAGTCTTCTGAAGAGTTGTTTAAGCTGCTCCTAGCTGCACACACGTATGCACACATATGTTACATGCATTAAGTTCTTTAAAGAGAGGAACACATAGGCAGCAGTAGGAGAAAACTCTCATACACACTGCTTTACCAAGGAATTTTGATGAGTTTATTATCATGGAGGGAGAGTTCAATTCTTAAAGCTCATTCAGCACAAGACTTTCTTAGCTGAGGTTTGTCCAGAAAAGCCACTTATATGGTCCTCCAAAGGTTCTTAGGGTACTTGAAGGACAGGGGCCCTGCCTCAGTTTACCTGAGTTCTTAAAACCAGAATGCCACAAAGCTCCTTAGACATGACAAATGGGCAGCCAAACAACCCTTCAGGAAATCAAAGGAGTCACCACAGATCTGATGTGGCAATTAGTCAACAACCTTTACAGAGATTACTTCTTTCCAAGTGGGTATGTTCCAGGGGTACCATATTCTCAAGGTGGGCTATTCTTTGAAAAAGCAGTGTTAAATTATGGAAATGTAATTGAGTAATTATTCCAAGTTCAAAAAAGAGGGGGAAAAGTTAGGAAGGCAAATAAAAAGAAGCAGCAGCTGCTGGTGTGTGAGAGGACATTTGTCCCTTCAGGTCTGCGTGCCTCCTTGCCGAGGCTGCCACGGGCAGTGTCGGGATGAAGGAGAAAGGCATTCATTCCCTGGCGGCACGCACAGAACGTGTGACTGCCAGATACCAGCGAGGCACTTCTCCACACTGGAGTTACATTCCCAGGCTCCATGTCACAGACCAGCCAGGACACAATGCTCTCAAGGGAAAGAAACTGCAATATTTTGAAAGCATCCTGCGCGCTTCGGAATTTAGGCGGTTAATGCAGACACTTGATAAAGTGTTTATACCCCGAGAGCCTCTCCTAGGTAAGAGTTCCCTTCACCACCGTCCCACGAGCAGCTTGACAGCAGGCTGAAATGGGATCTGACAGAAATGGCAATTTGCACTTTATACTGTCTGAGGGAGAAGGTTTGGGGCTCTTATAGTGCTTTCCTATACATTGGAATCTATTGGTATCTGTGCTCATCACAGGGAAGTTACTTGTTATTTCTGTTGCTGCCTGTGGCAAAACAGTTTAATTTTTAAAATGTCCCAAGCCCACTGTGTTACTAGTGGGAATGTTTCGAAGAGAAAATGAAAGAAATAGTAAATTTCTTAAGTTATTTTTGGCCATGCTTTTCTTTCTGCCTCTCCAAATCCTTTTTTCCTTCATCCTGTTTTCCCTTTGAGTGTAATAACTTGATCTACCATCGGCACTTCTGCAGTTCTATTATTTCCCCCTCATGGCTGCTTACCTGATTTCCAGTGTCTTGTCTTCAGCCTCCTTTCCTTGCTTTAGCACTTTCCCTTTTTGTAGTTAAGTTGAACTCCTTGTTCTTCTCAGTTGCTTCGTTTTATTCCTTTAATATGGTTCTCTCTCTCTCTCTCTCTTCCTCTCTTTTTCTCCACCCCCTGTCTGTGTCACTTTCTGTCTTCCCCACTGCCTCTCCGCCTTTCCCCCTCTTCTTTCTTCACCTACTTTTCTTGTCTCTCCCACCCCCTCCAGACTAATCTTTCTATTTTCAAACCTGCTTTCCTGTTGTTTTTCCTTTAAAGACCATGGATCTCATTCCTCCCTCTCCATTCTCAGCCTCTCCCTGTGCCACCCTCCTCATTCCGACAGAATTCATTCGCTGCTGGCTTCGCGCAGTCCCTTCCAGTCACTGCTGCTCCTGTTCCTTTGCACATCTTCCCACAGAAAACATTGTATGGTCCAAGCCTTCCCCAAATGAGAAGAGACAGCTTTGCCCCACAGTTACACCAGCCAGACCCTGGAAAGATTTTTCCATGCAAGACAAATGACAATTCAACCAACAAAGGACATATTTCTGCAAAGTAGAGTTCATGTGGAGCAGGGTCTTCCACCTCTTGAAATCACACAGAACTTGCTCGGCTGGCTTGGACCAGGGGCTCAGCACAGCTGCAGCCTTGTCCTAAAGGGCACCAAATGCTTCCCAGGGACTTTTTACATGGCCCCTTACTGATAAATAGAGAATGATCTGCCTGCCAAGAGAGGTGTTTTTTGTCACACCACCATACCACCACCTCCCAGCACACACAGTCAGACGCACAAGCATTTGGGCCTCCCTTAGAAATGATTTTGACATAGTGTCTGAGGGTCTTGTGTTTCATGTATGTGTCAAGCTGAGCCTCTGATTCCTGCACATCAGGAATGGCCCAGTGAGGAGGCAGAATCAGAGATGCCTTCTGGCTTTGATAAAGTTCTCAAAGAATCAGTGGCAGGAGAGCGAGATTTGCACAGGAGACTCTTCTGACCTGAGAACTGCACACAAGCTTTGGTGGTTATCCCTTCAGCAATCCTTCCCAGGCTGGATATTTCCCACACAGAACATTGCCTGGTGGTCTCTATGCATCAGTGAGTGCAGATCATGAAACAAAAGCAGTCCAGGGACTAAAACACAATGCTGGCAACACTTCTGATAATTTTTCTCCCACTAATTTAATACCTCTTTTAGTCACAAGATTGAAAGCCAGTCTACAAAGGGACAGTGCTGTGCAGAGGCTATCTCTGAAAGCATTTCCTATGTGGACACTCTCATTCTGAAGTTAGGAGTGCAACTCTTTTCCAGGAGGAAACCTCACTGATGGTTAGTGCAGGATGCAGGACAAAGAGTGCACAGTAAATTCCCACAGCAGCTCACTAACCTCCTGGTAGGGAGACACATAGTCATCTGCTGCTTCATTTCTAACTTTATTGAAAGTCCTTCTGTGGCTTTTAAGAAAACAGAAATGTTTCTGGAGTTGTTTCTCCCTCTCTTGTGTGGCAGTTGTGTATCTGAAATGGAAATTCATGGGAAGGAGAATATCATTCCAGCTTTTTGCCTTTCTAGAGTAATTTCCATGAAGCATTATTATGTAAACTCATGTTGATTTTATGCCAGTGAGATTGTCAAGGACTTCATCATAGAAGTGTCCAAAAAAAAAAGGTGTTAATAATACAGGTCTAGCTCACAGATGGCTTTAGGATAGGCTAGGGATAAGGCTTGTCAAGTGTTTTTCACATGCTGTAGAGAGACAGGTCCTGTGAGAGAGCTGTCTGAAATACACTCACCTCCCTGTGTGGCTGACACTTTGCTGTACACTCAGGGTGATCAGGACTGATTCTCCCTGCTCACTCCTTTGTGTTTCCTGCCCAAGTGTTGCTCCTGAGCGGCATACAGAGGTAATCCTGAATCCAGTAGATACAGTCTGGTTCTGCTGAATGAGTGAGGGAGGGGAGGTTTCTGTCCAACACATGCATGTTGCACAGGAGGTACCTGTTACGAGCTCTTTCTGTTTTGGTGCTGGTGGTAACTGTCTGGATTTTGGTGCACGAAAAGGAAATGGTAGAAGGCAGACAGGGAGGCAAAAGACAGAAAGGGGAGTAGAGATGTTGTAAAGATACTTAACCCAGCCCCTCAATGTCTCATCCCTTCTCTACTGCACTCTCTTCAAGGGAAATCAGAGGTGTCCTAGCATCCCCTCAGCTAGAAAAATAGCTGGTTTGCTCACTCTTAAGCAGGGAGAAATAATTTTGACTCCCCTCCCCAAGAGCCTGTTATACAAAACTTGTCTGACTTGAGTGAGGAGAGCAAGTGGAAGAGAATGCTGCCCCTGACAGTGGGAATGAGGAGAACAGCTGACAGCTTGCCATGTGCAGCTCACAGATCACAGCAGTTTGTGATGCTGTACAATGCATTTTGAAGGAAAGCAGAAATAAAACCGGGAGGGAAAGGGAAAATAAAACAACATGTACTATCTTTTGATCAAAACTTAAGAGCTTTCTTGGATTAGGATTCCCGACCCCCTAGGTAAAAAGAAACATAGTAGACCTTATCTACCTGCAGTTCAGTAAACCATATGATATGGTGTCCCAGAAGAAGCAAATTAGTGTAGAAGATTCAGCTGAAGAAGACAGGGATTATTAAATAAATCCTCAAGTGAGTAAGAGACTGACAGGATTGATGCACCAGTTCCTTAATATGTTGAAGGGAAATTATTTGTGAGACTGCTTAAAGATTGCTCATAGGATTGATCTTTTTTTATATTTCTGTTAATTACCTTGGCACAGAAAATAGAAATACTAATGAAATCTGCTGATGAAACCAAGCTGGGAGGTATCAGGAGGGCAGAGGTGGATTCCAGCACTACAAGAGCTGACTGATCTTTGTGACTGGAGGGATCAAGGTGAGATTAAGTAGGAGAATGCAAGGTGACACACTAGACTTGTTGCTTGAAAAGTAAGAGGAATCTCCATCTCCCAGGAGAGAGAGATGGAGAATGATAAGGAAAGTTCATGGTTCAAAGGAGGAAGAACCAGCGATGCTATGTGGGGATGAAAAAGGCAAGCAAACATTGAGGATGTAGCAGTATTTCCAGTTGCAGTGAGTGGAAGTAATGTCATCCAAGAGGATGAGACTTCTCCAAAACAGTGTCTGCAGTGCTGCTTCCCCACATGCAAGGAGGATATTCAGCCTGGAGCAGGTGCAGAGGGAGGCAGTGGGGTGGTCAGAGAGATGGAAAGTGTCTCAGCCAACAGCATGTTTACTTATCAGTCACAGCAGTGACTGCACAGAGATATTTGAGCTGATTTTAAAGTAGATGTGCTACCAGTCTGAGCTTTTCAGCATTAATTATTTTGCACTGAACTTCATGCTAGTGCAGCTACACAAAGTAATTAAACCACGGTGTGGTGTGCCTGCAGGGTGAATACTATGAGGGAGCTTAGTTACTTAGTCTGGCAGAACAAAGGTTAAGAGAGGAGAGATTTGCTGCCTATAAATACTTTTAGGAATTGGGGGTTGGGAAAGTAAGTGCTCGGGAGAGAGCAGAGCTACATAAGCTAAAGGACAATGTGGCACAAGAATAAATAGATATAAATTGGCCATGAATGAATTTAGGCTGGAAATCAGAAGGTTTCTAAGCAACAGAGCAGGCAAGGAGGTGCTGGAACAGCATTTTAGCAGCACAAGTTAGGGTGGAAACCTAATGAGATTTAGGACAGAGTTTAGTAAGTTTAGAAAAAGCCATTTGTTTTGTACTTGCCCGTTATTCAAAGGGATTGAACCTGATAAGCCAAGAGGTCCCTTTTTCATTCTATTTCCTGTACTTGCCTTAGTGCCTTATCAGATCTGCACCCTTACATACAAAAACCAGGTAAATCAGGAGCAGAGTTTGTGTGATGAGTTTTTCAGCATTGATCCCATGGATATTTAATGGAGGGATTCATTCTGTGCCTGAGGTTTAAACAAACAAAAGGGGCAAGGCAAAATGATGCGTGGAGAAGGTCTGCAAATATGCAGTAGTATAGATGAGAACTCACATATGAAAGAGCTTCTTCACATAAAACAGGTGTTCCCAGAGCATCTGGCTTTGCTGGAAGGCTGTTTCAAATGCAGCTAGATGCTCTCTTGAGATGTGAAAACTTAAAGAGATTGTCTGAAGGGAAAATGTCTTGTACATTCCTGCCATTACCGAGGACTTTGTCCTTGAGGAGGATGTCAGGTTTACTGCACTGGGAAATTTCAGAAGAAACCACCAGCCAGCAGTGGCTGAGTTCATCTCTGCTGCCTGGCCACAGCACTGCACTTATTCTGGCTCTTCATGATGTTCCATGCTGGACAGGCACTTCTAGTACCTTCCCTAAAGCACCAAAGGATGGTACCTTCCTGATGGAACATTTTATCTCAAATACCCATGCATGGATATGATTGAAAGAGAAGGCCAGAGAGGGAAGTTCTCTGTTATACATTAGACCTCTGGAGACAGTTTGAAGGCATCCTCCAGCAGGTGGCAAATTCCCAAGGACAGGCTGGGCCCAAGGGAAGAGGAGTAGCAAAGGCCCCTGAATAAGAACAGTTTTATAGTCACAGTTCCTCATTAGTAAAAGCACCAAATTATTCCATATGGATGGATGCTTTCATCTTCCCAACCCAGAGTACCACACTAGCACAGAGTGAGAGAAGAGGAAACAAGAAACAGCAAGTTGTGAAATATCACTCTGTGTCAGACTCATTTGCCAATAAAGTTTCCAGCAAGAAAAACTGGAAGAGGTTTTAATCTCACTGAGTAGAAATTGCCATCTATCCCAAAGTAAATGCTCAGCTGTCAGTTTTATGTTACTGGAAACCAAGTACGGCACTCTCACCCCTCCTGCTTCCACTTCTCAACTCTGCAGCATCTCTGAGTAGTTGAGAAGTGCTTTGCAGATGATAATGAAATTGCAGCTCCTATAAACACCCTCCTTGTTTTACAGGTGGAGGAACCAGACCATGGAGAGCATAAAGGATTTGTCCAAAGGATCAGCAAGTCATTTTAAAGCAAGGAGTCCTCATCTGCCTAGCCACCAGACATTCATCTTGTCCTGCAAACTTCCAGCTGGATGAATTGCTGCTTGGCAGAAATATGTGTGTATACATCTATACATAGATATGCTTCCCAAAGAAGAAAAGAAAGAACAGACCTTTACCTCTTTTTGCTGAGCCTGCACAGGTAGAGAGAGGAACAGGTCAAGCTGGTTGAAGGGTGGGTGAGCTTTAGCACAGCCCTTTGGTCCTGCTGGAGCCCAGCTTTCAGTGTTCAGCTCCCAGAAGAGATCCTGAAGTGTCCGAGGGAGGACACTCTGGGCAGGGTGAGTGCACCCCTGCCAGCTCCCAGGAGCTCAGCCTGTGCTCTGACACTGTCTCACTGGCTGGAGATCCCCTCCAGCCTGGAGGACCAATCCTGAGCTGTTCCTGACATGCACTGGCAGCTGTCTGCCTGCTATTCTTTTAAAGGGTCTTCGTGGACCAGGATAAAATGTGATCTTACGCAGGCGGCATTGTAAGCACAACTTGGCTCAGGTTCAGCTCTTCCTCTGGCTCCCAGCTACTCTATTTTTATTGAAGGAATTTGAGGCTATCAGAAAGGAAGTCAAATTGTTTTAGGAAAACAATAGAAAAGCAACTTGAAGTTTATTAGCTTCCTGCCCAGGGCCTGTGACCAACTTGTCAAACTTATTAGAGTGATGGCAGAACTATTTATTTAAAAGGGCTAGCTTCAGGACCCACGATTTCATTCCTGTTTGGGCCTTAGTGAAAACAAAGGAAAGCCATAAAATAATATCTGAAGGGAGCAGATGGCTAACTGGTAAATGGTGTGAGTAAGGTTGGCCTGTGGGCCATTCGTGGTGATCACCAGTGCAATGGCTTTTGTGGGATTTGTTATCAAATGAATGCCTGGACTTGCATTCACAGACCAGTCCCATCACCCCAAATTCCTCACTGTGGCTCAAATTTTCAAATGGAAGCCTCACACCTAAGAAAACAAATTTGGCAGGAAAAGGTCTTCATTTAGAGCCACTGAAAGGAGTGAAACAATGCAGCAGGTCTGCAGGAGAGCCAGGAATAGAGCCCAGGTGTCCCTGACCCTGTTGGACTGCTGGAGCCCCTCGACTGCAAAAAATATTTATATCCTTCAGAAGCAGCTGCAGTCTGCTTCCCCATCCAGCTCCCCCAAAGCAGCCACACCATGAAGTCACTGAATGCACACTGGCATGTGGCTGGTGAGAAGAATGGGCAGCCAAAGCATCAGAGTCACAGAGTGAGCCTGAGCCTTCCTGAAGAGTTTCAGGGTTTGCAACGAGACAAGAAGAGAATAAAACAGGTAACTGAGAGGCGTTTGCAGACTCTACCCAGTGCAAAGCCATATCCCTTATTCAGAGGGCTCTCTGCTAACTGAGTGTTTAACCAGCTTCCCGGGAGGATATGGGAAGAACTCACCTCTCCTTTCAGTGATGCAGTCTCTAGGAACTTGGATGCTGAGGTACTGAGCTCACAGAGCTATGCACACAGGCTTTGCACAGCTCAATAACCACTCTTCAGATGAAAGGAAGAAGAACACATCTCGAAAAATTCTCTTCCTTCTTCTCCTCATTAGCTTAACTAAAAGTGGGAATGCAAAGCTGCATTCCCATTTCTCTGAGGCCTGGGACAATAATGCATCTTGTATAGGCAAATGATAGAAGATCTTGGTTTATATGTTCCTTTTAATTAATCCAGGGTAGGTGTTTGTAAAAGAGTCAAATTGAATGCATTATCTCTGTAAGGGCCTAAGAAACTGGGTATTAAAAACTTTGTAATTTTAATGTAAATACAAGAATCTTCCCTTTTTAATTTTTTCTTTTTGCAGCTTTTAGAAGGTTTCTATAAAATCTGTCCCTCTGAGATATTGCCTTGGGGAACAAATCAGCCAAAAAAGTGCTCTGAGCAGTGCAGCATCCTAGTTCATCACAGTCTGTAGGTGTTTACTTAAAATTAAGTACACTCTTGAGATGCATTGATTGCAGTATAGTTTAATGGTCTGGAAGGCACCCTACACTGCCAGCCAGGCCAGCTTTCCTGGGGGAATTCTGAGGCAGACAGCAGATAGTGGATATACTTCTGCATAGCTTCTGCAGGAAGAGATGCCACGTGCAAATCTCATGATGGTGTTCTGGCAGCAGAAACATATTTTATCTGCACTTATTTGAGGTCTGTGTCATCTGGGCTGGTATCACTTAATCTGTGTTTTTTTTCTAGTAAGGAGTGTTTTGATCCTGAATGTGAGCTGTGAGAGTCTTTTTGTCAGTCTCTCAGGCCTGCTGGACTCTTGGTAGCCCCTGAGGCTGAGATCCTGCAAAGTCTTGGTCATGTGAGTGACTTGATATAGTTACAGCTCGGGGCCGTCTGTGTGGGTAAGGTCTCTCCCTGTACAAATGTCATAGACTGGAAAATACTGTAGATTATTGAAGCTCCTGGGTATTTTTTTTTAATTCCTCCAGGACCCAACATGGTTTCTCAGAAACTTCTGGAATGACAGCAGTTCCTAACCTGCTGGACACATGGCTGCTGGGGGACTTTTCACTCTAGAAGGCTGTGCCATGCAGCCATGTGGTGCCAGTGCTGGCACCAAGTTCCTGGGATGTGCTCTCCCATCCTGGAGTTAAGGAGTTGTGCTGCTGCAGGATCCCAGCTCTGTATCTTGAGGCTTTAGGAAAAGTCTGCCAAGGTGGAAAGAATCACAAGCACATGTCTCTTCCTAAAGCAAGCTGTGGGGTAGAAGGACCTCAGCTTGCTCTGTACTTTCTCCACAGAGGGAAGAGAAATCAGGACGTGAATCTGCTCTGAAGGCAAGGATCTCTAGAGCTTTCCCTGGAAATCAGCTTCAGAGGAAGAAAGAGCTGAAAGGATTTGAGGAAAAAGGGGCATGTGCTTGGATGATGGTGAGTGAAACTGAAAAGTAAACAGTCTGAGTTATGGGAGGATTCTCAGATGGTGCCTATTGCTCCCAGCCAGCTTGTTCTCTTTTGTGATGGTCTGAAAGAATCTCAAGGCATGACCTCCTGGGTAAAATTAAGAACTTGATTATTCGAAAAAATCCATGAATCAGGATTCTTCCCACCAATTTTGTGATGTGTGTTGGCTGGATTTTGAAGCCTTCTGTAAAGTAAATCACAGCAAATGGGGGGAGAGGGGGTTGAGAACAGGAGGACACTACTGGCCCAAGCAGATTAGAAGGGTGCCTTTTATACCAGAAGACCAAATATCTGTGCGTGTGCAAGAGCTCACAAGCCCAGCAGTGCTGTGGGGCAAGGAAAATGCTTTTCAAGGAGCTTTCTTTTCCAAAGTGTGCCATGAGCCCTGAGAGAGAAGCAGGCAGCCTTGCTCCTTCATGCTGCACTTGTGAGTGGCTGCATAAAGGCAAATCTTTCACAGGCATGCATCAGACACGTGGTGCCTGGAGGATTTATCAAAGGAAATATTTGTACCCAGCTTTGCTTTCTGGAATGGTGCAGGATTTGGTCATTTCAAATCTCCTTCATTGTTTTTCTGGACACCTGGGTTTCCTGGTACAACCCTGTCTGTCTACCAGCATCTCCCCCTCTCCATGCCCAGAGAGGTGAGAGGCTGCAGAGGAAACAGGTGTGTGCATGAGTCACCTGCAGCCACAAAGCCAAGGAAGTGGCTTCTCCCCACAGCCCCACAGAGAACCCTGCTGGCTCTCCAGGTGGCCACAAGCTCACGTTTAAAGCTACAAGGAGTGGGGAGGAAGATAGGGAGTTCTCTGAGGACTGAAGTCCTGCCAGTGGCCTAACACAGGGCTTTCCCCACCTCATTTAATTTAATTTGAATCCTCTCTTGGTGCTCATACAGAGAATGATGCCCTGCTCCTTATAAATCCAGGCACTGCATTCTCACTGGGTCCTTTGCATGCTGGAGCTTCTTGTTTTTAATGGTAAGTGGGGGCAAAGAAGAAGTATGACCACAGGACACCTAAGAGAAAATTATACCCAAAATTGCAACCTGTACAGAAATGTTTCATTTGTGGGTTAATGTCATTTATCTCTCTGATTTAGTGATTGACAGATGTTGTCAAAACGGGCTTGCACTGTGGAAAAATCCCTGTATGAGCTCGTGCAGAAACCTGGGGATAAAATCTGACCAGAAAGTGATGTCAGACAGGATTATGTTTGCTTGCTGATGTTTATTGCTTTCCTTGAAATGATGGAAAAGGAAGAAATATTTAAACTTGATTGAAACAAGTTGAAGTAGCTATAAATTCATTGTTTTTTTTCCTGAATCTTGCAGTTCTGTTTGGCTTCTTGTTGAGAAATGTGAAGCTTATTTTCCTTGAAAGCTACCCCTCAGGTTCAATTGGGATATGAAAAAATAGCTATCAAAATAATAAGCAATTTTTTTCCTGGTTGGGGGTGATCAGTTTCATCTTTCTGTGTGTGAGAAACAGAGATGCCTAAGCAGTGCACATTAGTAGGATATATGGTTTTTGCATTTGATACCCATGTGATGTGGCATAGGGACTTCCTATAATTATCCTATGCCTGTTGAAGGAGAGAAGTAAATTGGTTTTTTCAGCCCAAGAGGAGCCCAGGACTGATTTTTCTGACAATGCTCTCAGTATTTAGGAGTGTTGTCACCAAACCAGAGACAGCAGGATGTGGCCACTGAAAGAGCACTTCAGAAAACGAGTGGCAGTGGTTAAAAGCCACACAAGATTGCTCACAAGCAGCAGAGAATAGGGAAATGGGAATCTTTGGTGTTGTCTGCTATTCCCACACTCTTTCCCCACTTTCCTCTCGGCCAGATTTCTGCAGAACCATGTTTCTCCCTCAGGGAAAGTAACAATTTAACACAGCAGGGAAGAAAGAGGTTTTGTGATGTGCTGCATGAAATGATGCAGTATCGCTCAACCAGCATCTGGTAAAACGTTCCTAAATAGTTTCATCTTCCTGTATCAGCATTTCCAACATCAATAATTTTATTGGTAATAATCAGTAAAGTCTGGGATTTCTTGGAGGAGGATGGATGGCTGCATTTGGGGAGAGACTCTAAAGGGCTTTGAAGAATCCTGATAGAAAAACGCTGAGGCAACACCACAATTACTGAGCTGAGAAATCTGCACTGATTTGCAGTTCCCAAATTGTTTGGAAAACATGAGAAATGCTGCCTTGAGAGTAGAGGCTGATGCCTTAATGCCATCAGATTCCTAAGAGCTGGAGAACTCTCAAAGTACCACAGTCTAGGGTGAATCTAAACCTGACTTAAATGTTTCTCCTAAAGCTCCTGTGGCTGTCCATGCTGGCCCCATGAGGTGCTTTCTCCAGAACTCCCTACAGCCCTCTCCCAAATATTACTGAGAAAAGTTCTTCTCCCATTTCTCTCTAGTAGGTCTAAACAAATCCAAGCCAGTCTTCCAGTCAAATTCTTTCTAATCCAGGTCACACAACTTTTCCTTCCACCTGAGCAATCCTTTCAATTTCTCCTCCTCCTCTCAGAACTCTGATAATTCCTGCATTAAAAAAGATACTTCGAAAAACCTACTTCATACTGTTAAAAATAATTATTCTCCACCCTGAAAAGTGGGCCCATGAGAAATCTCCAGCACAGGAATGATGCAAAATTATCTTTCAGCCACCAAAGTGATGTGAACTAGGAGCTTGCAGCTGTGTAAGCAAACTGACCAGCCTTAGAGGAATCCATGCAGAGGTCAGTGGTGATCTGTGGGCTGGTATCTGGCTTGCTTTGTGCAAGCAATCTGCTCTGTGCTGACCTGCATGGGAACTCACATTTTGTTTCCAAGCACAACAAAGCTGTGAGATGGTTCAGCTATGAAAAAATAAAAGAAGATGGAGATGAAGAAACTTAATGTGATGCCAACATTAATATTATCTGGCCTTGGTAATGGTCAGAGTTCCCCAAAGATGGAAATCTCTGGGCCTTCTGCTTCCTTTAGTCTTCTGCTGCTACCTCCTGTCCAAGTGGCTGAACCCAGCTGGTGATGGTCAGGAATGCCCTGCAGCATTTCCAGTTGTTGGAGCAGAACTATGGTGGCTCTGGTGACATAGTCAGTGTGAATAACATGGAGAAAATAATTCTGGACTGGGTTGTGAGGTGCAGTGAAGGAGAATGGAGACATAGCAGAGAAGACCCATCACTTCTGTACCTCAAGCCATCTTAAAGCCCTCAGAACTCTGGACCTGTTTGAGGCTTTTTGTATTACACAGAGCAGCCTCCAAGCAGCTCTGTCTGATAACATTTTGTTCTCTGAGCTATACCCTTCCTCAGCTTTGCCACCATCCAGGCTAGACTCCTAGTCTGGCTGGAAATAAAGATGAGCTACTGGAAGAACTGGTGTCAAAAAGGAAGGCTGGTCTCAGCTGATAAAATTAAAGAACAAGAAGTTCTTTAACTTTCCCCCTGAATTATGCTATAATTATAAATTGTTGGGAGCAGATGGTCTGCAGCAGGTCGAGGTCAATGCAGCATCTTCTATGTACCTGTGTACCTGTATTTACCTGTGTAAATCATATCAATGTACAGAATTTCTTCAGCATTTCAAGAAAAGTAGTAAGAGGAAAAATTATTTGTGTTATTTTTCAAAACAATCCCTAAATCAGGCTGTTAAGGGCGCCAAGTGGCCTTGGTTTTAGCAGGAAGCTTTTTACAGATCGTGAATAAGTAAAAAGAAGGAAATTAATAAAGTTTGCCAGTCTAACACAGAAAAAAAAAGTAAAAACAAAGAGACATATCTCAAAGTACAGATACTGTTTAAAATGTATGGTAGTGACTTGAAAAGGAACAAGAACATCACCAAAATCATAACTAGTGCAAACATATCTACATACAGATGTATGTATCTTGGTGAGTAGTGTTATACATAGGCACATATGTCCTATGGCATCAATAACATTCCTGATTTGAGGGGTTAAATTGCTCATTGGGCAGGTCCCTTCTATGTTTTAACACACATTTTATTTAGTTTTCTAGGTGCATATCTGTCAGAGTGGCCTTTTTTGTTTTGGTTGCTTGGGTTTTCCTGGTTAGAAATCAATATATTAACTTCTTTTCATGGCTGGCTTTTCTCAGTAAGAAGGAGTCCTGAAAAATGGATACAGACATTCTGGATTTGTTTGCTTTCCCTGGAACATTGTTCTGTAGCTGAGACTCTTTGGCAGAGGATATTTTGTCCCCAGGTTTCACAGAGACTCTTCTTGCCTCCGAGTTCCCATTCCATTTAGGGAGCAATTGCTGAAGTGCCTCAGAGATTGACATCTTTCTTTTCATGTGCCAGGGGATTTCTGAGACTGTCCCAAAGAGCCATCTCTACTCTGAGACACCATGGCACAAGTCCTGTGGGGGCTGCAGCCTGGACTCCAGTGATGTAGTGACCTAAAATGGCCAGGAGACAAAGCAGTGTGGAAACCCCTGGGAGGAATATCAGCTGCTGCACTGGCAGGGGAAGTATAATGATTTTTAAGTACTCCAGGCTCCAGCCTTAACTCCTCACAGAAAAGGCTGTAGGAAGCATTCTTGTGAGCAGCTCCATGACAAGCGAGGCACGATTGCCCAAACGTGGGGCTTATTGCTGGAGGTGAAAAGACAATGTCTTAATATTGATATTACTGCTCTGTTCATCTTGAGAATGATGAACAGCACAGCTTATGTCCACTTGGCTTTCCTTTGCCTCCCTTCCTCCCTCAGACCCCAAGCTGGGTGTTTTTGTCCATGTTGTCTTGTGGGAGCTGTTATTCATCAAGCCAACCTCCTGAATCATCCTGGGAGAGCAGCACTGAATAAATGAGCACTGTGAATGAATGGTCAGGGAACACACTGACAGTTCAACAGTGCTGATAGTGGGATCAGACTGGAACCTGTGCCTTGGTCCCGTTAGTTTGGGAGTTTTAGATGGAGCTTCACTGGAAGATGGAGAGCACACTAGGTTTGGAAGAGGGGGAAGGTCACAAAGTAAACAATGAAAGTATGGCCATGCCACTTGAGCTCGGGAGAAAGGAAAAATTCAATCCCTTAAATTGCAACCTGCTGCATTTATTGGACTATGTTTTGGTAGTGGATAAGGTGATGGATTCCTCAACTCCTGGCTGCCCCAATAAGTGGATAAAGACATAATCAACACCTTTGCTAAACTGATGATCTGATGCAGTAGCTACTTTGTGTAGCTCAGGACTGATGTGCAGGTTGGTGCTGGAGTAGAGTTGGCTTTTGCAGAGCCAAATGGCTCCAGCCTTTTGTGTCTGTGGTATCTCCATGAGCAGAGTGAGTCAAGCTCTGGGCCTCAGAATTCCCAAGCTGTGCATGGCTTGCTCTGTGCTGGGCACTGAGTACAAGCTGGCAGGGAGGCAGTCAGTCCTGAGACAACACGTCCATCTTCTTTGAAAAACAGTATTTGTGCACTAACTCTGCTTTTTGTAGAAGGGAAGCCATCAGCTATTAAACATCTAAGTTTAGCTTTGTTGTCCACTTGTCACAGATTGGAGGAGGAGAATCTTGGCTGATTCCTGACTGCTTTTCAACTTTGGGAAGGTGAAAAATTCGTGGAAAGAATGAAACTGGAGCATGAAAGCCTGCAGAAAAAATTGGTGCAGTCATAATATAACCAAACTGTGCAATCTTACACAGACAATGTTGCAGAGCATTTCTAGATGCTGGAATAAATATCTTGTGTCTGCAGAGGGCACATGCTATGTCTGGAGACCCACTCCCTAGTGCACTGTGCTCTTTCATTTGGGGTGTCTTTGAAGTGAATTTGTATATTGATGTTTGTCCAGTCAGTACCTGAAGGACTTTCATTTTTGAATTTCATCTTAAGGGTAGGTGAAAATAAAGACCACCATGTGTATATTTAAGGTGGTTACAGATGAGATATTTTTGCAAATGAGGAACAAACCTACAAAGAATATAAAATCAGGAGCCAACTGTATGGCTCTATAGACAGCCAGAAATATTTTGGCTGGCTGAAAACCTGGTTCTTGGTCCCTGCTTTTCCTCTACTCAGCCGAATCAGAAGTGTTCAAGTACTGAAGTGTGTTGCTTTTTAATGCACTGAGAATTACCAAGAAACCAACGATTTTCTTTATTCCTGCCTGGAGCTCCCAGGAAGCTGTGTAAGTGCCTATCAGTTCACTTGGTCAGGACTTGTGTTGGCTTGTTGGCTGGCTGCAGGCAGCTGGGTAATTTAAGTGGCAGTGATGTGTAACACCCTACAGTTGTTTGGTCTGTTGAACAAGGAGGAGATGCCCTCAATTGCTGACATCATTGTGGTAGCTAGAGCAGGCTGGAGCCTATCCTGCAAAAAAACCTGCAAGAAACTGGCAAAAAACCTGCTCAGGAGAAGGGATAAGGGCATTGGTGGTGAGCTGTTCTCTGTGCTGTGACACACGAGTTAGAGAACTCAACCTGACTTGTTTAAAAACAAGGTCTGGTAGGAACAGCCACCACAGCAGCTACTGCAGTTCAAGGAGAAATCCAAGAAACTTTAGCAGGCAGAGGTGCTTTCTTCCTGCAGCTCTCTGAACTCACCAGAACCTGAACACAGCTCAGTAGAAATGGAGGGCAGGGATGTGCTACATGGTGTTGGTGTGCCTCAGGACCTGAGAGATCCCAGAACAAGGTTCTCAGCTTGAATGCATTCCCTTGACTATCAGGCACAACCATCTCTGGTTCCCAGAGACCCCTCTCCTCAGCTCAGAGATAAAAACACTTTTTAACACCAAAGCTGCTGTGTTCCCACGCCTGCTGTGTCATGGGGGAGGCTGGTCTTGAACAATAGCAGAGGAATAAAGAATGGCCCTGCTAATCGATATCCTGCCCAGACGCTGAGTCAGGTGGCAGCTCGGGCCTCTTTAAAAAATCCCGGCATTGTTCCTGATTTCTCATTTGACTGGGGAAAGTTTTATCTTTAAGGAAAGAAAACACACAAGACCAAGTGTCTCTGCCTGCTCCACCATTCCCTTCCCACACCACCCCCACTCAGATTTGCTGTCTTTGTCCTGTGGTGGCCCCCAGCACTGAGGGATATGGATATGATTTGCTAGTTTGGATATGATTTGGAGCTGAGTGTGATGTGCTGTAGTCAGGACAAGGTGACTGTGGTCTGAGCAGGGCACCCTGAGTGACACACCTGCAAGGCTTTAGATAATGCACTCTTTCACACCCACACTTTTATTTATATTTATGTGTTTGGTTTTAAAATTATCAGAAGGCAAGACAGGGATGCAGGCACAGGTTTCCAGAAAATTTCTCCATAGATGAATGTTTAGAGCCCTGGCAGGATGCTAAGACAGTCTGTGTGTGAACAGACATTTGGAAAATTGACAGAAGTGATATTTGCTTAAACAAACTGCAAGATCCCGTAGCTCAAGCTCTCGAATCCACCTCAGATGCACTAAAAACATTTTCCAGAAGGAGAAGGGGCCCAGCGAGGCTTTTTGAAATGTCTGAATCTCACGGAGCCTTGCAGGATCCCCTTTGGGGGTTTCATCCATCTCCTGTCATCCCTGAGCATCACCCCAGAGCTCCTCTCACCAGCCTGGAGTGGGGCAGGGGAAACTGGGGGCTCTGCTCCTTCACCTGCACTGAAGAAGGAGAAAGCCCAGAGACACTCGGGATTTTCCTCAGGGCTGGGGGGTCCCTAGGACATCTTTGTGGCTCTTTGTCTCAGCAGAGGGGGAGAGCGTGGTCCGGGCTGTGCCGCCGGGCAGGAACTGTTGGAGCTGCAAAGGGAACTGGTAAGGGTTACATTTGTGTGTGCAGATAGGAGATAAGAGCTGACCTACCCTTCACCCCAAACTGAACTCCCTGAGGCTCAGACAAGGTAAGCAAGTGCTTGTGAAAATGCTGGGGGGAACCTGCCAGACTGGCAAACTTGCTGCTCCTGTCTGGGGCTGGGAGCAGACCTCCAGCCACTGTCCATGGAGTCCATGAGGAGCTTTAGGTTCTCGACTAAAATGCTTGAGGACTGATAGCATGGAGGAATCAGGAACTGTGGGTGCCTGTCAGGAACCAGAGAGAGGGGCAGGCGTGGAGAGAGAAACAGAAATTACAGGCGAAATGGAGAAATTATTTCAAATGAAGCTGAAATGGCATCTACAAGATATTTGAGCAGCACCTTTCCTGCACATGGTCTCTGATTATTGCTCAAAGATATCTCTACAGTAATACACATTACAGATACTGCCACAGTCTCTTCCCCCTGTGCAAATATAAACAGGTCTGCATCCACATCTAAGTGTGTGACAGAGCTCCCACTTAGAATATTTGTTTCTTCTGGGAAAGAAACATCTCCCTTTAGTGATATCCCTGAGTGTTTAAGTCTCCTGGGAGCCTCGGATGTGTTTTTCACAGTAGGGGAAGTGGTGCCTGCCAACACAAGCATGGAATGACATGGGGAGGGCTGGCCTGGCCCAGCACCAAGCTCTCACCCCTAAATCCTACGTGCCTGCTGTCCAGGGACAGAACAGGAGGATCTGTCTGTCCTGCTGCTGCCTGTGATGTGCATTGGTGAGATGTGTTTTTGTATTGGATCTCAGGGAGTAGGGAGAGACTCTTTTTGCTCATGGTGTCTTTATGAAAACTAGGAAACAGAAAGCATGGATATCTCAGGAGATGTTTTTCCAAAAAGCACACACCAAGAAAAAGTGACTCACTCTTCTCTCTATGAATGTAAATTCAGGGTGCCAGAGGATCACTCACAAAGCTGGGCAGGTTAAAGGCTCAGTGCAGCTCAGCCTTGCAAAGGAGGGGACTTCCTGGAGGTGAACTGAACATTTCTTTTCAGACCTGGGTGTCTGTGCTGAGGCTGCTCGTAAGGCACCATTGGCACCAGCTGGGAAAGTGAGCAGCTGAGCCAACCACACCTGCCCCTGGGAATATAAGGGAGTCCTTTAGCTTCTTACAGAGGCTTGCTGTGTGTCAGAGCCTGGTAGCAGTGCTGTGGTGAGTTGGTTGCTCTCCAGAGCAGTGTTGCTTGAGCTACTGGGCCCCACCTGTGGTAGCCCAGGTAGTGGGGGCATTCTTGGTATATCTTTGGGTCCAGATTCCTGAGTTTCAGGTTGTTTTGAAACATTCCAGCCAGTCTGTGGCCAGTTGGGCTGTCTCTACTCTTGCCATGTGGAGTTAATGGTGACCATGGCAAGGATGGAACCAGGATGTTTTTGCTCTAATGACACATACTGGTCTGTGATCTGGTTAAATCTCTTTTTCTTTTGTGGGACTCAGCTCACAGACTGTGGGTGCACAACAGAAATACCTTTCTCATGAGCTTGTTCACCTTCCCCTGAAAATCTGGTGGAAAAAGACTTAAGTCCTAATCAAGCTGTTAGTCACAGCAGGTTTCCCAGGCCTTGGGGCTGCCTGAGCAGGGGGTTAATCTCTGTGGGGTGTATGCCAGGCACGTTGCTGGTGGCTCTGCTCCATGCAGATGGGAGTGCTTGCCTGGGAAAGAAATCACTTTGGGCAGCAGATCTTTCCTCCCTGGGAGGGAATATTGGGCAGGCATGAAGCAACCAGGGGACACGTCCATCAGCGTGTCTGAGCAAAGAAAAATCCCTTTGCAAGGAACCCACGGGCGTTTCACAAGGAAAAATTTATTTGCTGCAGGGCTGGTGTCGTGGCAGCTTCCAGTGGAGATGGGATGGACAGACGGATGGATGGACAGAGGAGAGGGTGAAAGGTGCCTCCTTCCAAGGCAGCAGCTGGTGAGAAGGAGCCCGGGCTGCTCAGTGTCACGGCACACGTGGCCGTGGGGAAGCGTGAGCCCAGCTCCAGTCCTTGTCAGTGGCACCTCGTTGACTTTTAGCGCTTCCTTATCGCGGCCGTGCTCACCTCGCGCCGCGCTGATAAAATGCCACGGCCGGGGGGATCTGCGGAGCAGCCCTGCAGGAATCCCTGCAGAGCATGGGAGTCTGAGCTGCCAGCCACCAGCCTGGGCTCCAGGACACAGCAAGGTAACAAAGGAACGCTCCTAAGCCGGGATAAGGCGAGGGAGGGATGATCTCCAAGGTGTATGCGATGGGACTGGCACGGCAGCAGGTGGATTTTGGGTGGGAATAGGGGTTTGCAAAAATTGGGTTTGCTGTGACTTTCCCATACCTAGCAGAGTTGGAAGTGTGAGCCATGTGAAGTGATTGCAGGATGTTAGTTCTCAGAGCTATAAACAATAGAGTTGGGAAGGAATGCCCAGGGTGGTTTGTTTTTTCCCTTTCTTCTCCAGTAATAACATTTCTCTCTCTCGGGGTATTCAGCACCTAAATAGTTCTCATAGAAACCTTCGTTATCACTAAAAAAGGATATTATTTTCACACATTACCTTACCTCTAGGCCTACCTGTGGACCCACAGAAAATTTTAAAGGTAGTTTTAATTAATTAATTTTTTTTTTTTTAACAGGTGAGCAACTTACAGTGATACATTTGGGAGAGTCCTCTTGGTGGGTTTGAACTGAGGGCTCCTGAATATAAAACCCTGAGCATCTACTGAGCAGGTATGTAATTTTTAAAACCTGTAACTGCTGGCAAACTGGCGAACAGTATCTTTCCACTACAGGAGAACAATGAAACCTGACTGGCTGGCAAGAATAATTTTCCTTCTGAGTGTGAAATTTAGATGTTATTTTCCTTTATTTTTCTTTTATTTTGTTAAAAAAAAAATTAAAGGGTCTTAAACTTAGTGTCCTTTTTCCTGAACTGGATAGAAAATCCATGATGTCAGAGTTTCTTGCTGAGAAAAACCTCTGAAGTTTTTACCACATAACCTAGGGTCAAAGTTCTTTACTTTTTTTTTGTGGTTGAAGTTTTGACTTTGCCTTTACTAGTCCAAATATTCTAAGTGATTAAAGGTGAAACAAGGGATTTCTTTAGAGAAAGGAATTATAGTTAACAACAGAAAGTTGCAGCAAAATCAAGGAAAGGTTTCAATTTGACTTGCTGTTCTTCTTTTATATCTTATTCAGAAAATAGGCTTATACAGCTCTTGGCATGTTTTTTTTCTTCTTTGGCTACAGCTCTACTCTGTACTATGTTATTCATTCAATGTTATTATCCCAGATCACTTATATAGCACTGCTCTTGAAATCATCCCTGTAATCACTTCCACATGCTGCAGACTTGCAAAATGAAACAAACTCCCTCCATATTCCCTGTATTGACAAGAGCTTTGCCAAGTTCTTATTCTCCAATACTTGCTGGGATACCTCAAAGTTTATTTTCAAAATCATAGTCCCAAAGCTCTTTTCACAAGAATATCTAGTTGTCTTTGCCCCAGTCACCTTTAGAAGTCTCTTACTTTTTTCCCACCAACTTTGATATTTTCTGTGCTGTTCTCTTCTGCTTTCTTTTGTTTCTGCCCAACATCTTGTACTAGCATCTCTTTATTTCAGAGCCTCACCATTTCTCCAGTCTTCTGTCACCCCCCACCAACATCTGGAACTCTGTGTGGGAAACCTGGGCCTTTTCCCAAGGCTACCACTCTTCATCACCCTCAGCACTTCCACTCTTCTCCCTGACAGTGACATTCAGATCCCCACATCTTTTACTGTGTCTCAGCTCTGTCTTGCATATGAACCTATAAAATCTCACCTTTTTTCCTCTATGATGTTTGATTGAAAATCTCCTTTATGCCTCTTTTCCAGGCCTTCAAAATTTATTATACTGCACTTCAATATTGTTGGTCTTTTCAGTTTTTTTTGGACTCTGTTCATACTAGGCAGGATTAAGACCACAGTGAATAGCTAATTCCCCTTGACATGAATGCTGATTGTCTGCCCACCTAGGAGTTAGGCAAGGGAATATGAAGGTGTTTGTTGCCAGTGTGCCACCTGGCACCCATTGTTAGCCCTTTGAGAGCAGTACTTGGATTCCCAGTGCTGCTGATGCCCTACTCTGTGAGTGATGCCCTCAAAGTCTGTATTGTGTAACAGCCTGAGGGTGGTATCTAGTTCTTGCTTCTGCCCACCAGGATGCCTCTGCCTCTCCCTCTGTCAGGGCTATATCTCATACAGGGTTTTCTTTCAAATTTTAAGGAGCTTCCACTTCAGATTTGAGTGAATTTCATTCTCAAATGTGCTCCAGCCTTAAGGGCAGAGCCTTTTGACCAAGACGCTCAAGGTCAAATGGAGAAAGTGTTGATCTTAATTTTTTTCCTTCTTTTTTTCCCCACATTATAGTGAAACATCCTAATTAGTGACTTACTGGGCCATGTCACCACCAGCCTGACTTACTATAATTTTATCTTTTTTTTTCTGCTTTGATGCCCCCTCTTGCATTTTGTACATAGACCAGGAAAGACAGCAAGGTGGTGAGACCCATTTTCAGATGGATATATGTGCTACAGATCCATGTGAGATAGCCATGCCCTTATGAAACCATGCTCTCAGCATCTGTTTTTCCATGGATATCTGATGTGGCATCCCCTAAGGGTGCTGGTATTTGCTGGTGCTCTTCTGAAGTCCCCAGTGCCAGCCACCTCCACTCTTTGTGCAGCAGTGAAGGGATGTGAGCTGCCAGCTGAGCTGCTCCTGTTTGCTGCTGACCTAGTGAAAAAGTCCACCATGCCAGCAAAAAAGAGAGGAGGAGGAAGAGAAAAAAAATGGGAATAGAGAAAATAAAAAGTGGAGCATGAAGTTAATGAAAGTGGGGGAGTATTTCTGGTATTATAATGTCACCAGAATTAGGTTTCTTTAGCTCCTGCTGTGCTTTGCTAAAAACAAGTCTAGTTAGCAGCAACAGATGTGAATATAACAGCTGTACAACTGTCAGGGGAGTGAGAGAAGCTATGAGAAATCCATGAATTAAGTAGATTCTCTTACTTTCTTTGTGTGGAGGTCTTAGAAGTGGACGTTTTGCAAGTGTGTCCTGCTGGCTGCTCATGTCCAGTGATCGGGATGTTACAGAAGGTGAGAGAAGGGTGCAGCGAACAAGATGCATGGTATGTTTTCAGTCAGGAAAAGGAGAACACTTGGGGAATAGGTTACTGGAGCTGCTGGGGAATGATGGGGTAGCTGGGATGAAAGATGTAGCTTAGGAGTAGACACTAATGTTGCAGAAGTAGGGATGGGAATTTGTGCAGCTAAGAATAAATGCGTTTATGGAAAGGATACTGGTGGTTATTTAGTAACCAGAAACTTAAATGATCAAAGAGTTTAGTAAGACTTTGACTTTTCCTTGCCCTTCCAAAAATATATCATGGTTGTGTGGAGGGTCACTTCCCATCCCTTCTTAGATGTTAATCACTCCCTTCAGTGCAGGTGGCCTATCAGATTGCACAGGCTGGGTAAACACTGGGATATGTGATAGCATACTTGCTGGGCTGCAGGATCTATAGGTAAGGCTGATATCTGGAATGCCAAGACATTTGTGAGGGGAGGCAGGATTCCTGCTCTCTTCAGCTGCTTGCCCTCCAAGTGGAGGGAGAAGGCATTTCAAATTCCTTGCAAGCTCCAGGCTATAAACAGGCTCTTCCTGTATGAAACAATAAGAATCTAACAGTGCTTAGGAGTTGTCTGCTTTTCTGAACAGATCTAATACTACTGAGATATGCTTTTGTAGGGAGGAGGAAGCCCATCACTTGTGGGGACAGAAGAGCCCGGTGCTACTTGTGTAGATTATCCAAGAAGATGGTATTGAAGACAGTCATGGGGTAAAGAAGAAATCAAAGTCCCATCAAGCTGAAGCAGAGACAGAAAGGGGAAGGAGTCAAAACAAAAAGAAAGCAGGAAAGAGGAAGAAAATAACTAGGCAAAAATGGAAGAACTATTAGCATTGTTCTATACAATGGAGAAGTGGCTCAGCCATTAAATACACTCCATAAACACTGTATTTTTTCAGCTAGCTAGGCTAAGGGCCTCTGTGGGGGCAAGTACACAAATGATGGGTCCCCAAGCCCTGCTGCTCTCTCAATGAGAGTAGAATTTATCACATATATAACAATCCTGAATTCATCTGGGGGGAGATGCTGTGGCTCTAGCATGGTCTGGCTCATCTGTATCACATTTCTGAGTAAGCCTGTATTCACCAAAGTAATGTGAAGGTTGATATGAGCAAGGGAAAGCATTTGGTATTTTACTTGGTGGATTCCAGAGGAAGTGCCACATGCAGTAGTCATGGATGCTGTGTTTATCCTTAACCCTCTTGCTAACTTGAAGACAGTGGTGCTGCAGCTTGGGTCTCTGAAGCTGTTCTTGGCACGTAGGCTTTTGGCATTAAAAATCTCCATGAGTCTGTCACCACAGGCCACAGCCATTCCTTGGGGTGCAGGGTATGCAGGGTGTTGGTGCTTTGGAATTATTTGTAAAGCATTGCTCTGTTTTGCCTGGTCCTAGTCAGGGGACTGAAGTGAAGGTTACTAAAATGCAAACCGCTTGGATGATGCAGCAACAGCAGAGTGTCCCTTATAGCTAAACTAAAATTTTCTAGGAGGTAGGTTGTTCTCACACTCATCAGCTGTGACAATGGGGGAAAATGCCTGTCCAGGTAGGACCTGTTTCACCTGGACCCTTTGTTTACACAGAGCAAAACCACGGGGTTTCATACCTTCTTCTACAATAAAACGTGAACTTCAGATATTCCTGTAGGTACAGACTATGTGACCCTGTCCCAGATGGGAAATCTGAATGGAAAGATGCCAGATCCATGAGCCCTTTTCCTTCCTGGGATAAAATTCCTTCTTTTTCATTGTGAATCTTACCAGCCAAGGGTGTTGCCTCACCTTATTCATTAGCCAGCTAGTGTTGTTGTAATTAGGGGTTAAGTAGTTAATCTTAAAAAAATCCCTTGGAAGTCAAGGAATCCATATATTTGCTTATTTGTAATTTGTATACTGCCCCTGAGGCAACCAGGCATGGGAATGTAATCCCATATTTGTGTATTTAACAACTGAAAAGATGATGTGAGAAGAGGTTTGGGTTTACAACAGCATAAAGAAAACTGTGACTGTCTAACCTCCTCTTTCACCTCTCCTGTTGCAGGTCATGCATCTTTCTGGTGCCTAGTCCTTTGGAAATCCTGTACTTCAGTGTGCATTGAGACTGGTTTTCTGACACAGGATGGAGCTGAGAGTGTGCTTAAGCTTGTTTTTGTCCCAGCCAGAGAAGGGAAATCTTTCTTCATCAGGGACCTGTTTGTGGTAGGCTCTACAGAAACACTCATCAAATGTTGACTTTACTTAAAGCTCTTAGAATCAAATTAGATGAGGTAGGCTGAGCCAGGAATAGATGGTGCTGCTACAGTGCTTCTAGAGAGGTTTGTTGTTGTTGCTGGTTTTTTGCAATGCAGATGTTAAGACTTTATGGGAAACCCATCAGTCCTCCAAATGAGTGGAGATGTGTAGTTGTAAGGAGGACTAAACATTGGAAAGTTGGTCATTTGTGGCTGAATGCTATTGACAAGACAGCAAGATAGTAACTGATCAGTAGGAATGACTCAAAAATCAGTGATCTGCAAAAATAAAATCCTGACCACAAACCAGAAAAACAGTACTGCAATAGTCTGGATGACTCAGAAAGATGGGGCCAAGCATAACATTAGCTGCTGTAAGTCACATGTCAAAGAATAAGGAACACAGGCTACATTTATCAGTTGGCAAGTTTGTCTCTGGAAGGAGTGGGGGCTGGTGCAGCTCACTGGCTGACTACAGAATTCCAGGAGGATGCTGTAGCTGGGGGAACTCGGGCAGATTCCAGTAAATAACCTCAAACGGAATGGTTCTAGGAAGGGCTGAGTGTGCGTGCCTGTGTGATTTAGCACTAACATGTCACTTCCCATGTACTCTGTTCAGTGCTTTTGTTGGTAATTCCTGGATGGAAGAGGTTTCAGGGACAATGCCTGAGGGTGCTAAAGAATTGTAAGTGTGCCTTCCAGTAAAAGAGGTTGAAGAGGTGGAGTGAAAAGGGAAAGCTAACTTTTTTCAGCATCTAGATATACCTAGAAGGAGAACAAACTTCCTGTGGTCTAGCAGACTGAGGGGCACTAAGACCCAAAAACAGGAATATGAAACTGGAGTAAAAAAACCCCCAAAAATGATATGAGAAAAAGCACTATTTTTAAACATAATCTGTAATTAACCACTAAAAGAACTCAGCGAGGTTTTGGAGGATCCTTCCCATGAAGCTTTAAAGTTGTGGCTAGATTCTTGTCAGAAAGTGGACACTTGTAGAGGTGGGAAGGATTTCTGCCAAGTTTTCTGATGCAAGTTTGTGAAGAAGTGGGTCTGGATGATTGTGCCACTTCTTTCTGGCATTACAGTCAGATGTTGGCTCATAGCTGCTGGCAGCTCTGGGGTTGAGAACTGGGACCTCAGGGCAAGAGCCAAAGGCATCTCCTCTCAGCCCAGGCATTGTCCCTTTTCACCCTGCCCTGTGCAAAAACTCACCACTGTTTGGTTCACTTTTTATTGGATAATGTTGCACTGATATCCCAAAGTAAATGAAGCTTCATTAGTGTCCAGTGAAGTGCTCAGTAATGACTAATTGTCATCTATCAATGGTACTTTAATTCTCTTCTAGCCAAATCAAGACATTCCTTTTACAGACCATCATCTATAGCTCTGTCATCCATTTCAAACTTTAAACCTTGTTACTCTCTTGTATTTCTTAGCCAAACTAGTTTCTATTTCTGGAAAAACTAGAATGAGTTTTTCTATTGCCTCAATGAACATTTTTTTTTCGTGGAGAAGTTATATTCCCCATGATGCCAGGTTTTGCTTTATTTCTTACCTTATGCCCTGCAGACTTAACTTTGTCAGAGGCCAAGTCTGTCCCTGTGGAAGACTCAGAGGTGCAATGTACCATTAGAAATGAGGTCTGAGGGCAGAAGGATGGGTGTTGATGCAGGTGGAGGATGGAACAGCATCAAGAGGTGCCAGCAGAGGCTCTGAGCCTTTGCACACAGCCAGCACGGCCAGGTCCTTGCTGTAACAGCAACACAACTTCCTAGGAAACACAATGGCCACTTGTGAGCCAGCTAGCCCAGGGCAGCAGAGGGAAGCCAGGCAGGGCAGTGTGTCCCCGTGGGCAGCAGGGCTGGCTGGGTGGGATCTGTGGATGTGACTGCCGAGGCTGTGCGGGGTGGGAAGCTTTTTCCCCTTGTGACTTCACCTGGACTGTGTGCCAACCTCAGCACACAATGTTATCACTGCAAGCCAGCACACGGTCAGGATGCACAGTGGGCCCCAGGAGACTTTCTCCAAGCCTCACAGCTTTTGGCCTCGCTGGCTCTTGCCAGAAACATGCCACGGCCCCATCCCGTGGTTTTGTTTCCAGCGGTGCCAGAGCTAGCTGTGCTCGTGGATGGCTTATGCCACCGAGGTGGAGATGTGGTTGTGAGGAGTAAAGGTGAAAGGTTTTGTCAGATCTGAAGCAGAGACCTCTGCTCCACCCCACCCTTCTCTGGCTCTTTCCTTATCCAGGCTTATTGCTGTGTGCAGAACAGCAGAGTTAATGAGTCATTAAGAACACGCGGTCCCTGCTGCATGGGGACTTTGCTGCCTGGATGGAAATCCTTCCCAAGAAACCCATTCCCCTCTCTGCAGCAACACACAACTGTTGAAACCTCTTGGATAAATAAATGCAGTCCTTCAGGGCTTAGGCCCAGCCTATGGCAGTGGTTTCCATGGGTCAGGGATGAGTGGTCTGCCTACACCCATCTTTACTTTTGCCACTGTTAAATACCTTGCCTAAAAGGGAGAGTTGGGCCTGGATCATCAGTGTCTCTTGGCAGTTCCACAGATCTCCTTTCATGGCACTCTACAGAAGCTCTATCTTCTCTCTAAGGACACACTGTAGATTAAATGCTGCCTCTACAAGTCCCATCCTCAGCCTGCCCTCTTCCCTGCACTCGGAGAAATCCTATATAGTTTATTTTGTTCTGTTGTTCCATGAACGAGACCTTTCTGCCCAGACAAGCTCAGGCATCCTTTCCTTAAACAAAGAACCTTTCCTTAAATTCTTTGGCAGCCCTTGGTTTTCCCAGGACTGATGTTTTGAAGACATCCACGTTTTCCATGCTTTGACATTCCAAGAATGCAACAGCACTGGACTAGTTGGCAGAAAAATGTGGTGGTTCCAGCCTTTGACATTTAAGATTCATCACTGACATCAGGGAGATGCAAGACACTCCTTCATGCAAGTGTCTATCTCCAGGTTGTTCAGCAGTCTTTGTAAGTTCATCAACAGCTCTCCAGGACTGGTGTTTGTGCTCCAATGGGGTTGAAATGGTGCAGTACCAAACAGGAGGTTTGAGCTGGCACCCTCATGCTGCATAAGAATCCTCAGGATGAATCAGCACTTCACCACTTGTGACTCTGCTTTCTGGGCTGCCTCACAAGTTACGTTTTGGGAGGTGGGTTGGAGATGAGCAGATTTGAGCCCTTAGAATTGCATACCAGCAGCCCATGTGTCAATTTGCAATCTCATGTGATCAGTACAAGGTAAGGAGACACTTCTGGGGGGTACCCTGACACCTTTTTCATTCAAGCTGGCAGGCACAGCTGGCTTTTGAACCAGAAAATAAGCACTCTTTTTCTAGTTTGATGAATTAGAGGTCATGGAGAGCACCTAACAGGAGCTTTTGACAGCAGAGGGCTTCCAGGAAAGCTGGAGGATAAACCAGGCAGGACTGAGGTGTATCCACCTGGCCTCTATGTGTCAACCCTAAGATGTGTAGCAGGAGTTCACGTGCAGCTCCTCAGCCACACAGAGCTCAGAGCCCTCCAGGAAGTCACTGCTTCCTGGGACAAAGTTCTCCACAGCAGAGCTACAGCAGGTGTCCCTGCAGAAGGGCAGGAGCTGACATTCCCTTCCCTGTGCTAAAGCAAACCCAGTCTGTGTTTGTCCAGCCCTGTAAGCCATCAGGTGTGCTCTGGATCAGCAGTCCCCTTTTTCATGATCCACCCCTCTCCAGCACTTGGTGACTTTTGTAAAATGTTTGATGTTTTCTTCCAGTTTGTTGATTAAAATATCCTGATGCCAAACACCCTCCAGGATCTTGGTGCAAACACACTATAAAAGATACCCAAATCACTTCTAGTTCTCAACTGCGTTTTGGAACCAGTCTGATAGGTCATTTATAGTCTGTTTAATGACTGCTGTCTTATTTTTATGCCAAGCAAGTTCTTTAATCATAGTGCCACATGACAGAAGGGAAACTGCCTTCCAGGATCTCAAGTATATTGTACCAGCTTTGTAATATTTAACAATGGTACATGCAATTTCCTCAGAGAAAATTAGGAGCACAGTTCAGTGGGGGTGAATTCTCTATAAGCCCGTGTTGGTTGCCCCTAGTTCTATTTCCCTCTTTTTATTCCCTGTGTTCTTCGTTACCCACTTTGCTGTTTAGCTCAGGTCTGAGATCCTATCACAGATCTGTAGTTACCTGTGAGTAATTATGAGATAATTATAAAATAATTGTGCCCTTCTACATAGTCTTTACAAAATGCCACGCTATAGGATTTCTTCTGCTCCCCCAGGACTTACCCATTGCACCAAGAAGTACAGAAGATCAATATAATAATGGAATTATGTATGCAGCTTATGAAAAAAAACCCCCAAAACTAAAGAAAGTTAGAAATTTTCAGTGCAAGGTACCTAGTCCTGGTGATTTAAAATGCATGATTTTAGTAGGTGGTTTTTAACTCCTCTGAGAGACTACAAGAATAGACATGTCATTAACAAGGTCTTCATCAACTACTTTCTTTCCTCTCAGCAGTAGGATAGGAGTATTATTGATTTCTTTTGCTGTTCTCTGCATTGTTATTGAATAATCTAAGATTTCCATCTGATAACAGATGAATACTATGAGTTGGACTCCTTCTGGTCTTAATTTACTTTTTAAAAAAAAATACCTTTGTCAGGTTTTTTTTCCCTCCCTTTCACCTCCATAATATTTTTTACGATTCTTATCTTCTAATTTATATTCAGTTTCTCATACTATTTGTTGCACGTTTTATATTTTACTTACTTAAAGCTGCCTCCTTTCAATTTTACCTCGGGTTGTGTTTTTTCAGTTGCACTATTTTTTCTTTACAGGAGAATTGTGTATTTTTGATGCCCTGTAAATGATTTTTAAGCAGTTGCTAGTGCTTATTTATGTTTTTGTATTTAAATACTTTCTTTGTGTTTATTTAGCCCAGAATTCTCTTCAGGACTGGGAAATGGGACTTTTTAAAGCAACATATCTTTTAAAGCATTGCATTACCTCCTTCTGCTTTCATATAAGAGTGCAGTGAGTTAGGGATCAGTGAACTTGCTATCAGCCTCTCATTTCTGCCACCACTTTACCCATCCTGATAAGGAAAACACAAGTTTTGTTCAATTTGGATTTCAAGTTTGCTAAATGAGGAAGCTAAGTTAAGAACATTAAAAAATCCCCAAGGCTGTTTATTGAGTCAGCAACCATGCCTTAAACTGAGCAATAACTTTTTCTTTGATGAGTGCTTGTGTAACCAGTGCTGCAATATTCCAGTGTTTCTTGGCTATCCATTCAAATCATGAATCTTGTTACTGGAGCACCAACTCACAAATATTGAATACTGGTAACTAGGAAATCGTGATTCAAAGTCACAAACAAGCTAGCAAGTACTTTTATTTTTGTCCCACTCTGCCTGTCTTAGGGCTATACCTATTGATTTTAATATTGTCTTACAAACCATGCCAGCATTTATTCCAGTGTCTTACAGCTGTAGTCCCCTGGGCAGGCAAAGCCTTGATGAATATCAACTGGAAAGGAATGCCACAACTGTATGCAGCTAAGGAGGATGTACTGGAAAGGATTTGACTTCCATATTGTGTTCCTGTAAGGGAGGGCATGCTTCTGAAAGGCAGAGTCAGGGCTGCAGCTTCATAAACTCAGCACTGCTCAGGGGGGAAACCCACCAAACCTGCAGCACCCTGGGCCAAAGCAGGGGGGGAAAATAGGAATATTAGAGCTCAAGTTCTTGCTTCAGAGCTTTGGGGACTGGAGAGACACAGCCCATTAAAAAACATGCCTGTATTTTGCTGAGGAACTACCTGTAATAGCTGAATTCACTGGGGTAGTGTTGCTCAATCAGACAGGAATGTGGCCTCATAATTCAGGGCATGTGGAAGAGTATTCAACAGTTACTGTGCCAAGGTGGGATTTAGAAGTTTGCCATAGAAGTAGCTCCTTAAAATTTTGCCAAGTTTCACACAGGACAGGGGACCCCAGAGAGTCATAATGCTTCTTTTAAAAGCATCCTGATATGCTTTAAACCATATTCTTCCTATGAATATCATATTCACTGAGCAGTAACAGGGCTGCAAGGGACTGAAGTTTGCTGGAAATAATGAAGAAAAAACTCTCCAGGCCAAACTTCAAACTGGAGAAGCCCTTTGGCTCTCCCACCTATGTTTTCTGGCAGGTCTGCACACAGATAATCCTTGACTCCCTCCATCTGGCTGTTTATTAGTTTGAAGCCAAATTGTCTCAGTGAGTGCTGAACACCTCTGGATGAATGATGTATCTATGGACAGGTTGTCTTCTCGATCAGGAAAGGAGAATGACTGGCTCAACAGCTCCCAAGTTCAGAAACTTCCTTTCCTTCTTAATGAATTGCTGAGGCATGAGAGGCTTCCGTTCCTTGCTGGCATCTTTTACACTGTGCCCAAAGAAACAATTATATCAGGCTCAGGAAGGCTGAAAGGGCAGGGAAACAGGAACCATCCCCATGGATGTCCTCCCCAGAGAGGCTGGGAACATGCTCTGCTGTGGGAAATGGGAAGCTGAGGTCAGCCAAAGTGCACAGCAGGTATGCACATCTCTTGGGATGGGAAGAATAGATAATGGTCTGCTTTGCCATCCCCATCCCTGGCCTGGCCTGCTGGTGAGCTCACCTTCACACCTTGTGTGCAAAGTGCACCTCCACTGTGTCATTCTGTAGTGTGGAAATGAAGGCAGGGAGATAAAGGTGGAGAGTGGGTGGTGACAACGTTCCTGAGAGCCCTGAGCCTACCACTCAGCAAGGCAGGCCTTGGTGGTGTAAGAAGAGCCCAGAAGAAGTGAGAAAGGAGTAGGGAATGAGCCCCCATCAAAAACTGGAAAGCAAAAAACCCCATGGACAAGTGAGGTAACACAGAATGCTTCCAGACATATAAAGTTCTTTCAGAAGCTTTGTCCCTCCTAGCTCTTTGTGCCTGGGAATGTTAAGAGATTGTACAAAAAGTCTTGATAAAACAAACATATGGAGATCCCCTCAAGAGGCTGGGAGATATTATTAGCTCCTCTTTTACTGGCAGGCATGGAGCAATTAATTATTACCAGAAGTATTATCAGGTACTTGTCACTGCTTTCCCTGGATCCACTTCACAGAGCCCAGATTGGCTGTAAGCAACCATGTTCCCTGACTGGCCTGATACCTCACAGCTCCTGATAGCAGCTCCTCTGCTCCTCTCCTGAGGATCTCAGCACTGCTGGAAGGGCCACAACCTCAAATATATGCTGAGAGAAATTTGAGTCCATGGATCACTTAAGTATGCAGCACGCCTGTGTTTTTATATCTTCTCAATGATGTGCTCCACTTCTGTGACTGGGGCAAAGTTTTAAGCAGGAGGCAGAGAAAGGGACCTAGGGAAAGGCATTTTGTGTATGATGGCTGCATAATGCATGTTTAACAATTTGCCTATGAGCTCTGGGCCCTGTCCCAGTGCTGCTCTTCAGAAATGCCATTGCAGATGATCTAAGAATTTAGAATTTCTAACCAACACACTCTTGGCAAGACCTGTGCTTCTAGAAGTAGTCTGGTCAGGTTTTAAGTGAAATAATGCTGATCCATGAAATCCTGTGTCTGAAGGCACTCTTCTTTTCCTGCAGTAGCACAGCACCCACCTTTGACACGTGAGAATTCATCTTTTTTTGCCTTAATTTTTCTTTGTACTTTTAATGAATTTTTACCATTGATATACTTTTAGTAAAGTTTCTATTATCAACTATGTTATTATTAAAGGGAAAATCATGCAGGTCAGCAGGTATACCTGTGAAGTATTTGCTGGAAAAGGGATGCAGAAAATACAGATTTTACTAGTAAAAAAGGTGCTTTGTTAACAAAGTTTACACCGAGTCTATAGGTAAAATTAGAGGCATCAAAATGATCTTCACGTCAGTTTAAGTCCATCTGTTTAACCATTGTAAAAGCACCATTAAAAATTGTATTCAGCATAGTCATTGCAGCAGCAGCACAAGTTTGCCGTGCTTAGTTTTGTGTCCGCAGCAGTTGTTTGGGGAAGGAGCGGAGAGAAATGTCGGGCGTAGCCGGGGGAAGGCTCAGCGTGCCCGTGGCGCTGTTTTGTGCCCCGCAGCATCCCCGGGTACCGGCGCACGGATGGCAACACACCGCCCGCTAGCGGAGCCGCCGCCTGCCGCTCCCGAGGATGCTGCGAGGATGCTGCTCCAGCTTCTTCTGCACCGGGACAAGGTGCGTGCCCCTCCTCGGCTCAAATCGGCGCCTTTCTGGCTGGGCAGGGCGAGAAAACACAGCGAATTGGTCGAAATGGGGTTGTGGTCAGCAAACACCTCTAAACCTGCATCACTGGAGGCAAAGAACACATTTGTAACTCCCCTGAAGGTGTCCTGGGGATGGCCCTACTCGAAGGGCAGCGTGGGGATACCTGGGGATACCATGCTTCACACTGCACTTCACACTGCCCCAGCTAATTAGCCCCTCTCCGGAGAAGATAATTAATTCAAGTGGAATTCCTTGCTAGGCTGCTCCCAGGCCTGAGCTGCTGTCCCCAGGTCAGCATTACACTGGGTGGTGGAGACAACCCACAGTGTCCAGGCTGGGTTTTCAGAACTGGTGGCTATTTCTTTTTTCTTTTTTTTTTTTTTTTCCAACTGAAAATATTTCTCTGAGATTACTTCAGGCCTTTGGCCCTACCCAAAACCATAGAGCCAAAGACCTTAGAAAGCCTTCCTCTCCCCCTGCTTGTTTTTCTGCTTGTGAGGTAAGATCATCCTTAACAGATGTTTGTTTACCTCTTCATAAAAACCTCCTGTGATTCTACAGCCTCCCCAAGCAGTGTGCTGCCGTGCTTTGCTATTCTTGCCATAGCAAAGTGTTTTTCTAATGTGTAGCTATATCATTTTTATTGCAAATTAAGCTGATTATTTCCTCTTCTACTTTTGGTGAATGTAGGGGACAATTGTTTAGTCTCTCCACCCATTATAACAAATGTTTATGTGCTGGAAGACTGTTATCATGCCACCCCTCCTGTTGTTCTTTTCCTAGAGAAAACAAACTCAATTATTTTATCCATTCCTTATAAGCCATGGGGTTTTTTTCACCTCTCTTATTCATTTTTCTGCTCTGATTTGGACTTTCTCCAACTTGTCTGCATCTCCTGTAAAATGTCGTGCCTGGGAGTGGACGCACTCAGCAGTATCAAGTAAATGCACAAAATAATTGCTTCTGTTGCCTTATGCACAAAATCCGCATTAAAGCACCTCAGAATGAGATTTGTCCTCTTCTGTGGGGATCTCACTTAACAGACACACATTGGGTCCCACCCCAGCTCTCTCTGCTGGACCAGCCACAGTTTAGTTTGTGGCAGCACACCTGGTGTCTGTGCAGCCACATTTCCCGAGCTGGATCTTGGTGCAGTCACCTTTCCTGAGCTGGATCTTGGTGCAGTCACCTCTGCAGAGGCAGCCCAGCTCCCCACTGTCTCACATTCCTCTCAAATTCCAATCACTTCAGCCTCCTGCCTTCAGGAGGGACTGCTGACCCCCAGCCCAGCTGTCATCCTCTTAGTTTTGTCCTCTAGTCTGTTTTCCAAGACACTCAAGGAAATACTGAAGAGCCCTGAAGGCAGAACTTCAGGGACACAATCCTCCCAGCTGGAAAAGTGAAGCCCTGATAATTACCCTTGATTATGGTACTTCAACCTGTGTACCCTCTGCACAGTGACTTTGCTTGCTGCCCTGGGAGCTTGTAATCTAGATATTTTCTAAGTGTTCACTGAAGTTAAAGTATTTTACACCTACCATTCCCTCCTCATCTACCAGGCCTGTTAGTCAAAGAAGAAAATTAGCTTGGTTTGACATGATTTGTTCTTCCAAATTCCCTGCTGGTAGTTTCTTATCAGCATATTGTCCTTTAGCTGCTTATAAATTGATTGTTTCATAATTGGTTCCAGTATCTCTCTAGGTATCACAGTTAGGCTGACTGGCCTGTAATTCCCCAGGTCCTCCTAGAACAGTAATTTTCAGAGAAGAATTGCATTTAACAGATATTGAAAGACATTCCACTTTTGCCCTGCTTATCTTTATTAATTGTCTAGCTTGGTTCCATCCCCTAAATTAAAAACATGTTTCCCATAAGTATTCATCCTCCACTCAGGCTCAGCATAACCCGGCCCTATCTTCACCTCTTCTGTGTTCTTGCCTTCCTGTTATATACTTTCCCAATTTTCTTCCTACTTGATGCTTTATATCTTCCTCCCTCTCTTTTCTTTATGGTTTGCTTGCAGCTCCATAGCAAAACATATTCCCCAGCAATTCATATCCACTGGTGCCTGAAGAGAAAAATCTGAGAGCCTGGCCCTAAAATGCAGGCAGTGACATTTGCCAGGCTTGCAGGGACATGGTAAGGTCTGCTTAGAGATTTGTCCAGGGCTGGCTACACTCAGATGATTTCTGGGACCAGTAGGTGGCAGAGAGATGATAAAATCTGGGAGCCTGATCCCGGTGATCAGAGGACAGATCACGCTGGCTCTGGGATGTGTTACTAGAGAGCTGGGTGAAGGTCCCAGCTTCTTGTAGGGAGGCTGAATGTTCCCAGTGTTCAGCCTCAGCCAGGAGTGAGAGGTTTGTGTGCTCAGCAGAAGAACAGGAAGCGTGTGCCACTTCCTAGCTAAGCAGATCCCCAGAGGATAACTTTGTTTGAGGGAGGGGTATCGTTATGCAGGGTTGTGCGCTATATAATCGCACAATCTGCCATCATGCATGAACAGAGCTGTTCAATAGCATGGCCCTGCCTTGTCCTGACATCATGTCTGTGCTGGAAATCCGTTTGGAATGAAAAATCCCACATTCCCTAAGTGACCTCGTAGTCTCTGAGCGAAAGGCTGAGTTGCAGTGGAGACTTTACAGACTCAGTGGTGCCAGGGACAGAAGCTCACCAGCCTCAAAGCAGCTCAAGGTTGAGAAGCCAGCAATGAAGCAAACTTCTTTCCAAAGAAAATAGAATTTTAAAATAGTATTTTAAAAGTGCAGGAGATGCCCATGATTCTTTGAAGGCAAGAAAAGTCCCAAAGGCAAGGAAAATCCACTGTGAGTTAACAGTGTTTAACAGAAGTAAGTTTCACTAGCTGCTACTATTTTTAGCACTGGTTCATTGGGGATGAAAGTACTCAACTACAGGTTGCCCAATGAGATCATAAATACCAAGCCAGGGACACAGGTTGGAAGTGTTTGCCCTTCTCAGTCTGGCACTGTCAGTGCTGCAGTTCTTTTGCAGACTCATTGATTGTCACATGCTGCACGTGAGGCCCCATCTTCTCGACCTTTGCTTTTATGATCTCTACTCCTTTCTTTCACAGCCACGGCTTTCATGCTACAAAGGTAGCCCTGACTTCCAGCATTATCATGATGCTCAAGAGAATCAAGTCTCCTTCTTGCTGTTCTCATGCTCTGCCTTCTCTTCTTCGTGCCCATCTCAAATCACTCCCCTGCATAGCAGCAGTACAAGAGGAATTCCTCACTGCCCAGCTTCATTTTCATTTAGACCCTTTTCTTCAGAGGGAGGAGGCCCTAGTGAGCTGGAGAACCTGACCCAGAGCTCAGTGGTGCCTTTGTAAAAGGCCTCCAGATGAAGGGACTCTCTGGTTTTCCACAAACCATAAATGTCCTGCAAACTGGGTGTGCCCCATGCTAAAGGCTCTGCACTCTGTGATACCAAAGAAAGTCAGCCTGATCATTTGGATGAAGGTAACACAGACCAAATAAACAGAGGCTTGAATATGATTTCTGCATCAGTTGCATACTACAAGCTGTTCTGCAACTTGTCAGACAATGTTTGATATTTGGATAGTTTTAGCAAAAGGCAGATAGAAGGTTAATGGGAAAGGCCTCTGATAGTAGCTAGATGTAATTTAGAGATGGACTACAGCCATGTAGTTATATACCAGATTTGGGGTTTGGCTCGTTATATGAGAGAGAAAAGGCCTAGAAAGGGACGTGCACATTCAGCTAGAGCTGAGTTTTCCAAAAAGACATTTTTGGTCTGAAAAGGAATGGGCAGTTTAACATCTGAACCACCTGCCTTCTGTGATTTACCAGCCTCCAGGCACTCTCTAAAAGTGCTGGATGCTCGTGGTACTGTTTAGTCCTCCCTCTCTTACTGCTTCCTAGAGAGGGGTTGAGGGTGGCAGTGATGAACACTCACTCATATATTGATACCAGTTTATCTCAGTTGTATATAGCAAAACAAAACAACAAAGGTGTTCCTTCTTCCTCCTTACTGTCTAACTCCTCCCATTGATCCAACCATGCCTTTTCTTATTCACTTTGTGTTCTTGGGACTTGTGAATTCTCCACTGTGTGTCCTTTCTCCAAGAAGACTGTTCCCATGCTTTATGTAGCATGGGCTGAAAAAGATTTGCTACTGCTTCTCTCTTTAAGAGAGTGACTTCTTAAGGTGTTCAGAATATGACTTTCAGTCCAACTACGTGATTTTTCTTTTGTGTTTCCAGTCTGGTTTCTCTTGCAAAATATGATTCTTTTCCATCTCCACCTTATGCTTTAATTTTTTTGAAACACGGTTTGAAAAACATAATCTCTGCCTCCAGTTGTGCTTTGGACCTTTGGGCTCTGCAAATCAGCCTAAAAGCTGTTTGGGAAGACAACTCCTGAGATGAAGCTCTGAACTTACATGGACACAAATGCCTAGAAACACAGAAGAGTGGCCTGAAACTGTTGGTTTGAAGGTACAAAATTTTGTGGCTCTTGTGTTTTAATATGTCATTCAAATGACAGCATTTCTGGAGACAGAGTGTCTCCCAGTGCCATTCTGGGAAATTAAATTCCGTGTTGAGTTTGCATAAAGAGAGACGAGAGCTACTTGCTGCTTCATCACTTTATGAGCCTGGCATCTGTAGCTCTGCTTAGCAAATCTTGCTTCCAGTAATCCTCTTTCTTCAGAGCCGAGCACCAAGAACACATTCTGAGCAATGCTTCCAGAAAGACTACAAAAACCATGCCTCAGAGTAAGGTTATAGCATTTGACTCTTAATTAAAACTCTCAGGCCATCTAATTGTACTTGTGGATGCATTACTGAGCCTGTGATCCCTTTCTTCTGCGGCCTCTCCAGCATTTTTTCAGGTGACTGGTGGCAGGCAAGTGTGCCTGCGGTAACATTCCTGTGTGCTGGGCTGCTGGAATTCAGCTATGCTCCGTAACAAAACAGTTTGGTCTACACATTCTTGATGCATGTGCACATGCAAGATGCATTTGGAGGAAAAACTAAGCAGAATTAAGTTTACAGCCTCACTGAGAGGTGAGGTTGTAAAATCGGTCTTTCTCAGCTTTGATTAATATTGACTGATAATCTTGTTTTCCAATTCTGCTGCTTTTTCCAGGTAAAAGATGTTAAAGAGCAGACCAAAGTATTTGACAATGCCAAATATAAACCCAGTACTTCAGCATCTGCCTGAAAATCAGTAATGCAACTTGTCTGTCAGAGCTGGGTGTAGGGTAACAAATTAAATCAATTAATGCTGCCACTATCACAGATGTTGGTTCTCCCTTTTTACCTGCCACGCCACAACACTTAAAGACCAATGAGTGTGGACACTCACAGAGCTGTGCTGAACCACAGCGGAATTGCAGAGATGCTTTGGTCCCTGCTTAACTGAGCAAACTCCCATTTGTGCATGTATTAGGTTTTCACTGCCTGCCGCCTGTTCCTCTCCCCCCTCTGCTTTTTCATGTTCAGTGGACTCTCCTCTCTGTGTCTCTGCCTCTCTCTGTATTTTTTTCTCCCTATTGTTCCCCACGTCACTGACTGTCACTCACTTCATAAAGCCGTCTGGCTCGGAGCTTAAATATTGCAGGGCAACTAAAACCCACCATCAGAGCCAATTCAGTCATATCTGCTCAGTCGTGCGACAAGATTGGGGCTTTTAGGGTAGGGAAGAAGAGAGACAAAAGTTCACTCTTCCCTGCAGAGTGCCAAGAGAGGAGGGGGACACATTTCTTCGGTGGAGCCTCTCACAGCGGCAAGTTGCTTGCTCACCATCCTTAACCTGTTCAGCCTCTCTCGCCGGTAGCGTGCGCAGGGTGGGGGTCTGCAGCCAGCCCGGGACACTTCAGAACACAAACCTGTTGGCTCTGAGTGGGCTTAGGCAGAGCCCTGCTCTTTCCTCGTGGCAGGCAATTTCGGGGAAAAGGTGGCTGCCTAAGTGCCTCGCTTGCCCCTTTTTTTTTGAGGCTGGAGTGGCTGTCTGCTCGCAGGTGGAATCCCAGACATTCGAGCTGGTTGTGCCGCTCATCATCCATCCCCCCGATATTGCTGCTCCAAATGAGCAACCTCGAACCACTTCCCTTGCAGAAAGCAAGAGGGGATGGACATGGCAGAGTTGTGAAGAATGTGACCAGTTGGAAGTGATCTCAGGGAGGGCTTAGCCAAATGTAGCGAGCTGCGAGCAAGGCGTGTGATGGAGTTAGACAGGAAACATTTTCCCTTCTCCTATACAGTGAGTTTTCCGTGTGATAAGGTTTATCACCCCTAGAATGTGGCTCTTGTGTGCTGCAGTGGAAATGCTCAAATGGTAGCGTAGATATGAGTGTGACTCACAGGGAAAGAAAGGGATGGAGTTAACCGAGGTGCCTGGGGGACAATGAAGCTTGTACTGTGTGTAGTCATGTTTTTTAAAGAGTTGCACGTGATTGGTAACTGTCGGGTGTACTTTGCTCTGTGAATTTGCAGAAAGAGGATGTTTAAATCAGTTTAGATAATGTATGTAAACAGCATAATCTTCTGCTAGACTTGTTAATGTAAGCGCTGACATTAACACGCTTCTTTACAAGACTTTAATGACTGAGAAAGTAGCAATTTTCCTTGGTGATTAAATTATATGTTTGCCGCTTATGTATGCGAGGTGTTTGTGCAAGCTGAAGGTACTGGGTTCTGTTCTTCATTTTCTAACATGGGTGTCCGGGGTAAAAATAATGTGAGGTTTGAGGGCAAGTAATATGAGTCCATCATCTTGCTTTAGCAAAATGCCATCATACATAAGCTTTTTTTTTTTGATTGAAAATTTGTGAAATTCCCCCGAGCCATAGAATTCTCAATATTTTACGTGTTTCTCTATGTGTGACTACGTACACAGAGTAGTTGAAACAGACTGGTATGCGTTGGTGTGTCATAACATATGGCATTACAAATATATCCCAGTGGTATCTGAAGGAGGAGGGATGTTTAGATACTCAGATTTTCATGCTGTTGACTGTACCTTCCTTTTCCCAGTGCTTGTGTATGTGTCTGCATTTAGAGAACTATAGATGGAGGTAGTATCTAAGAGATGAACTACTAGATCTCTGTGAACAGCTATTTTATGAATAATGTTCCCTGTTTCACTTGTCATGCTCTGCAAGTCGGTCTTTCTGAGCCACTGTAATATTTTGCATTCCTCAGAGACTTCAGACTGCTGTGATGGGTTAAATCAACCCATACAAAACAACTTTCATCTCTATTTTCCTCTTTCATAGATCTTCCCTTGCCTGAAATTATATAGTGGGAAGTTCAGGATATGCAGAATGAAGCCCTGACCTAGGAATCATTTCTTATCATGAAAAAGTAATGACAGATGTAATATTTGACTTTCATTACTTGAAAATGGATGACTGTCTTAGCTTTCCAATAGTGTATCTGCAGCTGGCTTCCAGCTCTGTTTTAGCCTGAGATAGTGGCACTTTTAGAGACAGCAAGTAGTATTTTAGGTCCCAGTTAGAGACCTTGGTGTTTTCCCCAGGTTGGTTCCACTGTCAGTGTGGCAACCAACTTCAGAAGGGGATGCAAAGAATAGCCCAAATAGCACCAAATAATTATATTGCATGTAACATATTCTATACAGTGAAACTAATCTATATAGTAGTTGTTAAGCTTATGCAGCATTACTAACACAGTAATGGTGTTGTAATTGCTGTTGTTACCTAACAGAGTGATTGCTAGAGTAGAATTGACATTTGCAACCTAGAGAGAATTCAGGTTTGTTTAGGTATAAGATGTAGATTTGAGATCTGTTCGACCCATGAGAGGTTCTGGTGCAGGAGTGTTTGTGTGCTTGAAAGCTTCACCCTCTCTTCTAACCACTGCAGCTGCCTGCTGATAAATCTGTTCCACTGTATTGCTGTTGAGTGGTGTACAAAATCCAAGCAGACTCACAGAAGTGAGCCTACAAGGCGCCACAGAAGACTTTCACCTGCAAAAGGAGATAAATATACTCTCTGGCTGAAAAGTAATTGCCCATTTAGAGCCATGGAAGGAAGAATTTAGCAGGCAGCTTGCTCTGGCTTACCAGCCCTTCTCCTGCTAATAAATCATTGTGAACAGGCAAATCAGCAAGCAAGCAACCACCTTTCTGTTTTCAAACCATATTAGGGAAATTCTGATCGAAAGCAACAAAAAACATCGTCGGGAAAACCCGAAACCTTTAAAATTTAGCATAATGTGTGGTTTTTCTTTGTTTTTTCTTCCCTTAGACCGTAAGAAATGGGTGACTGGAGTTTCTTGGGGAACATTTTAGAGCAGGTGAACGAGCAATCCACTGTCATCGGGAGAGTTTGGCTCACGGTGCTCTTCATTTTCCGCATCCTGATCCTGGGCACAGCCGCTGAGCTCGTGTGGGGAGACGAGCAGTCAGACTTTGTGTGCAACACCCAGCAACCTGGTTGTGAGAACGTCTGCTACGATGAGGCCTTCCCCATCTCCCACATCCGGCTCTGGGTCCTGCAGATCATTTTCGTATCCACCCCTTCGCTAATGTACTTCGGGCATGCTGTGCACCACGTCCGCATGGAGGAGAAGAGGAAAGAGAGGGAGGAAGCCGAGAGGCGCCAGCAAGCTGAGGTGGATGAAGAGAAGCTGCCCCTGGCTCCAAACCAAAACAAAGGCAACAACCCTGATGGAACCAAGAAGTTTCGCCTGGAAGGTACTCTCCTGAGAACGTACATCTTCCACATCATTTTTAAAACCCTCTTTGAGGTGGGATTCATAGTAGGTCAGTACTTCCTGTATGGCTTCCGAATTCTCCCCCTTTACCGCTGTGGGCGGTGGCCCTGTCCCAATCTTGTGGACTGTTTTGTCTCCAGGCCCACGGAGAAGACCATCTTCATTATGTTCATGCTGGTGGTGGCTTCTGTATCCCTCTTCCTCAACCTGGTGGAGATCAGTCATTTGATCTTGAAAAGAATCCGGAGGGCTCTGAGGAGACCAGCGGAGGAGCAGCTTGGAGAGGTCCCGGAGAAGCCCCTCCACGCCATCACGGTCCCCTCCATCCCTAAGGCCAAAGGCTACAAGCTGCTGGAAGAAGAGAAGCCGGTGTCCCACTATTTCCCTCTCACGGAAGTAGGGGTTGAGCCCAGCCCCCTTCCATCAGCCTACAATGAGTTTGAGGAGAAGATTGGGATGGGACCATTGGAAGATCTCTCCCGGGCATTTGATGAGAGGTTACCATCGTATGCGCAAGCGAAGGAACCAGAAGAGGAGAAGGTACGAGCAGAGGAGGAGGAACAAGAGGAGGAGCAGCCAGGGCCTCAGGAAGAGCCGGGGGTGAAGAAAGCAGAGGAGCAGGTGGCAAGAGATGAAGTGGAAGGGCCTTCAGCACCTGCTGAACTTGCTGCTGATATGAGACCCCTGAGCAGGCTAAGTAAAGCCAGCAGCCGGGCCAGGTCAGATGATTTGACTGTATGAAGGTGCAGGATGCGGGGAGCACATGAAAAGGAACAGGTTGAAGAGAAAAGGAGAGATAGAGAAAGAATCAAAACATATTTTTAAGCAAAGCGCTAAAAAGGCCACTTGAATATTATTTCCTTTTATGATTCTCAACTGGAAAGGTACTACCATGGTAGCTGTGCCTTATTTGCCCCATATGTCCCTGTATTTCCCTGTTTCCACATGCCAGCTCACTCCTTACAGTAATATCTATACTGGACACATAACTTATGCATTTTAAAACCTAACATGGCAGTGATACCCAAATGTCACCACTGTGATCATTATTTACTGAAAGCCTTGTGTTCCACATTTCTCTAGGAATGTGGGGAGGATCTGTCTTTCAGCCAGTGAGGGGAAAGACTGATCAACAACTGTATCTAGTCTTTCTCTTTCTGTTTCCTCCTACGGCTCACTGAGCAGATCTTCCTTTTGCTGTTGGCATGGAATTGCAGTTATTTAATTCACAAAATGAATTCTATGCTTAGCATCAACACACTAAAATACTAAGCCAAACTTCCCTTCTTTACTCAGAAAATAAAGGCAAAAGTGTTCCAAATTTCTCTGTGAATGCATATCTGAGTTAGGTAAAAATATTTTCCCTGGTCAAAAATATTTCTGCTCTTCAAGTGACATTGACAGTGGGCAAGGTTAACAGTAGCTGTCTACTAGGACTTAGCAGATGCCCAGAGATGGATTATTTGTTCCCAAGAGGGTCATCCAGCCCTGAGCCTAGTTCAGAATACTGGAAAGAATAATTTCAAGTGATATTTTTTACTTGTAACCTTGTGACTTAAAGATCTGAAGCTATATTTAGCCAAGTAAGAGGGAAAAATCTTCTGAGAAAGGAGGGGACAGCTACAGCCCCCAGAGCACATAACCAAATGCAAGCCTTCACGGTGTGATCCTGACAGGTGTTCAGTTCCTGGAGTTTCCAGGCTCCCAGGCACTCAGCAAATCTCAGGTACAGAGTCCTGAAGGCACCTGTGAACCTAAACCAGGGGTCTGGGTAACTATGTGACTTTTTAAGCTTCTAAATACAAAACTGGTCGGTCAAGTCTGAAAAGACTGATATGGTAAAAGTCTTTTGACAGCCTTTGTTTATAATTTGACAGATGGGAGCCATTCAGTGGGCTACTTCTTAATTAAATGCCAAAGTCTAGCTCAAGTAAGACAATGCCTTTCAAAAGATGATTTAGACCTTTTGTGCCAACAGATCTGTACAGAACTCTCAGAGACTCAGAAAAATCTTTTTTTACAGAAGGCAGAAAATGATGTGCTTGCAAATGTTTAGATGTCTAATATAGGTTTCTAATTTTAGGACTACAGCAGCAACTCTTGGCTGGGACAGCGCAGCAATGCGTTCAAAAGCTTCAGGTTAACAGCTATGTCTCCCCAAAACTGAGCCTCATGCCAAAAAAGTGCAGGTATGCACTCTGCTCTGCTCTGCTCTGCAAACCTCAGACCCTGCCATCTCAGCAAATTCTTTCTGCTGGGCTGCAGCCCATCCCATTGTTCCCAGGACAGGCTCTAATCCAGGTCAGGGAAAAAAAGGTCTTTGGCACAATGCATCAAACTCATCCCGCCATTAGCTAGAAAAGACCCCTGCGGCCTCCTATTGTGGCAGGTCTGACTCAAAGCCCAGGGAAGGCAAATGGGTGTCTGTGAGAGCCCTGGGTAGGCTTGGGCCCGGCCCCAGCCCCAGAACAGTCAGTCTTGTTGCTCCTGATGCCACCCCTTTGGTGGAGTTCCCTGCCTGGCCACGCAGCCACGGAGGTGGCTGGACTTCACTGCTGAGTGATGATAAGCTGTACATATGTAGAAAGTTTGTAGGGTGCATTGGGATTCTTCAGTGCCACAGAGGTGCCATGTGGTTGGGTTTTTTTTTTTTTTTTTTGGGTTTTTTTTTTTTTTTTTTTTTTTAACTATTCATCCTTTTGCTCCTCTTGGGCCTGTGTATTTTTCCAAGGTTTGCAGCCTGAGGTCAAAACCTTTATTCCTTAGGCAAAGGCTGTTGAGTGTCCTTCCTTGTGAAGAAAGACTGGAAGGTCCCTCCTCAGTTTTGGGAAAGAATATGACAAAGCAACATATGCAGAGAGAGAGAGCCTGGAGGCTACCATTTATCCACTCCCTTAATACAGAAACAGGAGAACTGTTATCACAACTAAGGAATGAGAATGTTTTTCAGCAGGAAGAGTCCACTGTGCCCTGTTCAAGATACGAGAACTAAAGAAAGGGCTAAGATTTAGAGGAACAACACAATCACCACACTTACACTACATGAGATCTATTTTATTTTCTCCATAGAAAGAGATAAGAGAGTTTGAATGATTCTAAGAATCAACCAGCCCACTTGTTGAAGGGGATTAGAAACATACCTTCCTGCAGGTAAAGACCACAACCTTGTAACAGCTTAGTATGAGGTATCTGCATCAGAGCATCTGACCTTTCCAGATACCAAGGTACTGGACTGGCTGAATCACACTCACCCCTGTTGACTTCTAATTACTTGACAATTCCACTCCTGATCTCTGACATTCATACATTCATTAGACTACAGGACTACTTAAAGATGAGTGCTTGCTCATCAGGAGTACACTGTTCACAACATAGCTGTCAGGAGGGGCAGTCTTTAATCACCACAAGTTAATTATGTCCTTTTTCACTGGACAGCCTCAGTAAAATGCACCATGTGCAGTGTACTCCATGGACACTGTAGCTCTCTCACAGCTGCCACAGGAATGCTCCTTTCTTCCCCCGGGTCCCAACAGCACAAGAAGAAGTTGGCATTTTCCTCCTGCATCCATTCAACTGCTTCTTGATTTTTTTTATTTTTTTAAAGCCAGTTTTCAAGTACTTTGCCTGGCTGGCAGTGAATCTATAGCCACCAAGCATGGCCCACAGCATCAGGACAGAGCTGCTTGGCAAACGGGGCAGGAACAGTCTGGTCTTCTGGCACTCAGCCTCATCTCTGCAAGGAAATTACTGTGGGACTGTCAGCAAGTTATTCTTCCTTCTTGTGCAATTGGGAATCATTTTCTACCTTACAATGATGATGTGAGGCCTGACGTGCTAATTACAGAAAGAGAGGTCCTTGGATGGAAGGCCCTACAGATGAGCAAAGGATTATTGCTATTTCTGGATGTGAGAGCACATAAATGTGCTTTATTCCCTCTCAATGAGACAAACTTAATTGTTTATTCAAGAAATTCCTAGTGAAGTTGTATAACAGCCTCAGAGCTGTGGATTCAGTGTATGATTCTACTCAAAAAATAACTTAGCAAAACATAGAGATATATATGATGAATGGGGAATATTATATCCTTGGGAAGGGGGAAATCACTGGACAATTAGAGCCATGCCTGGATCATTTAAAGGTGTGTTTACCCCTTTAGCTCCCTGTGCAAATAAATTCCTAACTGATCACATGGCTCTCTGCAAGGAGCATAAGGTGCAAGTGTCAAAATCACCAAAGAAGGTGAAAGTAGAAGAGCAAGGTAGTCTCTTAGTTTACAATAGCATGTGGGGGTTGGTGTTCTCTAGTGTCTAGAGCAGTGGACCTAGGATAATAATCTTAGATTTATTTCCAGCTCTGCTTCTGACTTGCTGTGATAATCACTTTACCTCTCAGTGCCTGTTTTCTCCACCTGTAAAATAGGTGTAAGAATTTCCACCTACCTCACAGGGATGTTGTGAGGCTTCCTTAATTCTGTTTGTAAAGTAAGTAGGAATGATCTGATGAAAAGCACTCCTGAAATGCATGGTATCCTTGTTATTTCTTGGCAGAACTGCTAAATTGGGTAATATATGACTCCTCGATCAGAAGGGTGGTAGTTTGGAAATGTGAACATTGCACTGCAGTGACAACATTAACATGGATGTGGATTTGCCACGGGTAAAAAAGACTTTATTGATTCCCTCACCCATCTCTCCCACCTTAGCCAAGGCCATGTATGAAGCTGTGGTGACAGTGTGATGATGTGGACCCCTCTTCTCCATCCCCAGCGTCCACTCTGGGGCAGCACTTGTGCTTAAATAAGGCAGTTCCTGGAGTACTTGGTTCAGGTTGGTGGAGCTCTGACAGTTTTAAGGTGCTTGCAAGGCATGTGGGAGAGGGTTGGATCATGCAGAATATTGCTGGGCTTCTGTTTTAAACCATTCAAAGACCAACACCCACAGTCTCTCAGTGCTGAAACACAGTGAGGTGCAGATTCCTCCTCCTGCAGGAGAGGAGAGATTTGGGGGGAATCTCTGCTCTCTAGGTCTGTGTGGGCATCAAATCTACTTACTGACAGGGGAAGTCCCATCTCTCCTGCTGCTCAGTAACTCACTGACTGTGCAGTTTTACATTTAAAGAGCGGCTGTGTCACACAATGCTGAAAAAAAGGTGGCAGTTTGCTGTTTTGTATAGAAAATGGCTTTTCAGGCTGACAACCGAAAGTAATCCTAGCCTAGGCTTAGTTTTGTTTAGCAAAGGCAGGAACATCAATGAGTACTACACTAAAGCCTTCCTGTAAGCCCAAGGCAGCTGTGATGAAACAGTATATGGTGCCAGATTTCCTGAGGGCCAGGGCTGGATAAATGTGCCAAAATCAGGGGACTTGTCGAAGAATTGGAATAATTTTTTCCCCCAACAGAATGACATTGCCATTACTTGGGCTCTGTGTGTGCTGTACCTTTTAACATGGCTCAGGAAAGGCTTCTTGCCAACACCAAATGTGCTTACACAGCTGAGCAGTAACCATGGCAGGCGAATATGTGTTGGCTTGCCAAGACATAGCCTGGCACACAATCCTTTCCTTGCCACTAGCTTGGCACCAACCTATTTCAGTAGAAGAGGCAAGACTTTTGTATCTGTCAACAACTCAAGCTTTACTCTCAGCAGCCTGCTGTACAAAGAGACACAGGAGGTTTGTTCAGTCTGGAGAGAAGGGGGCTGAGGGCATTGGGAGCCCTAAGTGCTTTCTTCAGGTTCCTAAGGGGGAGGAATTCCAGGGAAGATGGAGGCAGACTCTTGACAGAGGTGCACAGCAAAAGACCAGAGGCAACAATCACAATGAGCAGCAAAGGAAAATTTTTACGAAAAAAGCTCCGACAAGGAAAAAACTTGTTCAAACGGAGAGTGGTTCAGCACTAAAGCAGGTGCCCAGAGACATGGTGGGATCTTCATCCTTGGGGGATGAAGCGTGGCTGGGAAAAGCAATGAGCATCCTAATGTGTATTGAGCTGAAGGTTGGGCCAGGTGATGCCTTCCAGCCTGAACTATCTATCCCATGAGATATCCCAAGCTGAAAGGTCAGTGCAGCCACTGCATGGTGGAATGACACATGTAGGGCACTTCCTGCCTGCTGGGGTGCTCTGGTAGAGCTGGTTCTGGCTGTCCCAAAGGCCACACCACCTCCCCAGGCACCAGCAGAGGCCAATGCACACACAGAGTCAGCTGTTCAAGTGTTCAAGGCCAGGCTGGATGGAGCTCTGAGCAGCCTGGTCTGATGAAAAGTGTCCCTGCCCATGGTGGGGGGTTGGAACTGGATGATCTTCAAGGTCTCTTCCAACTCAAACTACTCTATGATTCTGTGATTCTATGAGCTGGTGTTTGGTAGCTACGAGAGCTGCTTGAGGCCAGAATTGTGTTGTGTAACTGGTTTGGAAAAAGCATTATAAATAAAGAAAAAAAAAAAAAAAAGAAAAAGAGTATGCTTGTCAACAGATAAAATCATGGAAATATAGCAGCTTAGGTCTTTCCATATTTTAACTTCAGCGTCAAGTGTGCCTTTAAATCCATCTGAAAGTGCACAGGACTGCATTTTAACATTCTGTCAACAAAAACCTGTGTGTTTTAAAGCTTGCTGATCTGGGATGAAGCAGCACTGAATAGAAATGGTGATTACAGAGCTACTGACAGAACATTTTGCAAAAAACAAAGACTGTTGGCCTTTGCCTTGCTAGATCCAGCTTGGTACAGTGAAAGCAAAACAGACATTTATTGGCTTCCAAGGTGGAAAAGCTATATAAAAAAATGCTCAGGTAAGTTTTTCAATACATGTTAGCTCACAAAAGAGTCATAGACAACCCTGTAAAGGAATCCATGAATTGCCAGTGAACATCATCACCTGAACTCATCAAGAATAAACTCAAAAGAAATGCAGAAATCAGAACGATGTGGGAATGCTTCCAGCTTCAGAGTTCTTGTTTATGAAAACCTCTGGAGAGATGAGAAAATGGGTGGCTGGCTGCCAGCTAAGGCTATTTGTCATAAATATGCCTCATAGCACCTTCTGGAAACCTGTGTGATTTCTAAACATACTCTTGGCCAAACCCCATGATTTAATTCAATATACTGCACCTTCCAGCTTTACTTAAAAGGCTTGATTTTGGTTCTCTCTACAAACTGAACATAAAATAGCCTTGTTCATTATTATATGTGGAAGCATAACTAGAGCTGAGAAGCTGCTTTTGTACCTGTGGAGGGCCATGGACTCTTCTCCCCACACATGCACATCAGCAACTATCTAAAGACGAACAGCACAAAATAAATTTCCCATTTTCTTCTCACACATTTTGTCTTTCCTGAAGGAGGAGTCCTGGGGCTGAGAGGTGGGTGTGGGGCTGGGTTTATCCTGTAGGAATTATCTCATTCCCTGTGTTTCTCCCAAGGCCCAGGGATCAGTAAGCAGACGCATGTTTCAAGCCTATTTCCAAACACATGCAAAGATGAAAGTTTAAGACCTATGACCAAACTCTGCCTTGTTTTTCACTCTTGTGTGGAAGTTGAGTTGCCAAGACAAAAACAAGAGCAGAATTTGGCTCTGTGTAACTTATTTTTAAAGGATTTCCTTTTAACCTCAATCTCTAAAAGGCAACCAACAGCTAACCTTGCCCCACAACCTACCAACATAGAACAAAACAACCACAAATCCTTCTAAACTCAGGAATCTCATCACTTTAGGAAAAAACAGTTTCTAAGTAGCAGATACAGAAAGAAAGGACAAGCAAGGCCTGATCTCAGCTCTGCATTAACTGGCAGTGATACCAGAAGCTGTAAAAGTCTCAGACCAGACACAATAACCTGCTCCTTCAGTTCATTTCACTGTGAAAGCTGAATGCTTCCTTCTCTTTGCAATGCTGCAGACAAGGAGACAAATTTCAAATCAAGAAGTCTGAGAGCAAGACAGAAAGCCAAACAATCAGAGACTATGGGAGTAATCTGGTGACTCGGCACAACCAAACACAGATTGTTTTCCTAGTGAAATGAGTTGTAATGAATAAAGTTTCTTGATTTTCAGTCAGCAGGGGCTCTGTGCTTTGTTAAACTCACAACTTGATTCTTCCCTTCCTGTTTGTTATTCTGAATACAAAGAGTTTTGAGTGCCAATGGTTAGAATCATAGAATAAGAATCATCGAGGTTGGAAAAGATCATCAAGTCCAATTGCCAACCCAGCACCATCATCAAACCATGTCCTCAAGTGCCATATCCATGTTTTTTAAGCATTTCCAAGGATGGTGACTCCATTGCTTCCCTGCACAGTCTGTTCCAATGTTTTACAACCTTTTCTGTGACTATTATTTTTTCCCTAATGTCTAATCTAAATGTCCCCTGGTGCCACTTGAGGCCATTTCCTCAAGGTGTGTTTCTAAGAGGAAAAAAGAAAAAGATTCAGACGCCATGAAGGTCAAGTGGGAACATGACTGTGACATGAAGGATTGGATCTCACACCGATAGCCATCAGGAAATTCCCTGTCTGCACTTTTGCTTCCCTTCTGGCCCCGTTTCTTGATATATTGTAATTGCAAGGCCTGGAAGGCATCCACAGCCCAGTTCTCTGTGTGGAGGAAGGATGGAGAGGGCTCCATGTGGGAGATTAATCTCCCCTTAGGGGGGAAGATGTGCCAGGAGCAGTTGTGGTGTGCCATGAGCCGCTCACTGCTGCCCTGCTCCTGCATTTACAGCAGTGGTAAAATTGCAGAGTCACAGAATTATTCGGGTCTTTAAGACACCTTAAAAATCATGCAGTTCCACAGCCCTGTCATGGATGGGACATCACCCACTCGACCAGGTTGCTCAGAGCTTCACCCAACCTGGTCTTAAACACTTCCAGAGATGGTGCATCCATGTCTCTGGGAAACCTATTCCAGTGCCTCACCACCCTCACAGTTAAGAATTTCTTTGTAATGTTTAATCTCAACCTGCTCTCTTTCAGTTTGAATGCATTCTCCCTTGTCCTGTCACTCCATGCTGTCGTACAAAACCCCTTTCCACCTTTCTGCAGGCTCCCTTTAGACACTGTAAGGCCGCAATTAGGTCACCCCTAAGCCGTCTCTTTGGCAGGCTGAGCACTCCTAATTTTCTCAGACTTTTGTCACAGGAGTGACAATTAACTCGGTGGCTTCCTCTGGACTGGTTCCACCAGGTCCATGTCCCTCCTGTGCTGGGGTCGGTGTTCACCCTCCCCTTCTTCCTGTGCCTCGCACACCACCTTCTGCTCCCAGGCCAGCATGGGTGCCCTTCCTAGGGGTTTTGAGGGCAGCAGCAGCGCTGAGTTTGGAAGGAGCGGGCGAAGAGCTCAGACTCGCAAACCCTCCCCTCTCAATTCCCTCACACGGGCCCCGCCATGCTCCCTCCGCTGGGGCCGCCGGGGGGCGGAGCTTGCGCCGTGGCCCCGCCCCTCTGGCCCCGCCCCCGAGGCGAGGAGGGCGGGGCGCCCACCCCTGTGCGCGCGTCCCCGCGCCTGCGCGCCGCCGCCACCGGAGCCGGAAGCGCGGCGGGGCGGAGCGGAGCGGGCAGCGTCGGGCGCCGCCATGAGTTTCCTCATCGACTCCAGCATCATGTTCACCTCACAGGTACCCAGCCCCCTTCACCGCCGCTGCGGCGCCGCGCCTCCGGCCGGGAGAAGGGCGAGGGAGCGGGGAGGTCCCGCCGTCACCGGGCTCCCCTCTGCCTGCGCCGTGCCGGAGGAGCGCGCGTCTCCCCGCGCGGGGGCGCGCGCACCATCAGGGGCGGCCGGGCCGAGCTCCGCTTAAGTGTAAATTTAAGTTTCTCCAGGTTTCTCCAGTTGGAACAGATAGGGAAGTTCATCTTGCAGGTCTCTGCTGAGTCCTCGGTTTATTTCTGGTATTTCTCAGCGAGGTTGATCCTAGGCAGTTGGACCAGGGGAAAACGCGTTTAAGTGGATCACAGGGATCTGATCTAAGCTTCTGAGCTGGTGTGAAAGTTTAGTTGTGTAGTGATGAGGGAAGGGAACCTTTCTCCTCTCAGCAGCAGGTGGTTGTCTTGGATAAACTTCAGTGCTCACCCCTAATTCCTCATAATTTTCAGGACAGCTTTTGGCCGTTTCTTAGAAGATCAGTGCCCTGCCATTTGGTAATGCTTTAATTTTTTCTTAAAACATGCTTTTTCACTCTTGGTGGCTTGAGCCTAGCTTTGGTAGTGTTAACAATTCACCCAGAACAAAAACTCCCAATTTTTGCTTTGAGTTCTCAGCTCTAACTTATCTAATATCTTTTCTTTCATTTCTGATGGCAGCTTTGAATCCTCTCATCATCTTCAGTAGTACCAAGTTAGATGTTCAAGTCTCTGCATGTAATTGTCAAATGCTCAAGATTTTGCTAAGTTTACATGTCACATTCACCTGCAGTGTCTTGGAGTGTGAACTTTTACAAAAACGTCTTTTTTTGCTTTTGTACAGTCCCTAACACAAGGGGAGTCTAATCTTCACTTTTCTGTGCTTCTCGTACTTACTTATCTCTTTATCTTCTTCTCTTACTTACTTCTTTTTAAAGAATTTGTCTCTACCTTTTTCCACCTTCCCACTGTTAAATGTGGAATTACTTTATGTAGATCACATTTGCTTATCACTCTTCTTTAACTTATGACCTGTAGATAGGAGGTTTACAGAATATCTTTCCTTTTTGCTAGCAGCAACTTTAAAGTCTGAAGTCCTCCTCAAACAAGTTTTGCCAGCTGTTACAAATCACTCATTCGACCTCATTCCTATTTCAGTTGTTCTTTCAAGGCAGCTGCGTTTGATCTTCTTGCCCAACATTCCAGGTATTCCTTGTCTGTAAATCATGTTAGTGTGTTACCTTTGCCACTGTGGTTACTCCTGATTGCAGGGGAGTGATCCACAATAATTCCTTTGCTTTTGTCTTGGAATATTTCCCATCTCCAAGGCAGGGTGGGCAGAAAGCTCTGGCCTTTTTCATGTGCTCTGAGGAGATACACTGACTGTGTTTGATGTCTGACACATACTGAATTTTGTCTTTGCCTTGGTCAAAGCTACTTCTGTAAAAAATACTAAGTATTTCCCGAATTCTCTTTTTGCTTGGGTTCTTTTAAATCATTACACTCCCTTTCAGTCTTATGAGGAATAGATGGGGCTACCCAGGGGAGGCCTGACAACACAGCCTCCTTTTATTCTCTGAAGACAGGTAATTGCAATTTTGGCTGCCTTGTTCAATTTGTGTTTAATTCATTTAAGTCATCTGCAAAATAGCTGTGGTATTAAGTTGATCCCTTCAGGAGGGTGGAGAGACTTAAACAAATTTTGTAATGTGCTTTCACAACCACTGAAATACAAAGTGTTACTGGCTTTTTTTCTGCTTCACCCACCTTGTCCATGTGGCTTTCTGCAGCTCCAGATTGTGGTTTGCCATTCAGCACTGCCTTCTCCCCACTTAGAGATGCTTGTAGCACCTTTCACCCACAATGTGTCAGTGTCTAACCAGACCTCTACGAAAAATTCACATGCACTTCTTGTCTACAAGAAACAGCAGATGTTTTTATCAAATTTACTCATCCCTACAAGATGTATATGTGGTGGACATTGAAGTGTTTGCTTTGCCTCAGTTTCTGTATTTCCTGTAAAAAAAACCCATAGGCTTTAATTCTGTAGATTGCAAGAGTGAAACAAGAATCAATAGTGCAAAGGATTCTGGCAGGCCAGGAACTGAGGAATTCTGAGAATTTAGGAACACCAAACTCTGCTGTATTGACTAGATCTTTCTTAAGGCCATAGCCTTTTATGTCTGCTACACTTGGATATCTAAAATACCATTTTTTCCATGGTGCCATGGAAAATTTTAATCTTACGGATCTTGAGTACTTTGGGTTAGCTCTTTTCCTTCCATTTGTTTAATTTACAGTCAGCAGTGCAGTGGGTTTGTGTTTGGCAAGTTGCAGGATGCAAATGTTGAGTGCTTCATCTCTTCTGCAGGTGCTGTTCTTTGGATTTGGGTGGCTCTTCTTCATGCGAAAGCTCTTCAAGGATTATGAGGTGAGAAGGAACCTTTCATTACAAGTCTGTATCTTAAAAAATTACAATTATAGAAATATTTTAAAAACTGTATTTAGCCTTATTCCTCTCTTTAATTCCTTTTATCTTATCTGCAGTTGCTTTCTTTTTAATTTCCACTTGTGCTTCTATTTGAAAGACTCCTAGATATCCGAGGACATGGGTTCTCCTGTGGCCACTGAAAGTTTCCATACTGGCTACTGTTAAATAAAAAGAAATATGGAGGAGATACAGGGGTAATAGGAAACTGAGAGAGCTGTTTTGCCTTTTGTCCTAGTAAGCCCACCTTATATAAAGTGATTTTTAGAGACAAAATCAAATCCAGTGGTTAACTTTAAACTCAGTGAGATGTGTAAGTTGCAGCTGAATTGTTTGTGAGGCAGCTTAGATGGGATTAAAATGCCATTCTCTTAGCCATAGTGGAGTATGAGATTGTAGTCTCTCAGGGATGGTTTAAGTGCAAGCCAAATTCAGACCCCAGCAGTTTTTCTGATGTGGATTTTGTTTTTAAAGCTAAGGTTAATATCAAAGAGTTCTCTTAGTTTATGAGTTTTCCCTCTGTTTCCCAAGAAGCTTTTGGCTTCCTCCTGAGCAGATAAAGAGCTTGGTGCCTTTCAGCAAGAGACCCAGTTGTGGGCCATTATACCTTATGATTTGTTTTGTTATCTGAGGGATATCAGGATGCTATTCCAGAAATGTAAGTGCCTGATGTCTGTGGATTGTTCTCTGCATTGCAGGTGCGACAGTATGTGGTCCAGGTGATCTTCTCTGTGACTTTTGCCTTCTCTTGTACCATGTTTGAGCTCATCATCTTTGAGATTTTGGGAGTGCTGAACAGCAGGTGAGTCTGGGAGCCCACTGGGGACTGGTCTACCTTGTGCTCTGCAGCACCTTCAGTCTAACTTCTTAATTAGTGGATTAGTCTTGGATGGAAGAAATCATGGGAGAGAACTGTCAACAACTCAATTAAGATGTTTGTGCAGCAACATTTGTTTATTTGACAGAACATGGGGACTAGTAGCCATAAGCTTCCAGTTTTCCATGCAATTAATAATTGGTCTGGGTCCTTAGGGCAAGGCTTAGGTCTTGGACTTTTCTCCATTTGTGAAGTTAAAAGAAATGATTTCTTTTATGGAAGTATTGTAAGTCTTCAGATCATGCTAAGAGCACTTTTCAGATGCTAAAGACTACAGAAACTTTAAGCACTGATTTTTCTTTGGTGGTCAGAGGAGTGAATAAGATGTGAAACTAATTGTGGAGTGAAAGCTATGTCTGTAACAGTACAGGATTTGTGAATCAAAGGTGAATCCCCGCTTGACAATAGGGTGGGGACTTCTACATAAAGGTGGTGTTAAAATTTTTCTTCTTTGGAAGTCAGTAGGAAAGAGAAGATAGAACCATAACATGTAGAGGCTAAGCTGAGTTTCTTCTTATTCTGTCTTATCATACAAGTATAAGAGAGCAGTCAAAGGGGTTGAAAGGCAAGAAGCACAGAGCAGATGAAAGGTAATGTTAGTTCTGTATGCTGTTAATATGTGGGGCTGGTAGCCAGAAAGATCACTGAGGAGAATGCTTTTATGAGCTTCAATAAAGGGCTAGACTTCAGTATCGATGAAAATGTTTGCCTCTCAATCAGTTAGGGAAGAAGAAATTATGAGGATCCTTGTCAGTTTTTCCTGGGAATAAAAAGGATATGAGTTAATGTTGGGAATGGGGACATGTATTTTTCTGTTCAAGTAAAGTAAAAGGTCATTTCAGCCAAGATGAATCTCACCTGTGTTTGTCTACTCTAATTTGATCAGAGTATGGTCATGTTGATTTGTATATGTGTTTATAAAACCTTGCTTTGGAAAGTCTTGCAGATGAGACAATTCTGAAGTGAAACATGATGAATTATCAACCTTAAGTATTTTTAGTCTTTTCAATATGGATTAGCTCTTTTTTGACTCAGCTGTTCATTAGAAAATTAATTACTGCTTATACTTAGTTTTCATTTAGTGTTCTACCAGATGAGCAGTCAGTCACATGAATCGTTCTGCAACTGTTATTAGTCACCATAAAAAATACAGTATTTGATAAAATACCTAGCATGGTTTTCTAGATAGTTGTTTAGTTTTAAATACACATTCTTGACCTCTGTATTTAAAAATAAAACCAAACAAAACGCCTAACCAAACAACTCCCTCTCCTCTACCCTAATAAAAAAAATCGAGAATATTCTATATACTAAGCCAATAGTTTTCATTGCTTGATGTAGCTGAAAATATTTCACTGACATGCAGTTTTCTTTGAGAAATTTGTTGCATTATGATATCGTGCTAATCAGTATTTTGGCTTTATTTCAGCTCTCGATATTTTCATTGGAAGCTGAACCTGTGTGTCATTTTGCTCATCCTGATCTTCATGGTGCCCTTCTACATTGGTTACTTCGTTGTGAGCAATATCAGATTATGTGAGTACTTGGTTTGTGGCAGGAGAGCTGCTAATTTGAGCATAGGAATACAAATGAGAAATAATTTTGGTCACTGTCCTTGTACCTCCCTCCTTGCTCTGGGTTTGTTCTGGCTAAATACCTTCTCTTTGGAACTTTATGCTGTATCATGAACCATTCATTGAACAGTCAGGAAATGCTTTACATGACCCCAGCAAATGCTGCTTTTATTCACGGGTTGCAACAAAGTTGAGCACTTCAGAGTAGTATTTGTGGGATTTGTTCCTTTGCAATTTTAAGCTTGCAGCCAAACTCTGCAACCCTTGGCAAGGCTGTGTTGTTCTGCTGGGGGATAAAAGAAATGAGGCAGAGAAGCTCAATAAATCACTTCTGAAGCAGAAAAGCTCAGTAAATTACTTTTGCTGGTTTTGTTTCTGCTGTCTGGATGAGGCCTCTTCCATGGGCTAATGGACACTTAACCCTTGAACTGTTCATACTCATCACTCTGTTGTGTGAAGCTTAGGCATATAGGTTGGGAATATTAAATGTGTAGTTTAGCCAGGAAGATGAAATATTTAAGATTCGTGTTCCAGACCACACAAGAAAGAAGCAATGAAGTGGTCCCGTGTGGAGCCTTGTGGAAGGTGAAGGGGTGCACACTGCAAGTTGTAGCTCTGCCAGGTGACACCTGCTTTGGCCACCTGTTCTCAAAGTAGCATTTAGATCAATGTGAAAATGTTGCAAGCTATAAAAAGCCCTAAAGGAAGAACCTATTTTAAACACTCTCTTTTTCCTCTCCATTAGTGCACAGACAGAAACTACTTTTTGCTTGTGTTGTGTGGTTGACATTCATGTATTTCTTCTGGAAGTTGGGAGATCCGTTTCCTATCCTCAGCCCAAAACACGGTGAGTTTCATTTTCTTGCTGATTTCTTCCCTCCTGCAAATAGGCTTTGTTATTTCACGTTTTATTTTGGAGCTATTATTATCTCAGCTCTGCAGCTGAGACTGCAGAAAGTAATTCCTGCAACTGAGGGTCTGCTCTGCTTTGAAATCTGGAATGTGAAGGTTGTCAGACTGACAGAAATGGCTGGATACATCTGGATTATTTTCATTAGTATTCTTTCAGTACCACTGGAAAACTTGAAGGAACTAAGTCCTAACTGAATTTAGACTATGTAAGGACATGGTGTACTTTTGAGGACACAGAAACTTTATCTCCACAAAAAGTTGATCGCAATTTTTATTCGCTTACTTCTTTCTATCATGGAGACTAAACCTAGTTTATTTAAGAAGCAGATCAACAACTAGTCCTTCTGACTCTTTTTTCAGTCAGGTTTTTCTTTCTTGTGGCTGAAATCAGATGAGTTTAACATGAGTGACAGTCCAGTTGTGTCCAAAACACAGCAGTGTGCCTAAACTCCAGAGCTGCACAGATTGTAGCCAGCAACGGGCCTGGCAGTTGTGCTGGCTTTGGTACAGATTGCTGCTGTGCCTGAGCCCAGAGGCTGTGCAGTTGCATGGGACTGGAGTGTTAGTTGGTAAGTGCTGCTGGATGCCAGAGCTGTTTGTGTGCAGAATTAGCTTGGGTGTCTCTGTTGTGGTCGTGAGTACTTACAGTGTGAAGATACTGTGTGCATTTGGGCTAGTTTGGGTGCAGCAGAGTTAGCATGTGCCTGGCTGTGCTGAAGGATTTTAATGCTGTTAGAACCAGACTATTTGTCACCTTTGTTACCTGTGTAACTTATATAATATTGTCTTCCTATTTCCCCTGCACTGGAAAATTGTTTGGGTCTTGTTCCCAAAAGGTGAAATTGAATCCGTTTGATGAAAATTGGTGAATATGTCTGTCTGCATACAAAATGCTCAGCTTAGTCTTTCTGTTCTGTGGGAACCTGCTTGACTCTGTACTCACATGAGAAGTTGAAGGATACCAACTTGTGTAGGGTCTGCTCACCCTTTCATCTGTGATCCTAAAAGTCTCGTAAGAGAAAATGTTTGTCTGTGTTTTATAATTGTGTCATTTGCCTCTGAAATCCAGCAGCTGATGTATAGTGCAGATCCCTCTGCCCAGTGTTCCATTGCCAAGAAAAACTTGTATCCATTGTGAGCTGCAGAAGGTGCTTGAGTTGGCAGAGTGTAATAATCCAGTGGAAACTTAGCCATGGGGTTTGGGTAATCCTCTTTAGGTCACCAAAAGGTTCTGGGAGGCTGTGTAACACCTGCAGATTTCCAGAATAGGTAATAGGGTACTCTCTGTTTTTAATTGTACTTTACAGGGTGTGATACCTCCACTTAAAAGTTTTACAGTGCCTTATCCTACCAGGTGTAGACATGAGGTTAGAGCAAAGGATTCTGCATATTTATTTCCTGCTGTATTGTTGGGATGCTGCTGTCCTGCATGTACAGACAAGGCTGCTGTGCATTTCATCAGGGAGTGGTGATCCAGTTCAGGCAGGTGGGGATGGGATGGGGATGGCAGTGTCCTGCAGCTGAGAAGTGCCACCATTGAGCAAGGGCTCCCTGGAACTACAACTTATTTAACAAACCTGGGTTTGGGAGCTCATAGTAGAGGGAAGGCTGTGCTTAATGACACGCCAGTACTCTAATAAAGCTCTTGCCTTTATCTGAGTTGATGGAACATTGATTCACTTTACATGTGAGTTTCATGGGGAAGCATTGCTCCAACCAGTGGAATATCATGTCATTTTGAAGGTACCTCTGTTTCAAGTGCTGCAGTCTGACAGTGTATGGGGCAAAAGGCCAGTGTATTGTAGCACATTCTGTAGCTCCTGTAAATCTCTGTGCAGCTGCACATGACTGGGTGTCTCGGTTTCCCTTTGTGAAGTCTTTTTGCCTTGTTTTCATCATTCATTCCACTTCTCTGAAGCATGAAATGTGGCTTGGAGCTCAGCCATCTCTGCTTTGCAATCGTATAAGCTCTAAATGTGCTGTGTGTGGCAGCTGCTCTATAACCAGCTCCCTAAAAAGCGACTGGTGTTTACTACACATGGCACTGTGTCCTGGGAAGGCAGGTTGAGATCTGTGTTTAAGAATAAATGCAGCTTCAGTGCTTGGTGATGGTTACAGCACAGGCTTATGTTCATGTTGAATTACATATTTTAGAGTCCACTTGGTGCTCAGGTAGAAGACCTTGTTGGTGATCTCCTCAACAACGTGTTTGTGTCAACCAGATGAACACTGAACAGCCAGGAGCAGCTTAAGCTTCTCAACTCCACTGTCCTACAAGCACAGCTTGTATCTGATCTGGAGGGGTCATTTCTAATGGAATGGGGGTTCAGACATTTTTAGGCCAGTTTGCCAGGACCAACTGGTTTGGTAATAATTGCTGATAATTGCAGAAGTGTCTTTATGGAATGCACTCCTTTATAAGTGCCTGGTGGATGATCTCTTTTCCCACTTCAGCAAATGGTAAATGTATTTTATTAGTTTGGAACCAAAATATTGCTATTTAGTCCTCTCCACATATTTATATATATGTCTTAAGTTTCTTCACATCTGGAGTTCCCCATTCCTGCTTCTAATCATGGTAATGTGATTTCTGAGGGAGACTTCCTACCCCTTTCTTCTCCTAGTCCCTGACTGTCCTTCCTGGGGTCATTGCAGTGGGAAGGCAGTCAGATCAATTAAGCAGCTCTGTGTTATGTTAGGAAGGCACCAAGTGTGGAGCAGAGTGAAGAGAGCAAGGTTGCTGATGCCATATTTTTCCCTCCCTCAGGAATCCTGTCTATAGAACAGCTCATCAGCCGTGTTGGTGTGATTGGGGTGACACTCATGGCTTTGCTGTCAGGATTTGGGGCTGTCAACTGTCCATACACTTACATGTCCTATTTTCTCAGGTAACTGCAGCCTTATGAAGTAATTGTCCTGCTTTTTGAGGTTATTTTTTTTGCTTTTCCTGTAGTATTATTTCAAGTTTTTTTGTTAGTTTTTTTTCTGAATCTAGCTGCTGTCATGTCTGGATGCTAAAATAATTTCCATTGCTGCTGCATATTCCCCTTATACAGGCTTTTCTTTGTCTCATGTGCACATCTCCTCTGAAATGGGGTAGCAGGCCTAATTGGGAGTCTTTATTTTGCAGGAACGTGACAGATGCAGATATTCTGGCTCTGGAGAGACGGCTCCTCCAGACTATGGACATGATTGTTAGCAAGAAAAAACGGTGAGAGAACAACAGTAGCACGAAATTATTTATCTCAAGGATTTGCAGTCAGCGTGGTACAAGATGGTTCTTGAAGTGGTATAAGATGGATTTTGAAATCTGAATTGGGTTGAGCTGTGTGGTGTTTTGTTCTGGCCTGATACATGACTGTTTTAACACTAAGCAGTGCCCTTTGTGGCTGCAGTGGCACAGATTAGGCTTCCAAGGCCGTTTGTAACTCTCTGCTGGCAGCATAACTAATCTGTGGGATGGGCACCTTTCTCTCCTGCCAAGTCAGGGACCCTTAGACCACTACAGCTGGCTCTTACTTGTGGTTTCAGGTTTGTACATATGGTAGATCCTAATCAAAGCTGAAGCAGGGTAGTGAACTGGTGTGGACATAGCTATATTCTTGCAAAGAGCAAGGTTTGTGTTGCTTAAGTTTTGAAGAATTGCAAAACATTGCTAATGTGGATACTGTAGTGCACAAGTGTGCCATCAGAACTCTGCTGGCATTGGTTTAGGTTATTACATGTCCCTCAAGCTAAAAAAACCTACTTTCAGAAACAATGTAATTTCATTTACACTGAAAAGATTTTTGTCTGCATATTTCATGTCAATATTACATATTTCACGTCCTGCTAGTAGTGCAGAATGAAATCCAGTTACTGGAGTCACTTCACAGGTTTGACTGTCTGACCACCAGTCTCCCAGACTTTACTTTTGGTGCCTTAATGTTTCAATGGAAGCTTTTAACATTTGCAGGGGAGCTTTTAGATAGCCTAACCTTGCCAAATTTATCACCATGTGTGTATCTGCTGATGAGTATTCGCTGATGGAAGTGTAGTTAAAGCATAACCTCCTTCCCCTTTGAAAATATTCAGTGGTGAACAGCTGTTAACTCTGTATTTGTGGTCATGTGTGAGATGGTAAGTAGTGAGAGAATTTATTTACTCTCACTAATTGATTTAATTGACTGGAAGTACACTAAAAGACTGCCCTTGGAGTTAAAAGATAGTGCTGTTTCTGACTCTGCTCTTTTGTTTTGTACAGTGGTTTTGGGCTTTTGGTCCAGGGAGAGTGATGTTGGAGTAAAAGTCAGGATGCTAGAAGCTTGTAACTAGCTAGCACTTTCTTGACTTCCTATGGCCAGGAAATCTTCTGAATATGACAACTTTCTAACCATTATGAAGAGCCATGTATTAATCACTTGGTAAATTATAATGAAGCAACTCCATAGATTTTGTTCTCTTTTTTGCTTTGATGGGGAGCAATGACTTGCATGATTGGACTTTTTCATCATATAAAGCCAAATTTGAAAGGTTAGATATGTATCAGTCCAAATGCAACCAAGTAATTGGCAGAACAAGTGGAAATAGCAGTATTTTCAATGCTGCAGTTCCATAAATTGTCAGTGATGTGCTGGCCAACTTCTCAGCACTACTGATAGTTCAGAATTACCAGTGAGCACAGGAGTTGTAAGGCAATAGAACATAAAGGTTTTTGTTTTCTTTGCTGATCCTGACATTTCTTCTCATGCCAACCCTTATTCAGGCTGGCTTTGTAGTCAGTAGGAGATAGTTGGTGAAAGTTGTTTGCCCTGAGGGTTTTTTTGCAAGGAATCACTTTTCTTTCCTTCCAGAGCACAGTCAAGTAAAGCCTTATGGAAACTCACCTCTAAGGCTGTCAGATTCTTTGTACTCATTCTTGCAGGTGTGACACAACTAATCCTCAGGTTTGAAATGCCAGTATTGCTTCATTTGGATCATGTTAGAGTCAGACCAGCTGATGTCACACACAAATATCACATAACATCATTACCAGTCTGCACAGAGTGTGTGGGGTTTGCCTGTGGATCTTTTCTGTGAGGTCTCCAGAACTCCTGGCCACTGTGTGGTTACAGAGATCCCTGCCACCTCTCAAAAGAGAAAATTTGCCTTTGTGTATCTATAGCCTTGTGCTTCACCTGGACATTGCTGCATTTTTGCTGCAATGCTGTGGATCATTTGGGATGGACCATGTGAATCTGTGTACTGTGAAGAAAGCAAGGATTAAAAATGCATTTCTTATATTTGGCAGCTATCAGGATTCTAAGATGTCTGTTATTTGTAGTCTATGGCCAAATGTGCATACATGTGTATGTAGGATGCCCCAAGGGTGCTTCTTTTGCTGATGTGAAAGGAATGATGGAATGATTTTAAATTTTTTTTATTATGCTGCTTATCAACAGCCTTGAAGAGGGCTCAGTGCCAAATGTAGCAATGCTGGCTGCAGCTACAAGAAAGGAACTAAACACCACAGAATCATGGATCATCCTGAGAATCCTGTGAATAATTTTCAGCTTAGGAGTGGATAATTTGCTCACAGATTTCTGTGGGGAGAAATGTGAGGGAACGAGACCAGAAGCCGACGCTGCTCGTGGGGATTATGGAAGTGTGAGGGACGATACGCAGCTGCTGCTGGAGTGTTGGAATGAACTTCAGGAGTCATGTTCAGATTGCCTGAGGCATCCAGTGGTTCAGTCCAAGAATGGATTTGTGTGTTTCTGCTTAGTAACAGCTTGTCATGCAGCCCAGCAGTGAGTGACAGCATATCAGGGAGTGCTCTGCACACCATCCAGAGCTCACAGCTCCATGGAAAAGGCGGATGTGCAGTGATAAAGAAGAGGTGTCCAAGGAGAGGGAGGAGCATGAGAAGTCTTTTAATTCCTGAGCTTGAGATAACAGTCATGTGTTAGAGGAAAGGAAAGCTACTAATCATATGACTGAGAAATCCATTTGAATTCTGAATTTTTAACTGGGTTTAAAACCCTTTACGACTGAAATAGGATCCTGAATGGAAGACTTGGGAAGTGTATCACTGAATCTCACTTAATTAGATCTGGGCTGTACTCCAGAGCTGATCAGGACAATTTTATGTAGCAGGATTGGTGTTTAGAGGAAGAAAAAAGGGTCATCTCTTTTCCGTGTATTTAGTTTAACAGCGTCTTCTGAGAAACTGGTGGATTTTTCTTTTTACTTGTTTTGATTTTTCATAAAAATATTATATTCCTGAGGACTTGTGTTTTCTGTTCTTTCAGGATAGCAGTGGCTCACAGGACAATGTTCCAGAGAGGAGAAGTGCATAACAGACCCACTGGCTTCTGGGGAATGATAAAAAGTGTCACAACATCTGTTCCTGGCAGTGAAAGTATCCTTCATCTGCATGCTGGCACCTACCTTGGGAGGTGGATCCAGCTTTCTTTGTTTTGAGAGGTAGAATGTTAGTTGGGACAGTCACAAAGCATTTGTGTTTCAACACATTTCAAGCCTAATGTCTACTGGGAAGTTTGTTCTCCAGCACTGTCTCATGTTTTGCCCAGGCCTTGGGCACAGTTTTACTGTGACACAGGCAGAAGTTTTATGTTTCTGCCCTGCTCCATAAATGTTCTGTTGCATCACCATGGGTGTACAGCAGATCAGGGGACGCTTGATGTGCATGCTTACCACAGAATCATAGAATGGTTTGGGTTAGAAGGGACCTTAAAGATCATCCAATTTCAACCTTCTCTGTGAAGGAATCTGTTGGGAGTGACAAGGGTCTGTACTTCTCTAACAGAGTTGCTTACCAACGATTTCTGTCAGACCACTTGAAGTATACATCTTGCATATTTAAGGCTGAGGACTCTTCTTCCTCTCCTTTCACACTAGCTGCTAAAATCAGAATTTGGCTATTTGACAGACTATTCATAGTAATCACTAATCTCTTGCAGCAGTTACTCAGCAGTTCTGTTTATGAAGATGATCTGAGATGACATATTGTGAGATGCACTTCAGTGGCAAGGGACACTGATCAAAGTGGAGCAGCAGTTTTTGAGAGCTCTGGTTCTATTCTGTGATGTGTTTCCCAGGCAAAGAAATGAAGACTTTTGCACAACTGCCAGAACACTGTGTCCTGCTCTTTAAGCTGAGGTAGTGTGCATAAGGTTATATCCTTGAGATTTCTTTGCTATTAATGAAGAGCATGAAGACTGAATGACAAAGCTGATCTGGATCTAAGAAGAGACCAGACCATTAGATGTGGCCCTTGGGCTGAAGATGGGGAATGTTTTGTTCTTAATTAAGAGTTCATGATGTGTTCTAGCCTTGACTATGTTGGTTTGCCAGATCTGTCTCTTATCCAGCAAGAAGTGGATGCCTTGGAAGAATTGAGTCGGCAGCTTTTCCTGGAAACTGCTGACTTGCATGCAACAAAGGTACACAGCAAATAACTGCCCATATGGGTGTTGGGAGGTCAAAATAGTTTGAAAGAGTACATGTGTTATGAGAAATTGAAACCTGTTTAATAGGTCAATGTATGAAATGTTGTAATGCAGTGGAATGAGGATCTGTTCCTTTAACTTTGAGGCTAAGATCCCCTTCCGGTTCAGATCCATCCTTGAGTCTGCCCCATGGCCCTATAACCATTCACAAGCTTAAGAATTAACACTTAGGAGTTGAGAAACATTTGAATTAAAAGATGTAGAAAGATAGGGCTGTGCTTGCTACTGTTGGTGCTCTGTTAAAATTGTATGTTGTGGGTGATTGTGAAAATGATGTGTTTGTCTATGTTCTACTCCCTCTCTCTCTTTTTGTATTTCCAGGAGAGAATAGAGTATTCCAAAACCTTCCAGGGAAAATACTTTAACTTTTTGGGTTATTTTTTCTCTATCTACTGTGTCTGGAAAATCTTCATGGTATGTAAAAGTTTGATTGCATTTTCTGTAGATGTATGCAAATATACCCTGCATAGATTATGCTATGCATGCAGTTCATTAAGTAATGCTCTAGTTTCTTTAAAATCCAGAAATTCTGAAAGAAACTGGCCCTTGGTTGAAATAAAGCTCTGGATCTGACTTTTTCTATACAGCATTAGACCAATAATTCTTACATAGATGTGTTTTGTGCCTTCTTTGGCAGTATGACCACCCCCTGCCCCTTTCTTGGTACAGTGCAAGAGTCATGCATGAGCCTCACCTGTGAGAGTGAGAAATGCTTTTGCCTTTTTTGCTTGAATGTAAATCCATCTCTTGCAGGCAACCATCAATATTGTATTTGATCGTGTGGGGAAGACTGATCCAGTCACAAGAGGAATTGAGATCACTGTAAATTACCTGGGAATCCAGTTTGATGTGAGCTTTTATTAATTCTTACAGCCTTTTCAGCAATTCAAATCTTATCTAAATTAAATCATCCTGCTGCTAGGAAGAAAGTGATAGACCCTGAGAATATGGTTTTGGCTTTTGACTTATTGAGGAGGAAAGGCAAATGTGCCATGAACGTTGTTTTCACACTGATTTTATGCTGAGATGGTGATGTGGTCTTGCCAGAGAGGAGAAATAGAAGCACTTTAGATAATCTGCTTAGATTAATACATTCAGCTACAGAGCTACAATTAATTTTGGTTGTTTATGCAAACAGTTATTCAGTCATTTACACTTTAAAAACATATCTTTGTGAAAATGGGGTTCTTTGTGATTGGTATGAATTAAATCTCCTTCTCTTGTGTTTGGAGTAAACAGTTGCTAATACATTTGTGAAAATGTCTGTTATATAAACCTGTCTACAGTGGACATCTGTACAATTAGAAGAGACAAAAACCCTGAAGAATTGGTAGCTATATAATGTGGTGTAAATGAGGTTACTGTTAAAGTTTTAACTGTGTTTTTGTTGATACAGGTCAAATTCTGGTCTCAGCACATTTCCTTTATTCTTGTTGGAATAATCATTGTTACCTCTATTAGAGGGTTGTTAATCACACTTACAAAGGTAAGAACCAGGACTCTTAAGTGGTTTTACTCAGAGAAATTAATTATCAGATCTTTACCTTTTGATGGAACAAGTACTGTATAAACTTCCAGTATGCATTTATGTTTAAATATCTGAATATAAATTCTTGCAGAGGGGGGAAAGATATTTCCCCAGACTCTGTCAGGAAGGGATCTAGATGTCAAGATGCTAAATGTAAGCAAGGTTTCAAAATGATGCTGTAGCCAAGGCTTATTAAGTAAGGTTGATGAGATGGTGATTAAAAGCATTTGGATTACTTAATTTAAGGTGCTGGAAGGACTGAAAGGCATTAACTCAACAGACATGTGACTCATTGACTTGACCTGGCCTTTGGTACCTATGCTTAAACTTCTCGGTATTGTTTTGTGATTTTTAACACAAGGTGCAACTGACTGGGGGAGATTGATATTTCAGACTAGGGTTTATGAAAGGTTTATTAAGATAGGCTACAGGTAGCCCTCTGGAGTATGGTTTTGATTGGGTTATTTTTAGATGAAAAGGTATTGAACAGTATGTACCTTTGGTATGTCCTAAGGCACAGCAGACTTACCTAACTGCTTTTTTCCAACGTTTTTGGGCTTTTTCCCCTAGTTCTTCTATGCCATTTCCAGCAGCAAGTCCTCCAATGTTATTGTTCTGCTGTTAGCACAGATAATGGTGAGTATGGAGAACCGTGGGCACACTCATGTGCATTTCTGCATGCATACCTTGTGTGTGTTTAAACATATAACAATACCTTTGTGTGCTGCCCCCTGCTAGCCACAGAGCCTGTGCTGAAGCCTTAACTGCTGTCCCTGTTTTAACTTTCCAGGGAATGTACTTTGTGTCATCAGTGCTCCTGATCCGCATGAGCATGCCCCCGGAATACCGCACCATTATTACAGAGGTCCTGGGAGAGCTCCAGTTCAACTTCTATCACCGGTGGTTTGATGTGATATTCCTAGTTAGTGCCCTGTCCAGTATCCTCTTTCTCTATTTAGCACACAAACAAGCCCCAGAAAAGCATATGGCCCTCTGAGGCAGAACTGCAGCCATGCACTGCTCTCTGTCCTGTCAGCTGCACTGCTGCAGCTCCTGTGGATTGCAGAACTTGGAGAGACAGGACTGCTCTGTGTGTTCTGGCTCCTTGAACCTCCACACGTGTCATCATCCAGCTCTGTGGCTCATTTTGTTCAGTGCCACTGCTGGAGGGGATGGTGGTGTGTGTATTAAACTTGAAACAGTTCATTGCCAGGCAATAAAAGCAATCCTGGATACACCACTATCCAGGGGCATCAGAACTTGTGTAGGCTGGCTAAGGGAACACCTTCTACTGTTGGAATATCATCTTCACAGAAGGCACCAAGAAATGCAATTTTTCTTTTGAAAATCAACTTATAATTGGGATTTGGAGGACAGCAGTTCTGGAATCGAATGTGTGAGTCTGTGGAATTAAATAAGCTTTTGTAATATGCAAGTATCACAGTTGTTTTTTGTCACTCCCAAAGATTTGGCTGGATTTGAGCCAGAAGATGGTTAGAATTTGCTGTCTGGCAGAAGTGAAGTGGAGAGAACTGCATTTCTGTATGTAGTGTGTGTCACTAGTACCTACTGTCCTTAGGAGCTGGAGATTTGCTTTCTCTTACTAAGTGTCAGTTTTTCTCTCTCTGCATAACTTGAACTTAGGTTTTGGGTTCCTCTTTGCTAGAGTTCAGTGTCAAGTCGAAGACCACTGCCATGCATGGTTTACATTGTATGTTACAAATTTTATACCTGTGACTTAAACTTTTAGGTTCTCAGGGCCACACTCTGAGGCTTTATTTTATAATTGTTTTGGAACATAAAATTGTAGGTGGTGAGAATAAGGCTTGGAGGGAGGAAAATAACCACTCTAAACAATTTATTTCTGTATTGTCTTTGGTGTACAGGAAAGAGGCAAAGTACACAACAGCAGTATTACAGAACCATTTATGTCACATTCAATACAACATGGTGGTGACAAATGTGCATGACTGAATTACATGCACTGTTCTAATCCACAGCTGTATGCAGAGGAGACAGAATAGTGATTAAACTTCTTGAGTTGTGAGTTACAAAGTTAGCCTTAATGTTTGAAAGAAATTTCTGCAATGTGAGCAGAGAAAAGGATCATAATCCACAGAGTACCTGGGATTTTGCCATTTTAGAGTAGCTGTACTGCTGTAAGCAGAGATGCCACAGAGATTGAGGTGATGGATTAGGGGCAGAGCTGTCTGTCCTGGGAGGTGGGCAGAAATCAATTGGTCTTTATTAAGAGCTTATCCGTAACAGCCTAAGATGTTTATGAATCTATAAAACATTTCCAGCTTCTGCTGCAGGACACTTAATTATAAAATTGCAGTTCTTTAAGCCTTTTCAGAAGCCAGTGACTGAGTGCCTACTTCACAAGGCAAAAATTGTGCCAGTGGTGCACAATTGCAGAGTGTTAAATGGATGCAAGTTACACTGAAGTGTTTATTGCATCAAGAGTTTGCGGTCCTTTATGGCTCTGGCGCTCCCTGGAACAGCTAAGTTCTGAGAGGTGGAATAGCAAAGAAGAGCTGAAGAAAAGATTTGGCAGGTTTCTTTCTTCTTGTTGGCGTGGTTTTGTCTCCTCACAACTTTGTGTCATCGCTGTTGTCATCGTCGGCTCTTGTGGAGGCAGCTGATTGTGAGGAGGAAGATGAGTCTGCCTGCAGAGGAATAACAAAGACACTGTGATTATTTTCAATTTGTAAACATGTTTGATAGTCTACACTGTTGCAGACTCTTGTTTTCATTCTGCACTAATCACACACTGTTTAGATGGCAGAATGAACCAACAAATAGCATAATGGTTGAAGAGTTTTTTGGTTAAGTATGTTTTGAGAGAAATTTGTTCAATAGAGTGTTTATATTGTTGAATTCCCAGATCTGCTCAATTTGAACACAACAGTAGTGCTAACTTCTGCAAAATGCAGGTTAGGGACTAAGACATTCTTGATAAAACTTGCATAAAAGTCTAATGACAAATAAATGGGAAACACTACTGGTCTTACCTTTGTAAGGTAAGGTCTGTCTCTTTTGCATGATCAGAAAATAAGCATTTTGTATTATTTAAGGCTGACCACACAGAGGGTTAAAAGTGTTTCAAGAAGTAATACCTTCTTGCTTTTCTGACTTTAGTCATGCTTCAGATTCTTACTAGTGGCGTGAAGTGAGTGAAATAATTTCAAAATCAGCACATTGCCTGGAAAATGTTATCATAACCTACCAGTTGCTGTTCCTTCTCCAAAATGACCCATTTTGAAATATTTCAAAATATTCTGTGTGGTTTTCACAAATGTTATGTTTTCTGTGTATTTAAGCACTTTCCCCTCCACTTCCACAATTGTATTGCCTGTTTCACATCATTGGGATTACTCTATTTGGGTTATCGTGTTCCATGAAATCTCTTGTATGTGCATTCTTTGTGTGATTTTATCTTGCATTAAAGATACTCACCTGTATCACGTGTGGGCAAAAGAAGAGTTCTTGTGATAATTAACAGCTTTCCTTTTAATAACTTGGAAAAATCCAGGCTCAACAATCCTAGCTCTGGAAAACTTACTACCTGAAAAGAAAGTTCTTTTCCTATGCTCTGAGCAATTCCTCTGCATCTGCCTAATGCAGGTTTACTCACCCTTTCCCTTGGCTCAGGTGAGTTCCTCTCTGGCTCTGATGGATGGTTTTCTGTGTGAGCAGGAGGCTCAGAAGTGTCAGAGTCTGCCATGGAGGCTGTGATGGGAATGTTCTGGCCTTGGAAGTACCTGTAAGCATCTCTGCTGCACACCAGCAGTGTCAGTCTGTCCCCACTGCTTTTGATCCTTGCCACCACTTTGTCATAGGATTCATCAGTCACGTTCACTCCATTCACTTCCACCAGGAAGTCGTTGTTTTCCACACCTGCTCTGCCTGCTGGCCCCTGGCTTTGTACCTGCAGAGGGGAGTTCAAAGCAGGATATTGGCATAAAACTTGGAAAGATGCATCAACAGCTGAGGATTAGCTGTGTTATGGTGAAATAAGCAAGGGAAATGGGAGTTCGTGGGGCAGGAAGGAACTGGGATGGGCAATGGGCCCAGACATTATAAACATGGAACCCACCACTTTGAAATGTTAAGATGCTTCTTGATCTTGATAGACTTCCATTATAGGAATGTGGCATGGTAGAACCATGAAGACAGGTAGGAAAACAAGTTTTCTAACTATTTGGAGGTCTCTCTGTCCAATAACTTCAAAGTTTAGAACAAATCACACATCTTTTAGTAATGGGTGGAACCCCTCCTCTGAAGAAAGCTGAAGTTACAGATGTAATTTGGGACAGAAGGAAACAGTTTGGCTTTTACCAGCTATGGAATTCAGAGAAGGTGGGTAGAAGTAGGGCAAAGGCATCTCTCCTGTATTTAAGCTGTTCTACAGTAAAAACCAAGTCTGTCTAAAATATTAATTTTAGTGTGCCAGACTCATGAACAAAAGCAAAAATAATGCAAAAGATGATTCGTCCTCCCCTCTACGTGTCTAACAGAAAAAGGAATGTTTTTCTGGTGCTCATATTTTATCTTGGGCCAACAATGTCAGTCTGACTTAAACAATTCTAGTTCTGATCTGAGAACATTGGAAAAGAGACTTGTGGCTTTTCTTGCATTTGTTTGCAGGGTGGAGGGGAGGAAGCTGCCCAGCAGACTATTTGAGTTTCTCCTTGCTCCTTATTCTTCATTAGTACCTCAGTAATGAACAATCCAGGTTTGTTCTTGATCATGTTTAAACTGAAACCAAATCCATTAGGTCCTTTCACCATCTTGCAGATCCTTGGCTTATGGTTCACTTTCTGCTCAATGTGCAACTCCACTCTTTCCTCCATTTGAGCTGGGGTTGAATCCTGTGCTTTGTAGTAGTATGAGAAAGGGGAAATCTGAGCCTGAAAAAAAGTGACAAAACTACATTAAAATAAAAACTTCTGCTGTGAAATCTGTTTCAGGCTCTCATGCTCAATATATTTTGTTTGAAACTTTGTTAATGACTCAGACTTTAGCTGTGGTGAAGAATTCTTCCCTATTCTGTCTGAGTGGAAAACTACAGTGTTGATCTATGTGAGAAAGGAACTTTGTTACTCATAAATGGTTACATAGTCATGTAACTCTGAATTTGATGTCTTAAGAGCAAACCTTAACCTTTCTTGTGATGTGTTTGAATTTAGAATTGTTCCAATAGCATCTGTAAAAATCAGGAAGAGGCTAAATGTTTGGGTGTTTAGTGACTTCCTGTAAGTGGAGTTGCTGGAATACAGGTATCTCTTAGACATTTCCTGCAGGTTGAAGAAGTGTCACAGCAGATTTTCTATTTCATTGTGATAAATTATCAATTCCTAGCAGTAGTTTGCATTTTCTTACCAATTTGTACATGCTGTCAGTTTCCTTATCCACCACCAACAGGGAGGTCCTTTCCTCAGACTGCTTAATTCTTCCCACTACACTTTCATGATCCAGCCCATGCACTTGCTCACCGTTGACAGCCACTACGATGTCATTGTCCTTTAGACCTGCCGTGGCTGCTGGGCTTCCAGAATCAACATCTTTGATTATGTGATCTAAAATAAGAAGGGGAGAAAGATCGCTGTGAAGGCAGAGCTTGGTGAGTTTAAAGACATTGAAAAGCAGAGGTAAAATGGTCAGAATTGCATTTTATGTTGTGGCTGCTTTCCCTGAGGATTTTTCCTAGCTGGCCAGTGAGAAGCCAAAGAGAATGGAGGGCTGCAAACATCATATAGAGAGAAATGTTCCAACAACTGTCACAGTCTGTGTGTTAATTTGCATCTTACCGCCGGTATTTTGTTCCATCCGGAGATAAAATCCATACCCGCTTTTTCCTTTCTCGATCTCAATAAGTCGTGGTTTGAGGGGAAGCAACCTTAGGCTGGCATTCTCTTTGCTCAGTGACATCTTCTGGCTTGTGAAATAGCTGTCTGTTTCTTCATTTGAAAGTAGAAACATAACATGATTTTCAGACTTCTTTACCTGTGACAGCACATGTACAGTCTCAGATGTCACCCCTTCAACAGCATATGGGAATTGTGGATATTGGGTAACTGGTGCACTGATACATGGCAGAGTCTGGGTGCTGTTAGTCCAGACCATGCTACTATAAATTGATTTTTCTTTTTTTCCTCCTCCAGTCAAAAATCTAGACCATGACAAAGTCAGGGGCATGTAATATATGAGGAAATTTTCCATATTTCATACTGTGTTCTGACCTGTAGGGAATTACCTGTGGAGGGCAATGGGGGTGGCACACAGTCCTGTAGAATCCAGGGAGCCTGAGCAGATAGTATTTGGCTATTCTAGGTGTGGAACTCTACCATATAAACTTATCATGCCATCTATACCTCTATTTTAGATTAAAGTGACAGGAGTCAAGTTTCTGTCACTTGTGTCCTCTTCTGTCTCCCTGTATTACTGACTCTGAGGTGAGGGGGTTTTTTCTGTCTGTTCAACCTCTCCAATCCTGTCTTTCTCTTACTCCTTTTTACTCTAATGGGTGCTCTTTCTAATGGGTTTTCTTTTTACTCATCTTAACCAGTGTCACTGCTGCTGGTGTTGCAGTAACTCAAAAAAAGACAGGTGTTTCATGATTCCATAGTTAGCCATGTGCACTGAATGCTGCTGGAATGCTGGAGTCTCGTGGCTCTATGAAATCTCTTCAGCTCCAGCTGTGTTTTAGCAGTGCCAACAGCAGAAAGCTGGAAGCCTCATTAGCCATGTTCTTTGCAGCCAATTAATGAAATCACTTGCACAGTGATTTTCATGGGTTTTAGACTTCTTTACAGAGAGACTACAGTCTAAAATCATGAAATCTTTTCTGCTCCATTCTGAGGCTTCCCGTTCCTGCCTGGAAGCCACATTTGATGACTTGCCCTCCTGCCATTAGGAGCATTTCCAGGACTTCTAGGAAATGAGTTTATTTCATAGGGTTCCTGGCAGCAGTATACTATCATTATTTAAAATTCTTTGGCCTGTCTTGATGGCAGTGTTCATTGAGAGGCAGTTGACAACAGAGCCAGTGCAGAGAGCTATGCTGATGTGTTGATGGTACATGAACAGCAGCTCCCAAGATTTACTGTGAAGGGCCTTGATCAGCCAGCCTGGCCTCCTCAGTAACCCTGATAGGTTGCTGTGAAATCAGGCCAGAATAAGAAGATAAATCAATACCTTTTCCACCACTTCCTCGTGTGTGTCATTTTCCACATTTTTCCCATTGATTTCAATCAGGCGATCGTTATTTTGGACACCAGCCTTTGCAGCTGCTCCTTGTGGTGAAATCTCTACTATGAACAGCCCCTTCTGTCCTAAAAATAAATGAAAACTCATTACACAGGGTAAGTCACTGCAATAGGCCTGAATATAGTGGTTAAGGAAACTCAGCACTGATGTCCTCAGAGACTCTTGGCCTCTGCTTGCACACAGATTGCAGGAGCACCACGAACCTTCCAAACAGACACTACTCTGTCTCTTACTCTGGCCTGGAAAAATCACTTCGGTGCTGGAAGGAGATGTTTGTTTGCTATCTGCAGCTCAAACTGGTGTTTATTTCCCTACCAGGAGTGCAAAGCAGCTGATTAACATAGCTGAAAGGGATTTGATTTTTGTTCCCTCCCACCCTCCTCTCCCCCCATCATTTTGAAGAGAGAAGCTGCTTTTACTGTTGTTTTATACATTTCATAATTTCCTGTGTTTGGAAGCCTTCTATGTTTGGTCCTTCAATTATACTGCATTCCAAAATACCCTTTAGAGGGCTCTTTAGAGGTGGTGCTTTCCAGAAGCCCTCCCTCTTCCGTTGACTGGCCTTGGAAAAAAGGCATATATGGAAAAGTTTTTAAATCCTTTTCTTTCTAAATGAATTAACTTACAAATCAGAGAAATCAGAGAAAGTATTTCTTACAGCTGTCTAGAAGCTCATGTTCTGATTCCTAAGCTGATTTTGAGGAATGGAACAGGACTTAACACATTGAGTGTATATCTAGTGTTTGAGCAGGGACTGTAAATTTGGTTTTGTAAGTGGAGTTAAATAACAAGCAGAAAACAGCTTATTATTTTTCCCTCTTTTTTTTGGTCTGTTTTCCGCCCCATGAGAAGCATGATCCTCAGAAAAACCTTGTGCTGCATACGCTGAAGAGAAATGTACTGGAGATGGATCTGAGCTCATCCTGCTACTTCTCACCTTCTTTCTGTTAGCAAGAACAGTTTGTGTATCCCCATTAGCCTCCACATGTTAACTGTGGTTGTCTCTGTCCCTGCTGCCAGATATACACATTTTAATATATATATATCCAGTTTCTTGTTTGCAGGCTCTCACCTTCTGTGCTTTTCAGGGAGAAGCCATAGCCTGTCTCCTCCTTCACTAGGTAGCAGAGCCGAGGCTGTGGAGCTCCAGTGGTTCCTCTGTTGGCCATGGATGGTGGGCACTGCTGCTCCTGCTGTTGTCCTGTGGATGCCTTTTGACCCAGCTCTTCCAAGTTCACTCCTTCCTTTTGTGCCTTTTCATAGGATGCATCATCCAGAACAAGGAGTACAACAGAATTCCCACTGCTTCTGACAATCTCCACCACCTGTAATGGACAAGGGCAAATGGAGGCAGGCACTTGAGTGATGGAGCTGAAAGAGGAAAAGCTGCACTGTCCACTGTCTTTGCTGTCTCACCCCCCTGTTCATGCACTGGGGAGGCACCCCAAAGACATTCCATGCCCATGGTGGGTAATTAATGATGCAGGGGGATACTCAGGGCAGTTGGCTCTCCTCCTCGATTTCCTAGCCATAAAAACTGGAAGAAAAAGCTTCACGCAGTGTGGGAAGATAGTTTGTAAGGATAGTGCAGAAGGCAATTTTCCTCAATGAATTACAGCTTTATTGATTGCAGAGAAGTGGAGACAGCCTTGCCTGCCCAGTGAGGATGGGGCTATAAAAGAGTGGGTTGGCTGGTCCAGAGTTAGTTGGAGCTGGAGCTTGAGACCCAGAGTGTGCTGCAGTTTGGGATGGAGTTGCTGGCTGTGCTGTGAGGAGGAAGGGACATGTGGCTGTGCAAGGGACAGACAAGGTAAGAAGATGCTGTGTGAGGGACAGACAGGGTCAGGGGGCTGGGTAAGGGACAGCTTGGGGTTAGCCAGTCATGCAGAAGGAAACTTGCAGAGAGGGGTCAATGCTGTGTGGAGCTGCCTGTGAGGAAAGAAGTCAGAGTTGCCTGAAAGAAGTCCACTGAGAGAAAGCATGAAAAGTTTTTAATAAAGGACTGATGATGGTGTCAGTCCAGTCTGTCTCGACATAATTACTACAACGCAGCAGCCGTGGGCCTGGATAATGGGGGCATGGTGTGGATTCCAGACTGAACAGAGCTGTACCTGTGCATGTTCCTCCTTGTCCACAAAGACACCATTAACCCTGAGGACTCTGTCTCCATCCCTCAGGCCAGCCCTTTCAGCTGGGCTGTTGTGCCCCACGTTGCGGATGACGTGCCCTGCGGTGTCCTCCTCAACACGCAGGAAGAACCCATATTTCTTCTGGGGCTTCTTGGTCACTCTACACTCTCGGGGCTGCAGAGCAGAAGTCATCTCTACCAGACAGGATGGAAAAAATACCTGTGAGTAAGAACAGTAAGCTTAACTAGGCTATATTCCCTCTAATTACGTGCTGAGAGGATTTGCTTCAGAATTCCTGGGTTGGTTTTTTTTTTTTTGGCCCCTGGAAATCCAGCTGTGCAAAGCTGAATTTAGTTAATAAGGCTAGAGCAAAGAAACCAAACTCTTTTCTCTGACTCTCCTTGCTTTTTTGTCTGTGTATCTCAAATGATGTTAAGCATAATGCAGAACTGAAATAAGAAAAGTCTGCCTGTGAAAACATAGTAAGGATTGAGGAGAGAGTGTAATACCAGGATTAAGTTTTACAGAGGAAATGAAGTTTTGGGAAAAGAGATTATAACTGGAGTGAAGGGATTGTTCCCCTCCATTTGACCCTTGGCAGGCTACATGTGAGTACCGTCCCCAGTTTTGATCTCCCCAAGTATTTGACATACTGGAGCTGGTTGGCAGAGGGCATTTTGGTTCTGAAGCACGTATTTAAGGAGGCTGCAAGAGCTGGATTTGTTCAGTCTTAGGAAGAGAAAGTAAAGAGAACTTCTTATTGCTATCTTGCCACTGAATAACTGAATTGTGTGGAGAACACAGCCCGGCTCTTGGAAATTAACAGTGGGAGGATGAGAGGCAACAGACAGAGGCTGCAGCACAGCAAGGGAAGTTCCAACCAGCTTTTCCTCTTGGGGGCAGTCAGATATAGCTAGAGGTGTCCAGAGAGGCTGTGAAGTCTCTGTCCTTGGAGATACCTGGATTGGGCCCTGAGCAACCTGATCTAAGCTGGCCCTGGTTTTTATGGGACATAGCTCCAGGCACCCTCTAAAAGTTCCTTCCTACCTAAACTGCTCTGTGATGTAAAGAAACTCTGGTTTGGGTGAAGCTTGTCATGCAGGAATACCACATATGGAAGGTAAATAGCAGGTGGGGCCAGGGAACACCTCCCAAGGTATTGTCCTGCCAAAGATCCATGAAGATGGGGAAATGAGGCAGATGAAGACAAATTCCTCCAGTTGAAAAATCCAGGTAATTAGCAACCTTGGCTACTGTTTTACTGGGAAGACTTTCTTCTGTCTCTTTACTGACAGAAGTCAGTTCTTTAGATCTGCTGGCAGTCAAATCCTTCTGTGAGAGCAACTCAGTGCAGAGCCACTGCTGTGGTTATCATGCTGCAGACTCTTTGCTGTGGGAGCTGAGGCTGCACTGTTGATGTTACTTGGGCAGCACCCAGAACAGCATGGATGTTTGGCACAGATGTCACTGGAACTGGGGAATACAGGAATTTCAGCTTGCAAGGATATGCAGCCTGCAGGTCACGATACACTTGTAGTCCATGGTCAGGTGCCTTGAGCATTTTTGAGTCTCTCTGTATTGCACTGACATTAACTAATAAAGGGATGAACTTCCCTGTTGTTTGAACGTGGTTTAGAACACATTAGACTGTATCAATTACAATTCAAAGCAGCTTTTTTTAACAAACACTGGGAAATCTGTGATAATCCCAGAAATTAACATGCAAAACCTATACTACACAGAGAAACAGTAGGCTTCCATGGGAAAAATTATTTCTTCATATTTAGAAGTAGAGAGGAGGTTACAATGCACTGCATGCAACACCTTTTGATCTGTGCAAAATTATTTGTGTTGCAAAAAGGAGTTTTCAAAGGGAAAAGGGATTAGCAAAGAAGGAATTTCTTACCTGTGTATCTATGTAGAGGAGCCTTCACTGGAGTTCTCTTTTGCTGCTCCTCCTGTGACTGTACATGTAAGTAAGACTGGACTTTGATTGGACAAAGGTTGATTTAAAAGATTATATATTTAACCAAGTTTCACTGAATGTGTGATATCTTTATAGGCTGTCTTGTCCTTGTGGGCAGAAGTGCTAGTCACATGCATTTCTCACCAGCTTTGCATTTTGTCCTACTGCTATTATACTCAAAAACTCACTCAAGGAGGTCATCCGAGGCAAGCCTGACCTTTGCTCTGGGCAAGAGCCTTCTCCTGCTCTGAGAAACATCTTAAAGGGAGCAGGTTTGGGTTGTGCTGGATTGACCTGAGCCAGCAGCATTTGCTTGCAGGTTAGGAAGTTACTGGTTAAAATCTGTATGCCCGTTGTTGGATGAAAAAAAAAGGACTGTGGCAGGTTAACCTTCACCTGAGCCATTTTCACCTCCTTCCTCTACAGGACGTGAGGAGAAAATAGGTTGAAAAAGCTTGAAGTATTCAAGATAAGGACCATAACTGGGGGAGATGCATTAAAAAAAAAGGGGTTTTGTGATTGAAGGGTGGGCTCTGACTGTTGAGGCCATAACACATGTGAAACGTGCACTGCAGTCAAGTGATCCATGTAGGTAAAATCTCCCTGGAGCAGATAGAGGGAGGTGTCTGTGATATCAATATGGTGAGGCATGGCAAACTGACTACACTATAGGTGCACTGGGAAAGGCAGTGTGGGTTGCTCTGCCTTGGGAAAAGGAAAGTGCATTTTTGGGATTGTCTTTGCTCAGGGACCCAGATGCACTTGGTGCAGGAGAAGTGGAAATCTGCTGTGTGCCTCAAGGAAATTTATCCCTGGTGGAAAAGAACCCATTATTTGACTTGTATGTCATAGGAAGGAATACAGCAGGAATCATCTGAACCAACAGAGAATGAGCCTCACCAGGAACCATGTGAGTGCAGTGCTGACCCACCCCATGTGGTCTTGCTGCTTAACAATCCAACTTGGTGCTGTCTTGAGTGATCCCCTTGACAGATAGGACCAAAGTAATGAACTGTTCTTATGGAAATTTGGGGGAGGGAGGTCGTGGAGTGGGGGAATAATATCTGTATGTATGTCAAGGGACAAGGTGTAGTGGTTATAGAGGATGTATAAACCTAACTGTTGGATGTAAAGATGGTTTAGGTACATAATGTAAGTTGTAAGTGTTGGTAAGAAGCAATTTGAGGAAAGATAAATAGATGGAATGGAAAGATTTGAGTAGGGTATAGAAATGAAGCAATGTGTGAGTGGGACAGAGGATAGTTGGATATCTCAGGTCACACATGGTATGAAAGGTGTGGAATAAGGGGTTGAGATTGTGCTATGTCTGGCTGGGATGGAGTGAACTTTCTCCCTGGCACCACAGTGGTGCTGTGCTTTGCATTTGTGGCTAAATTTGATGCTACACCACTTTTTTAGCTGCTGTGGAACAGTGTTTGCTTTCTCTCATGGTTTTTCTCCCCTTCACTCCTCCCAGACTGCAGGGAGGGGACAGAGTGGTGACAGCTGACTGACCAAAGGGGTGTTCCATATTCCACGCCAGTTGATGTTGTGATCAGCATTAAAAGCTTGGCAAAAACAGGAGGAAGGACAGTTGTTTGTGGTTATGGTCTTCCCAAGCTGCTGTTGTGCCTGCTGATAGGAACTAAGGAATGAATTCCCATTTCTCTTTACTTCCATGTGCAGCTTTCCTTTCCTTTCCCTATAAAGCTATCCTTATTTCAATGCTTAAGTCTAGCCTTTCTTTTATTTTGTCCCCATTCAGCAGGAAAGGAGTGAGAGGGAGTCAGGGTGGGTGTCTGGCTGTTGGTTGGGGTGAGTCTGTCACAAGGGCATATCTAATGCAGGAGCATGTGCAGGATACACTTTTGGACATGAACTGACCTGATGGTGTTTCTAATGCAGGTGGGAGCCTCTAAATTTGAGATCTCAGAATACCAAGGTAATTACTAAACTGACCGTGTAAACTTCTCATTAAAAAGATCTAATTCAATTTTTAAAAGGTTAAAACTACTTCTTTCTCTCATTGATTTGCTGTGGAATTGGATTATTAGAAGTAATACCTGTGTTTTCCCCAGCTGTCTGCTCTGACTGTTTAATTCAAAGGGAAAGTAATAGACATGATCATAACCCAAATGTGCTGCAACATGACAGTCATGGCTGTTGTAAAAGCCTTACTGAAATCCACTTACTCTAAGTGGATATTCAAGCTGCTCCTTTTGGTGCAACTTTAAACCTACAAAGTGAAGTAAGCGAGCCCTGATGTTCTAAGGACCAGACAAGTCAAACCTGCCCTGTCCTCTGCTTGGAACCAGCACCTGAATCAAGATTTGTTTTTTCATTGTAGTGCCACTGCGATAGCCAAGTGAGGTAATTTTGAGTCCCAACAGGATTTTTCCAAGAAAAAGGTGCTACATGAATGCAAAATGTTAGTGAGGTGCAGAAATTCAAAACTTCTCCTGTCTTCCCACCAGCAGAAAGCAGAATGAAAATTGAGAATTGATCAGAGTAAAGGCAGCTTGTAATGTCTCCTTTTCTGGCTCTTGGGCCTTTTGCAAGAGTGTTCTCAAGCATATTCATACAGCTACAAAAATGAGGAATGTAACTAAAAAAAAGAGAGAAGATATCTTACTTTTTAACACTGTGAAAAGTGGTAAAATGTGAAAAAACCCTCATAATTTTCGATATTCCTATATTGCAGGAGTTGGCAACAGTGGCTTAGGTGGTGTGCTTCTATCAGCACAGGGACTGGACTTAGAGTGTCTGCCTTCTCCAAATTATGACCCTTTCCAACTGTAGCCTGGTTGTAATAATTCATGAACCTTTGTTTCTAGTGTCATAGCATTATCCTGTGGAATAACATTTACAAAATATTTTCTGTAATTCTTTTTGTCAAAGGTTTCCTGATGTTTGGTTACAAAAATCTCTGTGAAACTCAACCTGTGCTAGCAAAAATGGTCAGAAATAAGTGTTTTCTAGTAGTTATAAGAGTTCACATCATTTCCTCAGTGTGTTGGGTGAATGGAGGGAAGCACCTTTGTTCTTAATTTTGGTACTTGCTGGGATCTCTGACTTCAGTAAATTCACAGGTAAAGTATATCTTTTTAATGTCCTTAATAGCAGTGTAAATTTACGAAATTCAGTCAACTAAGAGGTGCTTTTTGTTATTAACACACTTTTACAAGGAGTCTAGCCCTAAAATTGAGTGAATATACTTCATGTGCTTGGTTCTGAAAATAAAATTGTGCTCAAATGATCTGTAGCAGTGCCAGCATTGTTCTGTTCACAAAAGGTTTATGTGGCTATTTTGGTGTAAAAATGTTCCTTCTTTATGATGGTGACTCACTTTCTTGCCTGGGAGCATGTACCTCCCTTAAAAATGGATGTGATGAGGATTTCTAAGTAGTGCTTGTTCACCTATTGCTTACTGTAGACTTGCTGACCACAGGCTCACTTCTCTCCTTGCAGTGCCATCCTTTTCTTGGATTCATAACAAAGCAGTTAATGAAAATTCAGAAAATTCACTGTCAAATGCTTGGAAGTATACTTTATTTGTTTATTTGTATTTAAGCTGTTCAAAATCACTGCAGCCCTTTCTCTTTGCCCCTTCTTTTGCCAGTGATGGTTTTCCTCACTTTAGTTTGGCAAGGGTTGTAGAAAGCACCATGTGATTTGGTAATAGAAATATTTGGTTCACTGAAGTCCTCCTTAATCATGAAGCAAAGTCCATTTTAGCTACCAAATGAATATTCATCAGTCATCCTGTACAGAGCCCAGTGATAATTAATTCTTTCTCTTCTGGTGACCACATGCTTCTGCCATGGTAAAGAGACTCAGAGAAAGAAAAAGAGGGGAAGCAAATGTTGCAACCCTGCTGGTTTGCAGGATCCTAGAGGATAGGGAGAATACCCCTCCTTCGAGCATTTTGGACTTACCACTTCCTAAAAAGTAGGAGAGGTTAAAAAATCATTTGTTGTCCTTGTGTTTGCAGCTAAGAGAGGTTTTCTATCCCTTGGAACTGTCAGTAAGGAACTACAGTGGCAGTCCTCTTGCCCCAGACTTTGCTCTTTGTGCTTTAAGTATTGAATTGTCTTCCCCTAGTGTCCTTTTTACTGGAGAATTTAAACTCTGAACAATGATTTCTTCTTTAGAATGTTCTGTATAGGTCGCGAATTTGGGTTTTAGGTGCAGAATAATATTACCGAGAATAATATTACTAATAATATTAGTACTATTATACTAAATTATGCATTTATTACTACATAGTTATTTTATAACTGAGATCTTCTTTTGCTGTGTGTCAGACTGAAATCAGAGAACCTGGTTAAAAACCTGGAAATTTCTGTTGCAGCAAAAAATCAAAGGTCTTAAAAATGAGGACTTATGCAAGCTAAGTAGGGTTTTTTGGTGGAGCTGCTGTGTTTGTTCTAGTAAATGGCAGTACACACGTGGATAAATTCACATGCATGCACAGCAGTCAGGCTGTCTGCACTGTTTGGGTAACTGGAGCTGATGTTGGTGTGATTAATGCTGCTTGAATGGAAATGCCTTTGGAATTCTCCTCTTCCCTCAGGCCCTGGTATCTCGAGAAGACTTTTCATTCCAGCTCATCCCATTGGACAGTTTCTGGATGTGTATTTCTTCATTTTTACCTTTCAATTGCTCTGTCATTTGGTAGTCTTTGGATATGCAGGATGCTGAGACATAAAAAATAATGTCATATATTTACAAGTCTGACTTTTTCCATCCAGCTCATGGCTCTTTCTTTTTACTACAGTATGTGCCCTGAGAAAAACCCTTGACCTATGAAAAAAAAGTGTAAGTTACCTCTCTGTTGCACGTGCATTTCTTGCCCTTTGGAGATGGATTTCTGAATTTGACAGTAGACTGTGTTCCTTTTCTTTTAAGCTTTTGAAATGTATGAATAATAACCACTATGTCTAATTCACTGTTTTCCTCAAGGAGTACAATGAAAAGGTGTTTATACAATTACCAGAAATACAGCTCAGTGATACAGGAGGTATCCAGGCCTAAGGCATCGATTTCTCTTTCTCTTCCCATCTTCCATTCCTCTTCCTGTTCCCTGTGTCCCACCTGTCCCACCCCCCAAGTCTGTAATCCTTCAAGGAAATGCCCCTAATTTCTGCAGTAACCTCTCTGTAGTAGTCAGTGTTTAATTTCCCTTTGCCAGTATCGACTCAAATCTGAAATTTTATTACCCTAAGATCAGGCTGAACTGATATTTGGAGTGCTTGGGTGCTTCAGCCTCAGCTAATTAGGACCTAACTTCTGCATAAAACTTTTCATTGGGTGCATTCACTCTTGCAGCAAGAAGGATTTAAATTGGACTAGCATTCATTTACCTTTCTATGTGAGATCAGTGAATATAATGGAAAAATCTGAATGTAGCCTTGAAGGTAAAGAGAAATACAAACTTCCTGTAGGTTTCCATCTTCTTGGTGGCTGTATATTGGCTTTTGTGTTGGGACACCCATTGTGTTCTGCTCTGATGAGGCTTTTGTGATGCTTATAGAACTTTTAATAGAAACGTGAGGGTGGATAATGCCTGGTCTTTATTAGTTCTTGTCACTTTGTGGCTTTGAAAGGCTTGTTATCTGTTATCACAAAAAGGAAATGGCTACTGCTATGGTTGGCACTGCAGAAATGCAGAAGGCAGCCCTTTTCCTGTGTAACTATTGAAAACCATTATTATAAGCTTTGGGAGGGATATAAATCTAGACCCTATTTGAACCCAAGATTAATAAATAAAAAATAAAAAATTAAATTATTTTAATAGAGTGCAAAAGCTGCTAGAATTTGTACGAGCTTATATTGATTCTTTTAAATTTCCCTCCAAATAAGCAACAGATCCTACCATGAAACCATGCCTAAGTACTAAGGACAGGATAAATGTCAATAAAATGCATACCTGGAAATAAAGTTGGTTAGACTGTAAGACTAATGCTGGCTTTGGTTACAGCAGAACTTGTGCCTCTGATTTAACTGGAAGATGACACAAACTTTCTAGAAAATACCCACCTACATCTTAGCTTACTGCCTGCCTTGAAAATCACCCTGATCATCCTGACATTACTATGTCTGGACCAGAAAAAGGATGCTAAATAATCCTGAAATGCTGAACTGGATTGAGAGCTGCAGTGAGTGGGAAATGCTCTTTCATGAAGTAAAGAACAGAGAAGGAAAAACAAAAAGTCCTGTTATCCACAGACACAACTGAAGTTGATTCCTTGGCAGGTCATCCAACAAAAGAAGAATTTAAAGGTCTCTGTGCACGAGAGATTCCCAGCAGAGTTCTTTAATGATTTCCTAAACCATAACTTCTCACTGAGTCAGATTTTCTTATAATAATGGTTACATTTTAAGCTGTTACATGACTTAACTGTTAGACTTTGTTTTAAAGCTCACTATGTCCTTTAGAAATAGAGAATGATAGAGTATGAAACCTCCTGTAATAAAAGGAAAAATTACCTAGTGCACACTCTAAGTGAATTTATATAAAGTAAGGTAATTGAAACTGAAGGATGTTGTCATTTTCTTAAACTCTCCTAGGGTTACTTTAGTGAGTGGCAATAATCTGTAATTTTAGTTTGAGGGCTTGATCACTTGACAATGTTACTCTGTTGTTCCACTGTAATACTGTGAAGTTATAAATTTAATTAATGTAGCTAACAGTGCAGTGTTGATTTCTCAAGGTTTGCATACTTGCTATTTGATTGACATTATTAATTTTGTTATATTGATTAAAAGAAGAGGTGCATCTTTTCGCTAATTGGTATCCCGTTTTAATTCAATATAGAACTCTTGGGTTTTGATGTTAATTTTTAAATTTTATTTTTCTATCTTGATATAAGAAAGTAAAATTGACAGCCCATTTGTCATTTCTAGAAGCCAATGTATAAGATATGTAATAATGAAGTGGTACTCTAGAAAAGCAAACCCAGAGAACTAAGTCCAAAACTGAGGTAAAGCAGGAGGGTAAAAAGGTGCCTTTTGTCACCATTGAGTTGTTTGGATATGTACTTTTCCCATGATGATGCATTTTTTAAAAAACAAAGTAGGATAAAAATATCAGCATTTCAATAGCTAAATTTTACTACTGTTTAATCTTTTGATTTAATATAAACACACACAAGAGCTCAATTTTTTTTTTTTTTGCTCCCCTTGCAAGAGGAAGTAGGTTCCTAAAGCAGGACATATCTAGGATACAGGAGGACAGGGGAGAACACACTGTCTGTTCTTCTAATTTGCATTTTTTCCTAGTCCTGGTTGCCTTGCAATCCTGTGATGAAATTTGTTAACTGTTGGATTGAATCTGATGGATTTACCAAAGCTGGGCTGTCTGAGGAGGTCTCACTTGCCTTAAAATAAATGACACATACTTGGATTTACTCATCAAGAGAAACTTTGCTATTTTGATATTTGCTTTTTTGTGTGTGTGTGCGTGGTTGAAATAGGAGATTTTTTCCCCCCTCTTTTAAGCCCTAAGCACATTGTTTTCCTGTGTTACTCAGCTCCAATGCTGTTGAGAATGTGTGTGCAGCTCCCAGGGCTGGCTTCAAGCTTCCCGAGGATTTTCTCAGATAAAAAGGTTGTTCACTACCCAGTTCCTGAGGGAAAAAGAGGGAAAAACCTCAGAGACGTGTCCAGTGTGTTTGCTAGTGAATATGAATCCAGAGGCTTCTCTGAGGAGGGTGAGTAACTGGGATTACACTGCATTGACAGACCCGGTGCTGAATGGATTTCCAAGTCCACTGCTGGCTCTGCAGGAGAAGGGATTGCTTTGGGAATTGGTGTGAGATATGGGAAAATGGAAGGAGAAGAGAAAAAAAACATCTTGCTTTGGTCTCAGAGCTGTGCATGCTTTGTGAATGGCTGCTGCTGAGGTCTCAAGCCAGCACCTTTCATGTCTTCTTCTTAAGGAAGTTTGGAAGCAGCTCTGGAGGTGATGCTTTCCTGCATGTCTGGGACACTGAACTACTGATTTTTGTTAGTAGTAAGGGTTTTGATTGCTTCAATGACTTGGAGAGGCTGGCAGGTCCCATCATTCCCCATCCATGAACCACTGGGCTCTGTGCACCTCTGGAGCTGTTGAAACAGCAACTGAACTCGTGCCTGTTTCCTGCAGTCTGAAATCGAAATGTCTTCTAAGAGTCTGAAAGTCACTCCATCAGGAAAGTCTAAGCCAAGCTGGCCTTAGTTGGGAAAAGCCAACAAAATCTTTTGGTCCTGGACAGCTGATCCATAACTGGACGTTTGACACCAGAGAGTGCAATGTGGACCCTTTTAGAGCACCAACAGAGAGCTGAAAGATAAGTAGAAAATACATATAGCAGTTAAAATAACACAGAAACCAACCAGACATTTAACTTCTTGCAAGTCCAGCCTACACTGGAACTTCTTTGCAGTATGGAAAAGTGCAGATAAATGCTTGTTTGTCATTTTCAATCCCATTTGCTGTCCTCTCCTGCCAACCAGAAGATCAGGGCATACACAAAATAACTGAATTAACTCACACAAGCACACAGCTTACGAGGACCTGGCAATGTGGAACAACCAGAAATCCTTCCATGGTTAAGGTAAGAGGGAGAAAAAAAAATCAGTCCCCAAGCAAGCACTTTGTTTGGATTTTTAGTTTCCTGTTGAATCACAGAATCTCTCGAGCCACCTACCCATTTAGAAAATGGAGGCCAAGTAAATCACTCTTGTTTTCTCCTTTCCAGCAGTGTACCAAATTCTACTTGATGGCCTGGCACCTAAAGATGTTTATAAAAGACAACTTTGTTTCTCTAGGAAAAAGGAAAATCTGTGTTTTGAAGTAAAGAAAGAAACTCTTCTGCCTCTGAACACTAGTCTGAAACAGGAGGATGTTGTGGTAAGAATTATTCTTTTGTCTTTCAGAATTTCTCTATTTTTTTCCTGATGCTCACATCAGAATTCTCCTACTTGAAATACAAATTACAGTAATAAGAATTTATATTTTTTCCATCATTGAAAAAGAGATGCCAGTAGCATGATGTTCTATATATTCATATTGTCAGGCTCTTACCTGTGCCGGCCAAATAATTTGATAGAGGTGCCCTCTTGAGGAGGAGAAACAATTACAGAGGAGTTTTGCTTGCTTTTGGCATTTTTTCAGTCCAGTTTAGGAGTTACTTGGTGTGGCCAGGAGGTGCTGCCTGGTTTCTGGGAAAGAAAGAACATCTATTGCAATGAGCTTCTGTTGAGGCATGATGTATTTCAGTCTTTTGTTTTCTCTATACTCAGTTTTGCCCAGAGAGCTGGGAGGTGAAACCTGATCCTAAAAGAGAACTATTTTGAGCCAATCAGTATTTTTGGATTATCTTTCAATGGAGCAGCTCAATATTTGATAAAAGGAAAAACCTTCAAATTAAAGAAATAAAAACAAACAGCCCTCCCAAATGTCCCTCTCCCCTGATGCTTTCACTTGCTTATTTTTTCAAGAGAGGATGCTTTCCTCATCTTCCATTTTTATAAAACCAGCAAAGCTTATAGAGAATATTCTGTTGGCATAAAGCCTTTGCTGCAAGATCTATGTTAGGAAATAGATTTTCTGTCCTCTCATGTGGAGCAAAAAGTATTGTTTTCATTGTGCTGCCTGTTATCTTGGGTGCTCTGTGGACATCTGAAATACAAGACAGCCCCTCCTTTTAGAGTGCATAAAGAAGAGTGAAGAAGAGAGAAAGGGAGAAGGAGAAGAATGGGGAGGGAGGGGGATTGGCCTGGCACAAAGCTCAGCTCAGTTTAAGTCTGCACTCTCCCACCACAGAACACAGAATGCTGGAAATCATTTATGCATCTGCCATGAAATACCTGGAAGAAGAAAAGAACCTGAATTGAAACTGCCTTATCAGGCACCAGCAGAATCAGTCATCACAAATCGAGGCTCACTGCCATGAAAGAGCCAATAAGGAAAACGAGACTGGGTTTGGAAAGGAGATGGAAAGTTTGCACCTCTCACAAAATGCAGGCTCCATGGCAAAAGTCAGGTCTACACTGCAAACTTCTAAAAATATAGAAGTCAACCAGTCAGACAGTGTCTGCTCTCCATGCAAAGCCAAAATAAAGAGTATTTTCCTGGCTGGTATGGGCCACTTCAATATGGTGAGTGTAACAGGTAAGCTCTGTGTGCTTGTAGAGGGAATTGGGAGGTGACACGATGGTGTCTCAGCAGAAATTTCTGCATGATAAAAACCGTGTTCATGAAGATGTATCCTCTCCTCCTAGGGTGTGAAACCGAAATTGATTGCTGCCACACTGTGACATGTGCAATACGTTTCATACTCTTCTGCCTCTTCACCTGTGCATGCTAAATGCAAGGCTGACACGTGAAAAATGTCAGGGATTTGTTTTAGATTGGCTGTGGATTGCTCTGAGCTAATGGAAATAGCTTCCCATGGGATTTCTACTCTAAGCACCGTTAGCAGAGCTAAAAGAATTTGGGTGAAAAAAGCAGTGTGGGAAAATGTGTGTTAGTCTCAGCTTAGGTGCAGGTCTGCCCCTGCTCAGGTAACATCAGTTCTGGGTTCATATCCACAGCTGCATTCACAGGCAGCAAAGTTATTGTATCTGAAATGGAGATCTAGGAATTTTCTTAAACTTAGAGCTTTGTGCATGCAAACAGCCCGGCCTTATCACCTCTGGAATTCCTTTTCCTGTGTGTACACCTCAGAGGGGAGTGGTGCTTAGGGGGAGTGGGACTTGAGGTATGGCAGCCACTGCTGGGGGTCACTTTGGTTTCATTGAGGTGTCTTCTTAATTCTCCTGCTCTGTTGGTTAGAAGAGAAAAAATATTGTGCAGAAAGGCTGGGGAGGCTGAAACATGCAGTGTCAGTGCAATAATTTCTCAAAGTGTCTTAACTGGTCACATGGTGTGCTGTCCTCTGCTTGTGCCCAGTGACTCCAGCTCCATACCCCCAGCAGGAGGGAATTCTTATTTGGCCTAAGTAGCCAAGGTGGGCAGCTCCTAGAGCTTTGTGGGTTAATTCTGATCTGTGTTGGGCTGAGAAACCAGCTCATATTCCTTTCAAGCTGTTCTCCAGCTTTGTTAAAACACAGGGATTTATATATTTACCTTTCACCTTCTTACAGTTTTCTCCAAAATACTTTGGCTAAAAAGAAAATAAGAATTAGAGCTTCAGTCACCTTTTTGACACCAATTTTTAAGTACGGAAAGATGCAGTTCTGCAGACTTTTACTTGCATGTTTGTCATGGTGGCATCAGGTGTGGCATTGCCAATTCCACAGAGAGTAGAGGGGTTTACCAGGAACAGAAGAAAGCTCTGAGGGTGGATTCTGGGCTGGAAAAGATGTGGGCTGTGATCATGATATCCTGGATAATTGTGTATGTCAAAAGTATGAAGATATATACATATATTTTTATTTTTTTTCCTAAAAGAAGGTGTATGATTGATTTTATAAAATCACAAACTTCTTGGGTGGATTTCTGGCATTGTCTATATATTTACCAACATCCCTTTCCCATTTTTTTTTTTCCAGCTGTACTTTCTGGGACCTGCTTCCCATGTAGGGAGGTTTTTTCCTTTCTTCCACTGCTCTCTGTGCAAATAAGGATTTCTGTGTTGTTGTCTCCTCTGAAATACCTTCTGGGTCATTTCTAGTCCATCCTCTGTGCTCTTCAGCTTGCTCTGGGAAAGCTGAGAATACTCTCAGTGGAATGAGCTCAAGGTTGGGAATGGACAGGGAGCAGAAATGAAGTCAGTGTCAAACTCACTCTTGTATAAACAGAAACCAAAAGGAGTTGTGATGTTTTACCCAACTCTGATATTTCGAAAGCTTATTTTGTCTACAGCCCTTTAACACTGCTGTGTCCCTCTCCCCCATTCTGAGTATTGATGTAAAATTGCCTTTTGTGAAAGGACTTCTCTCTCAGGCCTTAAGATTTGGTACCAAAGGACAAGGGGGAGATGGTTACACCTGTATCTGTTCCTGTGGTGACTGAGGCTTGTCTGATGAGCAGTGCTGATCTCGCCCATCTTTTTCGTACTTGGACATGTGTGTAATGTTTGAGTGTCAAAGCAGACACACAGACCAAGTGAAAATTTATCTCCTTGTCACTTTGCAAAGGGATCTGATTGTTTATCAGCTCTGAAGGACTGCAATGGCTGCTGCTGTGGCAGCCTTTCAATCACAGGCAGCCTGATTTTGGATTCCTGTAGAAATAAAAGTGTTAAGTCACATCTGACAGAACCAGCTGCTTTAAGGGCACCCACAGCAAGCAATATGGGTGTCTTGCTAGTTGGGGGAAGGGGATGTGCTCAGAGACTCAGGAAGAGCATTGTATGATGCTATGTTTTGGGCTCCAGTGAGGCAAAAACTGCTCATATGAAAACTGCAGATATTTTTAGCACCATTCTTCAGCAGGCAGCATGCTGTACAACTGCACATCAACACGGTGCTTCTCCCTTAGGTTGGTGTAGCTATGTTTCCACCTCCTGGCAACTACGAGGAATAGCTGTAGAGAGATTAAGGAGATTTTTTTTTTTTTGCTTTTGCAAAGCACTAGATGGTGAAGTAGGAATTTTAAGGAGGCAGTTCTCTTGAGCTCAAGGGGATTTTTAACTCCTTGGCATTCAGTATTCTGTGCTGTGTATAAACATAGGAGCTGCTTCCAAATATCCTGCTTTTGCAACAGCTGCGAATATGAGTCCTCGAGGTGAAGGGTCATAAAAACAAAGTGCTTACAGCAGGTCTGTGAGTAGTAAGACACCAGAGAGACACTTTACATCGAGGGAGGGAGCATCAGTGTATATCCATGGTAACTGGCAGCAGGAACACACCCAGTGGAATTCCAGCTCCAAACACCTGGGCATTCTGTCTGTTAGACACAGCAGTTGTTATAGAGGCAGGTACTGTTAGGGAAGACACATCATCAAGACTAGAAATTCTGTGATGTGAGTAGCCTTGAGTAACAAGAAAATGCGAATTTTTTGTCATAAATGAGTGTTTTAGGTGGCTCAAAGAATCAAAGGAATTGGAAAGAGCAGGTTTAATATGAAGTGAAAGCGTGACAAAATGCATTGGCAAGACTCACTCTACTGCTTACTAGATGGTTAAAGCACAGAGAAAAATCATGCTAAAATGTAAAATCAATCAATCTAAAACTAAAATCAACCATAAATGATGTGCACTGAGGCTGGGGAAGGAAAAAGGGTAAAGATGGGAAAAGGATAAAAAGGAATAAAAGAAGGCCCTCCCAATGTTCATAGAGGTCTGCCTAGCCAAACTTAGGCTTGGACTTGACCAACGGCTTAGGCCTAAACTCAAGTTATTAGTTGGGCAAGAAAAATAAGTTTCCAAAGCTGTTTGGTAAAAACCAAAAGCTTGTTAGGCAGCACTGGCAGTTCTTGGGAACAGACAGTGTTCCTGATAAGCTCAGGAGAAACTCAGCCCAGATACTAATTAATTAACTAATCAAGGACAAAACCTAATGAGCATTTTTAAATCATAGTGCAGCCCCAGGAGAGGGGGGGAGGTGTTCTGTGAGTGCCCTTCAGTAGTAAGGAAACACTAATTTTCCCAAATAAAAATCTCTTGCACAAGTCAGTATGACTTCTCCTTGTCCCTGACAACAGTAGAGTCAGAGCTGGGTTTTCTTCCAGGACCTGCTCAGAAATCTGTAGTGCCTGTTTCTTGTCCCATGCCAGGGCAATGCCACCTCCTTGTTTTAGAGGCAAGAATGAAAGTTCTTTATCCATCTCAGAACTGCCCTGTGTAAACAAGCAAAGTAAAACTTTGAGTAGATTGTGCAACGCTTGTTTCTAGAGCCTATAAAGAAATATAGTCTGTTAGTCCAAAGCTTCCATATCAAAATGTTGTTCTCAGTGAAAATGGATTTTCAAGCTAACTGTCCAGGTATGCATTCAGTCAGGATCCCTCGCCCCATTGATGCCTGGAAAGGCTGACCTGGAACAGAGACTAGCCTGAGCAAAAGGGATAAAATAGGTATTTATTGAAAGGATACACCTTGGGCAGTGCAAGAGCCTGGCTGGGGCTGCACCCAAATCAAATCCAAGATGGATCCTGGTCACGAATTTTTACATTTTTATAAGTTTTGGTTCATCCACACATTGGGGTCAGTTGTCCAGCCACAGCTCCAGGCCATGAAGTCTCAGCCCCATGGCTTGCCCCCTTCCCTTGGCTGTTTTTACTTTTTGGGTAGAGTTGTCCTTGATTCTCTAGCTGGGTAGGGATTGTTTTGTCTAAATACCCCGTAAAGAGAACTTACTAACACCTAATATGAAGTTTCAGAGTTACACACCAAGCAGCAGAGAATCTGAAAAATATAAAAGCTAAAACCCAAGGCATCACCATGAGGTTCCTCATGCCCTTGTTAACTGCATTAAAACTACTTTGCAGAAGTGTTGCAGCACATGTACAATAACCCTGATGGAGTAGAGGTAATGGGCTCATTGAATCTGGACTTTGAGTGAGGTTGTTTTGCAGGTACCACCCATATAAAGTGCTGCCAGGTGTCCATAGGTCATTTTCTTTCACGTGAGGAATTACCTTCTTTGGGGAAGATCATCCTCTTCAAAGAGGTTTGTTGGAAGCCTGTATAATTCAGAGTTGCCTCTAATGTATCTCTTTGGATGCATTTTAAAAATCATTTTACCAGAGTCTCTATCATTACAAAAGCCATAAACTAGCTCTGACAACAAACCATGTGGAAGTAATGTGCAAAATTAAGATTTCCAGTGATGGACACTTTGCAAACAAGCCAATTAACTTCTCCTGTTGTGTCAGAGGGCTGTGAGTGCAGCAGCTTCAAGTGTGTGCATAAAGTTGTACCTCTATATAATGTTTTAAAAAAATATTCATGTAGGTAGCAATACACATAAACATGGCCACAGCACAAACACTTTTAGCAAATTAAGTCATGTTTTTTCATGTGTTTTGAGTGAGCTCTTAGCTGAGCACAGACACAGCCATATGGCTGTAGCCTGTGTATGCACGTAGCCTATACAGGCCTGAGGGCAGGGGTGACAAAAAAACTAGTGGCTTCCTGAGTCTCTGTCTGACACTTCTGCATTATGTGTGCTAGTTGACCTTTTTTTTTTTCAATCTTCTATTTCTCTCGCTTGTGTCATAGTGCTGTGCCTCAACTTTTCACACAGAACCTTTGGACATTGAATCAGGGCACAACGATGTGCATGTTCTCCCAGCCTGGAGAAGCTCTGCCACCTCTTCCTCAGGAGCTGCCACTCTGGGCTGTACTTCAAGCCACTCTGGGAAGATGAGAAAATTAAGATCATTTATCAGCAATGGCCACAGTCCCATGGCAGCATTAACATTTGTGGGTGATGACCTGAATTTATACTGTGGTTTTCACCTCCAGACTGCTGATCTACACAATATGGGGGGAAGTTTGCTTAGCAGAAACCTGAATAAGGACACGTTGTAGGACTCCTCCCAGCAACTCCACTCTCCTGCATCATCCTCCCTCAAACAGAGCTTAAAATCTGCCAGAGGTGCTGGTAACCAGAAATGAGGTGAGAAATTTTACTGGAAACCACCAGGGAGAGTTTTCCTAGACCACTGACACAGAACTACAGCTGCTAACTGGCTCATGAAAAAAGGAGTCTGTGACAGCCAAGAAACCTATATGGTGAGGAAGGAAAAAGGACAAGCATCCCCTTTAGCATATTACGCTGCACCAAGAGTGTGTAGGCAGTGATAAATGGCATCCTGACCCTGGTGACATGACTTTACTTGGCATTTGAGAGGTGGGATGTGTGGTTTTTTTCCCAATATAGATGTGGGTTTCTATTTTAGGTATGTTTTGTTATACAACCAATTTATTCCACTTGTTAAAAGAAAAACACAGGAAGGGAAAAAACTATTCCTCCTTTGCCATACAATAGCAGCATGTATTTCATGTTTGTAAGTGTTGATCTAGCTGCTCTATAAACAGAGGGGACAGTTTTTTTCCTTCCTGAGAAAATATATAAATAAATAAAATACATATTTTATTCTATGCAATGACTCCAATAAGGGTGGAGAATGCATCTCCTTGAGGCTGGAGAAGCTGTCTCCCAGCTGATGGGGGCTCCTGGGGCTTCTTGCAGGATCTTCACAGCTGTCCATGGAATGGGGAAGCTGTAGATTTCGGAGAAAATTATGTTCCCTGAAATGTGAAGGAGCAGTGAGGAGCTGAAGGAGAGAGGTGGGGTAAGTGCTGTGTCTCTATCTCTGCTTAGCACTGCCTAAACCATGGTTAGTGATGCTGCAGATAAGACTGACTGACTGGTAAGGAAGGACTACCTGGGTTTTTATTTCTGCTCTACACCAGGTTTTCTGCTCTTTCTGTTCTTTTTAAAGCAGGAATTACTTGAGGTTTGTAGATTCTCTATGTGCAGTTCGGGATGTGTGGTGCAATTCCATCATGTTTGGCTGTAGAGTGGGAGGCCAGTACCTCTGACTGAAAGATGGGGAGGAAACTTTCATCTGGGGAATCTGAGATACATCCCGATGCCTATAAGAGTGTTTTAGGAATTAAACATCAAGCTGTAAACCATCTCCTCTCTGTTCTTCTCTGAATAGAAGAACATATATTTCTTGTCTGGAAGATCTTTTTCTCTGGTTATCCACAGCCCTGAAAGCAGTAATTGCACTTGTGGGTTGCTAATTCCCAAATTTTTCCCTGGGAAATCAGCAGCAAAAGTAGTTGGCCCACAAGGGGCAGGAGTTAAAGCAGTTAAGATCATGAACATATGTGTGGTAGATAGATTTGTCTGCTGCAGGATTGGGATTGAGAGAGAAGCTCCTGAGGTTAATGACCTACAAGTGATAAGGGAATTCTCTAGGGCCAGGAGTAGAAGTTGCTGAGCATGGCCCTGCTGGCTCAGTGCTACAGTTAAAACAGAAATACATTTTCGTGATTTCTACAAATTGTGACAGAATTGCCTCTGGATATTTGAACATGGAAGTGTCAGGTTTTACAGGCTTCACTATCAGCAGGGCTTTCCCCCATCTGTTTGCTGACATTGAGGGCCACAGATGGTTTATACCTGGGGAAGTCAAGGTGTTAGGTACAAGAACTGGGATTTTTTTCCACCTAAAATGGAAAAAGTAAAGCAAATGTCTTCTCTTTTTCTGAAAGGAAGAGAATGAGCTACCAGAGTGGTGTTGCTCTCATTCATCTTTTGCTCCTTCTGCCCCTTTTCAACACTGGATTACCCTCTGAGAGGACTGGATGCAAGGCAACTACAGATGTGAGGAATATGCCTTGGTTTGTGCAATAACTTCATGGGACTAAGCTATTTTCCAGATGAGCTAGTGATAAAAAGGTAAATATATCTGAGAAGAGGAAAGATGCTCAACTGCTTTCAGGAATTACAGCTACTATGTATGATAGACTGTTTTCCCCTGAGGAAAAAATCCACACTTTATAACGTTGGTATTACTCTAAATATTAATATATTGATGAATTCAATAGATAGCACAAATCTCTGCCTTGCTGTGGAGGAAATTTCAAACCTATTTACCTTTAGGTATATTTACCTAAACACTACAATTTTACAGTTGTTTTGTATAACTTGCTTATGATTGTTTTGAGAGCTCATTCTATTAGGCCAATTCTCTTTCAGAAAGCCATCCACCTTCTATTTCCCATTTTGCAGAGAAAGCTTTGTGGTTTTGAACTGAATGCAACTAGCTCAAAACCTGGATGGACTAAATTTTAAGTTGTCTCTGGCTTCAACTGATGCCAGCAACTGTGAAACAAACAGGGAATCTGAGAAGAAAATGCACTGTGGAGGTTCTGATCCATCAGTCCCTGACAGTGCTAACAGTCTTCTGCTGTGCTAGTACAGGAATTCAGGGATCAGTTTTTAGGGCCAGGATATATTTCAGAGAATGAAAATACCAGAAGGCTCTAAAGTCAAAGCAAAGTTCCATTACCCAGCAGCATTGTCAGGAGCCAAGGAAGATGGCTAAGAACAGAGAAAGAAAACAGCTTCTCCTCTCCCCCCAGAGATTTTCAGTTTCAGATTTGGGAATATCTACCTGCTTCCCCTTTTGGTATGTTTTGTTTTCCACCCAGGGCATTCAAAGCCTTGCTATATTTTTTGCTGCTTCATTTTCAGTGGATGGACTTGAGGAATTCCCAGCAGAGCACCATTGCTAGGGAGAAATGGGAGCAGAGGAGGCTGACCTGGGGATGTTGAAAATACACCATAACCACCATCTTTCACTTAAGAAAAGCTGCAGGCTTTTGAGTTGGGTGCTCTGTGGTCTTGGTGATGAGGTAGAAATATCAAATGCTGCATAGAAGATGCTGTTGCTGCTCTGACTGCCAAAAGTGTGAGTTTGGATTTTAAATAATGTAGCCTTGATTTGCACAGCAGTAACCTTATCCTTATAAGAGGAAGCAAGAGAGTTGATACAGATGTGTACCACTGCTTCCTCTTTTTGCCAGCCCTTCCAGCACTTCCTTGCCCAAAGACACACATCTTACAGAGAATAGACTTCCAAGACAGGGTCTTGTGTACCCTTTAAAATGTGCTTTCTCTTAAAACAAGACCATATTTTGCTGAGTTAAACACGGGAATGGCTCTGTGCCATACTGCATATCCTTTAAAAAGTTGTGGTGGCAACTGATGCACTGATGGATACCTCACCTTTTCCTCCTTAAGGTTGTGTTAGCAAACATTTAAATCACGTTGAACTTTGCATGTATTTGCCTGATTTTAAGTTGGTGCTTTGCACAACTCAAGGCTTGTGGGTGGTGTGTGATGTGTAACAACAGACAGCTAAGGTTGCGACATGTCACAAAGCCCTTCGTTTCTCTCAATTTAACTCTGCCACATCCTCTTCAAGGCAGTGCACTTCCACCAGTGGGTTTTTTGACTCATTGCAGGGAGGGGGTGGAGGATTTATCTGTCTGCGAGAAAAATCAGCTGCATGTTAAGGTCTCAGAACCAACAAGGAAAAGAAGCTGATGGACCGTACAGCTGAACACAGGGACTACCTGGGATGGAATCTCCTAAACTGAGATAGTTCCCCTGCAGTTATATTTGGACCCTTCTTGGGGAGCTCCAGGTACATCCCTGCAGTTCCCTGGTGTGCAGGAGCTGCCTGGGGATCAGCCATCAGGACTGGGAGCGAGTAGGGAGTGCTGAAGTCACCCTGCTCACCCAAGGGGAATTGGAACACCGGAACAGCTGGAACTGCAGCTGCTCCCCTCCCAGGCTCCTCTTGAATAACTGAGTGAATCTCCCCCAGCTCTGCACTCCTTGGGATGAATCCAAGAGGCAGGATTCCCTGGCTGGAAGAGTGACACGTGCATCGTGCCATCCACCGCCGCCGAGGCTGAGTAAAAATTTTGATTTATTTTAATGCAGCTATTGAGGCACTTCAATTCCATCAAAGGCAATAACACAAGGCAAGCCACCAAGTATTCGTTTGCTGCTTTTAAATGGGTTTGCTTCATCTCTGCTTGGTTGTTCCTTTTTGGATTTTGAGAGTTCCTGCTCGCTCAGAGGCACAACTGTTCAAGGGTTGTGAGTTTTAAAAAATTGCAGATTAAATTCTGCGTTCCATACATTAATATTTAAACACAGTCATACACGCTCTTCTTTCTGTAAGGTCCCATTTTTAATCATTAATGCCTGTTCTTTTGAGCAAATAAACCTCATATATGAGATTTGTATGCATTAAAAAATGAGATTCTTCTCTGGGACAAGTTCCAATATGACAATATTCTGTTATGAATATTTATGGACTCATCAAAATTGGTGAATACTGAATTTGTTGATAGAAAATGTGGAAGTTTTGTTGTTTTTTCTTTTACTTTCCTTTTGAAAGAGACAGAGAATTTTTTTGCAAATTGGGTCAACGTCAGTACATAAATCTGGTCAAAATGTATTTTTTAAATTTTTAAGGTTTCAACATTTTTGATTGAATGTATTGATGCATTTTTAAAATTTTTAAAGTTTCAAACGTTTTTGATTGAAAGCAATTTTTGCATGCATAATTGCAAAGAAAAAAAAATCCCAAAACTTCTGACAGCACTGAATAAAATGAAACAAAACAAAATAATTCCTTTATGGCAAAGATTTCATGTGAATGAAAATGAAATTTGAGGTTTTTTTTAATGTAAGAGTTACGTTGCTTGTTATACATTAGTAACAGAATACAGATCAATGTGGTTTTATGGGCATTTTTACCAGGTTGTGATGAAAGCTTTTCATCCAGCTGCATCACAATTCTTTGTTAGAGTTTGAGCAGAACAGTTCTTTGAGGAAAACAATTCTATTGAGGGTGGTGAGACGCTGGCACAGGTTGCCCAGAAAAGTTGTGGATGCCCCATCCCTGGAAGTGTTCAGGGTCAGGTTGGATGGAGCTCTGAGCAACCTGGTCTGGTGGAAGTGTCCATGGCAGTGGGGCTTGGAACTGGAAGATCTTTAAAGTCCCTTCCAAGCCAAACCATTCTGTGATTCAGTGACTTGAATTTGCACTTGTATCACACTGTGTTAAGGAGAACACCAGCTCTTGCATTTGGCTCGTGACTGGCAGTGTTTGTTCTCCCTGTGCCACACGTGTGGCAGCATTGTGGCTTCTCTCCTCTACACCAAGCATCCTCATGTGGTTTATTTCACATTTAAAATGAAATCTTTATTGCTGCATAACTGAAGCCTGTTACTTCCATGGCAGTTGGTACCAGGTGAGGATTCAGGTCGCTGGGTGCAGAGTGAACCTTTTCCTTCTCCTCCCAGCAGATGCTTGGAAACTTGGTTATGTTTGAATAAGGGTGTGAACAGTGCATGGTCCAAACAACCCACAAGGAAATCCTGTTACTACAAATCTGACATTTCTGAGTCAGCCATTGCACAGACATGTTTGCTTATCTGCTGCATCTTGGGTTTTGTCTTAGGAATATAAATATTGTGTCAGTATTTCCCTTGGGATGGGAGCATCATTTTCCAATCATCTCTAGCTGTGAGGGCCTGATTCAGAAAGTAAATTATTAAAGAGAGAGAAATAGCAGCATTTATAAGACATGGTTTGTTAAAAGGGTTACACACTTGTAGAATAGCAGGAGTTACTAGATGCCTCTTAAGTTCACCCTGCCTTTGATGGTTTTGATCCCTTGCAATAGGAAGGTTGCTCTCTTTGTTCTGCCCCAAAAGGGGAGTTACTCTTCAAGAAATTAAAAGCATGCAAAGGCTAGGAATAATTTCTTTGCCAAAATGTTGATGAAGTCTAGATCCTGAGTGGTACCAGAGATCCAGGAGTTTGAAAAACTGTAAACAGTAGCTTGTTTTGGTTTGGGGGATTTTTTGGTCTTCATTTTCTTTTCCCTTTTTTAAAATTTCTTTTTCAACCCTGGTTTTGCCTTACTTTCTTCAGTATAAGAATGACACTTGACGTGGGGTCTTGTTTAGAACGCCTGCTTTCAAGAGAAACAGGGGTTTTACTGCATGTTCTCTTTGAAGGGATGAGCACAACAATTTGTCTTCATTTTCTGCAGTGCTGATTCCTTCTGCTAAAGATGGCTCAGAAATGGGCAGTTCTGGCTGTGCTCCTTTTCTTGCCAATTCATCTGATTGAAGGTAAGTGAGAAAGATTCAAAACTACATGTAGCACTGTTTGGTACTCTGTATTTCCAACTTTCCAGGACACTGAAACTTCATAATACAGCAGAGCAAAATTTGCCTATTGCTTAATGGGAATGGAAAGAGTAATGTCACCTCAGCTGGCAAAATAACCGAGTGCCTTGCTAAATGGCACAGAATGATAAATCTGATAAGAATCCAAACCTGGTCATCTAAAGACACATCTGTTCAGCTGGGACAATGGCAGGAGAGATCTGATTTCTGGAATAAAAGGGATCCACATATGTATCTTACTAAATGACTGCTCCAAGTGATGTTGGTTTTAACTGTGCCACAGGTGTCTGTTCCACAGCTATCCCGGGATTTACTGGCACTTGAAGCAAGGCACCTAATTCAGGAACACAATACATTTTTTAAAAGTAGTTTCCTTTCCCTTAAGAGTGAATTTTGCCTGCCCCATCAATTTTCCAGTGATAGAAATTTGTTGCCTAAAATAAAGGTGGAGGACTTGCAGCTCGTCAGCATCACTGTCCACAGCAGAAAGGCACCATCTCCACTGCACTTCCAAACTTCAGGAAGGTGGATCTGGAAGCTGAATACTAATACGTGCCCCAAAGCTGCCAGTACAGTCAGGAAGTATATTTTTAAGGGTGATGAAGCCAAGAGTTTCCTGTGCTTTTACAACAGCTGTAGCATCTTTTTAATGTCGTTTTTTTTTCATCTTATGCAGCTCAGAACAGGGTGAGTGTAGAGGCTGGCCATGAAGCTGTGCTGAGTTGCCCCAACATCTCCAAGATGCATTTTCTGCTGTTGACATGGAGGAGGAATTGCAGCAGTTGCTGCGTGTTGTCCTACAGAAGGGATCGCAACGAGACAAGCAGGCTGAACTGCAGTGAGAGGATCACGTGGGAATATTCACTTGACAGTGACCCTGCACTTCATATTTTCCCTGTGAACCTCGGGGATGAGGGAAATTACACCTGTGAAGCTGTCAACAGTGAAGGGAATTTTCTTTCTTTCTCTTCTCTGACTGTGCTAGGTAAGACTGCATCACTAAAATAAACATTAAATTAGTCTATTTGCAACATAGGCAGGAGCAAAAGAATATTAGGAAGCATAATGAATACATCAAATCACCTTTCTCATATAGTCAGGTAAACTATATCTAGGTCTCCATAAATTAAAAAAAAAAAATACAGGAAGACTTTTTGTTTTGGCTATATTAGTTAAATCATCTCAATATAACTAAAAATTATAAGAAATAGATTTTCAATTCTATGATTGCCATTACTAATTTTAGTCACTTGATTTTTTTGTTTGTTTTTTGTTTGGATTCTTTTATTAGTTTGTTTTGGTTTTGGGTTTTGTTATTTTTTGGTGTTGTTCCCTGCAGAATGTTGCCTTTCTGATAAAGACGTAGGTGTTGTGTGAGCCTTTCCCTGCTTTGCCAAATGCAGAATATGAGTTGTTGAACTTCAAGCAGAACAGTTTTGTTCATTCCTTTTCTATTTCCCTACTATCAGATTTTTTATTCTATATATTCAAACTCCTAAATATTGTACCTGAGACTTCAACAATCTGCCTCTTCATCGGTCAAATTGCAAATCTTTATTTAATCCACCCTTCTCTGTCATCCCATCTCCTGTTAATTTGTCATTACCTTTGGGAAACAGGCAGAAGCAGTATTTTAGATGTAGCCAGCTAGTTTTTGAGGTGTCCACCTTGGACTTTTGGATGTATTGTTTTTCTTTAAAGATGTGCTAATATTTCAAATTATTTTAAACTCTCACTAGTTGGTTATACAATCTAAGAAATACCACCTGTTTGTCAGTTTCTCAGTTGGTGATTTTATACTAAAAATGAAGTAGAAATATAAAATACGAATAGAAATCATAGTTGTGGCTTTTAAAAATTTCTTCTGCAGTCCCTCCTACAGTGACTCTGGCCCATGACAAGAGCAGGGTGGCTGTCTGTCAGGCATCTGCAGGAAAGCCACCTGCTGACATCTCCTGGATCCCTGCAAGCAATCACAGCTCTGAGGAAGAATTCCATCACCCCAATGGAACAGTCACCAGAGTGAGCTACTTTGGCTGGACCAACAGCTCATTGCCTTCTGTCACCTGCCTGGTGACTCACCCAGCCATGAACCAGACTCTGGTCTTGGACCTGAGATGTAAATAATGTTATTTTGTGATTGCTCTTCATCATGCTTTGGGCTCCTCTCTGCTGTTCTGTGAAGCTGTTCCCACTAAATGCTAGGGCCTTAGAACTAGGTTAGCATGGTTATAAGGTGAAGTCCTAGTGCATAATGAGAGAGAAATTAATAATTTTGAAACCAAATGCTTTGTGGAACTGTATGGAGACGCTTTCAGCATGTTTTTCTTTCAATTCCTGTTCTGTTTTACAAGAATTCCTTATTCTGCTTTCAGTGGGTTCACCTTGGCTGGCTGCCCCCCAGGCTGCTCTATTGTTCCCCCCTTTTCAACAAGGCATAGGGAAAAAGACAATGGACAGACTGTGGTCAAGGTGAAGACAGGGAGAGATCATTCATCAGTTTCTGTCACTGGCAAAAGAGACCTGAGAGAAAATAATTTCTTGCCAGTCAAATCAGAGTAGGATAGCGAGAAACAAGAAAGAATCTAAAAGCACCTTCCCCACAATATTATGTCCAGCTTTTCCACAGTAGTGATGGTCTGGAGAAAATTTCCTTGGAACATGTCTGTCTGTGACTTGCAAATGTTCCAAAGGCAGTAAAAGTTAAAATTCAGCTTCTCCTCTGGCTGTGCTGGACCTGTTGGAAGTCTATCACAGTTGGATTTGTAAGAACAGCTAAATAAGTGCTCAAATCCCCCAAATATCTCACTAAAGGCATGAAGAACAGGAATCAGTGTAGACCAGTCATTAATAACAACATTTTGCAGGGATGGCTGCTCAGTTTTGTTGTTCAGAGCTAATAGTACTTGAAGAAAAGGGGAGTGTAAAGGCAGATGAGTTGAAAATGAAAATGTGTTTGTACACACACAAATGACTGGGGGTGTGAGGCAGCTTCTTATTGCTGGTTGGCATTCAGACAACTCATCTGTTTCTCTCTGTTTGAAAGCAGAGGATTAGCTTTTTCCTCCAGTTAAGGTAGGCAGTTATGTCACAAATTCATGGATACTGACATCTAACTCTGTAACTTGCTCTCTTTTCTCATTGCTCAGACACTCCTCATATGCTTCTCTACATCCTGATAGGAGCAGCTGCAAGTGTCGGGGCTGTCACTGGTGTGATTTTATGCTTGATTTTCAGGTGCAGAGGTGAGTCCTTTGAACCTGAAACACATTACAATCCCACAGGTGACTATCTGCAGGTACAAGGATATGCACTGTATTGCTGAGACTGAGGTGGAAGGCAAGGGTTGAGGAAAATGTTCATATATGCACTGTCCTTTTGGAGAAATCATAATAAAATAAAGGGGTGGCAATTTAAAATAAATCTGGAGTTTGGAAAGAGCCATAGGTATTGTGGTATTAAGGCATTATAGACATATCAGAGATTCATTCAGGAGGAAAAGTGTTCTTTCTGAGAATCGGGCAGGCTTTGAGTTTTTAGAATTATTTTGTTTGTTCTGCATTTACTGGCACAAAATTCTATACTTAAGAATGACAGTTCATAAACTAAACACAAACAATCTGTTTCCATGAGCAGTGAAAAGTTTTCCCTTGAGCAAGTGTAAGAATAGCTCAAATGCATATACTTTGATATCTTTCAGATAATTGTGCATTGGGCATATTAGATAACTGATTTGTTTCATTTCTCATACTAAATGTAAAAAATTAACTCTACCCCAGTAGAAACCAGGGCACCTAGCATGACCAAAAGTTTAAAGCAGGGAAAGATAAAACAAGAGTGTATTAAAGAGCAGGATGTAAAACAATAAGAACTTAACATGTGAGGGTAACTGTATTTTGAGGAAAGGCTTTCACGAGCTGGGGGCAGCTGGAGAAGAATCCCAGATCTAAAGCATTCTAACTTCCTGAAATCCTACTTTCAGCTTGCTGTTTATGCAAATGGACACGGCAGAGCAGGACAGTAAGTGGGGTTTGTGCGTGCATGTGCTTTGCAGGTTTTGGTGTATTCTTCACTAAAATTTTAATTTGCAATGTGTCTACTCTGACAAACCTCCCATTTTCCTCTGTGAGCACTTGGAGAGGGGAATGAGGAACACATCATCTGTGAGAATGTCTGTTGTTTGGATGGCCCTATCTTCATGTATAATCAGAGTATTTGAGCAATTGTTTAAGCACTTGATAGAGAGTGGTGTAGTGCATTTCCTGTCTATAAGTTACATTTGCAATGCTGAATTTTAACTCTCTCAAAACTTAATATTTTCGTATTTCTGCTTCAAAGAGTAGTCTTTACTCAGATGTTTTATTTAAGAATGTGTATTCTTAATGGCAGAAACCTGCCTGATTAAAGATTGGATGGAACCAGACATGCCTTTTACAAAGAGGGAGAAAGGTCCCCTTTGTTTTGCTGTATTGGAGACAAACACAGCTGTGAAATTTTTATTTTTTACATGGCAGTTTATATACTTGTAGCCAGGAAACAGCAGTGATAAATCTGCCACCACAACTTTTACTTACTGTCTAATTCCAGTATGTTGTGATATATGCTTAACAAAATGAAAATGTGCTGCTTTTCCTCAGGGTTTCTGCCACACTTAATGCACATGGATAGACCAATTATTTCCTATTTTGGTTTTTGCTCATGATTTAATTAATGGTGTGTCTTGTTTGTTGCAAACAAGTCAGAGTGCTCTGAAGTTAGGATGCTGCATTTCCTGATATGCTCTTGTGTGGCATTCAGGACAATTTCACTGATGAGAGGGGGAGTTGCAGAGATCAAAGGCTTCCAATGATTTTAGCTGCCTAAATTGGATTGTTTGTGGTCTGTCTATTTTGCTTTTGTTTTTGTTTTGTTTTGGTGTTTTGTTTTCAGAGAAGCTAGCATTGTTCATTTTCATCTATTTTGCTGTAGATACCAGCATTTCAAAATTTATTTTCGATCATATTAAGAAAAAAATTTCAAAGGCTGTCCTGTTGAGGCTTTGTGAAGGCTGTTCTTGTATCTGTCTGCCAGTTCATGTTTCTCCCTCTGTGCTCTACCCTTTTTCTCAGAGAAATCACATTTCTTTTGCCACAGTAATGTTACCTACCAGATTTCTTCTGCTCTTGCTTTTTCTTTGGGAATCTATAGGAACAATGGTCCCACAAAACTCTACAATGTAATACAATGGTACATGTTTTTCTTCCTGTTGCAGACTAAAATCTACAATTTCCCACCTTCACGTGTGAGAAGACGAGCAGCCAAGCCTCCTGACATTCCAGAGAAAATCTATGAGAATTACAGCCCAAGATCTGTTTATGTGTGCTTATAACAGTGTAGGAACAAGTATCCAGCTCAGCTACTCGAGCTTGTATTTCAACTTTTAAGCCTCAGACCTTACCCACAAAAGCCTTTGTCTTTCCTGACCTGACAGTGATAGGGTAAAAAAGACTGTAATAAGTTTTTTTCTTTTCCTCTAAATATCAGTACAACTCTAGAAAAAGTTGAAACTTTTAAAGACTGAATTAGGGAAATACCTTAATTTTGTTTGAAAGTGACTCTCGTGTATGTGCTGCTTTTCCTCAAAAAAAAAAAAAAAAGAAAAAAGGACATATTTCTGTGCCAGAGTAAAAAACTGCTGGTGAAAATGTAGCATTTTTCTTTCCATTTTGGCAACTGCATTCTATTTAAAGTTCTGTGTTGGAAACCGGAAAGTGACAGGGACCTCAAAATACAGAAGGTCAAAGCAATACATCTAACAGAAATACAAAAATAGAAGAGTTTTAGGGTTTTTTTGTTGTTTTGTTTTCTGGGTAGATGGTTGCACAAGACAGATGATGAGCTAGTATTTGACATTTTTTTATTTTTGAATTTTTAACTTTTTTTTCAATTAATCTTTCTGTTTGCATTGGTAATTGATGGAAAATAAAACCAATTTGATATTACACTGAATATGGAAATGAGAAACATCAATGGACAGTTTTTGGTCACTCTTTAAAGTAAAAGTGCAAATATGCACATATTTATCTGAAGGATTCCTGTCGTTATTTGGGTAAGTATTTGTTGGGTAAATTGTTTGCTCCTAGTTTCTGAGGAGCTGAGGTCACAGCACGGTTTTACTGAGAACAAAAGTATTAAGTCGTATAAAGTGCAGGTGGTGTGCTTGTTTAAAATTAAAGAAAAAACCACAACCCTAACCACACCATTTATTTCTTCTCATCTTCATGTCCCCAAGCTAAAAAAGCCTCCACAGACTGATTGTTAATTTCAGTTTTCATTGGTCAGGTCTGTCAGACCTTCCAAGCACTATTGCACCAGTAACTACACTGAAATGTGTGTTTTGAAGAGATTTTTCCTGCTTGTTTCTGCAGGGTCATCTCTGCTCCATAAATGTTCTTAGGCATGAGCATCTCCCAGTGCCTTTTAATTGCACTAAATAGACGTGGATGTCTGCTGACATCACTCCAGCCTTTCATTTTAGTCAGAAAGGCACAAGGAATGACTCTCTGCCTTAAGGATAGCCTGCAGAGGCCAGGCTGGTTTCCAGGCTTGCTGGACAAGTGAAGCCTTTCCTGTGGTGCTGAACGTCAGTGATGGGTTGCTCTCAGAGCTGTGTGCAGCATCATCATGTCTTGTGTGGGGAGGGAGAAGCACTTTGCATGTGTAAAACCTCTGGGAGAAATAAGTGACAGCTTGGAAGTAGTGCAAACAGGTTTGAAATGATGCTAGATAGGACAAGTGTTTTGTAGCTCCAGTGAAATCCACAGCAGTGCCTTAGTCCAAGGTGCTGTTGAGGTGCCACTCGTGACTTGAAGCTTCTGAAATAGAGGGAAGATCTCTTGTTGCTTAAGGAACTGCCCAGTCAGGTCTAAACTTGGGTTCCTGGGCTGGTATTTCTTTGTGTGGTAAGCGAGCATGGATTGTTTTTATGGACAGCTACAGCAATCTGTGCCTTTTTCAGAAGCTGGACCATTGCAGCCAGACCGAAGGATGGCAGGGCTGTTAAAATTAAGACATTTAGGCTGTGGAGCAGTCTTCTTCTGGGAATCACAGTGCATGTGTGCTGTGATTATTAGGGTGTAATGTAAGACCTTTTCTTAATTCCTTTACAACAAGTGAAATATGGAAGGATGAGATCTAATGGAGACAGAAAAGATAGAACCTAGACAGGGAGATATGGTGTGCGGAGGGAAAGCTCTCTAAAGCTATCTGTGGCAATTTGTCCTGGCTGAAAACGATGGTTTTCAAGCTCATAACTTTTATTTTCACCTTTAATTTGTGTTTGGTGGAATTGGTCCAGTCACCTGCAATGTGTCAGCACTTCCATTAACGTAAAAACTCTGAGCAGACTTAGCGCTGGAACAAGGTGTTCTGGCAATGACATGGGCTGTCCTGGAATAACATTGGCCCTTATGTTTTTTAGGCTTGGTGTGCATGATTAATAAAAGTTATCAGGCCAAAGAGAATAATGTGGCTGTGGGGGTGGTTGTAAGAAAGGCTGGGACATCAATAAAGCTTCTATAGGTCCTTTGAGTGTTGGCTGTGACTGGTGAAGGGCAGGGTTTTGTCATGTGGAGCTCCTGGCAGGGGCTTTGGTGGCTTCTCTCTGCCTGCCATGACCAGAGCTGTGTGTGACCTGCTTCTTGGGCTGACGAGCTCATCTCTTGAGTATTTGAGAAATAAATCACTCAAATATTTTCTGTTGTGCTGTTTTTGTATGGAATAGGCAGCTTGGTGTGACCCAAATAATAATTCAAATTGTGTGTTTGGTGTCTTATAACAATCTGGTCTCAAAAATAAGCAACTTGAATTTTAATTTTTTTTAATGAGCATATTCATCATGATTTTCCCCTCACTTAATTATAAGTACACTTTTGGTGACCCTATATTCTTTTTATTTGCACTGACAGAAAATTTAATCAAGGCAGTTATTCTAGACTGCCAAAATGTGTAGGAAAATGCTGACTGTTTGTTGAATAATGATTGTGAGAGAGCTACTAAAAAGTGATGGGAATTGGAGTGAACTATTTGCACATTGTCACAAGAAAAAGATTTTTTAAAAAGCCTGGGAGCATGACACTGCTGTTTCAGATTAACTATTAGTCAAATGCACAGTTGACCGAATGTAACTTGAGCTTTTTAGCACCAGATGTGATTATAGATGAAAATGCTCCTGTTTATTGTGTGGATTTTCACTCACATTGTTCATAGGACACTCTTTGTAATAATGATGATGTCTGCTTTTTGATTAATCTATGAACAATTTGTCTTCTGGAAATAGCAGGTGTTGTGATGCCTCTTTCTCTTCACTGAATATGGAAAAAAATGGTGACAAAGCATTATGTTAGAGCCTCATAAACTGGAATGTGACTTCAGATTATGAACAATATTTGTTTAAAATCACAAATTTCAACACCAGGATTAAAATGAAGGTAAACAATTTTCCTACAGACTCTGGAAATGGAGCAGATATCCAAAGGGTATTTGCCAGTTCAGTGAAGAGCTCAGGGTTCCTAAGTTTGAAGTTGCAGCTATAAGTTTTATCTAACCTTCCTGGCATCAATTTGTCACAGTTTTTCTTCTCTGATGACAAGAAAATGCTTTCCTTGGTTCTCCTCTAGTAACTGTAACACCTGTGATGTCTTTGTGACCTGGTCTTTCCAACTCCGTGATCTTTGCTGTTAATGATAACTTGTCAGCTCCTCGATTTTGTGTCCATAATCTGTATACACCTGTCATGTGCTGGAGGCAGTGAAGAACTCAGGAATTAACCGAGTGGGACTTATTCTACATTTCCTATCACTTCTCTGTCATGTCATAGTTTGTACTTTTGCTCTTAATGGTGCTTCTTTAAGCAAGTGCCCACTCTTCTCTTTTTCCTCCCCAATCTTTACATGCACTAGTTTTCTCAGTTTATTGATTTTTATGTCCTCTAAGTATTTTATTATCCAGTTTTATTTCTTTCTCTTTTTGGCATCAAATACAATTTTATTCTTCATTCATTTGTTGCTTTTTGTATGTGTGTAACAAGAGGTTTCAAATAGCGACTTGTTTTGGAATCTTTTAGTGCTTTCCACTGAACTTCTCCATAGAGACATATTTACTCCAGGTCTCCTTCACTTTTTAATTTTTTCCCCAATGCATAAAGAAAGTTAATCACTTTTGATGAGAAACATCTTCTATTCTTAGACTTTAGTGAATCTAAGCTCACTTAGCAAATCCAAGTGCATAATATGCAGTATTTTATTTGTTCTTGGCTGACATCTTTATTACAGAAGCATAGAATTTCAAGGTTGGAAACGACTTCTGAGATCATCAAGTCCAACTGTTAACCCAGCACCATCGTACTACTAAACTGTGTTCCTCTGTGACACATTTACATGTTTTTGGACACATCCAGGGATGGTGATTTCACCACTTCCCCAGGCAGCCTGCTACAACGCCTGACCAGCTTCTCAGTGAAGAAATTTTTTGAATATTTAATACACCCTGCAGCACCTCTGAGGAAGAGATATGAGAAAAATGTGAGAGGAACAACTCTGCAGACGCCAAGGTCAGTGGAGGAGGAGGGCAGGAGGTGCTCCAGGTGCCAAAGCTGAGATTCCCCTGCAGCCTGTGGTGAGACCATGGTGAGTCAGTTGTGCCCCAGCAGACCATGGGGATCCATGGAGGAGCAGATTTCCACCTGCAGCTCATGAGGATCCCATCCTGGAGTACACTTTGGCAGGAGCTGTGATCCTGGAGATGGATCCATGCAGGAGGGAGTTTTTCTGGAAGAAACCACGCTGGAAGAGTCTGCTCCTGAAGGACTGCATCTCATGGAAAGGACCCATGCTGGAGCAGTTCATGCAGAACTGCAGCCTATGGGAAGGACCCACATTGAAGCAGTTCCTGAAGGACTCTATCCCATGGTAAGGAACTGGCTGGAACAGAGGGACTGTGTGAAGGAGTGGTGGAGGTGATCTGAACTGGCTCCCAAACCCCATTCCCCATCCGGCTGCACTGCGAATCTGTGAAGAAGAGGGAGTGAGAGCAAAGGTGGTTTCAATGTTGTTTTTTATTTCTCATTATTCTACTCTGTTATTAATTGCTAAATGAAATTAATTTCCCCAAGCCAAGTCTGCTTTGCCCATGACACTAACCAGTGATGTCCCTGTTCTTATCTTGACCTATGAACTTCTCCATCATGTTTTCTCCCCCTGTTGTGCTGGGGAGCGGGAGTGAGAGAGTGCCTGGCTGGGCACTGTCAGGTGGTAGCCAGCCAAGGTCAATGCACCCAGGCAAAGCTTAGTCACCAGCAGAGCTATAATAGGAGAGAGGATGCTGTAAACATCAGATTCTACATTATTAAGGCATTTTTATGTCGATGGTCCCTCTCTAGGTCTTCTGACTTTAATCTCATCACTGTGTACTGAGCTCTGAAAATTTCATTTCCAACTCATTCCATTCTCTCAGCTGTCAATAAGTACTGCTGAGCAAACAAGGCTAAGTGCTTTTGGGATTGATTTTTGTCTCACTTCTGCCACAGTCCAACAGCGTTTATATTGTCATATCATAATGTTCGTATCTAGCTGTGCTTATATTTTAGATTTCCATGTGTACATCTGAAAAAGAAACCATGGACAACCCCCCTGAAATAGTTCCTGTGTTAGATTTATGATCTCTGAAGAGTACGACCCCCTCTTCTGTGCAAAACATGCAGCCACATGTGGCAGAACAACGTACTTAGCACATGAATGTCCTGTAACTCACTTCATCTTGTGTGAGAGGAGTGCTGTGTGGAATAAAAAGATGAGTGAGCCAGCTACTGAAAAGCTCTGGTCTGGCTGCTCATCTTTTTGTGCAACTCAGGAATCCAACACCACCAGTCAGTGTATTGTTAGGGCTGCCTCCCTAATCAGGCAAGTTAGTGCCTGGAAAGCTCTCATACCTTCAGGAGCACTGCCTGCCTCCAGGTTTGAATATCTACCAGCTACACGTAGTATCACATCCTTCATCATTGTCATTCTTGTGTAATCAACAGTGTCTGCCAATTTCATGCTGCTATAGAGAGCAAAAATAGAAATGTATACTTATATGCAAACATCTTGATTCATAGGTACGTTGCTCTGTGTGTGTGTGAAGCTGTGAATATACACAGGAAAAGTTACAGGGTTTTTTCCTTGAGAAATTAATTTCTTAATAATTTCCCATCAACAGAACATCTCATTATATATAAATGTTGTGAAAGACCTTATAATACAGATCGACACAAGGGATAAAATGAGAAGTTGCTGTGGAAACAATAACCTGAAATAAATCTTTCTTCTGTGCACTCAAAATCCCAGTCTTTGTCTTCTATTAGAATATTGTTTGCATATAATTTCCCTCTTTTAGAAAGAATCTGAATTTCTGATACACAAATGGAAATCCCATCTTGACAGTGACTGTAAAGTGCATCTCAGACTAATGGAAATTTTTTTTTTCCTCTCCTGTGAGTATTTTAAGCCTTTCTCTTGTCCTGGTATCAGTCTGGTGTAAGACAGGAGAAAATGTAATCCCTGTTGGTCAGTACTGCCCACATCTGACCAGCTGCAGCAGTTTCAAACCGACGATATTAATGCCTTAATTGGAGCTACTTTTGGTGTAGGACACAACTTGGGGTAGGGTATAGAGGACAGAATCTTAGAAACACATAGAAGATGCTAAGGCACAGAGGAAATGTTTGGCTAAACACAAAATATTCTTTAGCTCTCAGCTTGCAGCTGTCATCATCCCTCTATAGCACATTCTTAGAAAAACACATTTCAAATAGGGCCTGTCAAATGAGCAAAAAGAGATTTGAGCTGTGGTATGGAGAAGCTGGATCACACCAGAGCTGGTGTCTATGTTCTGTCCTTGGGACACTCCTGTAGCTGTTGTTCTCTGCAGTCATTTCTTGGCAGATGCATTCACACAGTGTTAGCCTGGGTCCGGAATGTGCTTTTGGAAAGAAATTCGGTGGTCCCGTGCTCTCTGTGCAGGGTTGGTATTGTCCAGCAGCCTTGGAGCACACAGCAAACGCTGCATCTTTTCTGCAGCACCCCAGGGGTTCACCTAAAGCTCTCCAGCTGCTCACGGGTGTTCAGCTCACAGGATCAGAGCAGAGCTAGCCCAAAATAAAATCCCCCAACCCGTGCTGTGCTCTGTCAAATCACTCCTGCTGAGCTACGCAGCTGATGAGATAAACTTAGCTTTTGTTAAACAAGCTCTTCCTGCAGTGTGATTTTTTTTTAAAATCTGTTTTGTATGCAAGAACTAACTTCAGCATCAGCTGCAAGAAGGCACTGAAAAATACCAGTTTGCAGTGCTCATGTATTGAAGATCTTTGTTGATCACACAAAGGATGTGCATGGAAAAGATGGGACTGACTATTGAGTGTGCTCCTGTGATTTTCAGTGTAGTAAAAAGCATTGGGGACTGATTCTTGACCTGCTAAAACTGGATTGCTTGGCAAGAAAATGTAGCAGACATGCCTCATGCAGGCATTATTGCTGGCTAAGCCTCATGTTTTCTTCACAAATGCTGAAATACCACAAAGAATGATTTAAGATCAATCTGCACAATGATTTGCAAATGCATTAGTCCCATTTCCCTTATTCAGTAGTTACTATATAGAAATATAAATATATATAAACTGGCATAGAATTTCTATTGTTATTGCACAAGAGTTTGCATTTGGAAAGTCATTGTGCTCAGGTGCAAATGGAGAATTAGCACATCTGTAAAAAACAAAGAGGGTATGTGTGACAAAAAAATGCGTAAAAAGCCAAATTCTTGGAATACCTCTACTAGATGCAATGTCAAGGCCAGTCCCATATCTGGAGTTCACCCTCAGCAAACATTTTAGATACAGACACTGCCTGATGGGCAGGCAATTCTGCCCTTCCAGTTTTAGTGCCATCAATGGAGAGCCCAGCCTGGTGAAGTTTGATGGAATTGGGTCTGAACCAGTACTTGAAAGCCTCTGTGGTGGCTTATGCCCTGCCCATGGCAGGGGGGGCTGGAACCAGATGAAAATTTGGATCCCCTTCCAACCAGACCATTTTATGATTTGAATGAGGAGCTGGCTGTGAAACAAACCCAGACATTGTGAAACACATCTCTTTTTCATCAAAACAGAGGAACATTCTGGAGATGGCTTGAGACTGTTTTAACTTGGTGTAATATTTTACAGGATGGTCCAGAATAGCCAGAAGAGAAAAGACCATAGAAAACCACAGCTATCTGACGTTTTGAAAACATTTCCCAACATCTTACAGTTAAGGGTTTAGCACTTTGTGAGATGGAGGTTATGTTTGAATCATCTCTTAACAGCCACTGATAAACCTGCCCTCCATAATGATTTCAATGTCTTTTAACTTTTAAAAAATGCTTTTAATCTATAAGATGCAGCAATGAGTTCCACAAATTTTATGTTCTGTGAAAAACTGTTTATGCTGGTGGTTGAAACCCACTTCTTGATGTAGTTAAAGGCTGAGAGGAGGAGGCATTACTGTGGTGAAGCTGAAGAAAACAATCAGCAAGTAGCAAAAGAAACAGTAGTGGAAAAGAAAAGGAGCAAAACACCACCTCATTCCAAAAGAGAGGCAAGAGTCAGGAAGGATAGTAGGGAGACGACCTCAAAGATTCCTACCTGACTCCAAAAGGGCACATCCAGCAGTGTAAACAACCCTGGTAAAGGAAAAATTGGTCAGGTTTTCACTGGTGAGTGGGAGACTCATGAACCACATTCCTGAGGAAGGACTAGGATAGTGTGTGGAGGCTGAAAAAGATTCTGAAAGTCTTAGGAAGAATCAACAGTGGATTTTTCCCCGTTAAAAAAGCTGTCAGTGCCCAAGAGGAATAAAAAACATAACTGTGAAAGTGATATTCAAGAAATACATGGTTTAGGTGAAATTTGGTAAAATATTTTGAAAGGAAGAACAGAAAAGTTCTTCCAGATCACTGCAGTCAGTGCAAGGAGTGTGGTTAGGAGGAAAAGCCATGCAAAGGGGACTCATCTGAGGGTGGATAATGCTGAAGACACAGCTTCCTGAGATGACACTTACCAAGACTTGTGAAAAGAAATCTAAATAAAGAAATGAATAAAATTGTTTGGAAAAGTAGTGAAGCCCTTACAGCTATTTTTATAATACAAGGAGAAGGGGAAAAGGGAGTAAAACTGCTGCCAACTGTAGTTAAGTGGGCAATACCAAAGTATTTACTTCTATATGCCTACAACAATGGTCAGGAGACAACAGATACGGTGTTCACACCAAGCAAGGTGTTAGAGCAGGAAACCGAATATCATTATCAACTACATCAATTACATTGAGGTGGAAGAGCAGCACTGACATTATATGACAGGAGCAATCATGTTGGAAATGGGCTGTACAAAAATGATAGAATAATGATTTTAAAGGTGTTGGAGGAGTAGAAACACATTTAAAGATGTGAAGAAAAAAAAAAAGTGGTAATGTGGATAATGCAGATTAGTTTCCCTCAGAATTATTCCAGGAAAAGATGTCAAAGGAAGCCCTCCTGGGATAGACTGGGGAGTTGAATTTGGATGCAAATAAAGAATTACTGAACGTTTTTAGAGAGTGAAATACTCCAGAGGTTTGTGTCACAGGAAATTTTCTTAGTCACCCACACTAAAAACCATTAACAATCATACGCCACAGGAGTGACAACAGAAGATCTATTTAACTCCACAGTCTATGAACCAGGGATTGATATGACTTAAAATTCTGTTTTTCAGACTAATATTAACAACTTAGAGGAGATAGCTATAGAAAAAACCCTTGAGCGAGCAAGTGGGGTTGATTTAGCTGATGTGACCTGGAACATGGGGATGTGATCTTAGTTTAAAAAGGGAAAATCATGCATAACTAGGGGGAACTAAGTGGTAAAGAATGGACCAAAAAGCTCAAGATTTCATTTTAAATGAAGCTGGGAATTTCTTTATGTTAAAGATGTAAAAATGTTGGGGATTTCTCTTCTAAACTAAAGGAAACATCAGCTCAGCCAGCTCTGAAAATAAGGGTAAACTCTATTGAAATGGACATTTGGAACACGGGGAAAGATGATTGTCCTGCAAAAAGGCCTGTGCTAAGGATCAAGAAGCTCAGGGAATTGCCAACAGCTGTGCAATTGTACAGCTGATCTTGCAAAATACCTTTAATTGCCAAACAGGGAGGCTTGCTAGGTTTTGGGCAAGAAAAGTTGTGGTGGGAACAGCCCTGAGCCCCAAAGATCTCATTGCATCCCTGCACTTTGGGAGAGCCTGAGGATTTTGTGGGGTTGGTGTCTGGAGTCATGCACAGCCCGTGTTCTTTAAGGTAGGAAAAGGGTGTGTGGGGCTAAGAACTGCTACAGAGAAACATCTGGAGTTTTTTCTGCAATGAGCAGAGCTTTTTGGTCTAAGTTTGCTTTTGGTACCTGGCAAGGTGGGCTGGGCCAGGACTCTGTGTTAGCACAGACACTTCTGTGATTTGAGACACCAGTTTGAGGCAGAAGGGGGTCAGTCTGAGCAGTGAAAAGCCTTGAGAAGTGATACAAACAAAGTCTTTTATTGCAAAGTGTTAGGAAATTTTAATTATCAGTCTCATCACTAATTTGATGTGTGATGGCTTCAGATCAGAGGATTCAGCAGCTGTTTGGGGAGAGATGGAAATGAATCTGTGTTGATGCCAGGGAGACATTCAATGACTCCCATATGTTTTTTGTGTCCATTCTTTGGGAGTGTGGGTGGGATAAATAGACACACCAAAAATCACCACCTGCCTCAGGAGGATGCACTTCTCCTCAAATCCTGTAGTGACTGTATCTGGAAAAGAAAACTGCTGGATATAGTAAGAACTCGACATCTGCTTGATGTTTGGAAGGTCACACCCTTCCTCAGGGTACCAAGAGGCAGCCTGAGGAGCCATCTTATTGTGATGTTGAATGGAAAGAGTGAAAATTTGATTGTGGCCTTCCTCAGAAACCTGCTTAACATTTTTCCTACTAGCTTCATGCAGAATTTCCTCATGTGAAATACTTTTTCACTTCCTACCATCTCTGAAAACACCAGCTGACTACAGCCTTGCTTGTTTTCACTGATTACTCACAGAGTCTCTAATAGTTTTTGCTTTGTTTTACCTTAAAATCCCACTTGTCTGAGTCCCAGTTTTGGTGTTTGGCTTACTCCGTGTTCCTGGATTTTAAAATGATTGCAAACCCAGTGGATCTGACACCACAGCTGTTAATGGCAAATTAAACTAATCTCAGTTGTACTATTTTTTTCTGAAGTCCTAACTATGACTTCAAACACTAAAGGTCAACAATAAAGAGACCAGCCAAAAATAATAAATTTCTATATTGTTTCATCAAATCTCTACTCTAGACCCTGCACTTTTATGTCAAAGGAGCTCATTACTTTTTTCCTGACTTTAACATTTTACAGCCTTTTAAAAGTAACATAATGAAGCCTAAGGAGAAAATCAAATAATGTCATAGTAAGTGAGGAGACTTGGGTTTAATTCTTTGCAGCTGTTTTCTTTTATCATCTTGGGAAATAGTTTCTCCTTCTCTGTCTCTCTGGTATGATTTTTTATCTCTAACTGCGGACAAAGAACAAAGGAAACTTCATTGTTTCTCCTGGAGATGCATTATTTTAATTACTATAAAAGACAATCAAGAGCTCAGACAGTAAAGCAAGGGGATTGTGTTAAAAATAAAGAGGAAAAGAAACCAAAGCCACTCTGAGGCTCCTGACTGAAGGCTGGACTGTTTAAATATTTCTATCAATTTGTTGTGCCCTCTGTGAACATGGGAAGTGAGGACACCAATAACATCTGCACCTTACTGGGTTAAAGATCCGACCTCTGCTGCTGACTCAAATCTTGGTCTCACTTTTACAAATATCTTTGCCTGTTAATCTCTGATTTTGAAAAAGACTGTAGAAAACACACCCCTGTGAAATGGAATCGTAGAATGAAATGGCTTTTTCTGGTTTTAGGTGGATAGTTTTTGTTGTTGTTGTTATTAAAATAGAAAACAAGGTACTTTATCATAAGTTCCTCTTTTCCTAGTTGAGTTTTATGCCTAGATTGCTACAGCTTGGGCTTATTAACAGCTTTGAAAAGGAGATGAGTACATCAGCAAGGAGTACATGAGTACATCTCACTGATCTTCCATAACTATCAAGGCTGTCCACAAATGGTGCTGGCTGATACCTTTGGATTTGAGGAACTTCAGGCCGAAGTAGCCTGGAAGGAAGGAGTTCTGCAACATCTAGACAAAACAGCCACCTGACAGGACAAACTGCTGGCTGATATGAATGTCTGGTTTATTGTTAGTTTCTCTTTTTAATTTTTGTTTTTAATCCCCATTTGCTTTAGCAGTCTTTAGTGCTAAAGAGCACCCTTTAGCCTTTTTGGGACAAGGTAATATCTCTATTTCTGTACTTGACAAGAAGTCCAGATGCTTGAGTTTACTCTTTAGACACAAATGGAAAAACCCATGAATTTGTGGGCAGTAATTCTGCACGTAGAAGCTGTGTATCAGACTCTAGCTACCTTGTGGTCTCTGCAGCCTCTCCAAGCAGTGGGTCACCTGTGAAGAAGTGGGTAGTACTGAAATAGGAGAACATGGTGGTGATGGGGTTAGAGCAAGGAAATTACCACAATGTGGGGGATGGAGTGTGAAAGAAGGAAATAGAAATGCAGCTCTAAAGACCAGGGAGGAAATGGTAGCATGTGTCAGCCTTTTGCTGCATTAAAAAGGATTATTTTGAATTTCTATTTTGGGTTACTAAGTTGTGCTTTATATGTATAGACAGCCAGATCAGAAAATGCATTGCTGAGGGCAGTGAGACTCCTCATTCCATTCCTGGCAACAAAGGCCAGGAGTCATCTGGAGTATATTCATGGTCTGCATTGTTTCCACAGCGTGATGCTAAGCAAAGGGCAAGTTGGAATAATTGGTCAGCAGGGGACTTGCTCATATGAAAAAGGCCCTCAAAAGGCTCAGAAGTGACCATACCTTAACGACAGCAGACTGTGTAGCAAGCAGTGTTTGTATTTCAGTGGGAGGACTAAAAGGACACAGGCCTGTCATCTTCCTTGGCTGTGTGTTTGGGCTGGCCTTCCCCTGACTGCAGTGACCTCAGCCCTGTGGATCTGTGAGCCAGCATGTCCCCACACTGTCCTTCTGCAGGTGCTGCTGGGACACCAGCTCAGCTGAACACAGAGACACCTCTTGGAATGCTGGATTGTGGATTTCACTCATTCTGGTTGTGCTCCAAGACACACTCAGCAGACTGGCTCACCATCAGTCTTCCTTTTCCTTACCAGGGCCTGGGGAAGCTCCCATCATTATTTGTTTCAGATCAATTTACTTCATTTTACCTTGAGGCGTTTGACAGGTACCTTGTGTGATGCTGAGACGATCACTCACTTCATAGCTGTGATCTCCTGCCATGTTGGTGATAATGTTTGAAGTTCCCTGCTACAGCAATGAAACTCCAGGAGATGCATTTGAGCAAGGAGACCTCCCATGCCAGAACATTTGTCTGGATAAGTCATGTAGTGACAGAAAGAAATAAATTGAGATAGGGGAATAAGGGAAAGAGTTTACTCCACACTTGCTTTATTATATGGTGAAATACTTCAGCTAGAAAGAGTCCCTGTGATATTTTTGCATTAAACAAACGTTGAATATTGTAAAGAGCACTATCTGGAAAGAAATGCTACCCACACGTTTCTGGACCATTGAATAGGAGGATGTGGTTTGAACCGCTTTATGACCATGCTGAATGCAGGGTTACTATGTAAACACTTCTCCAAACAACCCGAAAATGTGAATTCTCTACTATTTAAAACTAGCTTGTCTTGAGGGTGTCTGAATATCTGCAACTACTTCCTCTATAGCACTATATTCCACAGCAGAAGGGAATGAGATGGAATCATACTGCCACTGTGTATTCCCTTGGAAGTGCAGCATAAATAATAACTGGCCTCACAGTTGTGATGAAAGATTTGGATTGATTTTTTTTTTTATCCTTGTTTCCTTTTTTCCCCCCTCTCCTATAGAATTCAACAAAACTTGGAAAGAAATTTCCAGGTCTGGTGAAGCTGTTTGTGTGGGTTTTTTATTTTAGTTTGTTTATTTCTTTGTTTTGTTTTTGTTTTGTTTTGTGTCTGTCTGACAGTGAAGAAAGCATATAGGACAGAAAAAAGATGTTGATAGAAACACAGGAGTGAGAAAATCTGTGATGATTTTTCTTTCTGCTTTGCAAAGCAGCTCAAGTACTTCTGTGGCTTTTGTGCTGCCTATGTTTTAAAAAAGAAGAAAAAGCAAATTCAAGCTGCAAGTGAATTGCATCTACAATTCTAGATTCACTTTTCCAGAAACGGGAATGGAATTGGACAGCTGACAGAAATCAGCTGAAGCACTTGAGTATAAATCTATTGATTATAGATTAGGCAATGCAAGAGAGACAATTTCTTAACATGAAAAATGCTAAGGGAATTAGAAAGAACTCTTTCAGTGAATGAGTTCTCCTCTTACTCAGAAAAAACCTGCCATCATGAATCCCTTATATTTGGCAATTTTTAACTCTGAAGAGGATTGTTTGTGATGCTTTAGCTCTATGTTCATGTACAAATATTTGTGTGGCCTGTATGTGTTTCTTTTTGTACATGTTCTGCTCTCAGCTCAGACTTTAAAGCTCCTCAGTACCAGAGTATGCACTGATGTACTGCTGCCTAGTATTCCACCAAATTCAGACATGCTGTTGATAGAATTTCACAGAAAATGTATGAAGACAGTAAGACTTCAGTTATTCACACTTCAGCATGAGTTTTCTTTCCTAGAATGAAATTCCAGTCATTGACCACTTTATAATTCCAGAGCATAATTCTCCATTGCCTTGTGCTTTGCTTTGTCCTTGTGCAGTATGAGAGAGACTGCAGGTTTTGGAAATGAGGAAGTTTTAGCCACTTTACACAGTACTGTGTAATATCTAAAAGTGGTAAAGAGCAACTGTGAACAAAACCTCTAGTCCAGTAACCACAAACAAGTCCAATTCAAAAATAGTTATTATAATGAATGTAATTACTTTAAATAGAGAGGTAAGTGGCTATTTCTGTAGTGATTGGTATTGTTCATGAGTACTTAGAATTAAATCCTGCCAGGCTAGTTACCTTCTGAGAGGCTGGAAACGAGAGGGCTTTTCTAGGTTTTTTTTGTTTTAAAACGTGATTTTCATAGAGTCATGTCCATCTCTTTCAGTGGTTGAACCTTTTGTCAGTTCTCAAAACCAATCACTGATTGTTTTTTGTCAGACATAGAGGAAGCATAGCTGATCCTCTCAGAAAAAATCCGTTCTGTAGGTTGTCTTTAGTGCCAAACCAGCACACCTGCTCTTTGGTGATTTGTAATTTTTCTCCCCTATATACATTTTCCAAGTGCATAGGTGTTTCTGCACACCATTTCAAATGACAGTCTTTTCTGACCCTTGCCTGGGAGGTTTTACACATACTGCTGAACTCCCCAGACTTGCCAACTTTAATTGGGATGCCCTGGAGTCTCATTCAGCTCACAAAATGTTACTTACTACCTTAGTAAGCAGCAGCCATGACAGGGAGCAAATGTCAGGTTCTGTTTCTCGGGAACCTCCGTTGCCTCTGGCACCTGGTGGTCCCAGTGATATGTGGAAAAGACTTTATAACTCGTGAGAAATGAGAGTTATAAAGTAGGTGTGCATTTATTTAGTGCTGAGGTGCATGGGGGATAGCTCTTCCCAAAGCATGCACACCAAAACTTCAAGCTACTGGTCTATTTATCCTTTAAAAGCTTAGGATTACACAATACTCCTAATACATATTCATGTCCTAGCCCCACCTTCGCTTCGTATTCAAATGAAACAAAAGTCCTTTTGGTTTGTGCCTTCCCAATTTGGGGGTTGTTGGGGATCTCTGATGAAGGCTTCTAAACTCTTCATCACACTTGAACTTTTCAACTTTGTCTTCCGAGCATGTGTCTTAGCCTCTTGGGCACATTCTAGGCCTTGAGATTAGTTTTTATTGGTTCAGGGTTTTGGATTTATCTCTTATCACTAGTAGCCTTGCACCCCTCACCCCTGGCTCCGTTTATCGCAAACCAGCCTGCCTCTCCTCCCGATTTTGCAAGCACAGTAAATGTCAGGCATTCTTCATTGTCTTGGTTAGCTAATTTTGATGAGCTATTCCTTACTCCTCATTTCCCTGTCTCACCAGGAGCCTCATGCTATGGGAATATTAACCCAGAGGAAAGCTACATTGAAGTTTCCTTGTTCACCAACCCAGCCTTCAACCTGCTCTGTGCTCACTGGCTCCTCTCAGGTTTTTGTCCCAGCAATGATTCCTTATCCAAGTTAACCTTTCCCTGAAATTTTTCTCCCTTCTGTGTGTGCGGTGCACCAAGTCTCTACATGAGCAGACACTGGGGTGCATCAGGCACAGCAGAACTAGACAGCCAAGGGAGGTGATTGCTCTGCTCTGCACTGGTGTGTCCTGAAGGCATTTTTGTGTGTCATGATATAAAAAAGACATGAAGCCATTGGAGAGTGTCCAAAGGAGGCCATGAGGATGGTGAAGGGACTGGAGGAGTAGTTTTCTGACAAATGGCTGAGGCCACTTGGTCTGTTCAACCTGAAGGAGACTGAGGGGAGACTCATTGTGGTCTTCAAGACCCTCATGAGGGGAAGCAGAGGGGCTGGCACTGCTCTCTTCACTCTGGCCTCCAGCCCTGAGGGAATGGCATGGAGCTGTGTCCAGGAGGAGAAAGTGGCCTGGATATCAGGAAAAGGTTCTTCACCCAGAGGATGGCTGTGCATCGGAACAGCCTCCGCAGATAGCAGAGCCAAGCCTGCCAGAGTTCAAGAAACACTTGGACAAATCTCTTGGGCACATGATGTGATTGTTGTGCAGGGCCAGGGGTTGGACGGAGTGATCCTTGTGGCTCCTTTACAACTCAGGCTATTTTATGATTCTCTGACAAACCCTACTGAACGGGGATACACGCGGGGGTTCTGAGAATCTTGCTGGGATTTGCACGGGAAGGGGGGATGCCATGCTGACGGTTCCCCCACACGCCGACACGTTTGTCCCCACGCCAAGGACGCCATGCTGGGGACACGGGGAGCGGGGCTCGCCTGCCAGCCGAGCCCACCGCGACCTGGAGGGTGTGTGGGGACGGCAGATGGGCTTGTGACCCGCGGGGCTGTCCCTGGGCTCCGGGAGCTCGGCCGGGGCCGCTGCCCGAGGTTCGGGATCTCCGGGGCCGCTGCCCGGGCTCGGGAGCTCCGGAGCCGCTAGAGGGACCCGGCCGCCCGGGAAAAGGCTCCGTGTCCCGGCACATCCCCGGTCCTGCAGCCAGTCTCCAAGGTCTGGCAGGACGGGAACAGCCCCAGATCGCCCCTCGTTCCTTCTGTTCCCACCCCGCTGGTGGTTTCTTGCCCGCCGAAGGGGCTGGGGTTGTCCCCCCACGAAGTGTCCGGGGGCTGCGGCAAAGCCGCTCCGTGCCGTGAGAACCCATCCCTCAATAACATCCTGCTCCTTCCTCCTTCTCCCCCTTCATCCGTGCTGTGTTTCCCTGTTTGCACCCGAGTCAATAACCCCTCGCTCGTCTTTGGTCTCCTTTGTATAGCTGAGGATGAGAGAAGGCAAAGCCAGGTTATCGTTTACAGCCTTCCCCTGAAGGATCTTTAAATGAGAGCTCTTTAGCCCAACTATACTAAATAAGTCAAACGTGCTACTGAAATAACTTTTTCCCTTCTCTCACCCTTGTGGGTGAGAAGAAAGTGTGAAGTGAGGTGAATAGAAAGGGTGGTTCAGAGGAGTGTCACTTGATTTATTTTCTCTTAAATTTGGACTGCTTCCTTCTATTTCTATTTTATGCCCTATTTGCAGGTTTAGAGCTTGGAGGGTGTTTCAATTGCTTTTTGTTATTCTTCTCCAGTCAAGTGAAAGAGAGGAGTGCTGGAGTAAATTGTTATGGAGCGCTTTAGCAACATGTTCAGTGAGCTGGAGACACAGGCGAGGGCCAGGCTGGCAGGGACTGGGGAGGATTGGCATACACTGGGGTATTTAACTAAGAAAAGTGGGAAACGTGGTAGTAGTTTGTGAAAATTTTAGCAGTTCTGAAATATAAAGCAAGTTGAGCATCTCTCCATGCCACGTCTAAAGCAAGGGGTGAAGTCTCCATTCAGCTCTCCAGGTACTTGAGGTGGCTTTTGAGAGGGCGAGAGGGCATTGGAATGTAGATAAGGTTTTACGACATCCTTTCTTACTAAGGTTTTTTTTTCTCTCTCTGCTGTTTGTACCTCTCAAGATCTCGGTACCTGCAGTTTCCCAGGCTCACTGTCTGAGCACGGCTGGTGCTGACCAGAGTTGTCACAGCAGTCTTGGAGAAGGATCGTGTGCGCTGGGCTGTGCAGCGCTGCGCTGACCCTGAGTGGGATGGAGGTGGCAAAACCACCTCCTCTGCCTCTCTCAGCTCCGGGAGGTGCCAGGCAGCTCCAAAGTGAACTGGCACTTCTGTTAGCTGGATCTGAGCTGTGATGAGTTCAAGCAAGTTTATTTCAAGGCTGCCAGGCCCTATAAGGAGAAAACAACTCAGTCTTTCTCTCTCCCTGTTCCCCTCCTCCTTCCTCTTTCCTGATTTGCTTTGCTCCACAGCTCTCATTTTCATCCCTCAGACAGTAGCGTGTGATTCCTTGTGCAGTTAACAAACGGATTCCTGTTATCCCTTCCCCTCCCCTCCTGTCCTCCACCCCAGGACCTCAGGATGAGGTGCTGGCTGCCTTCTTCCGTTAGCTTTTTTTTTTTTTGTTTTGTTTTAACTATAAAATGAGGTAAGACCTACGTGAGATAATGAATTAATTAGTATTTCTTCCACACTTTGAAAACCAGATGAAAGAAATGCTTGTCAAAATGCAGGAGACCATTGATGAATGAAGTTTGAAACCGTCTAATAGTAACATCTTGTATTTGTGTGTGTGTGTAAATGAAACCCTGCTTAGCTGTTATAGATGTATCGTGCTTGGGAAACTGTTTTTGGGTTCAAAATGGCCGCAGTTTACTGGCTGTTAAAGTAGAAGTGCAAGACAAATCCCCATCCTGAAAACACTTAGCTTGAATATTTTTTATCTTAAATTCCAGTGTTTTTGCATACATCTAAGCTGATGGATCACCTCAAGCTTCAGAGGTGAACTTTTTGATGACAGAGAGCGCAAGCTCTGTATTGTCCAGAGCTGTTGAGGTAATTCAACACTGTTTTGCTAATCACTGGTATTCTCCTTGAAGGGATCTCTTTCTGTGTCTGGCTGGGGAGCAGTGCTACTCTGTGTTGAGCCCACCTGGCCATGAGTCAGTTCAGGCTGCTTCCTAAGTAGAAGATGAATGTGAAAGATTTTTTTTTTGCTGTGGATGCAGGCACAGCTTTGCCACTGTTGGTTAGTGGTGTGTACTTGTGGGATAACTATCTTCCAGATAGACTACCAGACTAGAAACAACTGGAGTGCAAACTGGCTTGTTCCTTATTTTGTGGCTGTGGACTGTTTCATGCAGCTTTGTTCTGTGAAAGATGGGAAACCAATCTTAGCCAAGAGTGAGTTGCTTAGCAGACGCTTGCTGTCATACAAATTAACCACAGCTTTTGCATCTTGGAGTACTGCCAGCAGAGAACCAGATATTGCATTAAATGTCTACCACCAGTCATGATCTAAACTGAAAGTGAGAAGATTAATTGCTCTTCTAGCATTACCTTAGCAGTTAGCACTTTTTGTGGTGTTAAACATGTTTTTCATCTTTAAACCCAAACCATGAAATACAGCTCTGAGTTCATATAAATAAGTGTACAGGAAGAAAGGAAAAGTCTTAATTTAGTGAGGGGAAAATATCACCCATGTATAGGAGGTGTCTTGCTTTAAAGTGGAAAGAGAGGCTAATTTTTATTAGCACTGCCCATCTGGTGCATAGCAATGAATACCTTCAAAACGATATTTTAAATAATTTTAGGACTATAATATGTATAATAGTATTATATTATAAACAAGAGTAGATACAATTGGCTTGAGCTATTAGTGGATAAAAAGCAATAGCATTCGATAAGCAGCATCTTTGAATTTACACTGCCCCAACCAGGATTTTTAATGCATAATTGTAGTAATGTACTTTGACTAATGAAACACAGTACTTTTTCCTTGCCTGAAAATATTCCCTTCTGAAATTTTCCTGAGTTGCAGAGTTCTTACTTAAGAAATAACTCACTTGAATGTGAAGTAAACAACTGAAATTTATGTAACTCATACTTTAGTAAGTTAGGATAGAAAGTGAGGATATAAAGTTGCTTTCAGTCACTGGTTTCCATTATGTGTGGGGGATTTGACACCAGAAAGTCTGTTTTGAATTTGGCTGGTAACCTTGGCTGTTCATAGCCCTTGCTGCTGACTTCTGTTTGTTCTGTTCTCTGTAATCTTTCATCTTGGCCAAGATCAGTATCATCAAAGATTTAATTTTTTTGAGTTACTTTATGATGGCTAAAAACATGAAATCAAAAAGCCATTTCTGTTTCTTTTAGAGGTTTAGCTTTCCTGGTTTAGGAGCAAAATAAGAAATTTGATCTTGGTTTTCCAGAAGACAATGAAAAATATGAAAAAAAATACTTGGCTTAATTAATTTCAGGATTTCACAGAGAGGAGCTATCAACAGCTTGTTGGTAATTTTTAGCAGTTCTGCTATTACGTACGACTGAAACAAGTATTAGGTTTCTTCTTAATCTTTACTGGGCTGCTGCAAGGATTCCCTCTCACTTTCTTGCAGAATTTACTCTTTGGTTCGCAGAGTTCCAAAAAGCCCTTTTTTGTTGCCCCTTTTTTAAAAATTATTATTTATTTTTGCAGCAGCTACAGCAGTGATTTTCTGTTTCTCTTCTGCGAGGGGTATCTGACGTGCAAAGGTCGAGTAGTAATGTGTACTTGCCTAGAAATAATGTGCTGAGTTTGTACCTACTGGAGAAAATAATTTGGCACGGAGCTCTTCTCGTGCACCTCCCCAGCACCGAGAACAATCAGGCACCAGCTGAAAACAGCGACTGCCAAAAGCGCATTTGGATGAAGTGGGTGTTTCTGGGTGGTACAGTCATGTGCTAACAAGTGTGACTGCATCACTAAAACAAATGCGTTTTTGAGTCCCCAAGCTCTTTGTGAGGGATATGCCATCCTCAAGAGGAAAGGACACCAATAAAGCATCTGGCAGGGAGGAAAGGCAAAAAAACTGAGTACAGAATAACGAGGTGTATCTAACTGCTTGTTGTTAGTAAAAACCATCCAACTGAACTGGATATCGTGTTCACTGCTGCTTCAGGATCCATTCTCTGCAAAAGCTGAAGTGGGAGTGGGTCAGCTGCTCCAAATCCAGTTCTCTGGGTGTTGGAAGAAATCTAAACTGGTATGTGGGCAGCAAGCAGCAATGGGGAGGGCAGCTGCAGCAGGGATAGAGACCCAGGAAGCTTTGTGCAAACTCTGGAGGACATGTAAACCTTTTCTCTGAAATACACACACAGTCTTCTTACAGAGGTGGGAAAACAGCCACATTTTTTTTTCCTCTTTGCTGAGACTCAATTCTCACAGGGCATAGAGCTATTTGCAAAAAAATCTTAGCTCCAGTGCATAAAATCTTGCTCCATTGTGCTCCTTGAACCTGGTGCTGAGGTCCAGTGGAAGCCTGTGTGCTTCATGGGGAGAGAAAACAGCATCCTGCAGACATCTTAACCTCTGTTCATTTTGAAAGGGGAATTGTTTTCTTTTTTTCTGGATGCATCACATGCATGGGTAAATGCTAGAGATGAAATTATACTGTGTGGTGCTGTGTGGGGAAGTGTTTGGCACAGTGGGTTCTGTAAGGAATGAGTGATGAGTCGCAGTCAGACACCAAGAAATGATGGTCCACAAGCCGCAAGTGCTTTTAATGGAATAACTGCCCACTTGTTTGATCAGATTTCTTGTAGTTGCCTCTCCCATCGCTGTGTTGAAAGGTGAGCAGATACAGCTCAGTGAAAACAATACAAAAAGAAACAACCCCTGGATCTTGAGAAATGTTTAGCAGCTTAATTATTTTCAGAGTATAATACTGTTAACAGTCCATAAATGACAGCTATTTTCTGTTTATCTACATGTGGTTCCTTCTTTGAGATTCACCCATTATTATTTAAATGACTATTTTAAGTATCTTTTCTCCTGAAAAGCAGCCCCTATTTTTCCTTCCAATTTGATTTCACAAGATATTGTCAAACATCTTACGAGTAAGAGGATAGACAATATAGTCTGTACTCCAGCAGCCATAAAGGGAGAGGCAGGGGGAGAGAAATGGATTCCCGTGAGACACCCAGGGTTATGACTCTGGAAATGTGGGAAACAGAGGTCTTCAAGAGTGAATGATTTAGTGGGGTTTTCTGTGCTAATCTGCTAATCCTTTTGGAAAGCTAAATTTCATGGCTCTTTCTGGAGACAGCAGGACACAGCTGATGCTGAGAGCAATTTTTTCTCTCAGCATAATGCAGCCAGTGCTGAGGTCATGGGGGCTGCAGAGGCTGTGCTCTGACTGCAATGGTAATAAAGTGTGCTGGTTTGCACTGAGCATGAGCCAATTCCACTCCGTCGCATCCCAGTATCTTCAAAATTTAGCTGTGCCACTGCTGTGCTAGAGCTCCATGGTGTCACAAGTGAGCTTTCCATTAGATTCCTGGCTGTGTTGAAATCAACGGCAAAGCAAATGCACCGTTTCTGGTGATTCTGAATAGCATTTCATTTGGACCTTGATGCAGAAGCAGAATACAGTAAATTGCAAGTGACAGAAACAAATTAGTTCAAGTTTCAAACCTCGTCATCTTGCAGAAAACCCTTTTCACAGCTGTTTTGTCAGCTGGTAGCTAGTGGGGGAAATACAAAATTATTACAAACTGCAGAGTTTGTAATACAGAGTGGGGGGAGAGAAATGACAGTGATGATTTTTTTCCCAGTGTTTTCCTATTTTTATTTTTTTTTTTTGTCTAATGCAAACCCCTGAAAGTCTCTTCGAAGAATAACTGCAAGGGCCAGTGACACCTCTCCCCAACTAAAGGTGAACATGGTGCTGCCATGTCTCAGTTCCTTTATGGTGTCTCTAGGCTGGTGGTCCAGGTGCCAAACTGGAGCACCTTTGCAGGAGATTGCTGCTGCTGACAGTGAGGTTTGTAGTCCCTGTTCCTGTGGGGCAGCACTGAATGTCTGACAAAGAATTTGGAGCTGGGCTCTTAGTGACAGCCTGAATCTGTTTGTCCTGAAAAGTGCAAAATCTGGGCTTTGGTGTGAGTCTTAACAATTTAATGGTTTGGCATCTAGAGCATGTCAATCAGGATTGGCCAGGCTGCCATCTTTCAGGCCTTGGAAGAGATTGGTTCATAGAGGTCATTTTTGACTAAATAAGTTAGAGAATGGGGATATGGATGGATGCTCAGGGGAAAGGAGGGATTTAGAGGTGAGCTTCTCAGTGATCATCCCACAGGATCCCCTGCCCAGGTGTGCAGTGCATACTGAGGTCACTCCCTCTTTCCCTGCTGCAGAAGGGTGCTGCACAGCCTTTTCCAGAGACCCACACTGCCAGCACTGTGGTGCTTTCTCACTTGCTTGGAAAGGGAGCACAGCCCTGGTGCTCGGGGCAGTTGAGAAAAGGCTCGAGGGTATCAGGCTTCTGAGGGTGGAGGGCTGAGCATGCTGAGCTGGAGCTGTCAGCCCCAGTTCTTCAGACCTCACTAAGCCACCCCCCATCAGCAGTGCTCAGCCCTGGCATGAGCTGTGGCTGGTTTGGTGCTGCAGGTCACAGGTTCTGTGCCTGGCTAGGTATGAGGACATGGAGAAAGGAGTGTCTCCTTGTCTCCTGCTTCTCTCCCTTCTCCACAAGGAGAACCAGCTGCTCTTTATGAGCCTTCCCTTCCCCATGGAAGCAGTGCCTCAGAGCACCGGGCACTCCATGTACCCAGCTCACTGGAGGTGCCCTAGGTATTTGGCTGTTTCCCTTGGGGCTCACATCTGCTGTGGGTGTGTAATGGCAAAGGGCTCCCAATACTGGCTTGCCATGAAACTGGTAACCCATGAGAGCCCCTTGCCTGCTGCTGGGGTGCTGTGTAACACAGGGAAATCCATCTATGGGACAAGTCAAGGCTGCAGCTCACTCAGCTGACTAATACAGGATGATGGTAGATATATTTAAAGCTATTGCCCTTGGCTGTGAATGGCTTGGCTCTATGTTGCAGGCTTGTGCCAGACTATTAAAATCACATTGTCATTCCATGGTGTATTTTCTATCTTATATCAGTAGGGTTTAAAATGTGTATGTTTTACTTAACATTTCATTGATGACTGAGGGTTCCTTTAAAAAAGTTTTGTTTCTTTGTCTACTTCAAGTGCATATTTCCTTCAAATATAAGATAATACCTTATACTTCAAGTTAGGCAGCTGTGCAAATCCCAGTTGGATCAGAGCTGCAGTATGCTACCTCTTTTTCTAGAGCAAAACCAATCCCAGATGATCCATCTCTTTAAAACTTGGGCAATTAATGCTCCCAATATTACCTATACAAAAAAAGTCATTATAATGTAAATGCAGAGTCTTGGTGCTTTGCCTTAAATACAACAAATGCCATCTCAGTTATATAAATTTATACAGGTTAAAAAACAATGACTATGTTCTCCTTATATGAAAGAACACTCTTAAAGGTATTGCCCGCACCGTACAAGCTTCTGGAAGGCTTTCTTGAAATCTTCATTAAAGATTGTGTAGATTAAAGGGTTAATAAGGGAGTTTATATATCCCAGCCATGCTAGGAAATTAGACATATCTTCTGAGATGTGACATGTTTCACAGGTATTAACAACTACTTCTTTTACAAAAAACGGGAGCCAGCAGATCACAAAAGCCCCCAAGATCAAACCCAGTGTCGTTGCTGCCTTTCGCTCTCTTGTGCTGGAGATTCTCTGTTTTTTCCAGGACTTCTCGTGCTTGGATTCAGACTTGGGGCTTCGCAGGGTGATGTTGATTTTATCGGAGCTCACCAGGGCATCTGAGGTCTTCTCTGTTGTGCTGGGCATTGAAGCTGATTTGGTGCTTCTTTCACCTGTGTCCAAAAGGACCTGTCCATTCACTCCCTCCTCCCTCACGATCCGGCTGACGCTTCTCCTGTGAAATGTCTTTGCTGCTTTGTAGATCTTGTAGTAAAGGATCAGGATCAAGGCCAGCGGGATGTAGAAGGCGCCAAACGTGGAGTAAATGGTGGAGACAATGTGGTCGTGTTTGATGATGCATTCGTCCTCCCTGCTGGTTGTCTGGTGCCTCCAAAACAAAGGGGGCATGGAGATAAAAATGGATATGATCCATACAACTGCTATCATGATGCCAGCATGCTTAGGTGTCCTTTTCCGGGCATATTCCACGGCATCCGTGATTGCCCTGTACCGGTCCAAAGCGATGGCGGAGAGGTGCAAGATGGAACAAGTGCAGCACGTGATGTCCACGCTCAGCCAAATGTCACACACCACCTGCCCCATGATCCAGGTCTCCTTGACAATGTAGACAATGCTGAAGGGCATCACCAGGACTGCCACAAGGAAGTCAGTCACTGCAAGAGAGCAGATGAGATAGTTGGCGGGGTGGTGGAGCTTTCTTGTCACAATTATTGCAGTCATCACGAGAGAATTGATGGCCGTTGTCATTAGAGCAAGCACAGACAGGGTAATGGAAATAAGAATCTTGGATGTCGCCCATTTGAAAGGTTCTTCTGCTGTACTGTTTTGCTCAGTTGAGTTTATTAAATCCATGTTCCCTTTTAAAGACGATCTTTACCCGTAGCAGTTACCTGTTTGAAAAGTAAAAACATTCAGGTAATGCACCCTTGATTTTTGTCATCTTAAAAGACTGTGGACCCTAGGGTTAGAAGAAGTTCAAACTTATCATTAGAAATTATTCAGGCTCCAAACTGTAGCCTGGTTCCTTGAGTGGTTAAAAATACTTACTTCCCCTCCAGCTAAAAGCACGTATCTGGAATTCTTTGTAGAAGAGTCCTGAAACTGGTTAAATGTGAACAACCTCATCCTAAAATAAGCACTAATGCTACTTTTAGGCTCGTGCTGTCTGCTCCACTAAGCAATGTAATGACTGTTGAAAACATTAATCCAGCAGGCATAATGCTTATTTTCCCCATATAAACTCATTTCCCCCATCAATAAATGACTCATTCCTCGTGTATTAGCTAAACATGGGATTTCTTAACATAGTTTTGAAGAGGAAATAGAAATGTGAAGCATTGCCACATGTCTTAGGATGTGTGCTGGTTTGTACACACAGCATACAAACAGGAGAAGAAAAAAAACTGTGTGATCAAAGTGTCATTTTACATCTTCCTCTTACACATCAATAAAATGAAACAGCTTGATATGTTTTAAAGCTTCAAATGGTTCACTTATTGTTTAATTGAAGTATTATACATACATACATATATTAGAGTCCTGAGAACATCTCTACTTTTCCTCAGGTTTTGCTGTTCTGTGGTATCTGCCAAAGGAACCTGCAGAAAACTTGCTACTTGTTCTGCTAATGACTCTCTCTATGGAAATAGCTTAACTCCTCCTATGGCTCTGCAGGAAGGAAAATGCAGGGAAATACTGATTAAATAAGCTCTTGGCTGTGTTCTGGGGATATGTTCTTATCAGGAAGAGTTTCTGAGTACCCTGCAGAGTGCAGCTGAATTGGAATTTCCAGCTTTTTACTGTGAGTGACAAGCTCTACTCTAAAGGGGATCAGGTGTCATCCTCTAGTGAGTATTGACCTGCCATTTCTTGTGCAAGATCTACTTGATGAACACCTATGTGGGGTTATCTCTGACAGATTGAGTGTACTGAATTGCACTTATGTTACATTGGGTACCATGTAGGGAAATATGTGAAATTAGGTAATAACTTTTCTTTTAGAAATTTGGTTTCATTTACCTAACTAAAGCTTTTTGATATTATGCTGGAGTGGCTGAAAAAGAAGCTCCATTTGCTTTTCATAGCCTTGGACCAACTCACTCACTTGGTTTGATATTTTAACCCTGGCAGTGCTTGATATGCTACTGACTACTCAAAAATGTTTTTAGCACTGGTTGACCAACATTTGATTGAATGGAAGCACAAAGAAAGGAAATGTATTTTGTATGATGATATTTACACATGCTGAGCAGATTCTTGTCCTGTACATGAGCTGATCACAACATATGGGTGCTTTCTGCGTTCCTTTCTCTGAACTTGAAATATACTTTACATTTGTAAAAATAAATAAATAATAAATAAATAATAAATCATGTCAGTATCACCTTTGAACCTTCTGAATCCACACTAATTTCTATTCTGTATATATTTTTGTCTATAACTACATGCCTTCTAGGGAAAGAACAGATACACATATGCTATTATCTGGTGAATGGTCAATGTCTGCTAAATAAATCTTCCTTTTCAAGCTTGTGCAAATACATAGGAAAAAAGAGTTTATTGGGAAAATCTAACATATCTGTTGATATTTAGCAGTTGATCATACTTTAAAACAATTACTCATTATGGTTAATCACCTTATAAATTTCTAACTCTTTGGATATTAGTCCTTAATTGCAAGCAAGGAAAAAGCAATTTAGAGCTAATGAAAGCTGATTAATCGTTTTTGAAAGATTCTTCAGTTTGAGACCGTGGAGTAAGGAAGATATTATGGGTAGATTTGTAAAAGTGGTGTATACGAATAAGGAGTTTCCTTAGTGCTGCTGTGATTTGGAGGCTCTTTCTGAGAAGCACAGTGGCAGAAATATGCTGGCTTGCACATTTCTGTGCAGTGATGATGCCTCTCTGTGGGGAGGCAGAGCCATGCAGAGGGCTGTGCTGCTTAGGACTGCCAGTCCCAAAATTTGGTGGCTTTCCTGGTCGAGTGGGTTGGGGATCCTTTTCTAACTGGTGGGAATTTGTGCAGTTTTACTGGGTGATCATTAACTAAAAAGATTGCTTTATAAATATGTGGAGTCAAAGCATTGGCAATATTTAAGGACTGCTGCTTCTTTCTCTTATGATAATGGCCAGAGTGACCTAATTCTAGATTTTTTTTTCTAAAGAGGAGCTCAGTTCAGTCAGCTGCTATGGCTGGCTTCTGTCCTCAGCAAGCAACCAACTCACTTTTAGGAGTTTGAAGGGTGATCCTGTAGACAGTGCACTGGATTAGGATGCAGGAGAGCCGGCCTCTGCTCCTCTGCTTTAGCCTTTCCTTGTCAATTTTTGAGCAAATTCATTACAGTACTTCCCCTAATTCATTGTAAAACAAGAGAAATTCCCTGGAACCTTAGTTTGTTTATTTTTATTGCTTTCTTTTAGTAGCATGATTTATCTCTTGTGGAATGGGTTTAGCAGTGACTATTTTAAGCATGCAACTATTTTCAGAAGAATTACTACAGTCCAGATGTTTGTAAAGCTAATTTTGTGGAGCTGGCAACTCAGTGCCCCTCTTGTAGAATCTATCAGCTTATCACTGATAACTCAAATTCCATGGCAGCTGCTCTTGCTGCAAATGGAAGTGTTGTCATTTATTATTACCTTTTCAATACTCAGCTGTTGTTGGAAAACTCTGAAAAGACTCGAAATTTTGATTGCATTACGTTGTCCTGAATTTAAGACTGGTGAAAATGGTGTCTTTTACTTTATTCATTATTTATTTATTATTATTTATGGTTGTTGAACAAGGGCTCTGTAAACAAAGGAAGCTGCTGTTCACCTAAGATAGCATGTCTCTTATCTTGGACACAGGGATATTATTATTTTGGAGGAATTAGCCACTTCTACAAATCTTTTTTCCTTCCCTTCTAGATCTGGCATATTAAGGTGACCTGAATGTAAATGCTTCCTTGTCTGTAAACACACACATATATCATGTTACTGATCATGTTTAGAAGACACGGGTGAAAATGTCTGGGCAGCCTTATCATAGAAGTAAACATTGAATTTGTCTAGTGGCCACTCAAGGAAAATGGATGTTTTTGGTGTTTCAGCTTTTCCACCTTCCACCAGGCTTCAGCTGGCTTTGAAATGAAACACTTCACTTGCCAGCAGGAGTCTCTTGCTCTGTTGGCTACTCTGAACAGCAAGCCAATTGGATCTAAACGTTTTTATGAGGCTTTATAAACTTGTACAAATCCTTCCTAATGTGACTGTGTGTCTTTAGATAACTGACCAGGTGTTGTACTAAAGATAATTAGCTTCATCCATCATAATAAGTGTGAGTAGAAAGAAATATTGCTGCTTTGGATTAAAAAATCCATTCTAGAAAGATGAGCTTGTACTTGGATCTGATGTAGAACATGTACTTTGAGCTTGAACCCCAGTGTCCCAACAGAGGAGGAAGGGTAGAGGGACACTTTTACTTGATTCTTGGTGTCCTTAAATTCTTTCCTGCCAATAACTCTTGCAAAGGCTCCTAAAGCCACAGTGCATCCCTGGGACAAGGCAGGGAAGGTTTGTAGGGGAAGTTCCTTGCCAGCTGAAGGCTGCTGCAACCCACCTGCCTTTCCTGGAACGTGAAGTAGATGTCTGTCAGCAGATTGAAGTGCAAAGCAGCAATTACAAGGTTGCCAAGTCTCTTTACCCAGTCTGCATTTCTGCTTGCTTAAAACCTTATTTTTTCTTCTTTTCCCCCACATCTGCAACTTAACCCAGACGTAGAGTTATTTCCTGTTCTTCATCTGTCAGCAAATATTTGTATATGCATGCTAAAGTAATGCTTAAGATTCCCTGTTTGGGTGATGCTGTCGAGTCCATGGGATTGAGCACAGTCTGGACCTGAAATGTATTGGCAACTGGAAGAATATCTTAAAAGCTGTTTAGGTTTTGCTGGATGAGTCTTCACAGATTGGAGTTATTTGTAATTTCCACTTGTAAAAGGTCACAACAGACCTAGAAACACAGACGACAAATAACCACAAAATTACAGATAAATCAATTGAACTAATATAAACTAATATAACTAAAGATAACGTGGAATTCTGTCCCCCAGGCACGCTTCAGGAGAAGCACGTGCAAATAAACAGGCTTTGCAGCACGCCCTGAATACCAATATAACACAAGAAGGAAAAAAAATCTGAGTCCTGGAGGGATAGGTACCTCCATGTCTGAGCACAGGCACTCTGATTTCTTACCAAATGGCAAAGGAAAATCCCTTTCTATGCCTTGAACCAGGATTTGGTGCTTTTCTTAGTTGTGTAACCGTCTAAAAAGTCCTGCTGTTGGCAAAATGATGTGCTGCAGTATGCTTTGTGTCAGACACAACAAAGATTATGCTTGCTTTAAATTTTCTGGATATCTCCTTAAATTCATTCAGCCAGCAGAACTAATCCCAAATGGCTAAAATGACAAAGTCTGATAGACTTAGCCCTGAAAATTACTACCCCAAATGTCTGCTCTGTCATGTTATTGCTCGTGGAGCAAAACCAACAAGAGTTATGTAGTGCTTCCACTGAAGCAGCTGAAATGCAGAGTCTGAAGCCTTCCTCAAGCTGCCAGGGAAGGGGAATTTGCCCTCTGACACTGGGTGCTGACAGGAGAGATGCAAACACCAACTCGAGCAGGACTGGAATGAAGACAGTGCTGTCTGCAAAAAGGGAAGCACTGGAATAGTTCTGTCCTCATGTCCCTGGTGTAATTAACTCACCTTCATGTTTCCTACTGTGATTCCTTTGCCAGGTTCTCTGCTTGTGTCTCTAGGACTGCAGTGTAGTCCCAGACTGCCTGTCAAGCCTGCCTGGAGGATTCTTCCCTGGCTTGTTGTCATCATATCTGTAGCAACCACTGCATCTGCTTATGTGGAAGAATGTGATGTTCAGAGAGTAATTATGCATTCCTTACTGCTTCTAACGTTGAAGTTAAGGGTTTAGCTTTCGGTCTCCTTTTGGAAAATTAGTCACTTGCCTGTGTTTGCTCTTTATTTCATGTCCCTCTGCCATCTGTTTTAATCTAGCTGAGGGGTGGGGGGGGAGGGAAGGAAGAACAGCAAGAACACAGGATGATGGACTTGCTTATATAACACATGACTCCCAAATCCAGCTTCAATTCTTGGGTGACCACGGAGTGAACCTGTTATGATTTGATAATTTTTGGCTGGAGAAAGAAAAAATTTCATCCCCCTATTCATAGCTCTCCAGAAGAGATGACAGTGATTTGTTTCTATAATTTGCTAGATGAAGTGATTTGGTTTCCTCTCTTATTTGAGATTGGTCTGAACCCCTAGTCCAGATCTCTCAGGATAATGGCCTGGCTAGTTGACTGCTGTGTTGTATATGCTGTGGAAGAGCCCCAGAGGATCAGGTCCTGGACAAAAGTGCCCATGGGAGCTGTTTCCTGCCATCTTTGCTGATGCTGATGCTCATAGATGTTTAAATAAATAAACGTATGTGAGAAATAGTGTTTGAGCACCCCATCCCCTAATGGGAGCTCCACACTGAGCAGAATGGCACATTTATGATGGTGATGTTCTGTAAAGACAAAATCCCATGTAACCATGTGGCCACCACCCTTTCCTTAGAGGCACATATCCTCTTGGACTTGGGGCTGGGATCTGAACTTGAACTCTCCATAACATAGATGGGCCACTCACTTCCCATCCCTACCCTTTGGTATTCATCCTTTGTTTAGTTTGGATCTAATACGCCTGAAATACTGCATTCAACCAAAAATTTTCTGTATTAAGAAGAAGTTTAAAGGTTTTACTTTAGTCCTGCTGAAGAAAAGCCAAGATTCCTGTTTGTGGATTTTTTCTTTTATTTATTTTTTTTGATTGATAGTAAATCAAAGAAGTGACTAATGACCCATTTTTAATCTAATTTGTGCAACTAGTTTCTTACTAGACAGGAGTGGCTTGTTTCCATTGTTATCAATGAAAATTTATATTAAATTTATACAGGGGGTAGAAAATGCAGAATGGCTTTGGTTGTGTTCCAAAAAACTGCCTTTTCAAGTAAGGGCTTGGAACCTGTAGGAATCACAAAGCAGTGCTGGAGCAAGGAGGTCAAGAGGCAGTTTTAGTTTGCTTGAACAGTCATAAAATGCAGCCTTGTTTCTCCCACTTCCCACTCATCCTTCTGTTGTGAAGCCATGTGTTCTTAGACAGCCCTCTGAGAACACTTGTGTGTGCAGCTGCAAGTCCCAAACCTCTTTCACTGACAGACCTCTCTCTGAAACTTACAAAAAGGAGGTTCAGTAAGAAAACAATCAATATTTTCAAATGTATGCCTGGAAAATATCTCTATTTCAATCTATAATGTAAGAAAACATAATTTTCAGACTATACCCTGGTTCAACAGTTGGGGAATTATTTTTCTGTTGTGTGACCACCAGGACAGCTTTGAGGGAGTATTGGTCTGAGAAGAGTTTGCTGGAAGAGGAGTGAAGGTGACACATCCCTGTGCTCCTCCTCTGCAGCAGGATCCTGTGTGACACAAGAACAGCTCAAGTCTGTGGCTGATCACTTACAGTTAGGACAGATGCCAAAATTCACTTAATCTTTAATCTCATCTCTGACTAGTTTTTGGAGACTGATGCTATTTTAGATAGTATTTGTCCTACTGGATATTTCTCAGTGTATTTCTCTGTACTTCTTCTTACTGTGTCATTTGTCTTTGTTCTAGTCCTCAGCTGATCATCTTGGAGACTGAAGGTCTTTCCCCCTTGATCTTATTATCCATATGGCATGGGATAATCCTATCAGATGTAAACTCTGCATTGGGTTTGCCCTAAACAGCATTCTTCTAACATTTCCTTTATCAGGACTGAGTCAATTCAGACTATTTCCCTTGAATGATGTGCATGTAGCCCTAGCCAAGAAGTACTTCAAGCAAAACAAACAAAACAGTCCTTAAAGCTGAGGATTTTGGAATAGGTAGGGATATTAAGAGCATCAACCTTTTAGAGGAAGTAGAACTCAAAATGTTTTGATTTTTATTTTTTTTCCCAGTCTCCATGGGAAAGACAGAGAGGAAAGCTACCAGAAAAGCAGGAAGAATTTGTGGAAAGCTTTCTCAAAGTGATGTATCCACGGCACAGGATTTTGTTGTGGAGGAATTTTTGATTTTTTTTCTTTCAGACAATGCTTTTCCACCAGAGGATACCAGGCTGCCTTGCCTTGATGACCTGTACACTTAGACTGGGGGCTGTCATTCGAAAATTCAGATTCTGTGCCTTAGATCTATACTAACCAGGACATGATTTTTGCTATACTCTGCATGAGATGCCACAATACTGATACAATAGAGAGAACTATTCTTGGACCTGCTTTCTCCTGCATGAAGGCAGAGTGTTAATTTGGGCAGGTAACTGATCAGACTTTCCTTGAGCACCACAGGATAACCGGGAAGTCCTCATTTGCTACTTTCATGTGCTTTTCCAGTTGTGTGGAGTTTTTGTTGTCGTTTTTTTTTTTCTGTTTGTTTGTTTGGTTATAATTTTTTGTTTTAGGAATTTAAATCCTAGCATTGACACAACTGAATATTTTAGCCAGAAGAATTATGTTCCCTCAGTGAGTTGGCATAAATGCTAATGGCAGAAACCCCATTAGTTCCAGGGCTGTTTAAACCATCTGTGTCTTGAGATCTGGGATGCAGCTATGCTGGAAAAACCTCTCTAGTGCAGATTGGGCTTTAGCTTTCCTCCTTTTCACAGTTTTCAACTGCTCTGCAGCTCTTGAGCATGCCTTTCTCTTTACTTCAACTTCTTGTTGCCCTGCAATGTGATTCTCTTTAAATGCATCAGTGTTAGGCAGAACAAGTCTCAGGACAGCCTGCATGAAATCAAGCATGTGGTGAGGGGAGAGTAGATCACGTGCAAGAGCTGTGAGGAGCACTTGAGGAAGTGGGATGGCTGGGAAGGATGAGATGGCTGGGCAGGCTGGCTGCTGGAGTACCCCTACTCACTATTTGCACGTGTCTGTATCCCACACTGGTGCTGGATTGCATTGGAATGACACAATAATACAGCGACTTCCTTGTAAGAGCTAAGATGCATCAAATGGGACATCCACACGGTGAGGTGAAAGTCAGCCTGTGGGATTTCTGAGATTTCTGGCAGGTTTCCTTGGCTAAGTGTGTGTCTGCAGCAGTGAGGATGAGAGGAAGGCAAACTGCAGCAGCTGCTACCAGTCCAGACTGGCAGCTGGTCTGGAAATGATTTGTGCGTGGTCAGGACTGGGAGCCCAGCAAAATCTCCCAAGATGCTAATTTTGGCAGAGAATGACTGTCTCTGTGGTCAGCTGCCATCAAAGCTTGCTGAATACTTTCTGGAAACGTTCAGCCTTGGGTGTATTTTTAGGGGTACAACACTCTCCAGAAAGCTTGTAGCAGTAGGACAGTGTAAAAAGTGTCCAAACACAGAAACAAGGATTTATCTTGGGAAGCTTCCTGGATCTGCCAGGTCTCTTGTTGTAGATGCTGTGATTACTAAATCAGCTTTTAAGCTCTCTAGTACTTTGTGAACTCCTTCTCATTTCTGATAGGAAAATAACAGACTGTCACACACAACTTTTTTCCTTTGCATAATTCAGATGTAGTTGTGACACTTGACACACAGCACAGATGACTGTGAATCGCTCCTTAAAATTTAAACAGATGATTCAGAATTAATTATGAAAGCCAACCTTATAGTTGTCCTAGGAAATTCAGTACAGATGATCATTGTCTAAGATCACCCAGCTCCAGCTGATCCCCAAAATTTTTCATTGATAAAGCAGCCAAAGAATCTTGAATGATAGCCTAAGGAAGCACTTCAAAGTTTTTGTTTTTCCTGTTGTTGATTTTTTTCCTTTGAGAATCTATTGATATTGGCTTTCTAAGATCTTTTAAAACATAACTTTGTGATTTTGAAAGCTTTCAGTACTGTATAGAAGTTTAGGTACAACTTTGTCCTAGGGATTCTTGTAGGCAGCACTTCGGCTTTTCGTTTTGAGTAAAAATAAACTATGCAATTTCCAAAGAAGGTTGTGCAAATCTAACTTTTAGATTTAGATTCTAATTATAACATAAAGAGGAAATAATTCTAGCAGCTGATTTCTCCTTAAGTTGTATGCTGAGAAAATGAAATTTGTGTTTTTATATGACAAGAATGTTTCTTTGAAAACTTGGTGCACGTTTGCAATGTATTTCAATATATTTCACGACGACTGTTAAAAAAAAGCTGTTTGACCATACTTGCACAGGATAACATGAAATATCAGTTTGGTTGTGAAAAGAAGCATTAAGCAGGCTATCTATCTAATTGCCCAAATCCACAGAAGGCACATCAGTGCTCTGAACTGCTGTAGGAGAGTTCAGAAAACCTCCAGTGGATTCTCAGCAATTGCAGGCTTTCTGTGGCCCCTGTCATTTCTGAGAAAGAGCTAGATTGTAAGATGTGCTTTCACATAATAACATGGTAAAAAGCAAGAGTAAAGGACAGAGGCAAATGGTTCAAGTGCTGATCTTCAGAGACTGGAAGAGGCCTGGAAAAATCAAAGGTGAGCCCTTGCTTCTGCATGATCCGGCTTGTTTGTTATGTATGGGAACAACAACATCGTGCTTAGCACTGCTGGAAATGCTGAATTTCTTTCTCTGGGTTGCTTACAGCCCATCTGTCACATTGGGAAGCTGGAGGATTTCCCTATGGACTATAGCACGAAAAACTACTTTTCTACTAGGAGATTGGAAAAGACCAAATCATAACTTCAAAGCTGTCTGCTCAAAAATGCTTTTTCAATTTTAGCCTCTGAAGCTACTGAAATTTATGGAAAAAGGCTTTTAACATTTTAACATCAATGTACTGTTGACAAGCAATGAGAACTGTAGTACAGGTTCTCACCTTGTTTGCCCTTGTGTAGGTACACATGTGTATATTGCATCATATTTTTCCCCATCATTTCTGTATTTTCTATTTTAAGAAGTCATCATTGAAAACTACATTTCCTTAGTGTTCAAAATGCTTCTTTGCTCTTTGAAGCTGAAGAATGTTATAATGTTAACTCTTCTGGAAAGGAGCAAGGAACAGATTCAGGCAAGTGTTCACTTCTGTATAATACCTTGGGGTTTTTTTCCTCATTTCAAGTTTTCCTATTTTCAGCCACTAAATGCTGACATTACATTCTATGATTCTTTTTCCTCTTTATTTCTGTATTCTTTCAAATAACGATCTTTTGGATTTGACTAGTTCATATATACCAATTATTCCCCCCCCTTGTCGTATGGGTTAGAGTCTTTCTCAAAAAGACACAGGTGGTTATATATGCATAAATTAGGAGGATGTTTTCTCTCATCAGCTGACCTGAATATCTAAGGCTTCAAGTAAGATTGAAGAGAAATATCCAGATCACCAGCTGTTGGAACAGGACAAATGGATGTGGTTGCCAGCATCTGAAGAAATTATATGTGTTTTTACATGGAAGCTCCATCTGTTTGTACTTGCTTAGCTCTGGGATTGAGGTTGAAAAGTTCCAACTCCATAAGCTGCAGTTCCTGACTTCTACTGCAAGATTATTATTCTTTCTGATAATTCAAAAGGATTGTTTTAGACCCAGGCAAACAGTCACAGTATCTTCTACCTGCAAGGAGTTTATTTGAGTTTCTTTGTCCTCTCTGTTTCTGATAAAGCCTCCTAATGAAAAAAAAAAATCATTAGGCACTAATTTAGGCCATGCAGCAAACTTTATCCTAAAATCTTAGAATCAGCTGTGGGAAATAACATTGCATTATACACTTACACATTTTCTTTTGATTACTGCAGTATGACCTTGTTTGACCACAATATTGACTGTCAATATTCTCTATGCACTAGATAATAGGCAGCCCTGCCTGGAAGAAAAGTACAAAACATAACCAATCATTCATCAACTATTCTAAGTCTAAATTCAGATTTTAATTTGGGAAAAAACCCTGTTAAAAACAGCATAGGAGCTTTCAGAAAATGTGTGATTTGTGGTAGTGTTGTAGGAGGTAAAAATGCGACGCACTAAAGTCCTTGCTTCCCTATTATTCTCAGCTAGTAGTTGAAAAAATGCTGCAGACCTTTAAATACCATGAAGATTTCTCTTATCTCAGTTGGAGATAAAATATTTTGTGGAAAGTAGGTGCAGAAGAGCACTGAAGAAAGAAGCAAAACCCCCCCAAGCCTAAGAAAAAAAACCCCAAATATAAAACAACAAAAAATCACCACAACAAACCAATCCCCCAAAATAAAATTTGACTACGTCTTATAACCATGAAATATGGCACAGGATCATTAGATTAACCTTTTGTTATGATGAAAAGCATTGCTGTAAGATGTTTTTCAGCTGTATTTAATGGGATCAGTAGGTTCATGCTCCTTATTACGTTGAAATGGGTAAAGATTTTAATTTAGATAAATGGGTACCTGACATGGTCTGTTGTTGTCGTGCTTTTTTTTTTTTTTTTTTTAATATATAACTGCTGCTTTTATGTTGGCTTCTGACTTGTGTGATGATTAACAGATAATTACTTTTCCTGTAGTGAGCAGTGCTGAATTTGGGTGGCAAGAAGGAATTATGTTCTTTGTGTGGATGTTGCAGCAGCAATGGTGGAGCTGGTGTCCATGTGAGTAATCCTTGATAAAAGCAGCTGCATCTGCCCAGCTTAGAGAACTTGGCTGCCCTTTTTGGTTTGCCTCTGCCCGATTTAGAGAACTGTGTCAGAATGTGCCTCTTCAGGCCTGTGAAACAGATGAATCTCTTTAAAAGCTAGAGGTTGTTACTCAATTGGGAGAAATTGGTATTGGTGCCAAAAGTGTTTTGGAAAGGTCCGTGTTGGATGCTGGAGCAGGACAATACAAATCAAGCTGGCCTTTTCCTGTCTCACTGATCTGATTTCTCTCTTCTCTACCAGGGCACCTGTATGCTACCTGGGCATCCACCCTGCATGCCCAGGATCCCACATGCCCTGCAGTGTCCAGCAGCTGGTGCCAAGCAGGGTGGTGGATCCCTGCTGTTCCATTGTGATGGCTAGGAAATCGTGCTTCACCATGTACTAGGAGAGCTCGGTGAGTAAAAGACTTCAGCTTGTAAAATGGACAATCAGCACTTGTGCTTCATAAATACATTGAAAACTGTCAGCTCTGTAGATAGTCCTGGGATGGAAAGATTGAATTAAGGTGTAAAGTGCATTTAGGCTAGAAAGTATCCAGCTCAAATAATCTGTACAGGTTCCAGTTGTTCTTCCTTCAGTCTGAGTGTGGGATACTTTAATCACATCTGTTAAATTTCATCCAAGGTTGCTCGGATGCCGTGGTGTGGAGTGCCAGTAGTGACCCACAGAAAGTTGTGCTGCAGAACCACTCAAAAACAACAATGCTCAGTATTTACAGGTGTCAGCATGGTCAAATGCTTGCACATTGCTCAAAGTAACCTTTTCAAAGACAAGTAATGATGAGAAGTCTGGGTCTCTGATAAAGTGAATGGCTGAAGCCTCAGGGAGCTGCTATCAGCAGCGCTATGTTCTGGCACAGCAGGTCCTCCTTTCTTCTTCTCTCATCCCCTCCTGTTTGTATAATGAAATGCAACATAAAGGGGATTTGTTCACCAGATGCTTTGAACACAAGGGCAATTATTTATCAGTCCTTTTCCCCCAGTAATTCCTTTACAACTGGAAAAATAGATGCATTCCAGCCGGGGCTCCTTGCCCTGTGCCACTGACAGTCTCATACATGTTTTTCCATGTCTGGCTGAACAATTGCCAGATCAAGGCTTAGGGTCTGTAAGCCTTAATAGGTTTTAAGATCAGAACTGTTTGATTGTTACTTAATAATGTATTTTTTCAGCCTAATATAATTAAAAATTTTTACTGCCATGATAGTTGTTACAGAATACCCAGAAGGAGGATCTTGATCTGTCTGATTTACAAGAAGTTGGTGCCACTCTGGCTCTTCTTTTGCTCACATGTAAGAGTAGGGGAGAGGTGCTTTTGACCTTTTTTTCAACTGCTGAGAGTGTGCTTTCTTGAGTTTTTGTGTGGGTGAGTATGCCTGAGAAGGAAGTTGGGCTGCGTCAGTGAGGTATTGTGCTAACAGAAGTCTGCAGAATAATTGCTGAGACATCCGTTTAGGAAATTGGTGGCAGGGGGCTCTTCATTTGCTTGACTCTGTGGCACGACAAAGTTATTTTCCAGTCTGGAACTGAAGGAAGTATTTGGATTTTTGACTGCCACTGTATGAGAGACTCATAAGAACAATAATAATAACAGCAGTTACTTCTTCAGGCTTCTTCATCTCCATGTGTTGGCTGCATTGCAGGTTGCTAATAAAAGTGGTGTTATAGATTGCAGTGGCTTCTATGTGGGAATAGGTCTTTTTATATTCTCAGTTCATCATGGATGATGGTTACTGCATTTGCACTTTTAAAAGCAGTTATGTAAAACCAGCAAAAGGTGTGTCAGAGGAAAGGCAATTGACTTTGAAAAGTTTTCATAAGCTGTGCTATTAAGTATTTATCTGTATGGTCTCAGAGCAGGTAGACTGAAAAGTAACTGCCTTTAAGAATGTCACAAATGCTGCTTGGGACTGCTGGGAGAGCACTATTTGGATCATTCATCTATCAAAACAAGAGACTGATGAGCACAGGAACTTTCTTCTGATTACAGTAAAAATGTCAGTCTGAGCAGTTCTTGCCGTTTCAAGCCTTTGCTTGTCATTTAAAATTCTACTCCCATTTGATCAGAACATTAAAGTCGTGCTCAAATTCTGTGTCCTGTTCAACCAGGAGATTTTTTAGTCCTATATGCATGCTATAGATTCTAGAGGACTAACAATTCAGTTGGTAGGGAGTAAGGAATCCACATGCCTCCTTCTGGACCTGGTTTTGTGTGGTTAGAAATTATATTGTATCGGCTATAAAGAAGCTTTTAGTGCTAATGCTGTAGTCACATGTAGGAGAGTTTTTGAAAAGACAACAACCATACTGCCTGTATTTATTGACTTTAGCTAAAAGTCATAGATTCAGCTGCTTGCTTTTCCTAAAGCTCTGTTTATGACCAGAGAAAAGCTCATGAAGATTTTTTCTCCATGAAACTGGATAAAAAACCTCATGCATCAATTTCTTGAGAAACCCTTTCAACATCCAGCTGACTTCCTGCATACCTTTAAAGAACATTTCATCTTGCCTAGATATTTAAATCAAACGAGTCTCAACCTTAGGAAATGTTATAGTTAAGTATCTAAAACTGAAGAGATTTAACGGAATTAAATGTAGTTAAATAGCGTTTTCCTATTCTGCTATATTGCAAACAGTATAGAAGGGACACAAAAAACAGGGGCTGTATTTGTTTAATTGTATTTTTAATACTTAGAGACTTAATGGTGCACCTGTTCCTCTAGGCACTACTGCAATTCTCCTACTTGTACATAGAGAAGATTTATTTCATTAACTTCTTATCAAGGAGATGTAACCCTTCCTTCAGCACACAGAATTATGACACTAATAATGAGTGGCAATGGAAAATTCACATACATATAAATTTAATTTTGCATTTTTTAATCTTTGGACATCTGGATTGCCAACAACTCATGGCACTTAAATTGGTTTTTGCGTTTCTTTATTTTATTAATCATTTAGATGTTTGATAATATTAGCAGTAGAAGAGAGAGTGAAGTAGGAGAGTAGTTGAATATTTCCTTCCTCATCTACTAGAAACACAGAAACCCTAGAGAAGCTCAAGACAAGACTTTTTATCTTTTTGCTTTAGCTGCAAAGAAATGTAAAAAATGGTTGACTCAATGCCCCAGGAGAGGCTGAATAAGTACTTTCCTTCTGCTCTAGTGGCAAAAATGTCTTGAAGTAAAGCTGAGCTCAGTCCCCTGTTTCATAGAGCTTTTAGAATATCTTTCTGTGCAATTTGACCAAATGCTCCCATTTGGTTGCTTTTCCCAATCCATACCCCTTGGCAGCAGCGAGCTGGTCGCATTTTCCCTGCCAATCTCTGCACAGTCTCCAAGTAGTCTGAGCCACGAGCACTGTCCATTAGTTCTGCAGCAGAGAACCCAGCAGCAAATCCTTCCTGATGCGTCTCCTGGGGAAGAGATTTGCTTCTCAGGTCTGCTGATTCTGATCCATCAGGTAGAAATCCAGCCTAGGCTCACTGAAAGGTTACAGAGGACTTTGTGAGCTCTTGCTTGAACTTCACGGGGTGATTTATTAAGCCTGGAGAGCCATTTGGAAATGTAATGGGTGTCTAGAATGCTCAAAAGCTGTCTGGGACAAGGAGCTTACCATTAAGAATGACATACTGGTTTCAGCAACATTTGCATAAGGTTTTTCACCTTGAAGCAATTATGGTTTCACCCAGGTGTGGTAGTGTAGGAGGGTTTTTGAAGGTGCAAGCACTTTGCACCAGTCCTTGGGAGCCCTGATGGTTGCACAGGGTGAGCTGAAATCAAATGCTGATTGATCCTGTTAATTGATCCATCACAATCCCCCTGCCAAAGGTGCCTCCTTCCAGGAGAAGTCATCCAAGTGCCTTAAACATCTAAAGCAGGAATTCAGGCATGGCAAATCAACGTGTTCACCATGACTTGCATAAGGCTGCAGTAATTTTCTTAGTTGCTAGTGAACAAGAGAGCTGAATATAAATAACTTAAAGATAATTTAGCTGGCCAGCAGCTGTAAACTTCTCTCCAAGTAAAGCTAAAATTCTTTGACTAAGTACTTCTTGGTGTGCTTCAGGATAACAAGATAGAAAGAGGCTCTTGGGTTTTCTTCTAGCCAAGGCAGAGCTACAGGCTCTTACATAAAAAGGTATAGCTCAAGGATGTATCAATGAAAGACAATTTTCGTAGAATTTCTTTCCAAATCTTATATTCTCTGTAAGAAAACAGTTTTTTTACCCCCCACGAACAAGAGTGTGGCATAATAATGACTGTGCTTCAAAGGGCAACAGTCTTCTCCTTTTAAAATTAGCTTGGTACTTAACTTGAAAGTTGATCCCTTCTCCATTTCACATGGCTGAAGTTAAACTGTGGCACATATTTGATCCCACAGCTGTTGGTAAGAGCTATTGTTTGGAAGCAGTGGGTCCAGAAAAGACACTTTTCTACCAATGATGGCAGATGACCTAGCTCCAGATGAGGCATCACCATTGTTGTTCCTAGGGTAGATTACCCTTGCCACAAAGGGATCTGGCATTATCCTTAGTGTACTTGGCTCCTCGAGAAGCAGAGCAAGCACATAAAGTTCAGGAAGGAAAGCTGGAGTAATCTGTGTAGTTGGTAGGCTGTCTTCAAGCACATTTTACATTGTCAGCTTCCTCTCTTAGGTTGAGCTTTACTTCCATGCTTTACAGTGAGTAATCTTGTGATTACTCTGAATGATCTTGTTTCTTAGCAGAAGCTACATGAAGGATTAAAAGTAATAGCTTTTTTTTTTTTCCCCTGTTGGAGAAAGGTATCCCTAGGCCTAAGCTCCTGGTAGTAGAGAAAGATCCACAGCTGATGTTTATTCTGGCACTGTGGTACCTTGCTTGAGTGTATGGACAAAATAAAACTTATCTATGTCTGTCTTTTCACTGATGACACTGAACTTGGAGACTGGGAAAATCAGATAGTTCCCAAAGTGACCTCTCTGTTCCCTCTAGGAAACTGCTATTTATGAGCTGGAGAGGAATGGTCCTAGCAGCCACCCCTATTATAAATCCCAAAGGTATAAGGTTAAGGGAGCATCCTATCTCCTTGTCAGTGCTGGTCAAAAGGATGAAATGCAGTAACTCAAGTGTGTGGGAGTGACAGCTGCCTCATGCACCTCTAGCATGGCTGGAGGTGGTGTTTGTCTTCCCATTGCTCCTTCATCTGTGAACTGTGGCTTGAAAACCACATGGGGAAGCTCAGAGAAGCTTTCCTCCCAGGAGGGCCTTTTGCTGTGTTCAGAATTTTAAAAGTACCATGCTGGAGCATTAGAGAGCAAGCTGGAAGTAAATTACTACAAATCAATTAGCTACAAGTGCTATTCAGAGAGTGTTTTGGATTGAAATAGGCACCTAAGAGCATGAAGTATTCTGTTAAATCATTGAACATAAGGGTGAAAAATGGAGGAAGTCCATTTTAGTACACATGTTCAGCCACATTAATTAGAGCAAACTGATGATTTTCTTCGGCTGGGAAATGTTGAGTCTGTAGTCTCAAAAGAAAATCAGCTCTTTAGAGGGAAAACTCTCCCGCAGGTTATTGTGTACAGGCTCCACTTATGACCGTGTGAGATTTCACTACCCGTGTGTCATGCTTCACATTGGGAGCATTGGGGAAAAATAACATTTAAAATCACAAATGGTGGGATTTAACTGACTAAATGCAGCCATCTAATCCTTAATTGCCACCCTACACAGGGAAGCAGCCATCTCTAGGACAGAGTTATTCTCAGCCTGAAGTAGCTGTCTCAATTGAGTCAGGTGAATTATGCCTGGAGATGCTTATTTCTCCCTACTGATTGTAAAGGGAGCCTGGGAAGACTGACTCAACTATAGAAGTGTGCAGTGTGGCCCTCTAGAACTAAAAAGGATGAACCCTGCCCAAGAAATCAATAGTAGAAAGTTGTCAGGTAAGATTTCCAAGCAGAACATTTGTCCTGTCCATTGTAGTGTTACACAGTGGCCAGAGAAGGTTGTAGACATGGCATGAAAATTTCACAGCTGCAGTGGTTCATCAGTGAAGACAATCAACACAGCAGGGCACACAAGGAGCATTTTTTAGGATGTTTGTAGTAATGTCAACATTGAGATGACCTCTGCTGGGGAATATATCCCATTGGACTTCACCAGCTGTCTTTACATCCTTGTAAAAGGCAACTCAGAGGAAAAGCAAGAGAACTTAGGCTTCATCTCATTTCAGCCTGTTTGTATTACTCTTAGAAGATAGGTGCTTTCCTATATTATTTCTGTTATTAAAATTCTACTTTTCCCTCTCTTCTAGCTGGAAAATTGTATGTAGTGTCACTTGGATTTTATCTTATTGGCAATAATCAGTTTCTCATAAACGAGAGTATGGGAATGTAAGATGTGAGGTAATGGCCCAATTTATGGAACTAAAGAACTTTCAGTGAGTCTTCAACAATGTAATTACAGTCTAAAAGAATCTACATATTATTTAAAACGTACCATGGACATAGGGCCTGTGTCTAGAACAGCAAAAGTTGGCTATTTCCCTATATTAAACTATAAAAGCACTTCTAACTTCAAGGACATGGAACTGCAAGCTGCTAAATATATATATTTTTTGAACCAATATGTGTCTCTATAAAGACAATGAATTGTGGCTGCCTTCTCATCTTGTGCAAAGAACAATAAGTCTTAGAAGGCTGAGGCTTTAAAGATTGGTACTTAATTAGAAAGTGTCCTAAATGAAAAGTCAGCGTTTTAATAAATTTCCTCCAGGATGAAAGAAATGTCTCTCAAAGGAAATTGCAGCAGATGTGTGAGTATTTGGGATCACTGGGGAGACCTTGGCATTTGAAGGCAGAGAACTTTAACTGTGAAGCGTTTGCTTAGTAGTTTTGAAGAATGTGTCTGTATGCAAACGCTCTGTGTGCATAACATTGAAAAATGGCTATAAACACATAGATATATAGGGATTTTTATACACACTAAAAAAAACCCAAAACAACCCCCTCCAAAAACAGGAATATGCATCTTTCTGAGCAGCTTTGGTGTGTGGGCAGGGGAGGTGGTAGCAGAAGTTGTTGTAGGGATTTGTGAGGAAACAGCACAGCCTGAAAGGGATAACTGGAGCCAAAGATGGGACCCCTGATTCCCAGGGCTGGCAATCCTCCATAAAATAACCCTTTCCTCTCTCCTTCATTGCTGGTGGGACTTATGAGAGTTTAGTGCATGCAATGGGTCCTTGACGAAGCAAAAGCTCTTAGGGATGGGGGGGAGTGGAGAATCTCCTGCCAGAAGCTGTTCCGTGGTCCTCTTGGACACCATGGCTTGGTGTTCCCAGCTCATGGATTCCAGCCTGCCCTGGGCCAGGTGAGGTGCAGTGAGGAGGTCCTTGTTCCCTCTGCCCTGCTGCCTCCACCTGCTGTGCCCACAGCACTTTGGGGAAGTCTAATGGGGCAGGCTCAGAGCCATCCTGCCCATGTGGGTTTTGGTAACCTCACCCTTCCCACACCAGTAACACTGGGAGTAATTGCCAATAACTCTCACATCCTTCCTCCTAAGTGATCCATGAATAACTTGGAAAAGCTCCTTTGTGCCATTATTTTAAACTGGCAGCTGTGAGTGATGCCTCTGTGGGAAGCTGGTACACAGTGTCTTGTACTCTCTTTATGACCCAGCTGATCCAATATGCTGGTGCTTGCAAGAGGCTTCAAGGGACTTTGATACTTAATCTGTGTTTGAAGTCATGTTTGTTCCGAGCATTTTTTGTAATTGAACAACTACAGAAAGTTACTTTTGATAATGTAGACTGCTAGACTGGTAGTACCAGACTGCTTCCTGGTAGTTTCAGATCAGTTAATACTAATTTTCTTAAATTAATGTAAAACTTACTAAGTCAAGCAATATTCCATAGGAGTTTATTCCTCAATTCAGAAAGAAGTATTTTATAAACTTCTCTACAGGAAATGTCCAATTGAGTTGTTAAAATTTCTCGTCAGGTTCAAAATTACATTACCTGTTTTACCAGCATAACAGGATTGTTGAAGAAACATCTGTTCTGAAAGGCTTATCAAATTTTTACCCCCTCATCATCAGATTAGTTGTTGTCTTGTTCATTCAATTGTGCTCCCTGACAATTTACTGCAATTTTCTGCTCATTTCTTTGACCTAGACTTTGGGATTTAAAGGTTATAAGTACTAAGCTAGTAGGAAGTATTGGTTTAGTAGGAGAGATATAAATATTTCCTGCAGCATAGCACTTGTGATAATATTGGTAAGCAGAAGACTTTTCTTCACTATCAAGTAATGCAATGAATGTTTCTATCTGATAAGAGTCCTCCTGCTCCATATATATCCTGAAGCTCCTGCATTGCAATGGCAGCTGTCTATTATAGGGAAGGAGAACTTTGGGAGTTATTGTGCAGTTATTTTGTGTTTAGAAAGGATAGCTGGCAGGGATTTTTAAGACATTCAGAAACAGAGGAAGTTTCACATTTCATAGTATCATTTCATAATATCACTGCCCACCTTGCTGTAGCTGAGCAGCAGCCTCTGCTTGACTTTCCTCAAACTTGGAGGTTAGTTCCTCCAAAACTCTCCCAGAATTGTCTGCCCTCAGGAGCCAACAATTAAGTGGGTGCTCTCAACCAGCACTGGAATATTAATGTTAATTTTCCTTACTTTATATATATATATAGATAAATATAGGAATATCTGTATGTATAAAATCTTGTCATATGAACTTTCTGTGAATTCCCTGCTGATTTTGAGAATTGCAGGATGATGAAGGCCCTCTCCAGACATTCTTTTCCTCAGAGAACAGAACAGTCCTCTAGAATTCCGTCTGGGATACTACAGTGCAGTGTAGATGAGCAACAGTTTCTGCAATAACCACGTTAGTTCTGCAATAATGGTATTGGTTCATTAATAGAATATCAATTCTCTAATTATCTTATTCTCTCTATTTCAAATCCTACAAAGCTCATTTGTACAAGAAAGCTGATTAGCACAAAGCTGCAGCGTGACGCTGTAACAGCATAACAATAATTGCGTTACGCATTTTCTTAGTAATGCCTCTTTTGGTGATAAATACATGGCTATTTTTAAAGCTACAATTACAAGACTTATTGCTTCAATTTTTGTGGGAAGTACTAAAGGATGAACAATTTCATTGATATAATGAATATAACCTTGCATACAGCTAATGCTAAATGATTGGGGAAAGCGAGATTATTTGAAAGATTTTGTGCGTGTATATACAAAGTAAGTGATCCTTAAGGACAAATAAGGAGAGAAATTTGCTAAGGAAGCATGTTTTACTGGCTTGATGATTTTTTTTTAATTTGCTGGACTAATGGTTTAGGCAACCCATTAGGTATCTAATGAAAATGTTTAAAATAACTGTTTTAAAATGACATTTTCAGTAGTAAGCCAAGTAAGTCAAGTACAATTACAGTATGCAAAGCTGTAATAACGTTCATGTGGTACACAGCAAGTTTGGAAACCCAAACTCCATCCCATGCATGTCTATGTTTAGAGCAGGTCAATGCAGTGTTTCTAAATCTGAGCACACTGATACTATTCAGAACTGGAACAAAAGAGTGAAATAAGACAGAACTTGCTCATTCTTTGAAAAAAATTGTATAAGTTCTTTAACAGAAGAAATCACATATCTTGTGCTTTGAACAGAGCATAAAGAAATGTGGGGGCTGTGACTGACAGGTTTCAGTCTTGAAAGTGGTAAAAATTTGAACATCTTTCAAAAAAGACTTTGAAAGTAAGAATGGTTGAATCATGCTGTTTGCCTGTCTTTCCCATGATAGCCAGTCTGAGCTGCAGAGCGAGATGTAGCTGTTTATAGCTCTTTTCAAAGGGGAATGGAGTATATGCACATAATGCTTTAAATACTTTTTTCTCTCTGGGGATACTGAAGTGGCCATTTTGGGAAGAAATAGAGAGAAAAAAAGGGAGAATTCTAGGTCTCTTCCTATTTCAGAGAAATACTTGTTAAAAATAACCATTACATTTCTTCCTCAGAAACCCTAAAATTTGAGCAGCTTTGCCTTGCATTCAGATCACTGCAGTCTCAGCAAGCACAGGTGCAAATATGCAGCACAAAGGCCAGTCTCCCTGGGGATGGTGCTGTCCTGTATTTCCTCCCCAGCCCCTCCAGCTTGTCAGACTGCACTTCTCACACAGCAATTACATGAGCTGCATTACAGAGGAGTGTTTAGAAGAGCAGAGCAAACATGAGTGATGCCTTTCTGGAGGCCTCTGGAGGAAAAAAAGCTGATGAACCACAGCCTTCCTCCCTCCATGGTAGCATCCAGCCCAGGGTGCACTAGCTGGGTTTACCTCTGGCAGAGATAAACTGGACATCCTTGGCAGCCTCATGTATTAGGACAATGGGGATACTTAAAGTTATAGCTGGCTGTGCCTCGCTGTGGGTCAGTAGGAGAGGCAGAAATAACAACACAGATCTCTTGGAAGCATCAGCTCAGAACTTTAGTGACCAAGTGGCCAAGCAGCCAGAAACTTTGATAGATCCTGACTGAAAAGTGTTCTCTTCCTATCTTGGCCCTAAAGAGTTAGGAGAATGGAAAGACAAGGTGCTACTGAGAAAATAGGAAATGTAGACGGTGATGAATGCTTCTTGTTCGTCTGTTTTTTGAAATGTGATGAGACAGTTGCCATAGAAATGCTGTTCTCTGCTCGATACAATGGGTGCCAGTTCCAGGAAGCCATTGACAGCTGTCACAAACAGCTTTCCATGAATTTAAATATCTCAGAGTAACATAAAGGGAAATAAGTCCTTGTGTTTCCTTATAGATCAGATACTGTAAGATTTGCTTTTACTTAGGGGAATATGAGCAGGGCATCAGCTGTTACACATGGTCTGCAAAGTGAATGTAATTGCAGTTTGGTTTTGCTGTAAACAAGGAACAGCATATGTTTTCCAGAAAGAAATTAACTTGCATCTTTTAAGATTGTTCTGACAGACCAGAACTTGCAATTACTTTGATTTCCTATCAGACCATAAAGCTACATAAATAAATTTCTTTCAGAAGACAATTTAGGCAGTTTGAAACAATATACTCCATAAGAATAAAGTGCTCAATAAGAAACAGTTTTCAGCTGTAAATAGTTTAGGATATCCAAAACCATTATGAATACAACTAGTAAGTATATTATGAAAGGTCAGTTAGCAAGGAAGAGGCTTCTTAGTTGTTTTTGTGGCCAACAATCCTTATCCCAGTTGTGTGCTCAGATACTGCAGGAGGTAACAGCAGCTGGGGGGAGAACACTGAGCATGTAGTACCCATGTAGTCTGCTTTTCTGTGTTAGCACTTTGTTCTGCAGGCCTCAGTTAAAGCAAATTCCTTTGGGCAGAAGTTACTCATCAGAGCAGCCAAAGCTGAGCTGCCTCAGTGGAGGAAGAATGATCTGTACCAAACAGCCAATGGAAACAATGTGTAAGAAAATGAAGGCTCTAAAAGTATTTTGCAGATGAAACAGGCAATTCATGGATGCATTTAGTAGCTCATGCTATTTACAAAATTTTCATGGTCAGGCATTTTGCTTGTAAGAACTTGTTTCTTTTATTCTGAGATGAGAAAGATATGAAAATTAAATTATTTTATGTGAGCAAATCCCTTTATGGAAGACTAGGCTCTGAATGAAGATAGGGCCAGTTAATTTTCTTTTCCCCAGAGCAGCCTTCTTTTCCTTAAACAGCCTTACAGTAATTTAAAAACTGAGACTCTTAACATTTTTAAAGAGACTTGCTGCCTTCCTTTTCTGATAGTTAAATCTGGGCATGCAAAATGACATACCTGTAGTAATTACGTGTCTGTCCATGTGACTGTGTTATGTAACCTACAGACAGAGTGCTTACTAAAACGTGCAGCTGGAGGATTGTTACTTTGCTTCTCCTGCATTGCCCTTCTAGTCTAAAGGGAACTCTCTGGCCCAACACATCTTAAAAATGCAGAGTAGGATAGCTGCAGGGTAATTTATTAATTAATTAATGGGAAGACTAAGTCTATGTTAGAGTCTAGGTCAGAGATTTAGTGTTCCCTTTTCCTTTCCAGGGAATCTGTCCAACACTACAAATTACCAAAATATTCACAGCTACTCTGATGGGGAAGAAAGAGCTTAGCAGCAAGACAGCTCCCAGTCCACCCTCAGGGCACAGTGATCTGGCACTTGTCTTGCTCCAAGGCCTCTGAGGATCCACCAGGTGAGCATCACAACCTTTATCTCAGACTCAGTGCCTCCCCCAGGTCCTGCTGGCAGGGTTTCGATTCACTCTGGCTCTACTCTTCTTGTTACTAATTCTTGCTGTGTAGCAAAGGCGCAAGGACAGCCTGCTCAAGTCCTAGGGAGAATGGTTGGTGATCCCCTGTGCTAGAACTGGCTGAGCAGAAATGAACATCACCTCGTGGGCTCCAGATCCTGTACTGGGAACCTGGGGGGTGTGGGGGTCCCAAAATGACTGGGATTCAAGGTGCAGATCTCTGATTGAGGCCTGTGGTCATCCCTTCTGAAGGGTCATGATTGCTCAGCACTTTGTGTCTTGAGGAACTTGCCAAGTTCTTGTTCATTACAGGACAAACTTAATTTGGCGCTACTGACAGCCAGAAGCCTGAAGTCACGTTGAGGTTTAGTACTCTGTTTCCTGCAGCTACTGTAAACAAATATGTGCTGTCTGCTGAGAGCATCATGTACTTGTTCAGCATTAGACTTACAGACAGCTTTGTTCTTGGAGCAGTTCTTTTACTCATCATTGTATAAAGAATTTGCAAACCGATTTCCTCCACATCAGTTCTGATCCTGTTCTTGCTTTTCCATCTCTGATTTGTTGAATATCATTAATCTTGGCAGGATTCAATTGCTTGAAATAACCATATTGTCTATCCTGAAATAGCCTACTGTGAGGTTTCAAATTTGAGGGCTCTTAGAGCTGCAGCTTAATTTACATGATGCTGCTAGCATTTTGAAAGTATTAATTTCAGTTTGTAAACATTTGTGCTTTGATGAATGGCAATCTATTGTCAACGATCCTGAACCTTCTTTCTACTTCTCTGCTTTCACAGCAAGAGACAGGACATATTTTACCCGCACTGTACGTGACTTTTTTCTCTTTAAAAACATGGATTTTGTTCCATTCTGTTGAAATGGAGGAAACTTCTGCCACTGGATGTGTGGATCTGTTAGTGGTACTATCCACCCCTGGACAAAACAAATGCAACCTCTGTTGAAAGTGCACCACAGCATGAGGCTGACACTGCCCTTGGGAATGAAGCCACTAGAAATAAAAAGGATTCTGCTGCAGAGGTGCTGCAAGCATGCTCTTCCTGCAATCCACAGCCTGTGCTATGACATGGAGCTCCAGAGGGATCCCTCCCTTCCCATACTGTCCTGAATATTGAAACTTGAACCTGCTTGGACAGATGTCCCCCTTTATGTGCTTGAACCTTTTCTTCTTACGGTGATTTCTTCTCTCCCTGCAGGGAGAGGCAGTAAATCTACAGCTGATTTATGGCCTTCTGTCAGCCAAGGACAGCCTGATACACTGAAACCACTGGTACCTCCTAGAAAACATGGCAGGGTAATCCACTGAGTCTTGTAAAACCTACAGCTTTTTGTGCTTTTTTGTGTCACAGTCTCCTCTTAGAGAGGAGAAAGTATTTTGGCTTGCTATACCTTTGGAAATGAAGGATAAGGAGCAGTGAAAGTTGCTCAATTTCTGTGTTCTGGAAAGTCTGGTAGATTTTAAAACTTTTTAAAGTAAATCAGTTACCTTTATATCTCTGCCTCTAAGTCACTGGAATGGAAAATATCCTAAATAATACTTACATAATGTTGCAAGATTTCTTATTCCCAACTCTTTGAATGCTGTTTTGTTCTCTGACAACCTGTGCCTCCAGTAAGAAATTCCTCTTCTGGGAATGCCACAGACTGTGTAGAGGGCAGGGCACAGTCCCTAAAGTGGATGTGTCTAGGTCTGAATTTACAGAGACTAATATTCCAATTGGAGTGGGTGGTGTCTCAAAAACCTCAGGTGGGAAGCAGATGCAGTATCACTCTAATGTGTTGGTGATGGGTTTGGAAGACTCTGCTACCTGCCTGGTTACAGCAAGAGCATCAGCATTCTGAATTAAATTGCTTGAGTCAAACCAGAATGCATCAAGAAAGATTAATTCCTGATGGGTGATGGGGTTTGAAATTTTTATTTATTAAAATAAACAAACCCCAATAAACCCAACCAAATCAAACATCTCCCCTTTCCCTCTCAGCCAGTCCCCTGGCTGCTTTTTATTTTGCTCAAGACCTAACACCATGTATGCTGTGGTGAAAAATGTCACAGATATTACGTGAAGATAATTACTGTTTTCAGTGCTGCTTGAAGCATTTAATTTCATGTTCAATACAAATGAAACAAACTGCTTTCACAAAACAACTTCACAGTTTCTTCCCTTCGTGTTTCCATGGAGGAAATCTCCATCTCTTTCTGGATTATCTATTCTCTTCAAAGAATACTTTTGCCCTGGCTAAAAGTCCCTATGAGGATTGCCTTTGACTTAAAGGAATACTAAGTGGGAGACTAACAGAATTGAGTTAGATATTCTTTACTTTTAAATATCAGAAAGTAACAGGACAGGAGGTTGCTTGAAATATCTATTCATCTGTAAGTCCACAGATAAAGTGTTTTAATGATATTAATGAAATTCATGATACTTGTGATAATGAGTGATTATTTGTCCTTTACCATTAAAGGCACAGTGTAGTTACTTGCTGCATGAATTTACAATCTGCCTTGCAAAGGACAAGCCCCACAGGAGCTACATTTCAATGAACTGGAAGAAAGGGAAAAGGACAGGTGGATATGCAGCCCTTCTGTAGCTTTTTGCTTTCAAGTGCAGCTCGCTGAGTAAAAAGCCATTTGACCACTGCAGCTGATGGCTCTTAGCCCCAGTTTACCATCTCCTTAAACCGAGTCAGTGGTGACTGCAGGCATCTAAAGAAGAACTATAGGGTGCAGTGTCTCTCTCTAGAATATTGCTTCAACCTTGAAATATTCTTTCAAAGCAGCAACTTTTGACTTTTTTATGGCAATTCTAGAAAATTGTAGAGAGTAATAGCCAAGTTGTGACCAATCCTGAAAGGCAACAAAACTGAAATAAATAGGCATATAACTTAGAAAATTGTCTTCTTTCTCCTTTGGTGTCATAACTATTCTTTCTTGTAATTTTGGTAGAAAAGAGATCATGACAGGCTGGCAGATACAAGTCATACAGCATGCAAAATGTTTCTAGCACCAGATAGGGCTTCATCTATCTGCTGCAAGATCTGGAGCTCAGATTGTCTATGGCTCATCCTAATTTCACAGGTAGAGAAGGGAAAAAAAGACCTGACCTGAGTTTTGTTGTGAGCTGGGTGAGGTGAATGCTGAATTCTGCCTTAGGGTATGACAAAAAGAAAATGGAACTTTGTTGTAATTTTAAGACTCTTAGTTTGGGTTCTTGGGCAGTAGATGGCCTGATAACTCAGTGGTTTATCTATCGTGCATTGGTTTTGTGCTGTGTGTGCTTTGCTAAACTATTGCTGAGCTTCTGCTGTTGTGCAGGGGTCAGATTTCTGCAAAACTATCATCAAACAACACCTATCTGCTGCCTGGGGATCATGTGTGCTCAGTAAATCAGTAGGTAGACTGTAGAACTTTATTAAGACTTAGGTCTTTGCAATGCCCTTGGTAGTTCATCACTGCTAAGCAGAAATGCAGCCGTGTAACTTCATAAAGGCCAGCTGGGCCTTTCAGAAATAACACCAGTAGTTATGCAGATAGATCAAGTGTGGGATCTCTGGATATAAAGCATTGTTGTTCATCATAGGATATAAAAATTTATAGCTGGAGGGATCATGTTGTGGGAGACTTTCCCTCTGTGTTGAAGTGGGTTGGTCGTAGCTAGAATATGATTATCTGTATCAGCACGTTTTCTAAGTGAGAAAAGCTATTTGCATATAATACAATAATGCCTCCCACCTGACATTTACAGCAGAGACCTTCAGAGGGAAGAAAAGAGAATGCTCCCAATTTTTACTACCTGTTGTTCATGGTGATATCTTTAGCTACAGGCTTGTCTTGTTAATTGATTGAATTATTTAAGGTGCTGATTTATTTAGTGAAGGCAAAATTAGTATTTTTGTCTCTAACAGCCGTAGGGCTTGGAAGAATAGTTAAGGTATTTTTCCTGACGCTTCAGTGCATTGCCTAAGTACGTTTCCTGTGTACTAGGTAAAAACAGATGGAGAAATCTGATTTCTTTCTTTTGAAGCACTTACTTCATAGTCCCTAGAAACTTCTCTTCACAAGCCTTTTGGTTCTTTCTCCCTACAGTGGTATCCTCATAAAAAAATCAGGATTTTTCTACAGCTCTGGATGAGCCTCATGAAATTATTTAGAAAGGTGCACGTTGTCCTATATGTTATTGTGTGAAAGCCAGAACTCCAGTGTATGTATTTTGTGGGCATTTGTTCACTGTTTACAGGGCTCCTCTGCACTGATAGTGTGAGAAATGCTGATGTTGGCTCAGCAGAAAGCCCTTCTGAGTTTGTGTTCTGCTCCTTCCCGTGCAGTGCAGGGCCTCTGGATGAACAGCCCCCTCGCTTCCCTCTCCCAGCCTGTCCCAGTAAAAATGTGTGAGTTGCCTTTCTCACCCCAGAACCCTTTCCTCTCCAAAGTGTGCACAACAGCGTGCTGCAGAGGCACCTTGTCACTTGTAATTTATCCTTTCTTCCACAAGGAGCAACGCTGCTAAATCCTTTAACTGGGGATTAATCTTTCTGTCTTTTACTCTTTGAGTTGCTGCCAATCAACTATTATTTATAAAACAAGCTCTTGGGTGATGATGGCAGATCTCATAAGTCACTGCTCAGTTTCTGCCCTACCTCACTGAGGCTACTGGCATAAATTCAAGTACGTTCAGCTACTCATTTCTAATTTAGTGAATACAGAACAATTTTATCTCCATATTACTGCCCATGCTGGCACATCCAAGTAAGCAACCAATTGCCACTTCATTTACCCCCTACAGCTGTACAGATCAGAAACACAGGGCAAGAGTTACCCTGCTGTGATCTCCTGAGAGGATATTCAGAAATGTTATTCTACCCTGCAGTGCTTAAAAACAGGAGCACTACTACTGAGGTCCACCCTAGGAGAACTGGGTGAATTCTGGCGGAGAAGGAGGCTCTTCTCAGAAATGAGGGCTGATAATTTTGGAGATCAACGAGCTTTAGCAGCGTTTGTATGGAATGGCCTTTACAGCTGATTCCTTTCTTTGCCTCTGAAGCTACTGCAATCTTTCTGATAAAATCTGCACACCACACTAGTCCTAAGACAGATGTAGAAGCAAGGAGATGCATGTGTATTATTTAATCTGTGGTTTGCACCATGCTTCAGTCAGTCTCTAGATGTGACATGGGTGGGCAGTGTTGTGTTAGTCACAAAGCCTTGTGCCAAGGTGAGCCTTGGCAATTTTGGATGCTTATGCAATGAATACTGGTAAATCACTTGAACTTCCTAAACTTTCTGAGAAACAAGCTCTTTTTGGGATGTCAAATATTATAGTTCATACTTTAAGCTAAGTCAAATAGCCTGAAATGCCTTCTCTTACTGTTTTGCAACATTCCTGGATCTGGTGTTATCCAAGCAATGCAGATATACAAAAAAAACCCCACCACAAATACGGGAGAGGACTATGAGGATTCTACTAAATGAACCTTAAAGTATGTTAAAGAAAACCTCAAACAATTTCAAACAATTCCCCTCTGCTCGCCACCCCCCATTTATTTATTTTTAATTCTGGGCACATATTCAGATTAATTTCCTACTAAATATGCAGTTTCCACCTCCAATAGTGGACATGCAGCGCTGGTTAAAACCCAATCTCATTTAAATTCAGTACTCCACTATTGAAAACAATTACAAAAAATACTGCCAAAGACTTGAGACCTACACTTTCCAGTCACATGATGTCTAGGTCTATTTTGCCATCCCCCATGCTTAGTTTGTTCCCCAGCCTGCAGTAACCAACTTGAAATTTACTGCTGCCATTAACTTGCTTATTATCTAGAGACTCCAAATGTAGCTGATGAATACCTGTATTCTGTGCCACATTGTTTCCAAAGGCTTTCTTTTTCCTGTTGCAAGGTGTGAGGCTGATCCTACAGATTCTCACTTTGAAGCACTGTCTGTAATGTTAATTTGGTGAAACAGGAAAGAAGCAGCGAGCTTTTCTTTCTAACTTACACAATCCATAGAAAGAGATCTGAAGCTTTGTGTAAGTTCAGAGAGGTTCATTCACACAGCTTGATTCTGTGTGGGGACAACACTTGTCTTCCTAAACCCATTAATAGTGAGGCTCCTGTGGGGAGTCACAGAATCACAGAGGTTGGATGAGGCAGCTGGAATTTGACCCATCCAGCCTCTACCAGTAGCTGGGGGCTTGCTGACATTAGAGACCAGGTCACCCATGGCTTTGTATTTAGGAGTTTTGAAAATCCTCAATAACTGAGACATTACAAACTCTGTGGACAACAGCACTGCCCTGTCCTACCAGTGAGGATGTTTTTCCTAGTGTCCCACCTGAACCTATCAAGACAATGTTTGTGAATGTTGTCATCCTTCATTATCTTGCCTCCAAACCAGTTTGGCTTCGTGGTCTTTAACCTCCCAAATAGTATTTGCACTAGGTCATCCTTTCTTTAGTCTGATGGATCCCCCCTTCTCTGAGGATGGAACAACCTCTGTTCTTCACCCTCTCTCACAAACCATGTGCCCTGAGCCCTGACCATCTCATAGACTGAACTTGTGTCCATTTTCTCCACACCCATCTTGATATCACCCTTCTTCCCAGAAGTGGCTGAAGTACTGCAAGTCTGGCCTGATGAGTGCTGACTGGATTGGGATAATAACCTCTTGTCCTGCTGGACATGCTTATTTCAGAGAAGTCATTTGCTTTGTTTGTGACAGGAGTGCGGTTTTGGTTTATATTAATCTGGCACCCACTGTAACCTCAGAACCTTTTTGGCAGGGTTAATGTCAGCCCATTTGGTTTCCTGTCCCTGCAGGTACCTGGGGATTTTCTTCCCTGAGTGCATAGCTTTGCACTTGGTTGTGTTGAACTTCATAATGTTGTTTGCTCCATCCTCAAATTGATGGCCAGCTCCCTTTGTGTTGAAGCTCTGTCTTTTGTCATGTCAGAAACTTCTAATCTATTATCCTAGAGGATACAAAAAGTCACAGGCAAGTTTTCTGCTCTGATTTATTCTTTTGGGGGAGATTTCTCTATCCATTAACTATAGAGGGAACCATGGAAGACTTATTCCCTAAGCTGTGGTTGGCTTTTGAGTGTCTTCAGCTTTAGTTTCCAGAAGTGAGAACAACGGGAGATACAGCGAACCTAGTACTGTGTTTTCTTTTCATCTTGCTGTGCAGCCTGAATGGAACAGGAGCATTTTTTGTTGTTTGCTGTGATGTTCTTCTGCTTTGTGTCTATTCTCCCTTCCAAATATTGTGTTTCATCTTTGATGGTTATGGCACCCATTAAGCTGAGAACAGTATTATGACTGAACCATCTCCACAGACTGTTAGCCTCATTATGGAACCTTAACTTAATGTTCAGACTGTCAGTGCATTAATAATTGTTTGGTATAAAATGTTGGCTTGCCTTCCTGCCTATTCTCTTCTGTTAAGGCTCCATTATTTGCAAATAGGGCAACTTGTGGCCAGTTAACCCACGGTGGGGTTTCCTTGTTACTCTTCCTGTTAACATTTGATACTCTCCAATTTGTCTTGTATTTTTGTCAGATGTCCCTTTTATTTTGTTTTAGACACTTTATTTTAGACAATAAGACCCCCATGGATATGTTTCTGTGCATATTCTTTTCTTTTAAATTTTGTAGTCTTTCCATGGGTTACCTGCCTTCTGCTATTGACCATGCAGATATTATTTAGGTGTATTTAAGCTTCTTTTTTTTTACAAGCCAAGGTGTAGATTATTAAAAATCTTTCAGTAGAAATGCAGGTCCCCATGTGATGCACTAGTAGTGTGGTGGGTTTGCTTTTTGCCTAATTGTTTTAAGTAGATCTTTTATAAGCTGTTCATAAAGCTTTACAGACCCCAAGATGAAAACAGCCATTTTGTTTCATCTGACGGGAAAATAGAAAAGGAAAAATCTTAGGCTGTAGCTTACAGTAGAAGAAGTCCCATGGGATAGGTACATATAATATATATCTGGCTGATATTGCCTACAGGATTCACAGCAAAACACATATTTGACTCCCTTTTTCCACTAAAGGATGAAGGGCTAATAAGCAAAACCTGTTTTTGAGAAACACTTTGATAGACTTTCACTGTGATAGATGTCTTCAACAAAAACTTACAACATGAAATCCACATGCCTCATACTGTTCTATCTCAGCCCAGACCTGGACTAGGTAATAGGGACAGTATTTTAACAGGGCAAGAGGTGTACTGTTGTTAAGGACAGCAGAAAAAGGCACTGGGCTGATGAGTGACTGACTTGCTCACTCTCAGCAGCAGCAATTTCTCTTTTCAGCCACCAGCCATCCTGGATGCAGCCATATGAAAAGCCCACTGCTGAGGGGGAGTGAGTGTGACATTCTCTTCTGTGGAACTCAGAGCTAAATTAGCACAGTTCTCCTCCCCCATTTCTTCCTTCATGGATTGAAGTGCTGTGTCTGTATTAATGAGGCACCAGTCCTGTGGAGTATGTCATTCTGGTGCCAAAGTTCAAGATTGGTAAAAATGTCTGAAAATGTTTAGTTTTTTGCAGGTTGTAATTTTTTACAAAAAGATTCTTTCATTCATTTTTTCCTTTCTTGGTCATAGCATTAAAAAATTAACCATTTTATAGAAAGAGTGCTTGCAATTTCATTGTCTTCCACCCTGTTTTAGCTGTGGATGAGTTTACCCACATCAGAGGACATCTCTGGTGGTGTTAATGGTAGCTAGTTTTCATGGATTTGGTGGTTTGCTGTGTTCCCAGAAAGAGAGCTTACAGATAACAGCCTTGAAAACTTCTTACATTATTTCCCACTGTGAAATGTGGGGTTTGCAGGAAAAATGACCTGAAACAGTTCAGAGTGGTCTCTGGGTTGGTGGTGGTCGGAGGGATGGGCAGCACTCTGCTGCTCCTCAGCTAAAATAAGTGCCTGCTTCATACTGCTTTGTAAGGGAAGCCACCCTTGATTTTAACAGTGTTCAACTCCAAGATCCTGATTTTGTTTGGCACTAGGGCTAGACAATAAGCAGGAAAGTGCACAAAATGGATGCATGGAAAAAGCATGCCTGGAGAAAGTGCTCGTTCCTAACTGCCATGAGCTGCAGGATGGCTGCTGGTTGAAGAATGAATAATTGCATTCCTTTTTAAATGACACACTTTAGAAGTGGTGTGGATATTCCCTTTTTTTAGTCAGTCACATGTCCTTATCCAGCAATGTGGTTTAGTTCTTTTTAAACTCAGATGATACTTTGAAATAAATAAAACTAGCATGTGCTCCAACACTCTTCTCAAGCATAAGTTCTCTCCAAAGTCCAGGCCCTAACTTTTGAAGAAGTGATAATTTCTAGGATAATTTCATGCATTCAGAATGCCGTGGGCATTCAGCTGACGTGCCTCATGATAGACACCCAAAACTCAGAGCGTGGGTGATATGGGTCATGCAGGAACTGAGAGCTGACCCCCAGCCCAGTGCCTCTGCCATGATCCCACCCCAGCCCCTGAAACTGGGGAGTGCAGGGAGCAGGAAGCAGAAATCAGGGCTGGTTATTCCTGATTTCAGGGATGAAGTTGATAGAAGAGCAGAAGCAGAGAAGTGCACTGAGGGGAGCAATTTAAGTACTTAATTATAGAGTGCCTGAAGAAGGTTGGGTGCTTGCTGGAGCACAGATCAAGTGCTTTCTCCTCTGATGGGATTAGGCCACTTTGGCTACTTGTGTCAAGTCCCTTTCAGACATGCCACTGCTTTAATTCCTCCCACTCCCCAGAGGACTGTAATTAAGAAGTTACTGCCTCCCAAGTGTGCAATTATGTTCTCTGAAACCCAATAACCAGCCCTGAGTGTAAAACATCCCCTGCTTCCTGCATGAGCATTCTTCTGACACGTAGAAAAGAAACCTCAGCTTTGGTTAACTGCAGAGGATGTTTTATCCCCAATGTGCTGGATGTGAAGTGTTAGAGAGGTGATCAAAGGGAAGACGTGAAGTAGGTAAAACAAATAAGGGTGTAACTATGCCTGGTAAGTATTTTTGAAATAAAAGCTAGAATAAAAGCTTATATGAAAGTCTGAGTAGTTGTTGAGTTTGCCAGAAATGAGCAATGAAAGACTTCCAAGGACTGCAAGTTTGGGTTTTGATGTTTTGCCAAAGTCTCTGTGCTGTTGACAAAAATAAAATTCAAGGAGTTATTACCCCTTAAAGACTTTTGTTTACACTAGCCAGACACCCAGTTATGCCAGTCCCAGTTTTAATCTGTGAAGGCAAAACTCACTTTGTGAAAATAGTATATACAAGGCAGAAATACAATCTGCTGGAAACCTGGTTTTGAACAGTAACCTTGAGTATTTCACCATGCCAGTGTTCCTGTCACGTCTGACAAATATTTACGTTTCTCTTGTTTAAGGTGCTCCAGCAATAGAAATAAACAATTCCTAGGTAATTTCCAACACAGGCAGAATTTGGAGCTAAACCTCCCTTGTTGCCAGGCATGCTGGGCTCTGGGTGGGCATGAAGGCTGTTTTTGTCTCTCCCTCACTGCACCAGCCTTTAGGCTTCCAAATATGCTTCCCTTGTTTAGACTAAAGAACTTGATTTCATTGATATTTCCTCTTAGTCCACATTTTCTACTTATTGAATTTTTCCTTGTTCTTTCCTGCGTGCTTTCCAGTATGACCCTGACCTTCCTAAAGTGATCAAAAATGAACAGACCAGTCTGGTGTGATGTTTTGTGTATTATGCTATAATACTTTGTGGGGTTTTTTCCCCTCTCCAATAGCATGGCATTGTTTGTGATCCCTTAAATCCTTCTCTGCAGAGTCCCTCACAGCCCTGCTTCGGACAGGTGATTATTCCTAACTCAATGTAATGCTTTGAAATTCACTATGGACAATGAATGGCTGTCTCTTTTTAAATGGGCCGTTCCTTCAGCTTGCCCACAGATGTTCTTGATTTAGGGCTGAGTTGTCAGAGTTGTGCCACAGTCAATGACACATTTTACCAGAAAATGGCAATTGTCTGTGATGGAACTGTTGTTCTAGAAGAGAACTTGCTGCTCAGGAGATATTAATACCATAGGCCTTCAGGGAAGGTTAAAAGTGGAAAAAAAAAAAAAAGGGAGTATTCTAGGGGAAAAATTGAGTATATACTTTTAAAAGTCAGGTTCATTGCCTAGTGTGTTTAAGGAGTATCTTTTTTTAGTTCTACAAGTCATGGCAAGTTTCAAATAAATTAAGTATAAACAGGCTGGTTCCACCCCAAGAATTAACGGCAACACACTGAGGTAGAAAAACAAAAGTAAACTATGCAAAAAGTTAAGGAAGCACTTAACTTTGGTACATGATTCTACTAAATTAAAATCTAATTAATTTTACTAAAGTCTGACTTTGCTTATGGACGTGGTTAACAAATATACAACAGAATCTTCAATTCCTTCCCTTCCAACATTCCTTTTGGAATCATTCCTGCTCTTTACCAGCTGTTGTCATGTCTAAGCTATCAAGTCACTTGTAACAACTCACCTGGAAATATGTTAGAAGTACTGAAGTTATTCCAGCTCCTTTGAGCAGGGAAAAGTGATGCATGCATGATATGTTTTTGTTCAAAATGTGTCCTGAGCATTGTTAGAAGCATTTGGAGCAAGACATGAAAATAACAGCATTATCTGGGTTGCAGACTACTGCCTTCCAAATATAAGATAAACTTCAACATGAGTCTATAAACCTTTTTTTGGGGGGTAATTGAGTTCTGAACGTGCACATTTCTGAACAGAACAGGGAGCAGTACAATATTTGTAGTAGTCTGGCTGTTCCTTAGTTAATTATAAACATCTGGTCAAACTGGCATCCCTATTATTGTACATGCTACAGAATATAGTATCTTCCTTCTGCATCCTGTTTGTTTTCACAGGGATTTCTATTTCCTATAAAATATTTCTGTTAGTGTTGGTAACAGCTCCTTTTAGCTTGAATGTCCCTGAATGGATGAAAAGAATCTGGATTTGCACAACAGAAGGTAAAAAATCTAATTTAGGCAAATATTTTAAAGTGTTGTTGAATATATTTGAAAAACCATCCCACACCTAAAATGACAAATGCCTGTATAGGACATATCAGCACTCTGCTGTCACATTGCAATATGTTGTATGACATTATTGGATCTCTAGGTTTGCTAGAGAAGAGTGAAAAGGGAAATAGGATTGCTGTTTCATACCTTAGAGAGGAATGTAAACATCATGAAATTCATTCAGGTGCTGATGCCTAAATCTATCTACATATTTTCCACTCTAAATGATTTCAGTCTTCCTGCAGCTTTGCAAAAAACCAAAAAAGACCCCAAACCAAACAAAAAGAGTTGTCATGCTGATTTTGTGCCTTAGGATGAATTGGTAATGAAAGGGAAAAGAAACTAAAGATTTCAGGATTAGACACTTGCCTCTGGATCTTAAAATCAGTTTCAAGTCCTCTTTCTGTTCTAATATCAGTTTCCAACTCTGAAGTCTTAAATAAGGCTCTTGCCCCCCTGTATAATCTCTGATGCTTGACTTAGAGATGCCCATGGGCTTGAGAGCTCATCTCTGATTTGCAGGAGTGATGAGATGATATGAAAAGCTGATATCCAGGAGGTGTAGAGTAAAAATAAAGGGCTGTGCATCACTAAAACCTAAGGCCACTGCCCATGGGGGTTGGGGAAGAGGCCTTCACTGGATCTGGGAAAAATCTGGAGTGATGAACACCACTGGAAAACACCATAAGCACTTCTAACTCACTATGGGGCAAAAGTATTGCCTTCCCAAATATGTCCAAAGATGTTGCTTATGCAACTTTTGTGGGGATTTTTTTGTGTGATCATTTCTTCCTTTATAATTTTCACCATCGGTATTTGCAGTTCTTTATTTTACATTTCTGGCCAAGAGAAACCTACTTTACTCAATGTCAGAGAATAAATTAAGTCATCCTTCAGTGTGTCACTTTTAATTTGGAGATAATTCTGAAGATATTTTTAATGACTTTGCATCTAGAAATATCAGTCTGATAATTTGTCTAAACTCCTTGAATACCATCTCTTACAGACACACTTATTTAAGGAAACTTACGGTTTAAATTTTGACTGCACTGTATGTAAAATATGTTTCTTAAAAGTCTTCCTATCATTCGTTACACAGATAAATATTAATATATCATTTTATGACTTTTACTGTTATCTTATTTAGAATCCCGGAAAAATCTGAAAAAACTAGTTTGATTCAGAAAGAATATTATTATTTTAACTAGCAGGGTACAATTTTAAAATTATAGGAATTAATCTGAGATACACAATTTTCCTATTTAATTCTGTCTTACCCACAGACCTGATGGATGGCTGCTTGACTTCATCACCACAAGCTATGAGACGCAGGGAAGAGGACTTCTTCTAGTCTTCCTCTTGTTCCTTTCCTAAATTTTGATCTCAATATGTAAGCAACTTCCATCTCTCCCCTAGTAGGGCTAGAAAAGGCTGTGGGATTTTGTGGACTGTTATGCCTCATAAATCCTCTCTTGTCATGGTTTCACTCAAGCTCTCTTCTCTCTTTCCCTCATTTTCCTGAGGAGATGCTGCCCTTGCACTCTGGCTGTGTTGCCTTTTTGCCTCCTGTTTTATTATCCACACTGTTCATGCACTAAATTGGCTCTCTTAGAGAACAAACCAATTTCTAACAGGACAAACCTGAACACCAAAGCCCACGGGTTTTATGCCTGAGCCTGCTGCAGAGCACTAGCAACGACACAGGCCAGCAGCACCTCTGTCCCCCTCCAAGAACAACCTTTGTATCTAAATTCTGACTCCCTCATGCCATGTAATTCAAGTGTCACGCTGTGAAAATGTTACTCTGCCAGGTTAGGATGTGGGTTTTCATCTTTTTAGCTTTTACGTGAAAAAAAACCCCCAACTATGTGATAAGAATTATACATAATAACTATGTTTTGGTGCCACAAGAGCTACCAGCCCGAAGGAGAATATCTGAGAGATGATTATAGGCTCAAATCAAACGTTGCTTTGGCCCTGAGTCATGGCTGCAGCATTTCCCACTATAAAAAAATGAGCAACCAGGTGCTAAATGTGGCTCTGGAAGCACACTGGAGATTGCTCTGTGGCTCAAATTTGGGGTCAGCTTCCTGTGCTGACCGTGAAACTGAGTAAAATCAGTTGCTTTGATGAATTGTGCCTTCCTGGAGAATGGTCTCGTTCCAGCTGCTGTCCTCATACCTGACAGTCTTTATCTCTGTTCTTGGCTCTTGCAATTAAAGGGGTGGTCAGAACGAAAGGGCAGAAAATTGTCCCAATACCTATGGGTAAGTGTACAAATCCAGTACAGGCAGCACTTCCCCCAGGAACCTTTCTGGTCTACCTCATTTTCTCCTGACATTTCAGAAATATCCTGGCCATGCAACAATTTTCCATGAGTTTCTTTCCAAAAAATTAGTTACTGTCAAATTATGTTTGCTCCAGAGGGTGCCAGGTCTGGGCAGCCTGAGACCATCTACACCAGCTGGTTTGGTGGCTGTGTTTCTTTTTGCTTGTGTGCTGGACAGGGACAATTTCCATGTGGCTTCAGGTGACTATTCTACAATTTCAGTGTTTTAATTTTCTAAATGAAGACTGAAGTCTAGGTATCTACTTCTGTGTAGAAAACGACATATACTTTTGCAGGAATATCTTAAACTGGAATGGGAATTCCTGGTTTCCCTTAAGTCTTCCATGTTAATTTACACATTGACCTCTGGTGACAATTTTTAAGCAAGGTACTATGCTTCCAATCCCTTTGGCTTCTTACATGCTGCTGAGCATTGGCTTGATTGGTGCATTTGGTTTTGTAAAGGAGTCAACACAGAGCAAGAAAAATCAAAACTGTCACTGTTTCCAATGTAAAGTAGGAGTTCAAATAAATGGGGAGATGAATTTTGTCCTTTGAAATGCAACTCTGTTTTTCAGGAATAAAATTCACCTCTAACTGCAAGAAGAAAATAATTATCACCAAGTTACTAATAAGAGCACTTCTGAAATGTGCATGCATTTGGACTGAGATGTTTAAAGGGTGCTTGAAATTTATCTTAATTATGGCTCTAAGCTTGTAAGATGGTGAAAAATAGTATTTCTATTTAGTAGGAGTGGGTGGCGTTATTTATTAACATAAGTTTGAATTCACACAGTAACATTTCAAGTCTATTTATAAGTGAAAGACTAACAAACAGATGAGTGAATATAGGTCAGAGAGGGGAGTTAGAGAGAATAGGAATAATAACACCTCTGGCTACACGGGCTGATGAAGCACCACTGCTGCCAGGGAAAAAGGATCAGAAAAATAGCTTGGTATCTAAGTAAACTGTGGCTGCTTGCAGCAAAACAAAATACCAAACATTCTGAGCTTTACAGTCTTGCAGACTGCCTGAGGAGCTTTGTATTTCATCCCAGAGGCAGATATAGAGTGCTTATTATTCAAATACCCACCACTTATCCCTGATAATGCTTTCAAGGCATACCTGACTGAACTGTAAAAAACCCAATCTGGTCAAGTGCCGGTTTAATATTCACAGACATTGGCTTGCAAACCACCATGGATTGTTTTCATGAGCTACAATTTCACTGTCAAGATTTAATTAAGAAAAATACCAGAGCCTTTGGAATAAATGGGATGGTCAGGGGTGTTGGACAAGTGCACCGTGTGACATAAAAATTTGTGCACTGACCAAGTTGTCTTCCCAAAAGTGAAAAGGCACAGGATTGCTTAAAAAAGCCACCAAACCATCCACCTTACCTATAATGCACCTGGTGCTTTTACATCATTCTCATCACCATGAGCCACATTATGTAGCTAGGATTTGATTGTATTAATCTACATATTGCAGTCTTGAAAATCCTGGGAAAAGGACATTTTATGGCACTAGAAAGTTATCATTTTTCTGCTACTGTATGAAGATTATTGCATTCCCAGAAAATACCTAACAGATTTAATCCGAAATAGGATCTTTTTTTTTCTGTACAAGCAAGCTGTCTGGCAGGCAGCAGGAGATAAAGAGAATGTTTATTATTAAATTTCAGTGACTCAGAGTAATATTTGTATAAATGCATACACATAGAAGCACTAAAAAAACCCCACAACAAAAATTATTAAAGCTGACATACTGATTTTAAATAAAGTTTTGAAATAGTGAAGCCTAATGGATAGCTAAACATCATTCACAAATACAAATTAATATAAACTAAGAAGTGTTTCTGCTCTAAAGCTCATGTGTTAAACCTAATCAGTATTTACTGTATTATCTCTGAATAGAATAAGGACAGCGCATTATCTGTTTCAGTAATGCAAAGTTAATTTTAGCTGTCAGAAGGTTGGAGTCAAAGACCTATAAAAGAATATATTTCCTGAGTGAAATCTAAAGGGACATTTTAATTTGTTTCTGTTCCATTGCTTCTGAATAACCTGTTTTGAAGCAGATAATGAATTCATGTAAGTGCTAGTCTTCTGTTCTGGTCCTAAAATTTCTAAAAGCTTTCCTAAGAAAGCTCTTTTTTTCATACTTTTAAAGTATAACCAAATACATTGATGGGGTTTTTTTCGGTATTAAAATGCCTTTGTGAGGGCAGTTCAAGCAAGAATTTTCAAAGTTGAAATTACCTTAAGTAAAATTTATACGGTTGTGTCAGACTTGTTTAAAATTTTAAATGTGCATTTTATGTATAATTTTCAGGCCTGTAACTATATTGGCCGTTCCCAGATCCTCATCACTGGGGAGGAGAATCCAAAACTTGGAGAAAGTTTCTGAATTTTAATTTCCACTAGCAAAGTGGTTATTTGGAAGAAAGTCATTTGAAGGTAAGTGATTTAGAATTGTTGAGAGATTAAGTGTGCAAGCAAAAGCCTCTCCTGTATTTTTTCAACTCACTATAATGCATATTCAGCTTCTGAGGCCCAAAGTTGCAAATCTGTCTTTTAGCTATGCAAGACAAATTACAGAGAAATTTCAGTGGAAGCTGGGAAGGTACCTGCAAGCATCGTTTTAATAACAACACATGCCCTACTACTGAATTCATGAGACTCTGGCAATGAAATTATTAAAACTGCAGCGCTGATCACGGCAGGAAGCTGAAACAGCCAACAATAAAAATAGATTGGAAACAGATCACAGCAAATTCATGGATAAGGATTGACCACTGCTATTTGAATGTGATGACTCTACAGGTAACCTCCATCCCAGAGCTCCTAAGCTGCTCTGAGCAGGACTATTCCAGTGTGGCTGTATTTAGATGGTGTCACAAAGTGAATGTTTTTTGGGGCTTAGTGAAAAACACCTGTGTAGTGACATGGAAGATGTTACTGGGTCATAACAGTGAATTATAAAGAACTTAAGGGGGACAATGTTCTGTTTAGTGCCATGGGATTCTTGCATGCAAGCTGGAAAGCTTTTGCCAGATTGTTAATTAACCCTGCACTTCAAAGTATGAAAAGTCTCTAGTTAGTTTGACTTACTTGAGTTTTGCTCTATATGCTTTATTTTTTCCTAGCTGGATCCCCAGATAAACTCAGGAATGTGCCTCTCCTATTTTCCACAAGATTATGACTTTGCTTTCTGTAGGATAACCTGTTAAATTTTGCCACTACCTCTTTCTAGCACTGGAATATCTGAGACACCAAGAAATGTTCTTTCAGTATTCTTCAGATTAGAAGGCTGATTTGTTTGAAACAGGCACGAGTATCCTCTGTGCTTCTGCTGTGCTGCACCCTCTGTGTTTGCAACACGAGTGACCATAGCACATCCACCCAGAACTGGCAGCAGCAGCAAGGCACCAAACCCCCAAACTCTCCCTTGCTCTTCTTCCAGAGCTTCCAAAAAGAAAAAAAAGAAAAAAAAGAAGAAAAAAAAAAGTGGAGACCACAGGGTTCCTTCAAACCCATGCAAAGTTTAGTTTGTTTGTTTTCCTCTTTGCTTTCCATTAAGAACAGAAGCTGGTGAAAGCACAAAGCTGCCATGCTTGATGGAAAAGTTATTAAAAGCTGGAACCACAGCTTGCAGTTCCAGAGAGGGCTCTGCGGGCTCTGCCTGCTTTTTAGACCACAGTCAAGTTTTGCATATTTGTGTTGTTTCTGAAGGGTTGTGAGCCCAAAACACAGTTTAAGCTGCTTTGAGTCAATACCTGAGGACAGATGGGTATGGGAACATAAATGTGTTAGGTATAGAATAAAACAGCAGCCTGTGGAAACATTCTTAGTTTACAAGTTTACAACTGAAGGTGTATTCAATGGGCAGCAGATGTAAACTATTAAATCCCTACCTATGTGGGCTTCAATTGCTTGGCACAACTTCAGCTTTTGAAGGGCTTTAGTTGCAATTTATATATTTAATATAATTGTTACAATTTATCTGGCTAAGAAAGACAAGTGTTTTCAAAACCACTTTTCCCCAAGCCTTCACTTTGCCTATTCATACTGAAAGCTCTCTAGCAAATGGACCACTTATTATTGTATTTTTGTTCAGTACAAGTGCCTGGGTTTTGAGGCACTACTGCAGTAACACAATTATGAGCAAATAACCACTCCAGAGTAATTCCATACAGACCTTCACATTCACATTTTTGTACCTCAGATACATTCACGGCTTACTCAGTGCATCAATTAATTAAGCTAATCTGAGCCTATTTATGACATATGTCTGTAGCTTCCAAGTCATGGAACTGTTTTATCTTTTTGAAATATAAATTGCAAGTGTTGAAGGTTGGGACCCATATTTGTGTGTCTTAAAGCAGTGATAGAGACAGGAAAGAAAAACGACCAAACCCAGAAATATCTTTGTGCTGGAAAGCAAGAGCAGCAAAACTGTCGATTTCTGCCCTTTCTTCTTATGGGTCAGGTCAAAATGCATCTCCTGAGCAGCACTCAGCATCTGGCCATCAGCCTTGTTGCCAAATAGTCCATTTCTATTATTTTAAATACCAGCCTGAATCCACAGCATGTTTCTCAGCTGCTTCCCTATTTTACAAAATCAATCAGTGCAATAACTGCTAATTACTAAATTTTAGAAATCATTTTATGGAGGTGATGACCAAGATACCTGAAGAAGAAGGTTTAATGTATCCTCTTGGTTAAACACAGCATTTTTGTGTTTTAGGTTTGCCTTTTTGTAAGCTGCAATAACAAAATATAAACTGCTTACTGATGCAATGTGCCTTAATCATATTTAAGCAGGCAATCTTCTGGCTTTCTTTTTTTCTTTGCTATCCTATCTACTCTTTCAGATACAGCTGAAGGCATGATGTGTGTTCTTGTCCTGCTTAGTTGTATATGTATTTATAATTTAAAACCAAATCCTGTTCCAAAGTAAAGGAAATACTATTCTCATTACAGACCTCAGAGAACTGGAACTTTGTTTGCCTGGCCAAGTACATACCAACTCCATGAAGGAATGCAGCATTAAATCTAAATTTCCAGCTTGGTGCAGGGATAGGCGAAGATGTGGTGATCACTGTCTCAAAATTTCCATTCCAAAGCCCTATTTCTCTACCATTCTCTACTTTCTAAGTTAACCTTAACCAGCTGAGTGAAATTTCAGTCTAACTTGGGTTATTTTCTTTTCAGCATAGGAAAAGAAGAAAGAAACATTTCCAGGAAATATATGTCAGAATATTTTCCAGCAGCCATGTTTTTCAGAGGCAGACAGAGAAAAGGTAAGTTATTCTTGCCAATGTAAAATGTCTGTGAATGTTTTTCTTGGCTGAGAAATTCTAGCTGTCTTTTATGACCATGACATCTGACATAGGATGACTTTGTTAGTGAGATACCTGGCCTTGACATCTTTGTGGAAGCTCAATTAAATCTGAGTAACAGAAAAATAAAACCTTGCAACGTGTAGAGGCTTAGTACAGACTTCATAGATCTTTGAGAAATGAATTCTGCAAAGAATGACAGTGCTAAGTATTGTTTCCTCATAGGAAACATTGCATTTCCATTCCATTTCCAGGCTATCATCAGTCTCTTAGGTGCTCCATCATCTCCAGCATGTCAGCAGCTGATTCCAAAGGATCCTGCTTTGCTCTTTGTTAGCAGATTAATCTTTGGAAGATGCTCTGGGTCACAGGCACATGAAGAAATCCTGTATCAATCAGCTGCCTTGTATTTTTCTCTATAGAAATATTGATCTTTCTTTCCAAGGACCTGAAAGACCCCAGGGGAAAAGTTTCTAACAATAGGCTTAGATGAAACCCAACATACTCTTTCAGGACAACATTTACATGCAAGTTTTGATTTTCATGGATTATAGCCCTTAGCTGTCATGGGAGACAAGGCTCACAACAGCACAGACCTTGTCAAAAACTCTGCAACAAGGACTCTGAAAGCACACAGCAGCTGTCACACAGAGAAACCCATGGAATTTGCTGCTCACTAAAGATTTCCCAGCATTTCTTGAACAGACCATGTTACCTGTTCCCCTGCACTGGGGACATGGCAAAAGGTATTTGCTTATGTTAATCTACCCTATGAATTAAAGCTTTTTTTCCCCACTTTGTCTTTCCTTTTTCTGATAAACTTGTCTTCCTGAAGTCACCAACTCCTACTAAGTGAGAAAGTTTCATGTACCTGTTTATGTAAAGGGAAATGAAACTGTCATTTTCTAAGTTTTTCAGCTCCTTTTAGTAGAATTCTTCTCACCTCCTTTTATGTGTCTGCCTAAGCTCAAAGCAATCTGTGCTAGACAGGTACTCTATGGCACTTTAGCCACCCTTTGTGGGAAAGGAGAGAAGCAAATACTGGGGTGAGATTGTGCTGACCTATTTACACCAGATGCCTTGCACCTTATGAGTGTCTGCTTTTCTCTATTAAGGCAGAGAGAAAGCTGGAGTGATTGGTTCAAGATGTCTATATTTGGTCAGTTGAATTCCAGCTTTTACTTGTAGGTGCTAAATGTTTAAGCTTTGACTGAGAATAAGGGATGTCTGGCAATTTTCTGGTGGTGTTGTGATAGTTAGCAGGAATAGATTCTAATATATTATAATTGATCCTAATACAGCATAGCCTTGGTGTTTAGTGTCCTGAGAATCCCACATTTTTGAAAGAGAAAAAGATGTCTCTTCTCTGAAGTAGATTGAAGTGCAAGAGGAAAAAAAAATCTTTAGTCTCAAGTCCTGACTAAAATCTCAAATTTGGGCATTCATCTGCTGAGCCTTTGGAAAGTGAATCTGTTGAGCTTTGCTATACCAACCCTATCTGCAATAACTGAGCTTAGTTAATAACATGTTTAGGTGATGACAATACTATGTTCAAAACAGGACACGAACTTATCAAATACATTGTAGTTGCCATCATTTTTAAAGACACATTTTCAAAGTCTGAACATTTCTTCCCCCTATTATTATAAGTTGTATGCATTTTACTGAAGTAGCAGTGACTTGCTTTCCCTTATCTTAACTGTAAGTGGCCCTACTCATTTGTAGCTAAAATTGTCCTCCTCAGAGTGCACTGGCTTCAGCAGAATTACAACTTGCATGATTTTAGCTGATAGACTCTACTGCAGATACATAACCTAAAGAAGAAACATATTTCTGGCAATACATGATAAAAGAAGCACTTGGCAAAGGTCAACTTTTCAGATGTCTTGTGGAAATCTCATTAAGTACAGTCTTCTGATAGGTCCTCTTCTTCTGCCTCAGTGTCTGTACCAATTGTCCTGAATTTCTGATTGAAGTTTGGCATCTCAGTGACTTTTTAAACAAGTTAGAAGGTTCCAGTATAATTAAAATAACCTCAAAGTCAAATTTAGCAGGTGAGAATTTTGATAAAACTCTTTGAATTAACTCTCTTGTATGAAAGTAAAACAATCTTTAAATTATCAGTCCTTCTGAATGTAGCTAAGGCTGCTAAGATTTGAGTCAATGTCAGGCAAATTCCTAAATCTTTGAACAGAAAAGCCCCGCTGAAGCAATTATTCTGTATAAATGGGAACTATGCCAAAATGAAACCGTTCTGAAAGCAGGGCCCATCTTTTCAGTTTTCCATTTAAATCTGAACTTTCCTGCCATTTCAGCATTCCGTTTTAAAGCCTAATTTTTGTCTGCAGTGATGACTTGTTGTTAAGCTGCTGTTAAAAGTCTAGGTCGGTGCACATGTTAGAAGAGTGCAGGTACAGAGATCAGAAATAAAAGTAGATGACCCAAAAGTTGTGATGAACTCTAGCTCAATGCTGAGGTAAAACTTAACGACTACCAGCATTGTTGCTGCCTTCAAACTCCAGAAATTAAGGTGAGCCACTGCAAATAGAGAAACGTTAATATTTATGTGGTGATGCTTTGTTTGATCATCAAGCCAGTTTTCAGCTGACAGACTGCTATAAAATAAAAAGATGGACAGCAATTTAAAAAATAAATTAAATTTAGCTGTGTATTAGATATGAATCAGCTACAGAGTGAGATGACAAGCTCATTCTCTGTCCTGCTGGAGGTGCTTCTACAGGGAAGCAGAGTACTCCATGACCTTGAGGTTTCTTTCAGAGCACATTTGCTTGCCTTACATGCTGGCTGGCTCTTAAAATATGCATTACGTTCCCCTTTAGGAAGGAGTACATTACAGAGACTCTTCATTCACGTTTGAGAAGAGTCTGTGTGCCTATTTTCTGATCTTGTACTTGTTCAGGATGTTTGATCCCAGATTCCCAGCATTACAGAGGTCCCTGCAACCTCTGCTGCATTGCAAAGGTCTTGGATTGAGGAGGCTGAGCAGTAAGGAACATATCAGCTCCAAAGAGCTAAGGCTGAGTTCCATGGAGCACTGCAGGGGTTAAACTGGCTGGCATCCTCTGTGCTCATGTAGAGAAGGACTTGTGTCCTGTGAGCTTTTGGTCAGCAGGAGCCTGCAGGATGCTCTTACCCTCTTCAATAAACTTCAGTCACTTGTGTCGCACTGAACTGAGAAGAAAAGCCCTGCAAATTTGAAACCTAGAAGTAACCCCAGATATAGTTGGGACAGCTGAATGTCAGATGAGTGCCCCAGGGGAGGCATCACTCTGTGCATTCTCTGAGTGGAGCACAGTCAGCCTAGGTCACAGAGTGTATCTCCCAAGATACCAAAGAAAAAAAGTATGGAGTCCATCCAAAGGCAAGTAGATGATAAATGTTTACAAGGATTACAAAAGATGAATCAGCCTACCAGATGTTGGAGGATACAAGTACTTAATCTATAGGAGAAAAAAAAAGCAGGAATATCTCATGCTTCTGGAAAACTGCTGTCTGGGTATTCCAAGAACGGAGACTTCACAAACCAACTGCTATCCACTGATCCAGCTTCAGTCTCAGCCTTATTGAGGGGTATGAAATATAGGAACAGTCTACCAATATGCTGGTAATTTAACTGATAGATGCTAAGTACTTTTTTCCTTCCTGCCTGAGCTTTACTCAAATTCTTCCATTAAAATATATATAACTGAGTACCTGGACAGTTGCATTTTGATTTGCATCTATTGCCAACCCAATATATCTTTCAGATAAGCCTTTTCATGCATTACTTTTAATAATAATGTCTTAAATTAAAAGGCTGCTTCCATCAGCATAATGAAGCAAGATAGCCAAGAAAATAGCTATGTGCCTGAGAACAGAAATTCATTGAAGTAAGAAAAAAATCCATGAAACAGGGATGATAATGAGAAAAATATTGAGCCTTAAAGATGACAATACTGAAAGAAGAGACTGCATTTGGAGCTTACTTACTGCATGGGAGGGGCCGTTTTCCCTTTCCAGAGGTCTTGATTTTTAAAAAAATTCTGACAAATCATTAAAATTTTGGCAACTCAGTTACTTTTAAATTGCCATAGGCATATGGGAGTTTACTAGCACAAAACCTGTGCCTGACAGTGATATCAGTGATAATCCTTTATGCTACTTATGTAAAAGTTAGTTTTAATTATTTCCCTTCTTCCAATACTAAGAAACATGCAACTTAATAATGACAAACACCAAAGCTGCTCAAAGAAGGCAATTTATTGTAATCAAGATATGCTTTCTAATTACCCTCTTGGTCTCTATTGAAGTTGCAGATTGTGCTACTTATATTTATCTTAGAAATGTGTTGTCCTCATAAAATCCTTTTTAAAAAAGAAATATTTGAAAAGGTGCTGAAAAATATTTTTACCTTCTCCAGAGTACAAGGAACTTGCATAGTGAGTGCTAATGAGGCACGTGCTTGCCTTTGAATTGCATTCCCTCTCCCTCTCATCTTTATTTCTTATCTTCAGCCAGCCAAGGCAGCGTTAAAAGAGCAAAGCAGTGCCCATCTGAGTCCTGTCTGCTGAGCTGTGCTGCTGCTCCTGGCAGGCTGTGGGCAGCCAGGGACACACAGAGGATTCACAGGAGGAGCTGACACCCTGCACACATCCAGCCTCAGACGGGTGTTACAGACCTGCTCTCTGCTTCCCGTGACTGTGCAAAGACAAAAGGTTCTGCCCGGGACAGAACAACCCTGCTCTGCTGGAGCACAGGTGGCATGAAAGTGGTTTGTGTGACACAAAGTGCTAGAAAATGTTTGGCTCACTAACATGTGCTGTCAAGACCTGTTTTCTTCAAGCTGCCAGCCTGTCATTGTCTTTTGGAAACCAGCATGCAGCCAGGAAATACATTTCCATTAGAAACAGAAGCCCTGTTTATACTTCACTTTCATTTTCTCCTACCAGGTAATTTCTCTCTCTAATGTCACCACAGGTATTTTAGTAGAATTAAGGAACAGCCAAAATTTCTCTCTTATTACATAAAAAACAGTAACAACAAGAGAGAAAATAGGTTTTAAAAATGACAAGAGTAAAGGAAGGAGAAGCTTTCAAATCAAGCATTCCCCACACCTGAATGTGCTGAACTTTCCAGATACAGTATAAAAGTCTTCCTTTTCTCTTTTAAGTGTACAGATGGCAGCTGGAGGAATTCCTGGCCAAGGTAAAATCCAACTTAGCAGTATGAAATAATACAAGTTTGGGAACTTTGTCTTTCTGTATATATTCTTCATGGCAGCAGCATAGGCTTGTAAGGGCTGAAACTGGCCCTTATTTTGACCTATTTTTCACTAAAATCTGTATGTTTCATTATCACTACCATGAACCAACTGGGTGACTTAAGTCCATTTTACAGCTACCCAGTGACATTTTTTATTTGATCTGTTATTACAAATGCAGCAACCTTGTCTTTACTCTCGCTGTAAGACTTTTAAAGTGCAATTTGCTGTGTCTTTCAGAATGTGGGCACAATCCTGACAAGGCAGGGGTCAGAACTTGTGTAGATATAGATCAGGGTAAGGAGAGCTGAACATGGGAAAACATCAGCCTTAAGGGTCTTTTTCTTCCTCTAGCAAAAAAATGCAATGTTATTAAATTAAGACCTTAGATTAATTAAGACCTTAGAAAGTCTTTGAATGTTGAATGGTGGCACGTGACTCTACTCTGTCTCAACATGTGGAATTTTCAGGTTCACTTATGAGCAATCATATTTCATGCTCATTTGCTCAGGCAGTTAAATTATTACTGAATATTTACTTTGTTTATTTTTGCTGTATTATTCACATGTGTCAGTGTTAAATGACAATTTTTTCTCCTGATACTGTTGCTGGAAGTTTTGTTTTTGTATTCAAACTAATTGTCCTTTCTGAAATGTTATCAATGCTAAGCTGTTGCATTTAAATGACTACTCAAAACAAGGATTTTGAGATTTCATCTTTTTTTGTTAAAAATCTACAATTGGGCTATGGAAAAAGTCACTTGGTAAAACCGCACAAGACAAAACCATAAAACCATAAAATCAAGCATACAGTGGCTAATGCAAAAACTGAGAAAAGTCTTCTCACAAAATATCTTTGTGCTGCTGGGCTTTCCATCTTCAAAATGTCTTGCAAAGGTTAAGTCCTTAAAATATATCTGTGCAATGAAGCATTATATTGGCACCATTGTTTTTTTCCCCTCAGTTAAAGTAGATGTTGAGTGTTTAAATGTCCAAGGCTGTGGAGAAGGTTGCTCAGATCCAGGACTGCAGACTAAGCTGCTTCTGTGGTGCCTGAATTTCTCAGACTGGGCTGGATATTCTTCATTTATTCAGCCACCCTTCTGTCAGCCACTGCTCTCCTTTTCTCAACTGATTGTCCTCTTTGACATCTTTTCCTGGCTGGTCTGCAGCTTTCCACTGCACTGAGTGTGCTCAGATTGCCCCATTAAGCCTTCAGTAACCCCACAGGTCAACCCTCACTTGGCTGCATTTCCCTGCTCCCGGGAGGCTTTTTGCAGTGCAGACTTTTCTCTCCTCCTTCCTACTTTAAGGAAAAGTCAGTTTGGTAGAGGTCAGCAAAACCCTGTATTCAACCTGCTTTGCAGAATCCCTATGGAAGACCCAACCGAATGAATTTGATCACTAAAGCAGGTACATCATAAACACATGTATAAAGTCTCTTTGTGTGAGGGTGAAAAGCAACTCACCATCTCCTGTGTCAGGAATCACCTTGGAAAAGCTGCCTCTGGGAATAGGACTGGTAGTAGGAATTAAATCAGCCTTAGCAACACAGGATACTGCCAAAAACCTGCAAGAAAGCAAAAAAAACATAATATAGGCTCTGTAAATGATGAGGAATGATGTCTGCTTCAGAGGAAGGAAAAGATTTTTCAGAAAGGCCTAAACTGTAATTTTCAAGATCTCTTCAAATAACCATGAATGATTGTTTAAAAGCTTAGCAGTGCCAGGAACTCCCCCTGCTCAGAGCTCACATAAGGAGCATAGCTGGTGATGACAGAAATACTTTGTAAGGAGCTAATGACCAGCAAGGACCTTGCAGGACTGGGCACTCCAGAAATCGACTCCACTTGAGGAGCTCCAGAAATCGAAAGGCCTGACTTGTACCTTCCTGAAGATAAATGAGCAGGTAAAGGAAAGGGGAAAGGAAGCTTGTGCTGTTTAGCCAAACCAGCAGTTTTAGTGTGTCTCAAGCTTTTAGCACCCAAGTGGATCTGTCAGGTGCTAATTGTCAACTCCCACTGACTGCAGTAGGAGCCCTGGGCACTTGGCATTTTGCAGTATTAACCTGCTGTTATTAAGCTAAAGAGATGACCATGGCAGAGTATGTGATGTTTGAACTGCAAGGCATTATTTCTTGCTTTCTCCCAACTTTAATATATATATATTTTTTCCCCCCAGTTAGCAGTGTCTTACGGCAAGCAACTGCCTAAAGAGGAAACATAATGCAAAAGAATATGCACTGTGAAAAGTCTGCACTGTGAAGTGCAGAAATATATCATTTTACCAAGAGTAGGCTGATTTAATTTTAAATATAAAATCTCTAAATAGCTAATGTGCTTAAAATGTAGAAAATCAGATAACAAAAGCAGTTCTTGTTTCAAAGGAGAACTGCAGTCAGTGAGAAAAATGATAAAAAAGAAGACATAGTGACAAAAGAAATAAGGCACTACCATTAAATTCCTGGGGAAAAAAAAAAAGATAAAACCTAATAATTTTTCTCACATTATCAAATAACATGGTAATTTATCCAGAATATAATTATGCTAACATTTGGCTGTTACTTGGTATCAGATGAGTTCTTACAGCTCAGAGTGTTCTGGGGCAGGTTCTGAGGGTGGTTACATACCTGTTTGTTGGCATTATGGCCAACATCCCTGGAGGTGTTCAAGAAATGACTGGACGTGGCACTTAGTGCTGTGGTTTAGTTGAAAAGGTGGTGCTTGGTCAGGGGTTGGATTAAATGATCTTGGAGTTTTTTTCCAACTTTACCGATTCTATGATTCTGTGAGCTAGTCTAGGATAGTAGGTGATGTGGCTTCTTGAGGTTGTCAGTGCAACTTTGGGAAGTTCTGGTTTCATTACTGCTAAAGGAAGGGTGAGAGCACCCAGCAAATCATGAGTTACAACATCAGTGCTACATGTGTTGCAAAAACTTGGAAAAGTAAAAGCTCTTATACTTTGGTACCCATGCCACTGGTAGACGTAAGGCATTTTTATAAAATTACGTTTCCTGCTTAGTACAGAACATTAAGATTCAAAATGTAACTTATTGGCAGTAATAATAGAGTTTAAAAAGTAAAATGAGTGCCTATGCCATGTTTTTCCCTGTTCTCCTTTGTAATCCAGATTTCTCTCTCTCTCTAGGCAAGGCCAGAAAGGAGAGAAGGCAGAGGGGCCAGCATGACTTACTGTGGGAACATGGAGCACTCAGAACACAATGATCTGCTTTGTTAGGCATCCACCAGATGACCATCAGTAACTGATCAAGGTAGAGGCAGAGTAGCCCCTTTGTCTGGTTTTGTTTGGAAGTTGGTGGTGTAACCATTGCCTCCATCCTTTTCTCTCAACACACTCCTTCAGACATAGCAAAACTCTGATCTGCAGGCGTGCACAAGAGCAGGGATAATTTTAGGATGATCTTAAAATGCTCAGAAAGATTTCCAGCTTAAGGGGTGGATGGAGAGGAAGTTGGCTGTAGCTCTTTTTGAGATCTTGTACCTTCATACCCAGGTAAGAAATTTTAAGTGTCAGAACATTTAGGCAGCACTTAAACACCTCAGAGATTTTATTTGGCTTTTCTAAACAAATAAGAAGTCTCTGTTTCTGCACAAACTCAAGGCCTTTATTGTGCATGCCTTACCCCTGCAGTCCATCCTTTTCCTCTTCTCTTCTCTTCTCTTCTCTTCTCTTCTCTTCTCTTCTCTTCTCTTCTCTTCTCTTCTCTTCTCTTCTCTTCTCTTCTCTTCTCTTCTCTTTCAGCTTCTGCATCTTCACATTTTCATCTTCATCTCAAATGTGTTTTGCAAGAACACAGCTCTTTGCATTCAGGCCATGTCCAGTTGCATCCTCTATTTCTCTCCTGGTCCTCTAATGCAAAAAGGAATATTTCTGACATGGGTGTGCTTACACAGTCAAGAATTTCATTGCTGGCACTGCCATCCAATGACTTCATTCTTGTCTGAATGGGGAGAGTGACCTCTGAAGGGGATCTGGAGGCCTCCTGGGTGCTTAGATCACCATTTGCTCCCTGGTGTCTTGTCTGGAGTGCTGCCAGCCACTCCTGTGCAGGGAGATTTGCAAGCTGCCTACAAGCTCTTGTGAAGACCTTGTCTGGGAGGGAAGGATGTGAGAGTCCTTGTTGATGATAGAGCTGTATGGATGGAGCTGTTTTACCTCTTCATTTATCATTATCATTATAATTTCATTATCATTACCTTATCATTTTCAGCTTAATTAAAATGTAAGTACCCTGGACCTAGGGGATCAGCACAGGAACTGAACAGACATTCCAAGATGAATCTTATATAGCTGGCAAGCAATGTTCATATGGAATTATGCTTTCAAGTTCCTAAGATCATCCAAAATAACCCAGGTAATGTTTAATGAGTTAAGTGAGGCTGGGTTTAGAGTAGTGATTCCTACAAGCTGAGGACAGAGAAGCAGACATTACAAAACTGCAGAAATAAGGATTTTTGGAACTATTGATAGGTAATTAACAATTAGAGTAATTTTTGTTATGGTAGAACATCCCCACATAAGCAAAAAAAAAGGGAAATTACCCGAAGTCCTATGAACTCTGTGTTTTATTTAATGAATAGAAGCCAAGCTTTTAAGAGATTTTCTACATATGAGGACTTTATATTTCTGAACAAACCCAGACCTCTTTTTACCTAATATAAAATCATTTCACATCTGCTCAAAATCCCAGCAGTCTCAGTTTCTGTGTGACAGCAACTTCCTCTAGGAAGGTAGTCCAGCAGAAATAATTCTAGACTTGCTTCCATCTCTGAAACTCATTTATTGTTTCCATTGCTTCTCAAGCCTCAGGGTACTCCTACTTCAAGTCTGAATATTTATTATGCAGGTAGAAGTCTGCCAGTAAGCAAAACCCAGAACTATTAATTCCAGCCCTCCTTTTTTAGCAAAGGCATTGATATTATTAGGGCTTTGGTCTTGTGAAACACAATGGGAAAAATCTTGTGAAATGTGTGGAAGCTTTCTTCTTCTTTTTTTTTTTTTTTTTTTTGTGGTGAAAAATAGCATCTGCAATAATTCCATGAGAAGAATAAAAGTGACTTTCTTACCATGTGGAGGATGCTAAATAAGACTTTTTAAAATGGTATCATTTTGTAGGATAATTATGGAAGAAAAACAGCTTTCCATGAATCTAACAGCTGTTTTCAAAGCTCAGATAGCAGCATCATTTCCTATCATACACAAGACCTAAGTTCAAGATCACACACGAATGTTTGTCTTCTCAAAAGCCAGCAGGAAGTGAAGGTGGCATAAAGAAAATTACAATCCTACTGCAAAGGCAAAGTGAAATCTCTCTGTGATCATGAGTTGAGTTTATGCTTCCTGTACAAAAGTAGCAAGGAGTTAGAAGCAGATAATACTGCCTAGAATGGCTTGACATCCATAGCTGGATGAGAATTCTCCTTTTCCTTAAATTTACAATGGCTGCATTGGATGTTCCAAAAAATGATGGATCAGTACAGTCCTATAAATCCCAAACACATATGTGGTATATCTTTTCAGAAATAACTTACAAAACAGCCTTCCAGAGGAGAAGAAGTCTGCAATAATGACAGCACACTGACAGTGCAATAAAGTGGAATTCATTATTCAGGCTGCAGGGCCTGCCAATGGCCAGAGGGCAAATGCATAAAATAAGAAGAAAGAGTTGATGCTCAATTGTCAAAAACTCACTGCCACAAGTGAAAAAAAAGAGAAATATGTTCAAAATGTATTTCTTCTGTATAGGAATGGTGGTGATGATGATAATAATAACAATATTAATAACAACATTTATCTGAGCACAATAAATATTGCTGAGGGTGAAGCATTATATGACATCATCTGTGTATAAATAAATTATCCCTTTCCAGTGTTCATTGCCATGAAATTAAAAGAAATCTTTGCAGTCTAGAAAGTGGCAGCAAAACAAAGAGTTAAATATGTAGGATGGTTGGTTTTGTGAGTAATTCTTGTTGACAGTTTTTAAACTACTGTTCAATTCTAGAAACAAATCTGATTGCTATCATTATTTCTTTTATTACTTAAAGAGGATAATACCTACTCACAAGTGCAACTACGTCAGTATGAAATTTTGCAGGCATAAAGTGCACCCTCAAACAAGATCTCAATCCCACAAAGGTACAGCAGAAGTCCAGTTGTTTCTCTGGATTTATTTAGTTCTAAACAAACTTCCCTTGTAGTCTGTCTGTTTTTTATTTTTAGTTCCTCTTTCTTCAGTATTAAATGCTTTTGTAAGAAGGGAGGATTCTTTTCTGTATTTTTCTTCCCCTGACATTTCCCACATGAAGTTACAATTCTCTGATGGCTTGTATGAAGAGGATTAGAAACATGTCATCACTAATTGCAGATGAGGATTTAAAGCAGGGCTGGGCAGGAGAAGCATAAAGATGAGATTGCCTGGCCTGTCTTGATTAGACTGTGGATGCTTTGTGCCTACCTCTGCTGCTCCAGGTTAGTCTGCCTCCCACATCTGTCCTCATCTCATGGCAAGGGAAAATTGTTGGTTGTTGAACAGGATGAAAGACTGATTTCTTTATTTTTCCTAAAGACCCGTTTCTGCCATGAGGAGTACATAAAGTTAGTTGGCTCATAAAGCACAAGGGAGTGTGAAGTTGCAAAGAGGAATCACTTCTAAACTAAAAAAAAAAAAAACAAAAAAATCCCAAAAGTCAGATTACACTTGTGGGATCGTTTCTTTTTCCTCAACAATTTTTTTGTTGTTTCTATTAAACTATAAGCTGTGTACTGTCATTGTATCCTCACATACACCACAAAAGTGTGGAAGCAGCAATGGCTAAGCTAGCCCTCATCATTTGTGAGCATTCCCACTGCTTAATGCCAAACCAGTACCCGTTTGGCTAAAAAGGTTAAGGAATTACATAACTTAAGTGGATTTACAACAGAATTATGTCAGTGTGTGTTCCCATCTCTTTTGCTTCAGGATGAATCGATTATGAAACATGAATCAAAGTAATGGATACAATATTTGTAACCATTTAGACTCCCAGGCATTGATTAACTGTGACCGGCAGAACTTTTTCTCGTGGAAATGAATGTTGTATCATAAAGAAACTGTAAGTTCCCATTTAGGGCTGTAAACTACTTGGAAGGACATTTTACCCTAGCCCTAGCATTCTTTGAAAGGTTGAAGTCTGAGGAGGTAAGACACAATAAGGAAGGCCAAGTAGTCAGAGTTTCTTTACGCTCTTCTGTATAGATCATTCCTCAGTGAGTCACATAAGTAGAGGAAATTTAACGAAAATGCCCCTTCATCTACTTTAAAAAACAACTCTACATCTTCAGGCCTTGCAACAAGGTCAAAAGTTACTCAAGAGTTCCAAGAAGTGTAAAGCTGAGCCAGAGTGAATTGAATTCACTTCAGACTTCTAATGGAAACCGCAGAGTTTTGTGACAATTTTCAAGACTTGTCTGTCAAACCTTGACAGATCAGGAAACTGAAAAGGATGATTTCTGGATTAAGACTGAAAATAAAGTCTGAACTTCACTTTCAAGGAGAAAGTATGTTTATTTTAATTAATAAAGAAATATGCAGTAAAACTACCTCCTTCTCTGCCAACGAAGTTGTAACCATAATTCCACATCTCTGTCCGTCTCTACCATGACAAATTTTGGGCTCTCGTTCTGGGAATAAAAATATATTTTCTGAAACCATTTGGAGAACAGTCTGTGACTTACTTAAGGAAATAATGAAATGCCTCAGTCTTCTCAGAATTAAAGGCAAGTAACATTTTCAGCTGTATTAATAGACTTGTTGATGTAACCTGCTGGTTCTTGGTCATCTAAGTTTATGATGCACACCAGTATCTCTCTGCAAAAGCTGCGTTGCTAAAATGGATTCGTTTTCTTGTCATTTAATCATTCAATCAGAGCACCTCTAGTGAGGAAAAACAGGGGTTAAGAGACAGAGGACTAAGTATGGGATTACAAAAATGTGTATGTTGTTTCTGGATTGATATAACAGACCGTGTGCTGTCTCTTTCATAAACAAATGTCTTACATATCAAAAAGTTATGACTCTAGAGCAGGCAGCCCTTCAGTCCTATGTAATGTTCTTTTAGCAAAGCTATCATATGGCTCAGACTTTCCTGAAACAGTCACTCTCTTTTAAAGTATAGCTATTGGTGATGCAAGACTTAAAAGGGACAAGGTTCTTGGAAAATGAAGGAATCTTGCCATAAACTTTATCGGTGGCTTGGCAACCCTTTGGGAGACAGACAACTTTGGGAGCTGGTTCATCTTTACTCTCAGAATTTGGGGTTCTGGACACCACACTGGCTTATAGGAACATGTTGAGGCCATTTAATTCCTTTCTTCCTGATGCAGTTGCTGCTGCTGGAAGAGCTTTTGGAGAAGAGTCCTAGTTATGGAACACAGAAATGGCAATGGATACAGCAGGGACCACTAAAGGTACTGATTATGGTTTTTCTTTCAGAAAAGTCTTGCAGACCTAACATAAATGTTTATATTATTCTTCACTGCTGCTCCTAATTAAAGTCAATTTAAGAATCTCAACTTTTACACAATATTTTCAAAAGTGGATGGTGTTTTTGAGGCCCTGATGAATGCAGCTCCAGAGGATGCTGCTGGCAGAGGTACCTTTTGAAACAGATGTGTTTAATGGTGATGTGCAGTCAAAGAATTGCTCTCCATTCTGCTAAATTACATTTTGTTTCAGCATTCCAATCTTTAAGCGATACCCAAAAGCTGGATCAGTTTAGGAAAATTCACTGGCAGCCTGGCTGAGATTATATCTCAAGCACATAATTTTAATATACAGTTATAAATCACTTCTAACTTTCTGCATGAAGAGTGTTTTCTGTTGATGTATTTGAGAACATTGTAGAGAGGTTTGCAATCAAATGAGGAAAAAGTAGACTTCTTTTATGAAGAAATCAATTTTTAATGCCATAGAAACAAGGGAATTTTGAAAATACTGTACATTCTCTATTTTGGCTTTGTACCTGAAAGTTGCACAAAAGTAATTGCATTTCTCTTTAAAAGACAGTGGAGGGAGAAATATAGCTTTATTTTACATTGAGGATAAAAAATTTATCAAATAGAGAGATAACAGATTTAGGTAAAGATGTCTAGATTTTTCTACAGCATTTTCAGGGACAAGCTTTCCAAAGTCTTTTGCCGAATTGTGCACTAAACCATATCTTTCTATCCATTAAAAGTGCCCACGCTTCACAGTAGGGTTTAGTTTTAAAATGATGTGCTAGGGCTCAAAAAACCAGTTCAGTTTCTAGTACCAAATGTAGAAAATGCCCTTCTCTTCCTTGTCCTTTTCCAGCCCAGGTGGCCAGTTTAGCATTCTGCTTGCTTTTGATTAAAGGTGAGGTACCACTATGATCCAGCATGGTAATTACTGTGTTCCAGTGTAAGTCACAGACCATTGCTGCTATTATTTATTCTCAGACAAAAACATTCATTCACCCCTCTCCAGCTACAGGCTGCAAATTCTTAATGGCTTGACTTTTGCTGTGAGTGAAACCACTTTATTTTTCATTTGCTCCAGTTGCTGAGATAGCTGCACTATCTGTTGTCCATTCTCTGTGGAAAGATTTTAAATTTGCCAGTGCTCTCTTCCACTATGGATCAGAAACCAGATAAGTTTTCAATGCTAAGGATGGTCACTTGCACCTCACCCAGTTTCTCCAAGCTTAAATGTGCACATTTGTCAGATCACTCTCCCTACAGAAGTTTTTGTTTTTCCTTTATGGAGCTGGTGGCAGTCTCTGTGCAAACTTGAGCCTATCTTGGCAAATTTCAAGAAGAAATGGATGGTGGACTAAGGAGGTTATTTTATACATATATATATATTCTTTTTTTTTTTTTTGTGAAAAATATTTACTAGGTTTACTTCATTTTATACAAAACCAGAGGCTAATATGGAGCAGAAGTCTAGACATAAGCAAAAAACCTCAAAATAGCCTCAAGCCCCACAACTTTTTCTCCTAGAACTGTTTAATGTGGGAAAAAGCTGAGTGCACAAAGCCACTCCATCGTGAGCTGGTGAGTCACTGCCTTCAATCTGTGCCTCTTCGGTTCAGGCTGACGTGTTTGCAGCTGAACTTTTTAGGCTTGCCAGTTCTCTGGAGAAGATGTATATTACAGAAAAGTTGGGAATTTTCAAGATACAGCTCACCAATTCACCATGTATAGCACTTCTGAGAAACTGAGCATCTAACAATAAGGGAAGGGAAGAGAGAGGGGGAGGTACTGATCTGAGTACAAGACCTGCAGAAGTGTTTTCAGCTTGTTAGAAACTTTTAGGACCTAAGACTTCTTAGTGTTTAAGTACCTGCCTTGAAGAAACTGTAGGTAGCAACAATGGATGAAAGTGCTTTTTTAAAGAAATGGGTAAATCTGTTCCTTTCTTAATGGAAAAAGCTACACGATCTGTCAAGAAGTGGTAGATGTTCTTCAAAGCAGACAAATGCCAATGACATGACAGTTCCTGCCTGCCCTACTAATGAATAGGATATTCAGTAGAATCCTAGAATGGCTTGGGTTCCTTAAAGATCATTGAGTTCCAGCCTCCTTGCCAGGGGCAAGGACAGAGAGAAAGCAAGGAGAGATCAGAGAAGCACAAGAGGCTGGAATGAGGTGTGCAGTGCAGGGGATAAAGGTAGGCAAAACAACTGTAACTACCCATACTTGAAAGAGGATCTTTCACTCCCTTCCAGAAAACAATTTTTTGTTGTTTTGTCCTCATCATCTCTTTACACTGCAAATGACAGGAATGTACAGGTAGAAGAAAGATCAGTCTTCAAAATCTGAACATTTTAAAATGGAAAAATGCTATTGATTTTAAGTACACAGTGTTCATGCAGAAGATTAGATAATCAATTTTATACTGAAATTATGGAAATGCTCACAGAGCATTTTTGGGGGAGTAATAGAATATTTTCTTTTATTTTCTTATGATCATTCTATTGTGCTTGCTTCACCATAGATTTTCCACTATTTTTTCTGGACAATTCAAGAATTTGAAGCCAAGATTTGATGTTGCAAAATTTCAGCTAAAAACCATGAGGTAAGGAGGAAATGTGCAGAACATCTCAGAGTTTCATATTCAGATTCCTTCAGAGAAAAAATAAAAACATCTTTAAGAAAGCTGGCTGTATAATGAAAAGGCAGATAAGTGTTTCATCTCGTTATTTTCCTGTCCTAAACCTCAGATATCCTCCCCCTTGTCTTCTGAAGACAGAACTGCTTACTTGTCAATCATGAGTAATGCTTTTCTTTCCTAAACACCCTTCTCCCACCTCTTAAAATAGGAGCAAGGTACAACCTCAGCCAGAAGTGGTGAAGTCTAACCAAATGTCTCATTATCCTGACTGGAGAGTTAAGGCAGAGCTGCAAGCTCAGCTAGCCGGGAGGAAAACAGTCTTAAAATATCAAATCCTCTAAGCGAGGATATTGGAACAGGAAAGATCTCAGGTTTTTTATTCAGTCCCTGTTGTTTGAAGCCTCCCTTAGTCAATGTGGCACCTGTCAAGACTCAAACACCTGGCTGTGTGTTTACAGAGATGTGTGAGCTGATAGTTGCTGCTGTTGTATCTCACTTCATGTGATGCAAAGGAGGTCTGGCACTGGCCCCAGGGTGGCTCCTGTGCAAACTGTGACTGCCCCAAAACTGCTCCTAGCAACTGCTGCCATCTCCATCTCTGGCAGCATCTGCTCGTGGGGACTGGAACACGAAGTAGGCTTGGAAAAATGCACCCATGGCTGCTCTTCCTTCCCTGGGAAGGAATGACTTGAGCCAAGATTCTCCTTTGCCCTACTGGGCTTGTTCTCAAGCTGCTTTGTCAGGGCAAGAGACACAGAAAAGAGGGCACAACAGGCAACAATGTTGGACAAAAAAGGGGGATTTGGCTAGGGCCTCAGTTTAACCATAACCTTCAGGGTCTGGAGGATTCTGCAGAAGAGAAGTTTGGATGAGCAATGCTGGAGATGAGGCAAATGGCTCAAAACTAGCCATGGTCTGCATGGATGTGGTTAATGCTGCTATTGGGTTTATGATTTGTGCTCAAAGAGCCTAAGGAATTAGATTTATCCCTAATACCACAGGACCCACATGGCTAGTGGAGGAGATATGATGCTGATCTGAAGACTAAGATTTACTGCTGGTTGGTGCAGGACCCTGAAGATTTCTGCTGACAAAATCCACTAGCATATGGATGCTTTTAAAAGAGGAAGATGTTGCTGAACTTTGGTGAAGGCTGCATTTCAGGCAAAGATTAAATTTAAGGAGCTTGGCAATGAGAATTCAATAATTACCTTTATTTTTCCCCCCTAACAGATTTGCTTGACAGGTTAAAGGAAAGATTGATGATAAAATAGAGCAGGTGGCTCCAGGTGTGCCAGAAAGATTGGGAGGAGAGTTGTTACAAGCAGGGTGAATGCTGGATGCTGACAGTAGGAGAGGAGTTTCAAGGGAGGCTGCTCAGAGGAGGAGAACAAACATGAGTGGTAGTGACAAAGGCCAAAGGGAGTTTCCAAAGGCTTCTCTCTTCATCCCTGTCCTCCTTCTCGTCTTCTGGGTACACCATGACTTAAATCAATGCCCTCTCAAAAACTGAGGAAAAGACTGAAAGCTATAGCCTTCCTTTATGTTCACACTAAATGATTTGATGGCTGATTAAATGACCTGACAAATTTCAGCATCCAGAGATCAGTGCAGCTTCTTCACCTCTTTTTCGCCTGCTTGCTAGCAGAAAACAGGACACAGCTGATTTTTTTAAAAGGGCTCTTTTGTTTTGAGCATTTAAAGTAAATATTTTTATACTGTGTGTCTTAAAATTTCTGGATATTGGTCATCATAATTCACAAGCACGGGAATAGCATGTTAAAATAGTATCTGCTACTGTAGATCATGAAGAAAATGCATAACAGGGTATTAGATGCATCTATATATCTATGTATATATTTGCATATGAGTGAAGAACTAAGACACTAAGTGTCTCCATCTCTCAGTAAAAGCAGAGCTGCTTCTAGGTTGAATAAAAGGAGAAGCAGGATACTGACTGTGAGGGTGACATGATATTGTAACCTGAAAACTAATTAAGGAAAGAACAGAATTTAAATAACATTTGGATGCAACAGCAGGAAATACAAGGAACAGATGTTTAACAAGATTTCTTTTGACTGTTTAACCTCTTTGCTAATGCCAAAAAGCCCAAACTCTGTCAGACTTCAGCTTTACCTCATTTCAGTAGTTGTCCTTTTGGCTATTTCGTGACTCAGAGCATTTATTCAGCTGTTAGTTTGTCTCTAGGGATCTGGGTCTCTGCCATTAAGTGTTTTTGATCTCTATTGCATGTGTTGTTTTCTCTTCAGGGAGCAGTGGGATTACATGGCTGTAAATAAGGCCCAGAACTTGTGACTCTGCTTTGTGGGTTCATGACAGCATTTGCCGGAAAGATAACCTCACAAAACTGGGTAGGATTTGTTTCCTAACACTTAGAAAGCAGGGAAGGCTTTTCTTTGTGATCACTATAAAATACAAAAGCATAAATAAGTGTTTGCAGTGTTTCAGCTGTTGGTATAGTCTGGAGGGATATCTGTTTATCTGACACCCTGCTGAGTGACTGGGATTAGAGAATGCTGAAGTCCTTTACATCTCTTAAGAAGCTCCTCGTTTAAATGACCTTCTAGCTCTTTCTCTCTTTTATACTCTGATTTCACACTGTTTCTTGGATATAGAAAATGAAAATAAACTCAGGTGATGCCTGCTTTAACAGTCACCTTTTAATGGTATAAGTGTTTACTTCCATCATGATTTAGTAAAGTTTCTTCCTGAATTTCTTTTGTTCAGTGTTTGAAGTGAAGAAATTCTTAGAAAAGTATCTCTGTAAAAGCATGCTTTCTTTAGGATGGGGTTTCAACAACTTTAGACAATAGACAGAGTCAGTATTTGATGTCAGATTCTGCCTGCATGAACTTCCACCCCCACTCTCCTCCTACACACATTTAGACCTCTACATGGCAGGGACATGAATCTCTAACTCTTTAGGCTCGTTTTCAGAAATTGGAAATTGATTCCATTAGCTGCTGCTTCTTTTTGTTATTTTTCCCTTTCATCTTCCTCATTGCTTTCTGCCCAGCATGCAGTCCAACCTGCTGGCTGATATTCTCCTTCCAAATTAGTGGGTTTGACACTAGAATCTTCTACGAATAAACTGATCTATCTTTTCACCCCATTTTTCCAGTATATGTATATATGAGAACTGTCTTTCTCCTGAACCTTGCTCTCCTATCCCTGACCTCTTTCTCCACAGAAGGTTTGGACCCCCTGTCAGGACACTGAGGGCATCAGCACCCTCTGTCACCTCTTGCTTCGAGGGGTTTGGCTGCCCTGGCTCAGGGCTGTGACATTTGTTGTCAGCTTTGGTTGTGTACTGGATGTTATCTCCAGGGCTCATGGTGGCTCAAATCCTGCCACCAAAGGTCCTGTTTAATCTCCTTCCCTATCATCCCTTGTTATCATCAGTTATGATCTGTAAGTTTTCCAGTTTCTTTTTCCTATTTCCCTCCTTTTTTTTGTTTTCCCCTGATAAGAAGTGCACCAAGGATACATTTGCAGCTTGCAGGGACCATCCTGATCTCCAGGATGTGACTGCTGGAAGGGGAAAGAACATTTCTGAGCTGAAGGAACTATCTATAGATGCACCTAGCTCACAGCTTCCCACAGATTCCCTGGCTTGAACACATTTTTCAATCTTGAATTTAAAAGTAATCAGCAACACTTGGAAACAGGAGATCCATTGTGCAATATGGTCCAAATTCTTGCAGCGGCATGTCTGAAATCAGTGTTTCAGGCTCCATTTCTAAACTCCTGGAAGGCAGGAAAAGAACCAGGCTGAGAGCAGGATGCAAGAGACTGCCTGTGTGGATGCTGATAGAAAGGTGGGCTTGAGTGCTTAGACAGGATTCAATCCATTAAGCAGACAGATGCTTTAATGTTTCTCACCCTAGAGAGTTGCTTCCTATACAATACTTCATCTTTTATGATCTTAATTAATACTAATTGGTAGATGATTGCCTCTAAAAGTACTATTCTGTGGAGAAAACTAATCTCTGATATTACAGGGAATGGTATTCAGGAGAAATCTTAAGGTACTACAGCCCTATGTTAATGATTAAATAGATCTTCTTTCTCTGTTTTGATTTGTATCTGTCTATATATTGTTTTCCTTGATGGTCTGTGTTGTAACTCCCACACCTTGGGAGTTTCATCACGTTTTTTAAACCATAATGTGTGGCTAGAAGAGATCACACTTTTCAAAACTGTAATGAAAACCCATTATTAAATAAGGGATATAGCTGCTTTCTTTTTTTCTTTTTCCTCTGTTTGCTTTCAATCAGCATACTAATTCTGCTTTTATGTGGAATTCGCTCCTCCATTTATATGGTAGGGTGATTTAATTTTTGGTCTATTCCTATTTTGAGAAGGAATCCTCCTGCATACATCCCCAAGATCCTCTTTCAGCAAAGACTGTGGTTACAAAAAAGTAAAAGCAGAGATTTTAGATCTTAGTAAACAAAATCAGAGGATGAATTCATGTTTAAAGCTGGCTGCAACACTGAACTTGCAATTCACTTATTATTTTTGGCAGCAGCATGTCCAGACTGTCAAGACCATTCTTGGAAATCACAGCTGTGGTGTCTATAATAGCTGAACTACAGGAAAGCTGCAGTTAGGTCATACTGCCTTGTCACTGCACATGAATAGTGCAAGTGATAATAGTTACCATTACTGCCTACTCATTTGGCAGCATGTTTTGTTCAGTTAAAACAATTCCAATTATTAATAGCATGATAAAATTGTCTGCTGAGTGCATTCCCTCCTGCTTTACACGGTTGACTCAGGTAAGGAGTGTGGTGGGGGCAGATCAGCCCCAGCTGAATCCAGCTGGGCCCAGTGGGCAAGGGCAGAGAAAGGTCATGGAATGGGCTGAGAGGGGAGGTCATAGGACCAGCTGGGGCCAGGTGGTTTTTGGAGGCCACCTGGGGAAGGAGAAGTTTCAAAGTGAAGCTGGGGAGAGGCCAAGGCCAGTCAGAGCCATCAATGGAGGGGAAGAAGCTTGCTGAGCTCTCTGTGCAGTGAGTACTTGAATACATTTTCATAAGCAGGAAAAGGTCTGGGGAGTTTATTGTCATAGAGCTGCTGGTCAAGGGGAACGTGTGAAAATCAGATGCTGAGCTGGAAGGGTATTAGGAAATCGATGTGGGCATTTTACTGTGTTTTAGCAACCTAATTCTCAGAGTAAGTAATATAGGGCATGCTGCCAATTATTTTCAAACAGAGCTTGAAAAGTGCTCCTGGCCTGAGATAAATACTATCAACTTCAGAAGAGCTTAACTGCTATTTTAGAGTACTTATATAAACATAAGTTCCACGTCTACAATTATTTGCTTTACAGGATTAATTTTCTTTTAGATGCTATTAATGGTTTGGAAGACCTGTGCCAGCCCTCTGCATGCACAGGCTGTTTGACCACAGGTGTCTGATTTAGAAGGTCTGCAAAACATCTACTTTGCATGTTTGCAAGCAGTCCAGGAGCAATTTGCTCAATAATGCTGTTGCCAAGACGGGCCATATGTAAAATGACAGAAGCCATGGACAAACAAAATATTGTAAAAGCCTAGGTACTTGCAGTAGTAGATAATATGATGCAAGAATTGTCCAGAGATCCAAAAGACTTTCCCTCTTGTTAAAGGTAGTGAACTGCCTTTCATTTATTTTTTTTTTGGTTCAGCTTTTTGCTTTTCTCAGCTGGTGGTGAAATGGTTTGGCTTAGCCTGAGGGAAGTGCAGGGGAATTGCTGCCCCTAGACTTGGGAATTGAATTTTGGCAGGCGAGCTGGCACATGCTACTCACAGCCTGTTTTGAGCTGCAGCCAGTCAATGGGGCCAACCTTGGGGCATTAAAGCTGGATGCTGAAAGACACTCTAGGCTTAATCTCACAGGATTTGAGGCAGGAGGCAAAGAAAACTTGGAAAACAAATGATGTGTCAAATGTGGAAAGAACTTTTTTGTTCTTGGCAGGTAAACAGAAGAAATTCTGATGCAGAGACTTAATACAGTATAGATGTAAATTTTTTTTTTAATAGTAATTGTTTTGGCTGTACTGCTGCACCAACAACTCAAGAACCTGTAGCACAGACTTGTTTCTCTGTCTGCAGCAATTTTTTGGTTTATAAATCCCTGCATAATGTGATTGAACCATGTTTTAAAACAGTGAGTGTTCCTTGTCCCAGCTGCGTTGTCTGGAAGATTGATCCAGGATTTCATGCTGACAAGCATGAAAGCAATTTTTTTTTTCCTTGCCTAGCTTCCAGTTCTAGCTGATTCATTATAAGTTTGTATTTACTTGAATTTTTACTGATGCCTTTGAAACAGATCTTCTCTTATCTTCCTGTTTTCCCCCTCTCAACATTGGCATGACAAAACTGTCCAAACTCTTGTAACTTTTCCATTCCTTTAATCATTTTTCTGTTCTTCCTCTGTACTCATTCTCACTTACATTACTTTTGTCAGAATGCAAATGTCCAAAAAGTAGTCCAAATGGTATTTCAGTGAAGTCCTTAACAGTCTTTTTCCAAAATTAGCTTGCCTAAAGCATTTTCTGATGTCATCAGCTTTTTCTCCACCTGCATCACCCCAACAGCTCACAGCCAAATGCTGATTGACCAATGCAAGCTGATTTTCCTCCTTGTAGCCATCACTTTGACATAATCTCTACGAGAATAGGATGAATTCATGTTATTGATCCCTAATGAAACTGTAATTAGGGATCAAACAGTTCCATCTCCTAAACTGTAAAATTTCTTCCCTCTTTTTTTTTTTTTTCTTTTTTTTGGTGAGACTGTATTATTCCCTCTTGGCATAGAACCTCAAGAGCTCAGTCATGTTGGGCAGCATTCAGAAAGGTCATATTTAAGGATAAAAGCATAAATCTCACTCATTGATCAACTGAAACCTCCAAACTTTCCAGAGACTCATATAAAACCTAAAATGAGGCCCATGCAGGATGGTGATCTTGGTTACAACAGCAAGACAAACCCTGACATGGGTTTGGTTGCCAAATCCACTTGCTTGGATTAAAGTCATAAATAAAAAGGCAAAACTGATATAATTAAGTTGGACACAATATTCAAACTTACGAATCTTTTATGCATTTAATATGTGTAAGAGCCAAAACAAGCATGAATTTGAATATAATAGAAATACTGTAAAGTGAAGAGATTCTGATTGTAAGAACAATTTCATCCCTGTTTTTTCTTTTGTAAGTAGATGTTTTCAAAAATAGAGTCAGTGTTGAAACCATCACTCCAAGCTGCCATACTAGAGGATGATCTGGAAGTTTTTCCTATAACTTTGTAGTGAAATGTTGCAGACCTTGCTCTGATCTGTCTATAACCAGACTATTTATCAGGTAATTTTTTAGTTATGGGGAAGAAGCAGGTAAACGTACTAATGACACAATCAAACAAAATACATTTAATTGAAAAAACTTGAAGTTATTCATAATATGTAAAGTGGACTATATCTAACCCAAAAAGCCACTGTTCTATTCCCTAATAGTGACAAATTAGAAAAAAATTACATTCCACGACTCCCACAAGTCTACATCTGATATGCTTGCAGGGACTAAACACAAGTCACTCCCAGAGAATATTGAGCTGTGAGGGATGCTGAAAACAGTGTGGGATGGAGGAGGCATGGGAAGATGGAGGGAAGAGCAGATGATGTTCTTCTCTCCCTGATGAGACACATAAGAGCTGAACAGCCCCATTCTACACCGATGTGTTTTCCATACCTACATATTTTCAAAATGCATCAGAAAAGGATTGTTACCACATCTGATGAGTGTCACCAAAGCACAGCTTGTCAAGGAAAGAAGAGATTCAAACAGAGCCTGAATACAGAGAGAAGTGTGTTCTAATCACAACCTTGTGCTCCTTCAGAAGCTTTGTGCCATCTATTCTCCTTGGTATTTCTGGTAGTTAAAGGCACTAATGATACTCCAAAATCTTATCCTTGCAGTGGCCAAAGATAATGTTTGCAAAGTATTTTGATGGCTGAAAATAGCACCAACTAAACAACATTTTTGCCACTGGAGCATGTGCACTCAGATGCATTCATAATAGAAGGAGATGAGCAGCTCTCTGTACTAGACAGAGCCTTGTGAGGAAAAGTTTACCTGAAAATTTAAGAGTTTTACTCGAGATTTACAAATTCAAATGCTTGGAAAGCTAGAGAATACATTTCTGCATAGAAAATTAATAACTGGTGTGCTGAAATTAAATGTTTATAGTGAACAGAAATACTGTGCAAGGATGGTTTGGTGAGGTGTGGCAAGAATTATTGAGATTATTGAGAGTTATTGAAGGAGTAATGTAAGTAAAGACAATTTGGGCTATAACAAGGAAGCTAAGAAATCAAGAGATGAGATCTAACAAATGCCAAATGTCAGAAATTTATTTAAAAGCCACAATCGTGGCAATATCATCTTGCAGTATGTCATATATCTATCTTGGCTGATGAATAACTAATTAATCTTGTAATATTAGAAGCTAAAACAATCCCAGACAGTGGCATGGGTGAGATATCTTTACATCTGGAAGAGAATATGTGGTGAAATTAAAAGTTTTTCAGGTCAGCTGGACGTCCTTTATGCTTAGTATAGTGGTCTTCTCTCATATTATGCTTCTTTGAAACAAACGTTTTGGATTGATTTAAAAAAGAAAGATTTTATTTAGGAGGGGTAAATGTTCATAAAATCCCCATTCCACTTTAAGTATCCTGAACCAGCTCAGCCTGTGACCGAGAATATTTTTACTGTAAGAGAGTCCCTTTATTTGAGGGAGTTAACACAGCATTTCCAGTGACACAGTTCTGAGAGGAGCATGATTTTTATACAGCCTTAATCCATCCATTTAAAAGAAGAGATGTGGTTTCTACTTTGAATGGAAATTTAATTCTGCAGAAGACTTAAACCTTCCAGGGAAGAGAGAAATTTCCTTAACTGTAGGCACATAGAAGTGTTTAGGTTTGAAAAGACCCTTGAATCCAAGCATTAACCCAGCATTACCAAGTCCTCCACTAGACCATGTCCCTAAACACCACGTCTGCACATCTTTTAAACACCTCCAGGGATGGTGACTCCACCACTCCTGTGGGCAGCTGTTCCAGGGCTTGAGAGATTTTTCCATTAAGAATTTTTTTCCTGATATCTAATCTAAGCCTCCCCCTGCACAACTTGAGGTTGCTTCCTCTTATCCTGTTACTTGGGAGAAAAGACCAACCCCCACCTGGCTGCACCTTCCCTTCAGGGAGTTGTAGAGAGTGATGAGGTTCCCCCTAAGCCTCCTTTTCTCCAGGATAAACAACCCCAGCTCCCTCAGCTCCTCAAAACCCTAGTGCTCCAAACCCTTCCCCAGCTCTGCTCCTCTTTGGATGCATGGAATGCAAAGATCTAGAAATTATGAGAGGTTGATTTTTGTTTGGGTGGTTTGGTTTTTGTTTGTTTGTTTTTTTCATTTTCTTCATGTTCAATGTTTCTAGGGTGTGGTGCTTTACATCTCAAAGTAAAATATCTAAAACAGATGAGAGGATTTTCATTTTGTCTTTTTCAATTTATTGGCTACAAAGAGAGTGTGGGATGACCTGCCTGGATAGGTTTCTAAATTACATATGAAAATCTTGTCTCAATGGCACTAATTAATATAACTTCATAAAAGAATAGATTTGTAGAAAATACATGGTTGCTGAACTACTATATTTTGTATGAATATCTAGCTGGACTGAAAATTGGCTGTGATAAATCCAGTGTGCTTTAAAGTGGATCAGCAATACCACTTGGCAAATCTCCCCTACTAAGTTAGGATTGGTTTTTTCCTACTGAAGAAATGGGGGTAAGGGAGTTCTTTTATACTTAAACATGTACTCCAGTCCACTTGGCTGAGGAGATGCTAGGTAGCTCACAGTTTTTGGAGATCCCTACTCTAAAACCTCCTGCAGGATTCAAATACCTGAGGTTCTGCTTTTGGGTCAGTTCAGAGCTCTGAGCAGAGCCTACAGCCCTGTGCTCAGCAGCAGCTCCTCACCACAGTCAGGAGCCACCATAAATGAAGTTTTTAGGGGGCCTGTCACTGTCCCAGCTCCCACTTGTAACTGGCTGCAATTTCCACAGTCCTGGAAAAGATCTGTTCCATGATAGTATATCTCTTTTGAAGGCATGTGCTAAACCACAATGCAGAGTGTATATTATTTAGTTAATGTCTCTAGTGAGAATTTTGGAAACGGGATATAGGCCTTTCCTGATCTGTGCACAGTACACAAAGGGCTGAAATGTGAAATTACTAAACAGCTCTGCGTTAATCATCTTGCAAATTTAATTTAAAAATGAGAACAAGAGAACTTAAACTCATCTTTCAGGTCTCTGAGGGGCTCTTTTTAAAACTTTTTGTTCCCTATTCCTCCTTTTCCCTGTTCATGTACTGAAAAGTGCAAAAAGGACCAGAACAGTAGATTTCATTTGGCTATTGATCCAATGTGTTAATGCTTCTACTACTGCCATTACAGCTACTGTAGTTGGAAAATAAAGCAAAAGAAATATTCTGCTTAAATTTTTCCAGCTGGTCTGCTGGGCTTTCTGACTCCATATTCTTCCTGAATGATAGAGACTACTTTTATTTGCACAATATTAAAGCAAACAAACAAAAAACCCCACCTCGAAAGGCAAAGCCACCAAACCCAACAGTGTGTGGTACCACTTTTGGTAGCCATAGGTGCATAAAAGCAGTGGCTAACTGTGCCACCCCCATCTACCCCTGTGGTGAACCAAAAGTGAATATGAATAAATATTGGTTTACCTTTACAAGAGTCTTGTAATTTGTGTTTGCAGCACATAACAGGAGAAACAACACACAGGCTAAATGATTTAACAGCTAATAAAATAGTGGCTGTCCAAACCGCTTGTACAAATAAACGGATAGATCAAGTTCTCACTGGGTTTCTCAGACATACATCCAAAATGCAATAAGAATTCTGAAGGGAACACATAGTGCTTAAAATACCACTTCAAATTCAAAGATTCTGTTCTGCACCTGTGCTAAAATTCACGCTCGAGGCAATGCCATGAGAGAAACATAAGCCACTGGTGTGCATCAAAATGAAAACTTTAGGCTTCTATTTATGCACATTGTTGCACGGTACTAATGTGTTATGTGCATCTAAAAACAAAAACTATTTTCTCTGCTCTTTGAATGTGTGAGGCCAGGAGGAGCAAAGAAAGCCCTGCCACAGGGAAGAGCTGTCTCGTGGTTTTGTGGGGTTAGAAGGGATGGGGTTGGATCTGGGTCTGGCCCCTGTGCTTGGGGCAGTCCAGGCACTGCCCCAGCAACCCCTTAGTCCTTGTTCCATCCCTCAGCATGACATCCCAAACCCCCTGCTGACATGATTTTGGCATTCTGAACAGAATAATGATGCCTTGGAGTACCAGAGGGAAGGGCAAGCTTATTCCCTGTATGATCTCCTTTATCTGTGCCTTTTTTTTTTCCTTGTCTCCAGGCTGTTAGGGGATTGGGAATTGTGGTTAAAGCTGCTGCTTCAGGCTGGTGCTTCAAATCCAGCCCAAGCTAACAATGGCTGTTTCAGTGTATGTAAAATTAACTTTTCCCAGGTTTCAGTGGATCCTGGGCTGCACCTCTTAAAATAATTGATAGTGCTGCCAGAAGTCTTAGCAGAGAAGCCAAAGACTGAAGTCATGATGTTCCCAGAGATCTTACTGGAGCTCTGAGCTGAATCATATCTAAGGGGCAATGGGAGGTAATTATGGAGTTCAGGTGCTTTGGTCTGCATACCTGTTTTGGAGAGAAATAAAAAAGCAGCTCACACAGATACATTCCCTGGCATATTCACCAGGTACATGTCCTGTACACAAACACTATTAACAAAATTTCTAAAAGCTTGTAAAACAGTATAGCTTGCTGTACCGGCTGTGTAATACCTCACTGGAGGTCTGATGAGAATGTTACAACTGTATTTTACTGATTACTTCTGGTTTTATAGAAAAGCTAACACTTCCTTTAGTTTTAAGCCATAAAGCTGTGTCCAGTTCTGCAGGCCATGGTTTCTGCCCCATCACTCTGCTAAAGTCTTTTGTTAAAGTAATTTTACATTTCTCAGAGGATACTCCAAAAGGATGGAAGAAAATAGCACAACAATGTAGGGTCGAAAAAATACGAAAATAACTGAATCAAAACAGCAACACTTCAATGTCCCTTCCTTAATGGTTTAGTTATTAACCATATACCTGAGAGCTAGACACACAGATGGCAGTAATTCCCCACCAATGCATAGTGCAGGATAAATGTCATGTTAAAATAATGCATTACTGTAAATTAATACATAAGTTTCCCAAAAAGTTCACTCAGTTTATATGAAATCGATGTATTAATTTATTAATATTTAATGCTTCTACTCTGTGAGCTCCAATAAGAGTTTTCTGTAGGCAGTTTGTCTTTTATTTACAGGCACATATAATTGTAGTCGACAGCAGGAACATAAAAATATTTGCAGGTAAATTTTACTCAAATAAAAATCACAGTAACTTAAAATTATTTGAGGATGCTGAGAAATATATTTCAAATGTCAACTAAAGAGCAGTTAAACATATTTCAAACTGTCCCATCTGGCACAGCTGTAAATAATAATCTGTCAGTTTTAAACAGTCCTCTGTTGACTGTGTCAGCAAATGTTAGGATTATTTGCTATTATTGGACAATTTCATCTTTGAGTGTATTTATAAAGTTCTGCAGCACTGACACTAGTACATATATCATTTCTAGCAGATCAGTATAATGCTGAAAGAATCTTTGTGCAAACATACTTAAAGCTCTTCATCTTTATGTCTGAAGATGTGGATATGGATGGAGTTAGAGAGATTTATCATCATCTTTACTTTGATCCCCTTTCCTCCAAAAAAAGCAGTAAGCTGAAAAATTCATGCATCTGGAGAAGTAGGGAAGACAGTTTCATCTGCCACTGAAAGCAATTGCTTAGGCATGAGGGACTGGATGACTTCTGGATGTGAGTGGGTACAACATAAATGTCTCACAGATATTATGTGCAGCACAGTGGTCTTTCATCAGAGCAGAATTTATAGCTACTAGATGAGTTGTGTGTAATGTGATTCCATAAATTACTGTGAAAAGCAGACACCAGTACAATAGAAGTAAATACTGATGGCAGGAACCAGTGTAGGTTACCCTGTATGAACAAAGGAAAAAAATTGAGAGATGGCCTCGCTGCTGCTCAGGAGGGCTTTAACACTGACCTCACACTGGCAGGGATTCCTGCCATGAAAAATCAAATATTACGTGGTAAACTTTGTTTTATGAAATACGTTTTTCATTTAAGTAGCAGTTATCAGTTTGTTGCTTCCAGAACACTCTACCTGAGCTCAGGCCATGGTGTTACCTCTGCACAATGCATATAAAACTTTCCAACTTTCTAAGCCAAAAGTGGATGAAAAAAAAATGAGATGTTTAAGCACTAAATTTATACTGTTTCTTAAAGAAGAAAGCTAAACTAATTGTTTAATTGCCTCTTTCCAAGCCCTGAAAACTTTTTTGTCCTAGAATTTTTTTCCAAGGGGTTGGGTAAAGAGGAGGTGCTTACAAATGTTCAGCAAAGGGCAGAGTAAAATGAATGTGAACGCAGCACTCAGTCAAGGTATTTCAAAAGCTGCTCTGAGAAGACACTTTATCCAACATCTCCCATTTCAATGTAAAATTACCACCTACTCAGTATGTTATTTATGTGTATTCAAAAGCACAGCTACTTGCTTGCCTTTCAAACAGATGTTTTAACTATTTTCTTTGGTGTGCAAGCCCAGCACAGGAGATGTGCTGACAGTAAACCTGGTTCAACATTTCCTTGTATGTCACCGGCATTGTTTATTGAGTTCTGTTCTGTACTGTTTGTGCAAAGAATACTGGCAGGAAACAATGCTCAAGTGTCAGTGAAACAACCGGGCCAGAGGATTCCTCATTAAAGTAATTATGCATGAGAAGGACTTTGCTTGATTGTCAGCTTGAGCTGGTACTGACAGACTGGGAGACCAAACCAAATTTAACTTGCAGATAATGTATACTTTACAAGGAAGTAACGGAGAGACAACAACTTATAAAGTTCCTGCCTGCTGCTTTTATGACCACTTTGCAGACAGAACTATCATTTAAATGGAAGTAGAAAGCACTACTACCCTCTCCTGAAGATTTCATTGTAATCAAGTTAAATCTGTTTAGAACGGAATAGTCAGGTACAGAACACTTTTAAATGCATCATGAAAAATGTGTTGATGCAACAGTCTGTCCCTTCTGTGAAACGGAACTGGAGTAAAAAGCAGCTTTAATGGAAGGGTCTGTGAAATTTAGTGTCTGTGAGGTAGATTTAAGATAGACTGGGGTTTTTTTGTTTTGTTGTTTGCTTTATTTTAAAGCAGATAAATCTAACATTTTTCTTTCTTAAGTTGAATCTTTTGAAAGAACTGGTCTTGCATAAGCAGGAGGAACTTCATATGAGGATTGCAAAACTAAACAAAAAACCCTTGCCCAAAACCCAGTTCCTGAACCCTTCTCCAAGTGGAATATAAGGGTAACAATGTTCCAGCATCCTTCCAGATCCCTTCATGCTTCTGGGTTAGAAAGAGAGCAGATTCCCTCGACCTTCCCACAGCCCCCAGTTCTCTTGTTTCACTCTGTGGTTTGTAGCAGTGTTTCAAACACATCAGACTGAGGATGAGAAAAAAGATGCTAGCAAATTGCATTTCCAGCTTTGAAAAAAAATCTGTGATCCAATTGAATTCCATTACTGCATATCAATTGTTATAAAGACAAAAAAAAACCCCAAAAAACAACCCACATTAAGAAGACTCAATAGAAAATGGAATTGGTTTTAAGGATAAATAAATGCAAGTTAGCTACGAAATGTTTTTTTCAGTGGGTTTGAAGACAAATTGAAGTGCATACTTATTCAACAGATTTTTTTTTTTTTAAGCTTTCAGAAATGACAAATATTAGAGTTGACTGAAAGGAAGAATTACAGAATTGAAATTTATGGTGTGTGTATATATATATTTGCAATTATTACTTAATAAGATGCATTCAGAAGTAGTAAGGATGTAATATGCACTGAAAATAGTAACATGGAAGAAAATTGCATCAAGAAAACAAGTTAAATTGGATTTCAAGCCATCCATTACACACTGGAAATGAACTTAGAAGAGGAAGATATGGCTTGACGTGCAATATAATTATTTTAAACGTGTATATGCATTAGAAGGTTGTGTCAACATGCAGGCACAACTCCAGTGACCTTGCCTGGTAGGGCATGGGGAATTTCACCATCAGACTGCTGCAGGCTAATTGGCACTGCTCTCATTTTCCAAAATTAGAATAGTCAACTTTATTTTTTATTTGCAGAACCCTTTTTCTCTCAGACTATTGCAAAGCTTTTTAATAAGAAACCTCAAAGTGCATTTGTGAAATGAGTCAGATATTTTACCTGGGTGGGTTGAAGCAAATATAAAGGAACTCATCAAAGTGATGTGTCAGTGGCAGAGAGAGCTGGCTGAAGAGTGCACAAACAAAACATACTCAGATCTGGTGAAGTCCTTGGAGGAAATATCCCATTAATTTGAAACTTGAAAAGCATAACAGCAATTATCTCAAGATACTCATGCCTTCCATTCTATTCTCATACTACAACATAGTCAATACAATTTGGTTCAGGTTTGACAAACTGCAAAAACTCTGTTAAAGTTAAAAAAGTAATTGATTGAGGGAAAATGGTTGGTTGCTTTTCCCTAAGTGTGCCTCTCGTCTGGGCAGTATGGATACAGTCAATTTCATGAGTGGAGGGCGAGCTATGTAGGGGTTTCAACCCCTGTGACAGCAGGCAGGGCTTGACTTTTCCATTTCCTCCCTCCTCTCCATGAACAAATGGCAGAACTCAGTCTGTGCCATGCCAGCACATGCAACAGAAACCTTTGCCTTCTGAGAGAACAGAAAGAACAGACCTGTTTGTTTCTAGTCTAGGAGTGATCTCTCTTCTACCCACCTCAGGCAAATTCATCTCTAAATTAATTACCCAAACCCATCAATCTCCATTTTGAAATACTTCTGTGCCAACTACCCTCAGAAAACTGTTCCCCAAACCCAACTTCATTGCACTGAAGCTTGGATACGTTCTTCTAAGTTCATGTTGTGTTTGCTCTCATGGCAACATCACTCTTCAGCTAAAAGACTATTTCCCTTCTCTGGTTTTTACTTCAACTGTGTGTTTGTTGACAGACTCCTTATCTGCCAAAGCTGTTAGTTTGGCAAACTCAGTCATTCAGAAACCTCTTTGCAGTGGTATGGTCACTTAAGAAAGGTTTGACACAGCAGAATTATTCAAAGTATTTGCTCTACGTGCTATTTTGCATCCTGTCCTTTCAGAATTCTGCTGTGATGATTATTTGGTCTCAAAAGACCAAATAAGCTCCTTAGCAATTTTCCAAACCTGATTCCCCTTAGCCATTCTGCCTCCTGTTCCCTGTTCAACATCATCTCCTCTGATTGAAATGAGGCACAGAGTATTTACCCAGTTTTTGGGCTACCCAGATTATCTTTAATCTCTCTCCTTCCTGCATAGTAACTCCATTCTCCCTAGTTTACTTCAATATCCTTTTCCAAGTCTAATTTTCACTCTAAGTCTGCATTTGTTAGAAATCAAACTGTCTGCATTTGTTAATTTCTAACACACAGCTTAATTTGATGCTCAGTACTTTCTTGTTGGTTCTTCATACCCAACATCTGTTTTCCTTGCCACTGTTCCTCTTACTGGGCAAACCTATTTGCACATTTAAAAGAGCAATCAGAGATTCAAACGTTGGAAAAACACATTTCCTAAATGTGGTACTGCACTCTACTTCACAGCTTCCAGGTCAGGTTATTCTAACAGTTTGTTTGCTGTCCTAAAGGAAACTCTCATTAGACAGATGCAACATTTCCTTTGCTTACTTAACATTGCTTAGTATGTATCATTTTCTGTTTATATGTGGCTTTCAAGCTATACTCTGGGTGAAATACCCATTTGTGTTCTATAAAGATTTATGTGGCTTTATGTAGCTTCTATATTCACTCCTAAATGGTGATTAAATGAAACTTTTCTATTTACTCCATGGATGACATTTATGGACGGAGTAAAAATGAATGTGAAGTGCTCTGGTAATTCAGAAGAAAAACACAACAGTAGTATTGGTTTCCCCATGGAAGACATAATTTTTGATACGGTGGTGTAAAACAAACACTAACCAGAATTTCAGCAATAAATAAACTTTTATAACAAGGACAGTAAATTAAGCTTAAGATATATTTATGCTAACGCAGAAGTTTTCAACTCTGTTTTGTACCCGTGTTTTGCTAATTTCATTCCTTATATACTCCACCTGCTCCCACACGTCTAATAACTCCTTATTTAATGCTGCCTTTTGTTGTCTCCCATCGTGTTTCTCTATGATTTCCTTGAAGTGCCTCTCTTTTCCCACTGCAGTTTGTTTTCAGCTCCTACTTTCAGAATAATTTCTTGCTTCAACTGAAGCAACGCCTCCATAAAACGAAGCATGTTTTGCCTTGAATATTTTGTGGCAGGCAACTTGGAGCACTGTAAGGTCTCTTGCCACCTCGGTGTGAGGGGAGGGGAAGCTGTCCTTTGCAGCATCTGTTGCCTAGCAATGTTTCTCAGGGGCCGTGCTGCATTGTGATCAAAGCTGGAAAGGCTGAGCGTAAGGGAAAGCGAAAAAACGAGCTTGAAAAGCGGCGCAATCAACGCCCAGCGCTGGGTGCAACACCAGTGATTTTCACTTGGCACTGGAGAGACCCCAGCAACACGTGCCAGTGTGTGCAAAAGGCTTCACTCTGCCTCCCAAGTGCACGGCATTCCTTGAAGAGAGCAGCTGGACCGCATGGCATGACTGTGCCTGTTCAAGAGTCAAACTGATACAGCTCAGCCTCGATTTCTGGTTTTTTCACATCACCTGGGACATTTTCACTCACCATCAGGTGGCATGAGAACCAGAGCCCAGGGAGGCAGCATGTTTCCCACGGGGTGCATTGGTACAGGTGGGATGGAGCATCCTGAGCAGCTCTACTGCTTTCCATCCAGGTATTGTTCAAAGATCCAGGCGTGCCTTTGCACGTACCAGACCATCACTGTGACCCACCCGAGCTATACCAACTCATCCACTCCAGCCCTTCACTAAAGGTGGGAAAGTTCCCCATAACTTAACGCTGACCATGCTGTTTTAAGGCTTAAAAATGGTATAGAATAAATCTGGTGTAAGAATATGTATGATACCCAAGTTGCTGACATGTCAGGCTAAGTTTTATTTGTGAGATGATACTAACAACAACGCTGCACAAACTTGGACTGGTTAGTAGTGTTCATGATGTTCTAGGGAAAACGAGATTAATCAAAAAGCAATCCTCTCTCAGTGACATCATCAGGATGTGAATATCTAGATTAAGACAGTATGGCCCTAGCCTAACATAGCATTTTCCAAAACTGTGTTTGTAGTTTGGGTCTTTGGGTTATTTCAGTGTGACTGAGAATTAATTTAGGTACTCATAAAAGTGTTTTATCTATGAAGTGACCCCGAATAGAAACATGAGCAGGTACTCTGTTGTGAAAAAATTCCATTCTCTGTGTGGTAGATAAAATTCCAGGGATAAATATAAGTAAATCATCTGAAAGACAAAACTTCTCAGAGATCCAGAAAGGTTAGGGTACAGTAGCTAAAAAAAGTTCTCTTGGTAATCTCTTGTCTTTCTTTAAGGTTTACAAAATAAAGGATTTCATCACCCTGTCTTGCAAAAGTGCTAGAGGGAAAGATGGTAGAAAGATGACTTTGAATTGCACTTAAAACTTTCAGCACTGTTAGAGAGTTAAGCAGATAAGTATCTTCCCTAACTAACCAGCTGCCAAGCAAGACTCTTGTGTTTTTGGAACTTCACAATGACATTTCATATACCATGCTTTTGGCATGTGAACAAAATCCATACCCTGCTGCTTCTCCCTTTCCTGATACTTCCTCAATTAGAAATATCTTAGTTATTTGTCACAGATTTATGTATTGTATTTCATAAAATGAAAATGAGACTTTCAGAGAAAGGGGTAATTAGTAGCATACTCACCCAACCCCATGATTCCTGTATTTTCAGACTTCAGCCATTCTATAGTGTATGTGAGTTTCAAGTTTAAACTGATCATTTGTTAGACAAGAATCTTTTAAGAAGAAGAAGAAGAAAACCTGATGTTTTGTTGACTGGAGAAACTTTAATTGAAAGTCTTGATTTGTAACAGCCTTTTCCTTTCTGAGCTTGAAAGAGCAGTTTTTCTGTCTGTGTTTGATGTCTGGTTTGAAGTTTTCTCAGAAAGTTTCTGCAGTCCTTCACAAGAAAGCAAGGGAATGAGCCCTCAGAAGTAACAGATATAAGATTTTTAGTCTGAAGCTATTTTCCTTTGCAAGGCTGGAGGAAGGAAAGGAGATGGAAATGAGAGGGTAAAAGTAGAATTAGAGTTGGACTGAGAGTCTCACTGATCCCTATTCTGGTTTTGGATTTTCTTGAGCTTCCACAAAATCTGCTTTATAAATCAATAAAGGAATGAAGGCTTTTCCTCCTCTTTAAATTCTGGAAGGGAAAACATTCATCTCCCTGCTTTTGAAGGCTTGCCTACAATGCAAGTTTTGAGAAGTTATGGTTTTATTTGAAAATTTTTGCACAGCAACTAATAGCCAAGATTGGTCATTCCTCACTACCCTTTTAAATCTGTGCTGCAGTGCATCTTTGACACCACAGCACCCCCAAAAATGTTACACGATCGGTTAGTCTCATATTGCAGGGCTGGGGACAATTTATTGTGGGTGTTTTTTTCCCCCTCGAAGGGTGGTGAGAAAGCTGTGGGAATACTGGGACTAGAGATCAACACAGACTCAAAAATCTTCTTTATCATTCACGTGTCTTTTGCAAACCATGCCCATTTTCCAGCTGTTGTGTGCCAGCAGGGAAGGAAGGTGATGCAGTGAGATCCCTGTGGGGGTGCTGCTGTCTCTGGGTGTGCCATGGCACAGACAAGTGGCCACAACAGTCAATGGCTTTGTCAGTCTGGACAAAGGAGGATGAAGTCTAAGGGATAGTTTTTGTGAGCTCTGCCAAATGGACTTCCAATCACTCAGTTTCTGGGCTTAAGAAATCAGTATTCATTTGTAGGGATGGATGTGATGTGGGTATATAACAATGGTATAAGTGTGAATATCTACCAGCCACATTTTGGACCCTTTTTGCAATCTCCTTTTCCCGTGGCTGGGCAGGACCAGGCATCCTGCTGCTCTCTTGGGAGACATATTCTATCCTCTGCTCATCAACTGGTTTGAGGAGTCTCTTGCTGGCTGGGCAAAATAAAATTTCAGTTGTACCCTCGGTGGCTGCAAACGAATGAGATTTTGGAAGAGTGGAAGAACAAAGGCAGTGCTTGCTGCAGAGCCAGAGGTTAACAGAGCAAGACTTGTTCGCTGGGTTTTGCACAAGGGCTGTGGCAGCAAAAAGACATTTTCCATGGGTGAAAGGTGTGTTCAGCTGGTGATGCTGCCTCTGGTGCCCCTGTGAGTAGTTGTGAAGCCTAGTTGATCCTAAGTGTCTCGTCTTCCTAATTTTCATCTACAAGCTCCACTGAATCTTTATTACCCTCCCTGAATGCTTTTCAAGTGTTTCTGAAGAAGGGCAGGGAATTACTTTTACAGCCCAAGTGATTTTATGGAAAGGATTGAACTCAGGTCAACAGCAACTCATCCATAAGAAGTGCAAGCTTTAGGGAACTGAAACATAAACCCTATCAGAAATGGCACAACCACCTAATTCAGTGTAACCATGTGGATGTGGAAAACTTTAAAATGATCAAATTAATTCTGGTTTTTGCTCTTCCTCTGAGAAGAAAGTGTGATGTTTTATTTCTTTCCTAGAGGCTTTGCTTTTCCTCTCTGTGCTGAAGAAAAGTGAGAGGCTGTTGCATCCTGGAAGGAAGAGATCTCAGTATTCAGTGCTGAGTGTGCACAGCCTGTGCATTGCTCTCTGTGAGGGGCAGGCCTTCATTAAGGAATGGTAGAGAGTGACCATATGGTACCAAACTATTTTCCAAAATTGTTTCTGCACTATCTTCAAAAGCAATTTTTCCATATCCCTGCCTCTTACAATTCTCTTTTTTCCCCCCCTAATTACTTTTCTTCTTTTCCCCGATTTTATTTTATCCTCTCCTTCTACAAGGCCTTCCTTCACCTTTTCTTCTTCTTTTCTGGTCTATGCCAAGACTGCCAGTTCTTATGTGTTCTGCCATTCCCTTTCCAGCTCCTCGCCCTGAAATCTGTCAGGTGTGCTGGAATGTTGCTGGGACAGAACTGCAACAGTGGTAGAGTAGGAGAAGGAGTTAAAACTGAAGACTGGGAAGCTTTGAAACAGAACACAATAGTTATTGTGCTAATTTTCATCTCCATAGCAACACTAATGCAATGTTTTTCCCCTCACTCCTGGAATTTCCCTCCTATGGGCTCCTCCTGGGCTCAGCCTGGAGACTAGCACTGGCACAGGGACTGGGAGGGTGCCTGTATGGTTTGAATTGTTGGAAAATGGGTGAGATTTGAAGAAATTAGTAGTAACCTCCTGGTGCAACTCTATGGGCTTCCCCTGAGGTATGGGACAAATCTGATCAGGAGGTTTATCACCAAAGAACAGAAAGGATCTCGTTGAGAAGGCAACACTGGTGCAGTAGACAGCAATTATTCTGTGGGGAGCTTCTCACTGAGGTTCTGTGAGGATGAGAGGTCAATGTTGCTTTTATAGGCGACCCCTCAGAGATATATACTCCTTCCTTTCAATGTATTATCCTTGAAATTTGGGTTTAGGTCATCTGAAGGTCTGAGCAAATTGCATAGCGAAAAATTAGATGTTTTGCACTATTGTTTCTGAATTCAAACCATTAATAGTGTGAGACTGTGATTAATGCAAACGGAGTATCTTAAAATCTGTAGGCATCTTTACATATCTTAGTTCAGGTAATGTATCTTGTAGAACTTAAAGGTAGCTGAAAGCTCAGAGTAATTCAAACTGTAAAGCAAAGTACAATCTCAATTGCATTTTCTCCTATACCTGATATCTTGGTAACCATGCTTGCATTATAAAAAGCTTTGGTTTTTTTTTTTTTTTTAACCCTCATGGTACCATCATGGAAAATCAAGAAAAATCTGGGAGGGAGGAGACTTTTTGATTCTCCACAAATGCAAGTGTCCCAACACTGCTGAGCACTGTTGTGCCATTTGGAGAATGCCAGAGGGCAAACTTTGAAGAGGCATAAGAAGTACCAAGAGGGAGAAGAAAATGTTAGAAAATGCTGTTGTGACAGATGGTGAGATGGTAGGCTGTTCTCAGATGGAAACGTTGAAGAGTTTTGCTTCTCCAGTCTGGAGAGCTTGTTGAGAACAGGCTTGGGGCAAAAACATCCAGAACAGCTTTAATGTGTGAACTGCAACTGCTGGTGGAAAAGAGTCAGGGAGCAGCTCTCTCAGTAGCTGTAGTGGTTGAAGATATTCTGGTAGCAGTGATGGATGTCCATGAAGATCCATCAGGAGTCCTGGCTGGAATTCATTGTGCCTTGGATGAGAAACATTAATGCTGTCCACAAAACATGGGAATACGATGATGATCTTCCTAATAATCCATCAGTGCCATTTGGAGCCAAACCAGCACCTACTGGGAGCCTTTTCTGTCAGTGGACCTTGACTTCTCTTGCAGTAGTAGAGTATCCAGCTGCTCCCATCTTGGCTCCTGGCACTGCTGGATGTTAGCATCAGCTCTGGCACCGCTCTGGCAACTAGGACTGAGCACAGAGCTGTTCCTTTTGAGGTCTTTAATAGAATTTCTCATGTTTGGACTAAGATGAGATCTCTAGGAAGGTGTGTAGTTCTGCAACTGGAGTGCTGTGGTGTTTAAAGTGGGAATGTCACACAGGCACCTCATGGAAACAGGGAGCCTGCAGGTAGACTGCGGGCTCAGGGAAGGAAAGCTGCAGGAAAGTTAACCCAAAACACAGAACTGCTTTCTGTGTCAGCTGACTCTGAAGTTAAAGTGATGTCATTTTCAAGCAAATGTTCAATTTCACTAAAAGTTCATACTTACTACTCTTACATACCCTTCTTAGCCTGCAGACATGAGGCATTTCTATTAAAAAAAATTTAAAGGAATAAACCTGGGCATGTTTTACTTCCTCCTTACTTCCTCCACTACCTTCTGTCCATCCCTTCTCTCATATTTAAATCCCATAGCCTTAATACCCAAATTAGAGGCCTTCCTCACCCCACATATTCAGAGCCTAGAGTGTACATGTAGTTTGCAGAGCACTGAGTGGGCTTAATGTACCATCAGGCTGGAACGTGTTAGGAGCTAATTCTGGGATGCATGAGCACAGGAATTGTCATGGGAACACAGTTTATAATCAAGAAGTATAAAAATTCCAGTAGGAAACCAAGCTATGGGAGACTTCTATAACGTTGCTCAAAACAACCTTAAAGAGAGAATTATTTTGCAATTATTTCAAAGGAGACATCATGCCATGGAAACCCCTGACAAAGCAAATTGTCTGTAATTAATAAAAGAAGGAACTTTAAAAGAATAATTTCTTCTAGTTACATCCAAAGACATAAACCTGCCCTTCTTCTAGACACACACTAATGAGAAAAAAAAAATAATTTGGGGAATCAGTTTCTTTCTGACTGAACTCAGCTAGTAAACATTGTGTAAAAATATATTTTCTCACTTTTTTTTTTAACTGACAGAAAGGAAGGTTTGAATTAGCCTACCACATAGCCAGATGCTTCCTTTTAATCCAGTTTCCTTGGGAAATTACAGTTACAAGATTGTGCCGTTGTCAGTCCCCACGAGCTCCTTTTGAACTCAATGCCCAGTTTCAACTGAACTTGCAGAGAGATCAAGAGTCCCTTTGCCTTTGATGAAAACAAGCAGACACAAGGCAAGCCCCTGTTAATGGAAAGGCCACAGCATGTGTTCAACATATTATTAGACATTAGAGAATCAGTGTGAGGGAACACAAGGATTGAAAACTTTTGTAAGAACAAAAACTACAGCAAGCAAGCTTCAAAAGTGTCACTGCTTGGATGACTTTTTGGGAGTTGCTGTACTAAGCTCTATGATATAAGTACTTGTAATTGTTTTCTAATTCCAACCTGTGCAGGGTCTCCTGATAATTAAAGTGTCAATGTCTCAGTGATTAAAAGCCACATTGAAAATCAACGTTCAGTTGCCATTGCTGCTTGCAGAAAAGATGTAAAGGTCTTGTGAAGGTCTGCAGAACCAGCTGTGAAAACCTCCTGTCAGCTTGATGGGAAGGGAGCACTGCAAGGCCAAACCACCACTTGTGAATTCTCGTCCTTTAAACTTATGGCTGGGAAAATCAGAGGCACATCATCTCTTATGTGGAGGCCTCCAGAGCTGCATGTCCTGCTTAAAACTTATTGGCAGGTATTTTGCCTGTTCCCATACCAAAAGAACAGACTCAGTAACTCTGACTCGAAGCTGCAGGGAAGCTCCTCACAGGAAGATCTGTCAGTGTAAGCAATGGCACATCCTCACAGTGCTCAAGAGCCTTTTACAGTTCAATGCGGCTTTTATTCCCAGTTCTCTGTTAATCAGGGGCATGTTCCTCACCCTGCTTTATGAGTCAGGACAGTGAGATGACAGGAGACTAAATGGTGACACCAAGGTCACACATTTTGGCAGAGGATGAAGTTAAACCCAAACCCTCTCTGAGCTGTGGGAAGGGGCATCCTCAGGCTCTCTGCAGGGTGGAAAGCTCTTCCATGTGCTCTCTGCCCTTTCTCCCTTCTCAAACCAGCTCTCTGATTTCTGCTTGCACTTTTCTGACTGTGCTTTGGCCTGTCAGGTTTCCCAGAACTGACCATTATGCCATCGCTTTGAAAGTGACTTTTGAGTATAACCCAGTGCAAGACCTGGTGTTACAAACCTGCTTGCTGCTTTCCCTTAGATCATTCATTAACTATGCCCAAAAATACTACAAAGTAGTTGCTAATAGCCTAGATTGATTCTGACTGCATAAAAGACAATTTCAAATTATGAAAATTAACTACTTACATAATTTGATTTATTCTGTTACAGTCTCTGTGAGAATTTAATGATGGTGCCTTATTCCCAGCTCTGCTGCTGCTGAACTGACAATATATCACAAGTGTGATTCAGAAAGGTCTAGCAAGAATGCTGGGGTGGTGTGAGGGAAGAACAAGTAGATGATATAGCAGAACTTAAGTTTCAGTCTCTGGCTTGTAATTATTCCATCTTTTTCTCATCATCTGTGTTTATCCTCTTGCATTTTGATTTAGCAGCATCTTTAGGATAGTGTTTAATATGTATATTAATATGTATATTTGCAATCTGATTACAACTTTTACCAGAATTCCTGGCTCAGACTTGCTGGACTTTTCCAATCCATGAATGATTCCTCTGCCTCAGAGATGACTTTTTTGTATCTCCACTCCACAGTAGCAGGCAAAGTCCCCGAGTCCAGCCCAGCTCCTGCCTCTTGCTAAGGAAGATGCACCCTGCAGCCACTTGCAGATGGAGCACGTTCATAAGTCCCTGACAAGGAGGACAAAGGGATGGTGGAGGTGTGTCTGTGTCTGAGAAGACAGCAATTAGCAGCATGAAAACTTGTTTAAAAATAAGGATTTACTTCTGTAATCAGACACAGAGCCCCATGGCACAGTCTGTGGTACAGCCTCCTCCCTAGCAAAGAGAATCTAAATCTGAAAAACAGAGACTGCACTAGGAATATTTATATTTTCACAATTTATTTATTAAGGTACTCTGAAAAGGACCCTTCTACCTCCCACTGGCCTCTGCAATCACTCAGCTAAAAATGGGGTAAAAAACAGACAAGCACTTGCACACAGAAAACATTGTGACTTGAGCAAGGGGTACTGAGAAGTAACTTGGAACCCAAATTTCCAAACAAACCTAAGGGATAAGAGTAGCTAGCTGGATAACCTTCCAGAAGGCAGAAACATCCTTTAGTCCCTTTAAGGCATTATCATCACTTTGATCTAAATTGAATTGACTCCAAGCCAGTTTATTGCAATGTATGAGCTGCTCCCCTGTAGATGCTGGAGATGAGGCTCTTGCCTGAGAGCTCCGAGTGACACAGCTCTCCCTCAAAGGCACCAAATGAGGGGTGACAACAGACTCCTGTAGTTCCTTCCACTACAGAGACAGAAGAAAAAGCGATTCTCACTTCCAGGATAGGTTTTAGAAGTAGATGAGGATGCAAAAAAAGAAAGGTATTGTTTTTACCCCCTTTTTTCTCCTCTCTACCCTCAAGCAAAACTACCTTCTCTTTCTGGCTGGCAGGTAGATGTGTCTGAGAACAGTTCTGCCCACAAGGCCCTCTCCACCCCTCCTGGATATTTCCTTGTTGCAATTCAGCTGTTGCAATTGCAGGCGGGAAGAGTCTGAAGAAAGGAGTGACAAAGTCTTCTTTACTGAAAGCAAGAGCAATACTTCTTGACCATTGATTGCTACAGCTCTTTAAAGGGCAGAACATCTAGCAGTTGCATTTGACAGGTGTTGGGCCAGAAGATTTGTAACAGGAAACATGAGGGATATGATCTCTTCTCATTACCACAAAAAGAAAATTTTTGTTTCAGTCAGGACAAATAAGTCTTTTATTTCCTGTCTTCTTTTATTACTTCACCAATTTGTTAGATTCTTTATTTTTATTTTCTTAATATCCTTGCAATGCCTTAACTTTTTAGGTCAGTGACTCATATCTACAGCTGCAAAAGAGCAAACCTCTTCATATAAATGGCTTAATTTTCAGGCTGGCCATGTAATTTTATCATTCTTCAAATGATCTATGCTTCTCTAGATTAAATGGATGAGTTTCCAGAAAGTGAATGTGTTTGGGCTCCACAGACAGAGCTTTATGTCAAGTTCCTGCCAAAGAAGCTCGCACAATATTGTCTCAATAAAAAATGAGAAAGTAAAAATCATTTAGTCACAGGTGTACTACACATTAAGATGCAGAAAAGGCATCACTAAATTATGTAATTACATAAGTAGTTCTCTCAGTAGCAGTTAAGGGAATAAACCAGTTGGTCACAACTAAAAATGTACAGCTTTTATGAAAAGAATTGGCAGTAAAAAAAATCAGAATTATACTTCTATGAGAAGTAAGTTCTGATGAAGTAAAGCAGCTCCTATTCCAGTGCTCCTTCCTGTGTAAATGGTGCTTCATCCTATATGTATTTTCAGCACATCTCTCTGTCTGCCTAACTTTTAAACTTAGGCTCTATGCTGTTGCATTGAATTTCAATCCAGATTTCTGTGCCATTTCCACCAAGGTGCCTCCTAGATTTATGAGAGAAGTGAAGATATATGTGCTGTTCCCTTCTTTCTTGGTTACATACCTCTCTGATACATGGAAGTCAGATTTCAGCAGACTGATGCCTTCAGGTCAGCAAAATGGTTGCTTTGTCATCTTTATGCATTTAAGTCCATTTTAATTCTATATTTTCCCTGAGAAATTCTGGCCAAACCTGCCTTTTCAGTATTTCATAAAGAGCATTTCTTGTGACTTTTCCAATGGAGCAGAGATGAGCAATTTCTAAAGAAGCCTTTGACTGTTATGAGCTGACTGTGCGTGTTGCAGTGGCCCTGCTAGCTGCAGAGGGTCACCAGTTTATCCTCACCACACAGCCAAGAAGTCAGTCAGCATCAATGCTGTGTTATCTGGGGAGATGAGAGGCAAACTCCCTGACCTCCTAGATCGTCCATAGGCAGGGGTCTGCCTCTCCCTCTCAATCAGTAAAACGAAAGGAGCTCTCACATTTCCAGCCTCACTGACTTCAGTGGGATGGATGAACATTCAGTAAAACCCAGGTGATACAGAATTAGTGGAGACCACACAAGTCTTTAAAGGGAGAGGAGCACCTCTGTGGCTCTGCAGTGGAAAGCATTTTCCAAGGAAAATCAGGACCCATCCTCCTCCTTCTCCATCCTTGCCTTCAGATATGTCCAAATAAAGCAGACCTAGCCCATTCTCGCAAGGGGATGCAACACAGACCCCGTGCTTCTGGTGTGTTGTTTTTCTCATTTAACATGAGTTGCATCCACCAGCCTTCACAAATAGGTCTTGAAAAAGAAGAATTTAATGGGACTTTCTGCAAATGCATATTGAAAAGGAATGAGGAGTTTGCCAAAAATGCGTTTCTCTCTTCATGTGGATGTAAATCAAATCCCTTGATTTACTTTCTATACTCTTTGATTCCAGCAGAGGTCAGCTCTGCCTGTGCTGGGGATGGATAAAGCAGTTCAAAGTGTGGGTGCCTGCACACCTTGCAACACAAAGTGCTGCTTTCTTCCCACTGCCCCTCACAGCAATAACCTAAGCCCATTTCAGGACCTCCTCTTAAATGGAGATAAAAGAGCTTTGAACCACAGCATCTTGTCTTCAGGACTGCCATAAAAGCCGGCTAGAGAGCTCTTCTAGCTCCAAGCCTGTCTGAGAGCAGACTGTAATGAGCAGAAGGAGCAGGAGACTGCGACAGTGGTCCTCGATGAGGTTAAAATTGTTGCAAGATGAAAAACTCCCGAAGAGCAAGAAGTTATGTCTGGACTGTGCTTTCCAATTACTGAACTGTTAGGGAAACAGAAATACTGCCATTCTGTTGCAACTATCTTCCTTTATTGCTGTATCAGGATTGTTAAAAAAAAAACCCCAAATCTGTGCTCAATAATGTTTGTTTAAGTTTTGTTCTGGCAAAAAAAAATTGAGTGTACACACAAATAATTTTACCTCTTTAAATGGCATAATTTTGGTGGATATATGGTCCAGTAAAATTATTATTTCCTTTATCAGTTAAAGTGGTTCTTCATCTCTTCAGAACACAAGACAAAAATATTTTGAACCTGAAGGCAGAATGTGTTGTCAAAACCTCTCTAGTTTAACCATATAACCCTGAAAATATCCAAGACACATTTTTTATCCTCTCTTCTTTTTTTAGAGATTAAATTATTGCTACATTGAGAATTTTTATTAATTATTGACACACTTTACCCACTTTTGAAGCTAGAAATTAATGACTGCTTTTCTGAAATCATGCTTTTGACAGAAATATTTCATGTAACCAGTGATGTGTGCCATTGAGACAGCAGCTGCTTCTGAAGGATAATATCTAAAAAACCCCAAAGAATCTCACTGTAAATCTAATGCCTGGCTTTCCTAAATAATACTTTTCACACTTTTCTGGTACCTTTTTTGAATTTAGCTTCTTAATACTAAAAACCAGATGACATTTCAGTGCATCTAAGCGCCCCTTTTCTTTGTTCTATTTGGGAGATTTTTGTAGCTTGAAATTACTGAAATGACAAAATGTGGTTTGCTTATTTCTTACGTTTAGCTGCATGTAACAAGAAATGAGTGCCATTAGTCTAACAAACTACCAGCAGAGCCAATAAATAATTTCAGCACAAGATCAAGGATAGGGCTAATGAGGAGCAGGCTTGACTTGTTACCTGAGAATTGAGAGAAGAAACATAAGCCCACTAAGAGGTGATTGAGGTGCACCTTTGTAGTGAACTTTCAGTCTGTGGGCAGTTGTGCTGCCCAGCTCCAGCCTTCAGGAGTGTCAGATGGATGTTAGGCAAAGCAAGGAAAGCTATTTTTCATTTTAGTGCTTGTTCCTCCTGATGGCATTATCTGTTATAGGTCAAGCAGCTACAGCTGACAGCTTCATAGGTCATTTAAAAACAAGATATACACCCGGTGCTGTTGCAGCTGATTAAAGATCATGTATCTAAGTGCAGATGACACTCCTGGCTTTTGGGTGACTACATTGGATTTGGAATTCCAGTGTGAACAGCACATTGTGTCCCAATACCATGCACACACAGAGTTGTTCACAAAGGACTGGGTAACAGCCTCACCAAAGAGCAAATCGTGTTCTGGTAAAGTGACAGCATTTGCAAGGCTCCTATTCTTTGTTGTTAGGAGAGGATCTGGATGGTCCAACACTTACAGGTGCTGGCTGCCACTACAGACAGTTATGAGCAGGCTCCACACTTAATGCCCTCTTTGCCTGTCTTTCTTTGGCAGCTGGATCCAAATATAAGCATTTTATAGGTCAGATTTGTCTTTACAGAGAGCTCAAGGCATCACTGACTTTTGTGCCAAAAACTAATGGATGCATCCTGGGCTGCTCATCTTGCTGTTTCGTTTTGTCATCTGTCCAGTGGTAACTGCCTTGCCCTGGGCTGAGGAGAGCCTGATCTGCATTCCCAAGGAGAAATCTTAGGCTGTCTCTAGGCCATTGACAAAATCTGAAATGCAAACAAAAAGCTTAATCCTGAATCACAAATCTCTGGAACAAACAGAAAAAGACGTCTCTCTTGCTGAGAGTTCCCTTCTCCCTAGCTGGTGTGGGGCTGGTGCCCACAATATTCCTGTTAACTCCATCTAGAGCAGTGTGAACAAACAGCTGTGCCCACACTGTGTGGCCTGTTACACAGGGCCATGTGGCTGAATGACATCATCACTGTTTTTTAGAGATTTTATGGTTCAAAAGACCTAAGTTGACACGAGGGCTCAATCAGTGGATTGGTAGTTCGATAGCCTAATATCAAAGGGGAGGATAAATTGCACATCCTTGGACATGGCACGAAGGTTTGTGAGCCCTTGAGAGCAGAAGATCTGCTGGAAATGTGCTGGAAAACACTATGCAGCACAGAAAGATCCCAATCTGGATATGGCCCTGGCTATTGTGCCTATTTGAAATGGTCTCCTCAACAAATCACTTCTAAATCCACATCTGGCTTTTGTCTTGAAAGGAAATTATTGGTTTTCTGCATAACAGAGTCCAAACAAACTCAAAGTGATACAGTTTTGATGATCAGGAGATAGGGATTTAACAGAAAACCAGATAAGTGACAGTATAGACACAGATCCTTATTATTAATAGAAAATGGTTGTTTATTCAAGATATAAACATCCTAAAATATTAAATAAAAAAAAAAAGCCAAATCCCCATAATCATGTAGGGCTTTGGTCTAGAAGAAAAGAAACACATTTTGCCTTTTACAAAACAGCAGGGGCCCTTTATGCCACTGGCAACTGTCAGTCTTCAAGTAATTTCATTATAAGACCTGCAGTACAGTCTTTGGGAAGAGTGAGACTTGACTGTGGAAGGAAAAAAAGCCTTCAGTAAAAGGCAGAGTGAGAAGGAGCTTGATTTATGACCCTAATGTAAAAATTCTTTGTGCAGAAGAGATGGTAATGATGCCATTATGTTGGGCAAGCCCAATACAGAAGATTGTTTATGTAGATACAAGTGTTAGGACAGAATAGAAGTCATTTCCCTAGGAAAGAAATCAACAGCCTTAAATGCATATTTTACAGACACCAAAATGTTATTAGACTTCTAAAGTTTGACTTTCCTGTTTTCTTGAGAGGATAATGATATTATTTGTTTGTTTTCTCTGGTACATTTGAATTTTTTTCTGTGTCACTAAAGAATGTCTGTCATTTTTTGCTCCTGGCTGCTCCCGTGGGTGGCCCCTGGTTCATTCCCTTACTGTTCTGGGGCTGTCACTGGTCCCATTAAGGGCACCTGGCTCTGCCTGCCTGTCCTTGGCTGTGTTCCTTCTGTGAGGAGTGCCTGTGCTGGGGTCACCTTGGATCCCAGCATGTCTCCCTTGCAAAGCAGCCCTGCTCTCTCTCTTCCCCACATGCCCAGGTTCAGGGTGTGGAGCACCCTGGTTCTACTCAGCTGCATTTTTTAAGACAGTCTTTAATTCTAACTCAGTTGTTCCATCCATTTGTGTTCCTCCCCAACCTTTCATCACCTGCACGCTTACCAACTTTACAGGTTATTCCCTCAGCTCAGCTGTTAATGAATAATTAAATGCTAATTTTTATTAAACTATTAATTAAAACACTTCAAGGTACCCAGGAGAGTCTCCTAAACAATTACAAGTGGTGTAAGGTTTATAAGATGACAATAGTTGTTATAATGAGCTATTTTTGATTAAAACTTTCCAGACAATGGTACATCCTCCTAGTATTTTCACCCAACACACATTTATTGCTTTGTATCTGTGGCACTGTTAAAAGTTCGTGCTGTATTTACCAGGATCTATTATAACACAAATTAGAGGCAGACACTCTGATAACTGACTGAGCTGCATCTCTAAGTAACACTGATGTGGTCCAAGTTAGCCTACATCCTTTAGTGGTTGAGTTACCCATACACCATGCCCTGAAATCTCTCTCAGGGATCATATTTTGATCCCTGTTTGAGTTGTCTCTGCTGGTTTCAGAGCACCCCCTTCTCATCAGTGACTCAGTGAGCCACAGTCATCACAGTGAGGTGGCAAACTTGTACTCCGTGGGCTCCACCACTGCCTACTGCAGTGGTTTCTCCAAGGCAGGCTGATCTTTTATAATCTGGCACACAGCTAAGGATAAGAAAATGAGTATTGATAGCTACTTCCCTTTTCTACCTCCCCATATTAAATTTAGGGATAATCTTAGGCTTAATACAAATAAACTGGATGGATTTAATGCTATCAAATCAACAGTGCTAGGTAAAGAAAAAAGAATGTTTCTTTCCTCCTAGAGGAAGGATCACTCTTATACAGTGAAAGATCCAATTATGGCCCAAATGTATGCATCTAGAGACTAACTAATGTGGTTATAATACAAATAAATCATCTGCACTTAAAACTGGAAAATGTTTGTTTTGATGTATTACAGCCACCCTCCAGTAAGCGTCATGCACAGTGGCTTCTGGATTTAGTCAGAAACAACAGCCCAAAGGATTATTGCTGCCCACACAGGAAGTTTTCCAGGCAGGGCAGTGTCAGTGCTTCCATGTGAGTGCAATCAGCAGCAATCCAGCAAGTCAAAACCCAGGAAACTCAAACAGTGGAGGATGAGGACGGATGGGCTGCCTGAAACCTAATTGCTGTGAGGCAAGAAAAACAGCAGGACTGGGAGGACAGAAGATGCAAGGTGATGCTGAAGTCATGTTCTGCTGCTGGCCATAAGAATGATTCACTGAACAGCGTGTCCTCTGTCAGAGGGAGGGAACAATAAGCAGGAGCATTGGCATTCCAGTCCATTAAAAGACCCAAGCCAACTGTCCCGCTCTGCTCACTCAGCTGCTGCAGGAAAAAACTACAGACAGCTCTAGGAAGAAAGGAAAAGGAATGGAACTTGACTGAAATGAACTTCTACTTCCAGTGCTGTGAAAAAGGGGGAAGGGGATTCTGACTGTTGTTATTTTGCCTGTAATTTTATTGCAGACACGAGTGTGTTGCAGGTACAGAAATTTAATACTCTCAGATTCTATTTCGAAGGCCAAAATGTCCTAACATTGTCATATTTTTGACTGTGACAGCAGCAAAGTTTGGAAGTTCTTCTCAAGTCAGGGGAAGCTGCCAAATGAAACCACACTTCAATAGGTATAAAGTAACCTCTGGCTGAATTCCACCAAATTGTAATCCCCTCGCGTTACTGCAGAAGCATTTCTGGGTGAGGTAGCCAGTTCCAACCTTTCTCACCCAGGTCAAAGATCTATGTACTAGATCAGATATTTTTGTGATTCCTAGTTTTCCTTTCTGCTTTCCTTTCCTCTTTCTCCAGCAGGTCATCGTCTCAATTTTGTTTCACAGTTCACCACAAATTTTGTTCATTCACATGGGTTTTGTATTGGCCTCCATGGAACTGTTCTGTGTGTTTGTGTACATATGTAGGCACAGACACCTACTTATTTATGCAAGTAGGCAGCTAAATCACCTTGGCCCCTCTTTGCACCTCACAGACAGCTCAATAGCAGGATTGTCACTTTGCAATCCAATATTCCCTGGGGCAGAGAATGACTTTAACTGTTAGGCACTTAGGGCACAACTGCTGTGTTTGTGCATGAGCCAGCTGACTGGCTGATTCTTTTTGGATGTTTTCACCATCAGACCATTCTATTTTCCACAATCATCACAAATCCAGTTCAGCCAAAGCCTGTAAAGGTAACACTGCCATTTAACATACTGGAGTAATGGTTTCTTACAAAATACAATGAATTAGGTACAAGATTCTAGGAACAAATAAGAAGTAAAAAAAAAACAACTTAGGCAGCCATTTTTTCACTTTGATAAGCCTTGTCTTAAATTTGGGGCTGCATGCCACTTAAAATTTTCAAAGCTCATCTTGCATTTTGACAAGAAGAAACAATACTTAAACATAGTCAACAAGGGTACTTTTCTCATATACTGATAGAGCTTTTCCAATCCTCCTATATTTCAGAGGAGCCAATGATGTGGGAGTCCTTAGGTTGGACTTTCCGTAGTGCTGAGCTGATGCTTCATGGCAGAGCAAGCCTATTTAAAACTAACCATCCTGCTTTTAATTTTGGGCTTTTGACCTCTCCCCTACAGCAAACCTGCAAATGCACACACAGGGATGCACAGCTGTAGGAGGCAAAAACCCAGTTTAATAGCTCTTCCATTTCCAAGCAAGCTTCCCTAATTACCATGTGACACATTCCTACTGCAGGCAAGGCAAACTCAAAAGTGTTTAGTCAATTCTTAGGATGTCTAGATCTGCATATTTCACTGTACTCCCATGTGCTTTTCTTCCTCCAGAAACTGCAGAACTGAAGACCTAAAGACAATGTGGAGGAAAGGACCTCCAATTCCATTCTCTTAGGCCAGCATTAATTTGTAAGATGAACCATCTTACATCTGAAAATAACACTTGAAATTCGATATATATAATATACACTCCCAATATCTTTTGAAATGTGCTGTGGTTTTAATTAAAATGTGAATTATATAGGCAGAAGGACTTGTTTCTCTGCCAAGAGAAAATCTCCAACCACGGACATCAAATGTCCATGAAAAAAATACTTAGGTTTTTCATGCATTGAAACTTCCCTAACTTTATTACATTTGGAAATGTAATGTAATAGCAGAGGGCAACATTATGTCTGACATGTATAATTAGTTTACAAAAAAATACAACCAGGGACACATTTTTGATAGGAACACTTTTTTTTTTCCCCATGCAATAGTTGCAGGATAATGGATCACATTGATCCTTTTTGCTAAATGGTATGACAGAGAAAATGAGCATTTGTATAGAAATGCCATAACAGTTTGAAGCTTGAATTAGGGAGTCTGTAACCTTTGCTTGTGCTCATAAATTACCCTGCAGATGAGAATGTGACATTAAAAAACAAGAGAAAGGCATCCAAAGCCAAGAGATGCAACCCATCACATACTGAAATGCTTTATGTATATGTGTACCCAATGTTAATCACTTCAGATCCTATAGTACAAATTGCCTCCAGCAGTTTCTAAAGTTATATCACAGGTTAAATGGACACCCACAGATAGAGATTAGTCATTTAAAAGACAAAGGTATAAAAACTGATTTCAACTGTTAAAGCTGTCTTAAAGTCAGTTTTTCATGCATTTTGAAGCTGTGCCTTTTTTCCCCCCATTTCTGGGTGAGGGGTTAATAGAAGGGCAAAACACTGAGTCTGGCAGCATGTAAGGCTTTTTCCCAGTAAATACCTTAGAGAAATTTGGGGCAAAAAGGTGTTACTCTTTCAGATCAAATAAATTCAGTTGTCGCTTTTAACATCTGTGCATCAGTAAGTCAATAAAAAATATCTAAATTTTAATCACTTATGCTCTCTCAAACACTAGAACATTGGTATGTCACTCTCAGACGTGGAATTGGCACAAAATGATGTGAGCACCTGAGAGATGTCCTGTAACCCGAGCTCAAAGAGGAACCTTGGTATTGAGAAGTCAGATTCTACATGCAGTGGGTGCCTCTTGCCTGAGTGTATTCTGTCAGCCCTTTCATTTGCTGCCTGGATGAAAAAAAGAGGCAATTTGGAGCTCTCAGAGAAGGAAGGACGAGGAAGCATGCAAGGAAACTTGCATATTTGCAGGTTCCACTGAGGGCAGTGAGAGCTGTAGAGTCCAAAACTTCTGGGAATAATATTATTAATTACAATGAAACTCCAAAACAACAAAGGCTTGATTAATCTCCTCTTAAAAAACCAGACTTTTAGATAAATCCTATTTTAGATATTGTATTAACTTCTCACAATGGCTTGGAGGTGATTACCTTTTCCCCTCCTTTAACATTCCAAGTACTTCAGTTTCCACAATCAAAAAGAAGAAACATCCAGATATTTATGACAGGCTTGGTGGAAATCTGGACTTTGCAGAGATCCCACCAAAGAGAGAGGGTGTGAATGGTAATTGTGAAGAGACCGGGGTACCAAGAGGAGTTTACTTACAACAACCTGGGGCAAAAGCTGTGCCTTTCCAAGTGTTCAGAAAGTAATAATCCTTGGATTACTAATGCTCTGAGCAGTGCTGCTGACCAATCACTTAACCCCTTGAAGTCCTATGTGTAGGAGAAAAATTATTCCTAATTCCATATTCCTGTTTCATGCAACACTGCATGAAGTGAAGCATGCAGCGTCAGCACACAGAAGTTTGTATGATCATAAACAAAAATAATTTTTTCAGCCTCTAAGCAAGGTACTTCTCTCTTGGGTCAACAGATCTTAGAATTTAGCAGACCAAATTAACCAGCAAATGAATGTTTTATCCCGTTTTTAACACTAACAAGATAAATGATGGATCAACAAAAGTTTTTCAAAGATTAATTTAAATACAGATATAAGGCATAAGCAGGCAGCAGTTCAGAGCAGAATCTGTGCCAATTGCATGTGATGTCCTGCCTCTCTGATTGCTGAGACTCATTTCCAAGGTAAGGTCCCTAAAATATGTGCCCCACAGCAAATATTGTAAATCTCTCCTCCTTTTTCCTTTCCCCTGCATTGTTTGTAGTCCTCTGTGGCTCAAAACCTCAGCCCACAAGTCCTGCACTTGGACAGTATCAAGTGTGTGCCTATGCAGGTGAATATGCTCATGCATGTATGGGTAGGTAGATCAATACATGATTGACTTCTCAGAAACAAAATCAATGAAGAGCAACAGAGTCTACCCTGAGCTAAGTTTTTCCCAAGCCAGACTTGGAAGTTTAGCCCATATTTTACAGCAAAGTTCAGGTCAGTAATTTTTACCAACTATGCAACTGATGCTCTCAATTTCTCTTATTTAATGAGAGCAAAACAGTCTTTTCTCCATGTATACATTGCTTTTTTTAAAAAAACTAACCTCTCAATTTTATTTTCCTCAGGTAAATATCTGCTGGATTAATATTCCAAGAAGAGTAGCTTATAGTAGCAAGCATAAATATCTGTGAAATTATAATACCTAGCAAAGCAAAGACATACAATTTCCTAAAGTTGGTTTTCATAATGTGCAGTCTCATAAAGCATCCAGCCAATACAGGCATAGTATGAAATGAATTTCCTCCCAAACAAAAGACCCTTGTACAAATTGTGTGACCTGTACAAGCGAGAGCATGCTTCTATCCCTGAAAAGGCAACCAAATAATTACAGGGCTAAAAACCACTATTTGATCTGGTTTAGATGATCTCTTGGCAGAATCCACAAGTTAAATTAGGATGAAAACAGAAGACAGTTCACTTGTTAACATCATAAACTAAAGAGATTCAAAGCCTAGCTGGAATCTCAGCTGGGAATGCCAGCATACAAAATCCATCAGCCTCCAGGACTCCGTGTGTGTACCATACACACATCTCTGCTGTATTATCGGCAAAAATTAAAGGAAAAGCAAACTCAAGAGAATGCTGCCACAGGAAATCTCATCTATGTTCAGGTTGGTAAAGCAAGTAAACATGTTCACAAGGCTGGTATGAAAAAGGAACGTTTTCATTCCTCAGTCCAACTTTAGGAAAAAGCAGAAACGGAGTCCTCCTCTGTTTCAAACCCCAATATTTCAAGTTCCCCGGCAGCACAAGATCAGATAATTAACAAAAACCAACGGATGACGAAACGAAGCCTGATAAATAATAAATATCTACACATATAAGCACACAGCAAGCAAGAAAAGGAAAAGTTATCCAGATTTACCGTTTTAATTATCCAAGTGGGTGGTTTGTTTGGGTTTGTTTTTTTTTTTTTAGGGAGGGGAAAACGTCGGGAGCTGTTTTCACGAGGATTCGTCCATACGCATCCGCACCGCGGCAGGCGCCGGTCCCGGAGCGCGGAGAGCCAAGCGCTTCCCTCCGCAGCCGGCGCTGCCCCCGCCAAAAATGAAAACGGGAGAAGGCGGGGAGGGGAGGGGAGGAGCGGGGAAGCGGCAGCCGGCGGGGAAAACCCCGGCGCCGCCCCGAGCGCTCCCGGCTCGCCGCTGCGGCTCCGCGCTCCCCGCAACTTGCCGGAGCCGCGGGGCGAGCCGGGGGCGAGCCGGGGGCGAGCTGGCAGGATGCCCGGCGGGATGGGATGGGATGCCCGGCAGGATGCCCGGCGGGATGCCCGGCGTGCTCCACCCGCGGCTCCCGGGATGCGCCCACCTGCATCCCCGGTGCGATGCTGACCGCGGACCCTGCGCCTGTGCCGCCTCCGGGGCTGGGAGGGGCCACACGAGTCCTCCGGAGTGGGGAGGGGGCCTGGTGTATCTTAAATTGTGGGGAAAGGCTGCTGCCTGGAGCGGGGATGAAGGGGAAGGTCTGGTTCAAGCACCCGACTTGGGTGGGATTTGGGATCTTCACAAGTGCGTGCTCGTGGGTGAGGCTTTAACCTCCTCCGAAATGTTCCGACTTGTGAGGAAGGGGTGCCAGGGTGTAAAGTGGTGCAGAGGTGGATAAGTATGTGCTCAGTTCTGCAGAGAAACAGCGCAGCTGTCACAGTCGTATATTCGGACCAGCGGGTGTTACCTTGCCGAGGAGCTCAGACACGCCCGGGAATTGTGACCTGCAGTCCCTGGGCTGAGCCCCGGCTCTTCTGCACCCACCAACACTGGCACCCCACTCGGTGCCTTCTCCCTCCTCTTCTGGGCACTCAGCGCTGCGACTCAGCCTCGACAGCTTCCAGTGGTTGTTTCCAGCCCCTCACCTGAGAGGGCTGAGTGCCACACAGGCAACCTGTTTGCAGGCAGTGCTTGGAGCTCCTCTTTGCATGCTGTTCGCAGTTCCCTTCCTTGATGCCAAGTAATCCAGAGTGCTACTCAGTGCCCTTTTCCTTTAGCTCATGATGTTTATTGTTTGCTTGGACCTCTATTTATATGAGTTTTTGTTTCTGAAGCAAACCCGAGATGTTTTTCAGTGAAACCAGCCCCTACATCCCATTGCAAATATTTATTCCACAAAAGCTTAGAAGAGTTGAAAGTACCATAAGGTAATTTCTAATGTTATTTATTCAGCAAAGCCTTTAAAGACAGAAGTTCTAACAACGACCTGCATCACACAGCCACATTGTAGCCTCATGAGTCCAATTAGATGCAGTTTCCCCGGGTTATTTAGTGCCTGCCAAGTGCTGAACTTCCTGCTTAGGACCTGTCTTCTGCAGGCTTTTAAAGTTCCAGTTTTATATGAGCTGAACGCTGGTTTTGCTTTTGAAGGTTTTGGCACTAGTGAATACTATCTCCTCTCCCAGCTACATGCATCACTGGCTATTGTTTGAATTAATGTATTATACCACAAGTGACCTTAGAAATGGCAGAAATAATAGCAAAACATTCCTGCTCTGTCCATTGCTCCTGACCAGTAAGAGTCAACTGTTTATGATTAATCTCTGCACTGTAGTCTGCATCTAGTGTTAGATTGATGCCATTACACTCAGTCCAGCAGGAATGTGAAAGTGCCTCTCTAGAACTGACAATTTAGTGTATTATTTTTCTGCTGTGTCTGTAAACCTTTCAAATATATTTTCTCCTAGGGAAAACTGCCTGTGTGACATTGATGGTGGCAGAAACTCTCTAGTAATTCCCAAAACAATATGCAAGGGCATTGGATGTCACAGTGAGAGCAAGTAGTCTCTCCATCTCCTTCAAATATCTCCTTAGGACCTCTTGCTTCCTGCGGTGTTTGCTAAGAGTTTTCTCGTTGTTATTTTGTGTGCTGTTTTGGTTTCAAACTGTGGCTCATCCTCAGATTGTGCCCTGCTCAGTGTAGTGACATCTTGTTCATCTGCTGTGCCTCAAGAAATAGGTTTGATGGTAGCAAGGGGCTTTTCTCTTTTGATCTTATCAGGTAGCAATTTAAAGCTTATTTTTCTGAGCCATTTTTTTGTCATTGTCTTTTACACAGGAATGGTCATGCTGGGGCAGGCAGAAATTCATTCTGAGTCCATTGTTTTCTCTCAGAGGAGGGCTGGTACTTAGGAAAAGAGTACAAGACCTGGGCAATACTGGGAGATCCTGGAACACTCTCTCATCTGGCTGAAGCTTGGGCAGTGAAGGTTTGAAGCACTGCCTGTGCCTTTGTATCTAACCACCCTGAGGATCCTTTTTTAAAGAGTGTCTACAGGTGGTTTTTGAACACCTTTCTGCTTTTGGTATCTGCTTTTGGTGTCACTCCAGCAAGGCATTCTATGGTACACATAGCCATGGGGCTTATGGAAAAGTACTTCTTGATTGTTTTAAACTTCTTTCAAAAAAACGCTTCAAACTGAACGTCAAGAAGTGGTGGGAAAGTTTTATTTAGCTTCAGTGATATTTGCACTAGTTTAGATAAAGTTATTTAATCCTCTGCATGAAATTAAAAAGAAAAAAAAAGCAGAAATGGGTAATTGAATTGGAAAAGGCTGCATCCAGGGTTTATTTGAGAAAGAACGTCCACAGATCCTGTGTACTTAAATCTCAAGGTTTTTCGAGACAGTGTTTTTGCCCTGAATTTGCACAACACCTGCTGCATTAAAGTTTTGATCCTGGACTTAGGCTCCAAGACACTATGACACTAAAATGGTAATAGAGGATTGTTTGAATGGTAAATAAAAAGAAAATTAAAAAGTGATATGGTGGCTGATCTCTGACCTGGTGTGTAAAGCTGGTTTTGGAGAAGAGCAGGGCAGGAAACCGTCATTTTAACACCTTGTTTGAAATTCCAGTATCCAGCTGTGAAGTCTAGGTTGCTTTCCTCTTTCTCAAACTCTGCCTCACATGGTTATGGAGTGGAAGAAGGATGGGAGCTTGCTTGTAAGCCCCCATCACTTGTAAACTCTCCTCCCTTCTTGACAGAGTAGACTTGATACATCTGAAACTTTTGGGAGTTTCCATCACACTTAAATTCCCTTTGTGCAATACATCAGGTGGATAATTTGTATTTCCTGTACAGCATCCCTTTGCAGGCTCTTTTCCTTTCTGAGATGTTTATTTTCCAGGAATGTTAGGAAGGTTTAGTTGTTTCGTGCTTCTTCATCCTTTCCCACTCACTTACGTGATTCAGGTTGCTGAAGTTTGCTTGCAGACGCCTTTCCTCTCTTCTTGGGTTGTAACTGCAGCTCTGGAGGTTAATCAGATTGGGATGCCAGAGGCTTTTCCCTTCTATTCTTCCTCCTTACCTCTCATATTACCTCCTTCTTACCTCTGCTGATATCAGCTGTAAGAGAGGGACAAAGCAAAGTTTTAGTGAGGTTTTTACGGTTGTGACACCAACTACACCCTCCATCAGATCCCCCCTTGGATGCATTTGCTTTCTGTGGAGTGATGAAGAGGCCCTGAACACATTTGTGTGGCTATAACCAAAGACACCAAACAGAAGATAAAAATGCTTGAACTGATGTAAGAAATTAATGTGGCAGATACTGCTGTCAGAAAAATTTCCTCCCACTGGGTTTATGACAGGCAAGTATAAAAGTTGCTGTTTAGTCTCTAGGGCCACACTGTCTTGTGAAAGAAACTCCTCCTTGGCAGTGGCATTTATTAGGGCAATAACTCAGTATTGCAGGGGATGCACATCCTTTTTTGATTTTTACTGCTGTGCTCTTAGAAGAGATCTAGCTGGCCATTTCTCCCTGCTTTTAAATCCCTCTACTCTTTTGCTTTCTTTCTGAGCATATCTGTCTGTTATGCATATCCTGACTGGTTCATGTGGGGTGAAGGGAGACTGAATCAGTGTGACACAGAGATTTGGGGCTGCCTCAGCCCCAGGACAAAACCCCCTCAGAGCAGGGGGTCTCAATGGCTTCGTGGATAGGAAAGATGAAAAGGAGCTGGCTGAACAATGCTGGGCATCAGAGCCTTCTTTCGTAGCTGGTGCTGAGTCCCAGGATGACCTGGAGCCTGAATCCTCACAGTTCTTGCCTTTTCTACTTTACCATAAATACCTACACATTTGGGATAAACTATGCCATGCAGATGCCAGGTTAGCTTCAGTTAGACGACAGGGGTTATGATGTTCTTATTTAAATTATGATGTCTAGAAAGGTGAGAGTTGACTCTGCCTTGCACAGCCATCATGTGCTGTGTGCCCTTAATGAGGGTCAGAGGAGCAGGTCGGGGGAACAGGGACAGACCATCTGCAGTTTGCAATACCAGGTGCTCAGCAACTCAAAATCAGACCATTTGTTTGCATCCTTTAATTAAAACACTCTTAGTTCACTTAAAGGCTGATTATTAAGCGAGAAGGAAGATTGCTGCTTAGGAAAACAGATGATAATTTTTGCTTAATGAAATGTGTATGTGTCATTGCTATCTATCTAAAGAGGGAAAAACGTGAAGATGTTTTCTCTGTAAATAATATTTACACTCCACATATTCAAACCTGCTCTCATCACAGAGGCCAAGGCATTAAGCTCAAGGGTTCCCCTCCAGCACATTTAGCAGGGGCTGTGGGGGCAGAGCGTGGTGTGTTACTCTTCTTGAAAGAAAACTGGAGAAGGTAAAGCTGCCCCTTGGAAAAAAGGACGTGCCACACCTATTATGTCAGATGGTGGGAAAGCAGATGCCCAGCACCTGGTGACTGAAGAAAAAGACTGGAATTTTAAAAAGCATGAATGTTGCCTCACAATGGATAGGAAAAGCAGAATGCAGTGAGAAATCATTTAGAAGAAAAGCATGGGTCTTACTGTTACCAGAAAAATTAATTCGAGTTTTCAGAATGTAGAAACTGGATATGACACTCAGCTGAGAGGGAGGACAAGGATGCTCATATCCTAATTTATGATGTCAGCAAGAAGTTTATTACCTCTTTCTTATATTTAGTAACTTCCATTCCCATTGTCCACTGGGATTTTGGTGTCTTTCTTCATGCCACCATATACCAGAGTGTATATTTATGTACTGGAAAGAACTACAGAAGCTGCCAAAATCCCTGTACTTTCCTCCTTCTTTCAAAAGTGAAGATGTCCTCCATATTTCACATATTTATAAAGTTCAGATTCTATGAAATACAATTATTTATCCAAAGTGATAACTGCTTAGAGGTAGGTGGATATGACAGCCCTGAGTTGACATGGCAGTGATTGGTCAAAGGTTGGACTCAATGACCTTGGAGGTCTTTTCCAACCTTAATGATCCTATGATTTTATGAAATCTATTTTTAATTATAACAAAGAACATAGAAAAGCTTTAGATGAGAGCTACTAGAAATCTTGATCATTTTCACTGCTCAATTACTGGCTAACTACATTTAACAGATGACTTATTTAGGCAGATTGTTGTCTCTGGAAATGCATGCTTTTATCTTCTGAAAATTGTATTTTCCTCTTGGCTGGGTGCTGCTCTTCCATCAGCTGCTGTGATCACGTTTGCACACACACACAAACACACAGAGCCTGCTATCAAGGCAACATCCAACTGGAAAAGGAGGAGTTTGACCAGCAAAAGGGAAAATTGCTAATTGCAGAGCAAACTGGTGTACAATATCCTGATAGCTACAGTAATAGTGCCCTTACAGCACATCATTAAAAATTCTATGATTTGATGGAGAGGTAAAAAACCCAACCCTAACTCATTCTGATGTTACAACACTCCTTCCCTTTTGAAAGTTTAGAAGCATTTTGTTGAGACTCCTGTCTAGAAAACCCAGAACTTCATTCCCTCCAAAAAGCTACCAGAATAATTTTGATAAGAAGCACTCTGGTCTCTGCCCAAGGGTGCTGACCAGTTACTGGGCTGATATTGTTCTGATTCAAAATTTACTGAAGATTTACTGAAGTCTGTGGGGCTCAATCGCTTTCACTGAGAATGAGAGTCTTTGTCATATTCAAGATAGTTTTAAAATGAATAAGAACTTGTTGAAGGAATAAATGCCTCCACTTGATGTAAAAAAAAGCGGGTCTAACAATGCAAATGTTAAGAGTACTTAGATCTGTTTTCTTCAGTAAAGAAAAAGTCATCTATATCAGTCATCAGGAGTGACAAAGGAGGTTTCTACATAACCTTATTCAAAATGAACCTAGGATCTATGCTGGAGAAGAATCAGAAAAAGACAGTTAAACAGCAGAGGAGTAATAAAGCAAGTCTTCCAAGGTGGCTAAATGGTGTGCATGCATTTATTTCAGTACTGTTAAGACTAGGATCCCTTGCTCTAAGCATTTTTAACACTTTTCATGGACATTTGTCATAATTTTGACTGGATGAGACCAACATGACCTTTTGCATAGCTAGATCAGTATTTGCCACTCCTTGCTTCAACCAAGTGCTGACTGCCACAAAGACTGCAGGACTTCTTATTCGAAAATATCCTTCTCCCCTTCCCTTACCCTTCTTGATTCGGTATATTATGGGGGTCTGCAGAGGTGGCTTCTGTGCAAAGCTGCCAGAAGCTGTCTCTGTGTCCAACAGAACTAATTTATGCCAGGTGGTTCCAAGACAGACTCACAGCTGGCCAAGGCCAAGCCCCTCAGGGATGGTGGAGCAGCCTTTGGGATTTAAGAAGGAAGAGGAGGAAAACCTGCCCAACAACCTGTGGTTGGAGAGAGAGATGAGAAGAGAAGAAACAGTTCTGCAGACACCCAGGTCAGTGGAAAATGAAGGGCAGGAAATGCTCCAGGTCCTGGAGCTGAGATTCCCCTGCATCCCATCACAGGGATGCAGAGATGGAGCCCATGGAGGATCCCACACTGGAGCCTGATATTTAAATGTAACTTTGTTAGTGGATCCCTGAAATAAGGCTGTGACCCGTGTGGGAGTTTGTGGAGAATGTCTCCTGTGGGAAGGACCCCACACTGGGCAGGGGAAGGGTGTGAGGAGCAGCAGAGACAATGTGTGAGGAACTGAACACAGCCCCCACTCCCTCTACCCCTGTGCTGCTGGTGGGGAGGAGGGAGAGAAAACTGAGAGTGAAGTTGAGCCTGAGAAAAGGGACTTTGGTGGGTAATAAAGCCATTTCCCCAAGTGAAATCTGTTTTGCTGGTGAGTGACCTTTCCCTTTTCTTATCAGCCTTTTGATATATTTTCTCTCTGTTTTCCAGCTGAGAAGGGGAATGATAGACCAGCTTCCATGGGCAGCTGGTGTCAGCCCACCTCATCCAGAAAGGTATTAAAAAACTTCTAACCCAGCTTGGCACTAAATAGCTTCTACTGCTTCTCTTAAAGAAATCTTGTGTATGGTTGATTCTGATTGACTAAACAACAAATAGCTCACATAAGAGAGAAAACGTTTAATATAAATTACAATTATTAGATTTGCTCAGATATCTCTGAGTCTTTTTGTTTGCTGCTGCTTTGATTAATATTTTTTAAATTGCATTGGAAAATAAATAGCTTAGGGACATATTTATTGCAAAGGTTTTAATTTTTCCATTATTAAACAGCTTGACTGTGTTGCTCCTAAACAGACTGAGCTCAGGTGAGGAAATGAAAGACTAGATGAGACAAGTAATGACTTCTAAATAAATGCATCTTTCCATGGCAATGTTTGCTTTTAAAGATCCCACTCTCTGAAATAGCTTCTTGCATCATTAGTGAATAGTGTATAGCTGGCTAATTGTTCATCTTCTTTTGTGCAAAAGCTTGGTGCATTTGCTTTGAGTACAGACTTGGAATGAACGTGTTAGAGTTTTTAAATGCCTCTGTTTTCTAAAAAGCAGCTTTGTCACCAAGCTACATCTCTCGAAATGTGTAAGATCATTTTTTTTCCCCCTCAATTTCTTGACTTGTAAAAATTTAAATGGTATTTTAGGACCCTCCCCCACTCGTCTATCTATATGTTTTCCTCCATCTCTGTAAAACATACTATTTTGAAGTTCAGATGAATTTCAATCTGTAAAAAAGTCCTGCTGGAAGAATATTTGTAAAGCTTTGTGGTGTTATTTTTTACATAAATCACTAGATTATGCCTTTTTTTTTAAGAGATATTTAAATGTAACTTTGTAAGTGATGATGAGATTGTCATGGGGAAGCACTAGTGGAGAGCAGATTTCAAAAAAAAAAAAAAAGGCATAGATTTATATTGATTGGGCTGCATGTTGGATGAGACCCCCAAGATCTGAGACTGATAAACTTCATGGTCATTCACTACGTCCAGCCTTCCAGTTATTTAAAATGGAGGGAAAACTTCTAGGGATAGTTGCTTTTCACCAAAGACAAGAAGACTGAGGAAGTTACTGACAGTTGTGCTTTTGCCCTGAAAAACTTTAGCTAATTGTCCCATTGTTTCCCAAAAGAAAACCACCTCTGTTAAGTTTCCACCTGGCATTACTCATCCCTGTGCCTCCCCTCTTTTTGCTTTTTTCTTTTTTTTTTTTTTCTGAGAGATGCTGAGCTCTCTCTGTCACCATGGAGCTTTGAACAATTTTCTTTCATACATTTCTTGGAATCATCCACTTTCTACATATGTTTTCTATCCTTCCATTTGTGTTTTTCTGTCTCTTCTACCTTGCAAACCCTTGCATGCCTCCAAAGCTATTAGATCTTCACCTGCTCCCTCACAGAGAAAGATGCCTACTGAGCATGTTCTTTCCTCTGATTGCTGTGTTCTGGATGTTTTTGCTTTTTTAGTCTTTAATCTTCTCCACCTCTGACAAAACCTTTGGTCTTAACACTTAGTAGGGACAATCTTTCAAAATAATATTCATACCCTTAGGGTAGGTCTTGCTTCTCACTCCTGTTTTGTTTTAGAATCACCTAGAATCTTCATGAGGAATAGTAAAATATCATTCGGACATCTGTCACATCCATAATCTTGAGATTTATTTGATATAGGAGTGACCAGTGTCTTATTAGTTTGTTCCTGACATCATCTCTGTGGAGCTCAGCTACTGCTTTCCTTGAAATTTAATCCTGCTTGGTTTGCTTTACTTTTATGAAACTGTCTTGCAAGGAACAAAGGAAGTCTTACGTGAAAACCAAGATTCTTCCTATGCGTTTTTCCTGAACTTTTATGCACACACACACACACACACACACACACACACATATGTATATATGAGGGAAAGCACTTGAAGTTAATAACAGAACACATTAAAAACTATAGAAACATTACAAATATGTGGAAAAATGGTTTGTAAGGATAATGCAGAAGGCAATTTGCTTCAGTGAATTACAGCTGTACTGATTGCAGAGAAGTGGAGACAGCCTTGCCTGCCCAATGAGGATGGAGGTTATAAAAGAGTGGGTTGGCTGGTTGAGAGTTGGAGCTTGGGATCCAGAGTGTGCTGCAGTTTGGGATGGGGTTGCTGGCTGTGCTGTGAGGAGGAAGGGACATGTGGCTGTGCAAGGGACAGACAAGGTAAGAAGATGCTGTGTGAGGGACAGACAGGGTCAGGGGGCTGGGTAAGGGACAGCTCGGGGTTAGCCAGTCATGTAGAAGGGAGAAGGAAACTTGCAGAGAGAAAGAGAGAAGGAGTCAGTGCTGTGTGGAGCTGCCTGAGAGAAGGCATGAGAAGTTTTTAATAAAGAACTGATGATGGTGTCAGTCCAGTCTGTCTCAACATAATTACTACAATCTTGTCTTTGGTGGTCTTCTCCATATCACTGCTGCCTGGCTCTTGAGGCTGTTTGAAGAAGCAAAGCTCTGATGCATGTTGTGACTCTTGTATTTAAGGGTGAGGCAGTATCTGGCTCTGTTGGGAACACCTTGCTGTTGGTGGCTGCTGTGGCCTTGAATAGAAATATTTGTGCCAATAACTGAGTGGTGAGCAGTCCTGTTATTCTGCAAGGCTTAAGCTTTAGCTGAGCATGCTTTTGAGAATATGAAATTGTATTTTGCCATTAACCTTGAGATAAACATTTGGAATTAAGGCAGACAAATGCTTTGATGATCTGAAAAGACATATCCCTATTTTAACTCTTAGTGTATGTGTTGTTGTTCTCGTTATGATGTACTACTATTAGCCTAAATCAGATCCCATGGAGATGATGGAAATAGGAATAGATTGGACTTTATGAAAAACTTTTAAAAATGAAATTGTGAACTAATCTGTAAAGGGCTTTGGTGGGGCAAGAGTACTTGGTTCCTTTTCTGTGTAGTTGTTAGTAATTAATGGCATCTTACAGAAAGGTTTTGAATACTGCTGGAAATGCAGATCCTGCAGCACTAGCCTTTTCCCACACTTATTTTCCTAAGCAAAACTGTCCCTTTGTGGTAACTCTTTCTAATATAAGCTTGAAAAGAAACAAAAGATTTAGCAGAGTGGAACCTGTGGTATTACTGAGAGATTGTGCCTGAGAGGATGCTGTACTCTAGTGAAATATTGTCAGTATCCTTCTCTTCCTGTTCTCCCACTGTTTAAGGCTGACTTTCCTTTATGCTTTCTTGGAGAACTTGTATATACTGACCTTTAGAATGTGCTGTTTATTGATGATGACCTAACATGTATTTAAGAACATTTATTTTGCTGAATACTAAACTGAAATGCTACGTGTTTTACAGAAAAGACCACAAGACGTGTTGTGCATTAATTATTTGATGTAAAACTTGCCCAGTAGAAAACTGTTGGATGACAACTTTCTATCTAAAAATGTACCTGTGGTCTCTGGAAAATGAAAGTCATTGTTTGCTGAGGGTGTTTGTAGGGGCATGCAAAATAATTTCAGGATTCATTACTTTGGCTTGGCAAGTTTATATAGCAAATCTGGCTATGTTATAATAATGTTTTCTCCAGCCGTAATAACTTTGTCCATAAATCTTTGTAACGTGGGTGAAAAAATCCTGCCTCATGGTGTTTTTGGCTTAGGCAACTTTCTTCACAGTAGCCAGCACAGGGCTGTGCTTTGGGTTTGTGCTGGAAGCAGTGCTGATAATGCAGGGATGTTTTCCTTCCTGCTGGGCACAGCTTGCACAGAGCCATGGCCTTTCCTGCCTCTCACCCCACCCCAGCAGCAGGGCTGGGGGTCAAGGAGGTGGGAGAGGACACAGCCAGGGCAGGTGACCCCACCTGACCCCAGGGATATCCCAGAGCAGTCAGTGCCACGCTGGGCAGATAAAACTGGTGGAAGGAGGAGGAAGGGGAAACATTCAGAGTGATGGTGTTTGTCTTCCCGAGTCACTGCTACGTGTGACAGAGCCCTGCTCTCCTGGGGATCCAGGGCTGAGCACCTGCCTGCCCACAGAAAGTGGTGAATGAATTCTTTTGTTTCCATCTATGGCTTTTTCTTTCCCTATCACAGCGTCTTTATCTGAACCCATGAGTTTTCTCACTTTTAGCCTTCTGATTGTCTCCCCCTTCCCACTGTGGGGGAGTGAGTGAGTGGCTGTGTGGGGCTGGGCTGAGCTCGTTAAACCACGATGCCCTCAAGTACAATTAGAAACAAAGATTGGTTGGGACAGAAGCCTGTGACTGCTTTAAGGAAAGGTCATAAGAGAATGTCCATACTTGTTTACAAGTTTATTGCCATCATGCTGCTGTATTAGTAAACCCATTTCCTTGAAAGGTGAGAACTGAGGAAGAACACAGTGTTCTCTTCTGTCTAGGTTTGTGAGTCACCTGGTTGATGCCTTTACAGCAGTAATAGAACTGCCTGATAACGCTTTGTAGTCTTTTTTTTTTTCCCTTTTCCTTGACTCACTTAGAATGAAAACTGCTCTGTGGGATTAAAACATGCAAGAATGGTGGTGGAAATTCTAATCTTCAAGACTTGCTTAATTTCAGAATAGCTGTAGGTAAATGGAATGCTGTGTGCAATTAATGTACTTAAAATTCGATATCTATTTCTGATGCATTAGGGAATGCTGTGGTTTCTTTTCTAAAGCTTGCTCTGAAGTCTGTAAATAGAAAAGCAACTTTTTCAATACAATGTAAGGCTGAACATACTAACTGTACCTTTGTGAAACTTTGGCAATGACTTGTTTTTATAACCCAATAAAATATAAGGCATTTTTTTCAATTTGTTCTGCTTGCATTGTTGCAAAGTACTCCCTCTTTTTACCCCCTCAAGAGTGAAAAACAATTCCTTGTAAATGCTTTTCACTGAAAAATGGTTAGATATAAGTTACACTTCTTGCTTTAAGCACCTGTCCAAGGATATGCACTGCTAATAGCTTTTTTAACAAAACTTAATCAATAAACATTAACTGGGGAACTGGAGAATGCAGGTTGTTTTATTGTGTATCACTAAATAACATTTTCAAGTTTGATGATCAGCCTACCTTCTGAATTTCAATTTCTGCCGAGCCTGATTTATTATTGTTTTTCTTCCTCAAAGTGGTTCATATCAACATCAGGGTGGATTTTTCTACTGTACTAATATAGCAGTTAATAAATTTTATCAAAACTTACAGAACTTGGTCAAATATATGCAAATCTCTTATTTGTATGCAGTAGAATGTGCACACAGTTTTGTGAATGTAAAACCCCAATGATGCTATTAGAATTTTGCTCAAGGCTGCAATATTACAAAAGAAACTTGGGAGACTCAGTTTTGCCAAGTTGTTTTTTTTTTTTTCCTAAATATTTCTAAGTTTTGATGTAGCATGTCTACATCCACCTCTCTGTATGCAATATTCAATATACTGTCTGTGCATAAATTAGTCAATGATTCTTGTGTTTTGCTCCAAATCCAGTATTGTCATTTCTCCAAGCTCAGGCCAAGGTGAGAGTTAGGAGCTGCACTGGGAGTGTTTTGGGATTGATGTGCTGTCAGTAACTGCAGTGAAAATGTAAAGAAAATGTAAAGGTTGTTTTGTAGCTGTCCTGGGCTTCTTTGGGGGAGTTTCTCTGTGAGGCTGCAGTGCCTGACTCTGCACAGCTCCTCCTTCCACACCACCACCTGTGCTCGGGAATTTTGCCTCATCCCAGTGAGTCCTTCAAGTGTTTCTTACATTAGTCTCTGAAACATTTACCATTTCTGTCAGCAGACAAGTTGCTTTCGTTTTATTCCCCTCTCTGAAAAATGTGCTCCAGTCAGAATCCCTGAATCCTCCACAGCTGGAGGGGATCCTATGGATTGGTGCCCAGTGAATTGAGTTTCTGCCTGCCCTGTGGAAAAGCAGCCCAGCTCTCCAGAGGAGCTGTTCTCTCCCATGACTCTTACAATAGTCAGAGACCACTCACTGATTATTAATACCTACATGAAGATTAACTATCCTAATTTCTCTTTTCTTGTGGCAAAATTGGAAATAACTTGCTTCCTGAGGAGGTGCCACACAATCCCTGAGTATCTGTTCAGATGGAGGAAGTCATTGTGTGATATGACCTAGAGTAAATGTGAAATAGTTAGCCAAACTTGCCTGGTATGTAGAGGAAAGGGATTTTGCTTCAGAAAGGCCTAAAGATGTGGAGATGCTGATGGCTTGGTAGGGACTTGTGGTTTATACAGATGATCTTTACCCTGAAGTTCCCCTGGTGTCCTTGTGCAGGGTAATAATCAGTAACTCAATACAACATGTGGGTTTTGGGTTTTTTTCCCTTTCCTCCATGGCATGTATAATTTTACTTTGAGTTCAGTGACTTTGTTAATCACCTGCAAGTCTGAAATTACTTACAGACAGCTTTAATGCAAGGTAAATAAAGCACTAGCCATAATGCAACTTTTGGATAATAGTAATGATAGTTTTGAAGCACTATGGAAGTCTCTTGAGGCTGCAAACTTGGTTTTTTTTTTTTTTTTTTCAAATTACAGCGGTAACATAATTTTCCCATATAGTTGCTATCTTAAGTATTAATAGCTAACACTGTAAATAAAAGCTGATATCTGGCTTCAAAAATCTATGTTTAACAAGAATGAAGCAACTTCATACAAAACTTACGCCCACATATTGGAGATGTTTCTTCCTTTTATACAGTTAATTCCTTGTGTTTCCTATTCTTATTACCTTTCATCTCACTGACCTGTGTCATAATGGACATGGCTTAAAATTGTCTAAATGGTCTTTAAGAAACATGCAACAATTACATGGCCATAACTTGATAGTAAATAGTGACAACTGCAAGATGCATGTTAAGTTTCCATTTTGGGAATTAATTCTTGATTTCTGATTTTTGGACTTCAGAGTTTTCAAGAAACAGCAAAAAAAAAAACCCTTTAAAACGTGTTGACAGCTGCTGCATGTAATATTTCCATTTTCTAATCAGTAGTCTAAATGGAAATTATTGGTCGCTTTTCTTCTTCCAAAAAGAAACATTAATAAATGAGGAATGTTCTCCTGGTTTTGCAGATAACATCTTTAATGCAGTTATTAATCACAGAAATAGGAGGAACCATCACCTCAGATTACAAGTATCCTTCCTACAGTAGCATAAATTAGACAAACAAAACAAATATTTAGATTATAGGTTAAATAGGTTAAAACCACTTTGGTGAAATTCCAGGCCAATTCCTGAGCTGATAGCAGTTTGAGATATTTGAAGGGTAGAATTGTCATCAGAAGCTCTTCTGAAAGCTGCAATGCTTGGGCCTGCCAGGAGTGTGGATAGCATCAGGGAAGATGGGTTATCAACCTGATGCTGCATTTCTCTGTTCAGTTAAATACATACACCACAAGCAATTAGTAATATCTGTTTTGTTTTTTTGTTTTGGTGTTTTGCTTGTTTTGTTTTTGCCTTTTTTGTTTTGTTCTTTTTTTTCCTGTCTTCACATTAGATTGGGAAGTTTGGCTTTAATAATAATAATAATAATAACGTTCCTTGTGTGATGGGTGTGTGTGTGCACGATTTGGTTGTACAGCATGATGTGCAAAGCCAGGGTTTGGCTGGCGCCCTGATGCAGGATCAGTTAAACCAGAGATAAAATGACTTTTATTTTAGTGGCTGAGTGCTTTAAGAGTTTGTGGGTCAAGCAAAAGGCAGTTAGGAAGCAGTGTGCCATTTTTCCTGGGATGGTAATTGAGCTGTGTTTCCTGGGACAAAAGCCTCTGTGAATCTCAAGCTGTGGGTTTAGCATGTTGTCAGCTGCTGTAGCACAGCCCTGCAGAGAAGGATTAGAGGATGCTTGGGATAAGGCAGGGCAAGGGCAATGCCTTGAGGAAGACTGAGTGGGAAAGATTCCCTGGCTTTAGTGTTCTCCTGGCAAAAACAAGGAGTCTTGGCTGTCTTGTAACTGTCATTCAAGAGATTTTCTTTTTTTCTTCCCCTTGTGCTTATATGTGAGAGCTCATAGTAAAAATGTTGGTTTAATCTTTACTCCTGAAGTGTGTGTGTGTGAGAGTGGTGGTTCTTCTGGAACCGTGCAGCCCTGGAACATCAGGGATGGTGTTGGCAGAAGCAGCACATGACTAAGACACAGTCAACCTCTCCTGCAACCAAAAATCCTCTCTTGTAAATGCAAATGTTCCCTTTAACTTGTGAACAATTCTGCTTGCTGACTGAGCACTTCTGCTTTCTCCCCTTGCCTCTCTCTGAATTACAATTGCCTGTAATTTGATAGTCACCTGGGGAAAGGGAATAAACGCTGGGGTATTTCTTCCTTTGTGTAATAACCACAAAATACAGCTTGCAGTGCACTGCATATTTGACTGCTTTGGAAGGAGGGAAAACTTGCTTCTTCAGGGAGACAGATGCCTTTTAGTACACAGAATGTTTGTGATAAAGTAAAGAAATACTGCACTCCAGGGGAATTTGACTTTCTTTTCTCTTTTAGAATATGAATATTTCTAACACAAAAACTTTGCCTACAATATGGAACAGAAATTATGGCAAGATTTAAGAATTTAACTCTCTTGACTTTAATCAAAGAAGTCTATTGAATAAAAAGAATAAAAACTGCATGGTGACTTGGAGATCTAAGAGGGGAAAAAATGCACTATAAACTGTTAATAGCAATTTTATTCTGTGAGTACCATAGAGGCTGATTTCAAGAAAACAGATTTTCTGCTATGGATGGGAGCCATTTATTGTTTTGGGTTTTTTGTTTTTTGGGTTTTTTTGGCTACTTGTATATCCAAATTTAATTAGTGACATTGAAATGCATCTCAGCTTCCAGCTAATATTGGCAGCATCCATTTATAGCAAATAGTTGTCACTCCTGTTCTTCACTCCATATCATTGTTTTTCAGTAAAACAGTTTCTGCCCTCAGTTTCACAGCACCAGAGTTGAGGATATCACAGAGATATCTCAGCATCATGCACTTTCTGTCTGTTTTATTATTGAAAAGATGTCATATTTGGGTTAGCAGTGAAAGCAAAACAACTGAAACATATGAAAGAGCAAGAGGATATGGGGAGGCTCATAGTAATTGAGGACAGATTTATCATTTTAATGGTATTTTATGGTCTGCTCCTGAATATGCATCAACAGGTTGTAAATAATCCAAAGAGGATTTGCACAGGCTGAGATGCTCTCAGTATCCCAGTCCAATTTCAAGCTGTGACAAATAAGCATAAATACTGCAGGCAGCGTTTTGCTCATTTCTCTAGCATTCAATCACTTATAAAACAGACTTAAAAGAAACAATGCTTTAAAACTTGGCTTAAGTGACCACTAGGGAGAATGACAAAAATTAGGAAGTGTCTTTTTAATGTATATCTTATTCTCTGGAATGTTTCACGGAGAATACTTTTTTGATATAAGGGTGATTTTTTGCCTATTTCTAAACGTATGGAAAATATGAGTTATGAAAATAATGGCCCACTTTTCCACCCACTAAAAAACTTTGTAAGCAGCAGTAATTTCACAGTGACCCCTTTCTCTCACTGAGGTCTGCTGAGAGGATGTTTTGAAAAAGTGGTGACTGTGAATTTGCAATGGAGATTTCTCTTAGGTGCCAGTTCAGACAGGACTTAATCAGGAAATAAAACTCTTGGGTCCTGGATAAAGTTTCTGGTCATAATTGGGAATGGGAGGCTTTTCCTCTGCTCTGTAGTGGAGGGAGCACTGCCCACTCTGGTGGGCTGTGGGAGAGTTTGTCTGTTTTCAAGGGGCTGAGGTGATGGAGGAGTGACAGCCACCTTCCCCAGTGCCCTGTAAGGAAACAGGGAATGAGGAGAGAGGGACAAGGCAAGCAGTGCTTAAGAAGAGAGTGCTCTATACATGGATTTAGAAATGGAGTTTTAAACAAGTCCGTGTGCTGGCAGACTGAGCTCTGAAACTCATAGTCATACAAACCTCTTTTACCATCGAGTGGCTGAACTCACCATGTTGATTTTGCTGCATGAGATGATGTAGCAATCGCCTGGTTCTTTGTGTGCTCTTCATTTCCATGTTCCTGACCATCTCCAGGGTACCAGCCTGGTTCTGCAGTGTCCACAGGAACCTGAATGGACCAGAGGAGTCTTTCACTTTGTTTCCCATAGAGAGGGCTCCACACACAGGAATATGCTTCCTGTGAGCTTCCTAAACTCCTTGCAGCTGTCTGAATGTGCATGAACACACACTCAGCTGTCAATTTAATAAGAAGCTGGTATTTTAGTTATGAAAAACCTGATCTGTCCAGCACCTTGAATGTCTAGAAGTGAAATCTATCATGCAGGGAAGTATCTGCTTCTATGCCAGGAATTAAATCACACTGCCTTCATAAAATCACAACATAGAGAAGTTTGATGAAGTGCAATCCATTTTTCAAGGCAAGGCATGGTCACTTGGCTACAATCAGTGTCTGAAAGAGCAGCTGCTGCTGCTTCATATGTCATCTGTGAGATGGGCTGGCACCATTAATTCTGAAACCAAATAAATGCAGATATTTTCAAGAGCCTTTATTTTTCTCCTTAGATTATCCGAAAGTCACACAGCTTCTTGAGGGTTGACTTCAATGTTTCTTATTGGTTTAAGGACAAAACTTCATTATTTGTAGGAAGTGCCCATACTGGAGATGGGTAAAATCCTGGCATGAAAAAGTTCATTCTTGTGTTATGAAATGCTGGTGTTTGTGCTGGGTGACTCCAAGGAGTGTTGGCATACCTTGCTATTGTATAACACCCCTTTCAGCTATGGTGTGCTGGTTTTTCCTGTGGGCAGAAGCAGGTTTTTAGGAAGACAAATGGAGATAGGTATTTTTTTTTTCCTATGTTTGCCTGAGCTCCACACTTCCAGTGAAATACAAATTTGTAAACTCATGAAAGCATAGGTAGGAGACTAAACAGCTGTGTAACATGGAGGAAGATGGGAATTAATTGTGCTTGAAAGTGTTGATTGAAAAATAAAACAAGGCAAAGAAGTTCAAGGTCAACCAACAACTCTTTGCTTCCTCGTTTTTTCCTTTCTTTTATTCTTCACTGAAGGATTATTTCCTTTGATCTGGAATCTTGAGCTCTCAGCTTCGTCAGAGTTCAGACAGTGACTTAAGCAGTTGAACAGTATGGTTCATATTTATTTCTTGTGCTGATATGAAATTAAACTGTTACTCCTTATGAGAATGATTGAACAGCAATGTGGTAAATGTTAGATTAGATCAGTACTTTGAAACTGTCGTTTACAGCAGGAGGCTGCTGTGAAACCACAGGGTAACCCCAGATTTGTTATGTTTGTTGTAGTTCTAATTTAATTCCAGGATTTATAGTTAGCTGATACTTACATTGCTTTATGCCACATGTTATACCCTGCTGAGCCTTCCTGTAAAAAATCAAACAGATGTTTCTAAATATATGGGTGATTAAGTTTGCTCAAAATTTTGCTGTTCATCAATTTTTATGCACAATATGATAGCTTTAATGGATTTTAGGTTGAATTACAATGGCAGAGGTATTCTTGATGCAGATTGAAAAACATGTCTACAGAACACTAATGCTGCTGCAAGGATGTAGCACATGCTGAAATATCAGTCATGAATAAGTGAGGCTGGACCTTTAAAACTTTGATTTTCTTCTTGATACTGCAAGATGCTAAACATGGGAAATTCAATGACAGCACTTTATGGAGATCACTTACTGAAAGTATTTAGATTTTCAATTGCAGTATAAATATAGAAGTTTTTATCTTCTACTTTCTGATTTGATAGGATATTTTTGGAATGTTTTTTTAAGCATTTCTTTCCACTGGCCCAATGTGTGTGTGGGACATGGTGATACTGACAAGTCCTCTCTAGTGAGCACCTCTTTGATGTTGGTAGAGCTGATTTTCTGATGCTTGGTGACTGCAGCATAATTTGCATTAATAAAAATGTTGTTTCCAGCTTTCTGTACAAGTGCAGTGAGCTACAGCCTTGGCCCTTGGCAAAAATTGTCACTGTGGAGATGTGGATGCCTATTTTGCCTTTGCTGTAAAGGAATTTAGACTTTGAGGACTTGTATGGATGTGCACATGAGCACACAACTTTCTTTATGTTGTATTTTTTTTTCCTTGAGAAGTTTGTCACCTCTTTCTGGAACTCAGTGGTGTAGGTTCACTGATGAAATTCATTTTATGTAACTGAAATATTTTAGTCCTCTTCCTCTACCGCTTAAGTTTAACAATAATTAAAATAAGTAATTCTCTTTATAATTTATAGTGATAGAGTTTTATAAGAATTTAAAATGTACTTCTATAATGAGGAAGGGGTCATTGCCACTAGTGTTCTTCCACTGCAAGTGACACATCCATTCAGGACTTATCAAAAATATTTATTACAAAATCATATCTCGTGCTGCTGTTCTTGGCTGTGTTAAAGACCTTTTCCCATCATTCTTAATGCAATTAATTCTTTGTCAGCAAACCTACTGCTGAGTTCTCCATCCATGTACCCAGAAGGATAAAGTAGTGGGAGAGCTCTGGAGAGCTTCCTGTGCTATGTTAGTAAAGGCAAAATTCAAGTCCAGTTCATACCCTGTACTAGGTCAGATTTAAAGGATTTCTCCACAAGCAGAAATGAACCAAACACAACAGCTAAAAATGGTGTTGGTTTGGCTTTAATAAACAGCAAACATGTATATGTATGTATTGCTTTGGATGCATGGAATAACGTGAGTACAGAGTAACTCTCACAAAGGTATGAAATGTTGAATTTTCTTGTTTTGCTGGTTTTCCTATACCAGTTATTTTCTCCTTCTTGTTCCCCAAATCCCCTTGTTAGTTTTCCCTTATGATTCTTCCCTTTTACTCTTTGTTACCCCAAAGAAAATTAAATCCTTTCTTATAAGATTGGTGAGACAGATACAGATTTGCAATCACAGTAGTGAAAAGATGACACAATTTATTATGAGTGATAGTATAATTACTAGGAGATGTGATTTATTACAGAAAGTTAACTAAATACCAAGGCTGTTGGCATCAAGTCTCCTCCTCTCCACGAGAAGGTCCAAAATATAAACTTGCAGCAAGTTAGCAGTTTTCCCACGTTTTGACTTGGCATTTGCAACAAAATGATTTGGTTTCTATCTAATCAAGCTCTGGAACTAGCAAAAGCCAAGTTCTTTGAGGATGAAGGAATTTTAGCAATGCTATGGAACAAGAGAAAATTATGCCAAACTTTTAAGTTTCATGTACATAAACCTTCATAAAGGGTTTTAAAGTTGCTGCACTCACACTTTCGTAATTTTTCATGTTTGGCATGCACTAGGCAGGGCTGCAGTGGTATCTGTACAAAGCACTTCTGCCTCACTAAAATACATAAAACATTCTTCTACTTTAGTTTATTAACACTCCAGTTATAAATTATCCAGATTCGGCACTCTGTGAGAATTTTGCTCCTTTTGTATGGAGAAAAACAATGTAACATTTTTCTTTTGAGAGATCTTGCCAAGAACATTTGCTCTTTCAGTATTTGCCAAATATTTTCAATCTCACCTTGATATGTTGACTACAGTTCTGAGAGGGTCAAAAAAGCTCAGCCTGTAAGTAATTAGTGAGGCCACCATTACCTTGCTGTTTTCCATCTGTTGACTGCTCTCCAAGAGTAATTTTCAAAATATTCACCAACTCTGACATGTTTAATTTGCTGTGTGAATTGTGTGACAAGAAATAATCTTGTTCACTGCACAGGAAAGAGCTTGTGGTGCTTGTCTGCTGCGTGTGGATTTAACCTCAGCCATAGTTACCCCTAGAAATGTGTTTAGGATTAAAGTGGGGGGAAAAAAAGGAAAAGATGAATCGGGGGAAAAATATGCCTGAACAATGAAATGATTTTGAAGAAGCTTTCATAAGAGAAAGCAAGATAAAATAGTATTTTGTTTTGGTGTATTTGGTCATTAAACTTTACATCTGAAAGCCCCTGTCTGCCACCTCTGCTGCCTGGGAGATATTGATAAATTTTGAGCCAAGCATCCCATGAATTCTGGATGCAGTGAAGAAACCTTTGGAGCACTGTCATGAGATGAATGTATGGCTCAGACATTAGAGATCATCAGTGTGCCTCCAAACCTCTTTTGTGGACTTGTTATGTCTCTAGGACAGGTGAGAGCCCTACTGTTTGTCCCCACCTGTTTTTGGGCTTTTGAAGTCTGTGAAATTCTGATTATGGTGATGCTAATGTGAATGGATAGGTAGTAAAAAGTGGTCCCTTTCCTATCTGCTATGGCTTGTATGGATATGAACCTACAGGGATTTGGATGAAAACCATTTATCTCTTTGAGTTGTTTATTTTTTTGCTAGTTCTCTTCAGCATCACTGTATGCTCACCCTCAATAATGAATAATGGCAAGCACAACTTTGTCATACTTGAGTGTGGGTCTGAGGGATCTAAATCTTCTATAACAGGAATCCACTGATCTTTTCCACACAACTACACCCACTTTGTCTTGTAAGATGTACAGATGTTTGTTCAATGTTTTCAGTTTAATATCATAGAAATTCATAAAAGCCCCCAAGAGGGTTGAAAAGATTTTGTTGATTCAGTGCAATTTAACAGTTTTTTGTTGATAATGGTTAATCACATTCCAGGAATAGAAATGCTATTTTTGCTTCCCAAAATGTATTTATGAGCACTTAGTAACAACATGAATTATAAGATGGAAGATGAGTTTTTTCTTTGTTGTATTGTGATCACTGGAAGATCTGAAAGAATTGTGTAGCATGGAGTTGATGAGTGACTTGTTTTGAGTTGGACAACCAGAAATTTCCATTTGAAGTAGAAAATTTAAAGCCTTTTCTCTTAACTGAGAAGCTGTATCATTTAAATGAAATTGGTGTGTTTGGATATTGGTTGCAAAAATAACTTGAACTTGGTGGCCTTTTCTTCACAAATGTGTTTTAGGGTTACATTTTTCTTTTTGAGAAGGAATGATTTAAAGACAAACATTTTTAGGGGAGACATTGCAATTGGCATTCCTTCATCTTAAGCTCTTAAGAAAATGAATACTGCTGTGTAAGTATTGTGTGCTATTCAGTATTTTCAAAAGGTTTGGATGGTAAAGATGTAGCTTTGAACTGGAAGTCACTGCCAATTTGAGGTAGATAGCAATAAAATAATGAGCAAAATATCCCCTCCAGTGAAACTTACTTCAACAGAGTTGCCTGATTTGGTGATTTTTCCAATATAAATTACTACATGCCTGAAATAAAAAGTGCTTTTCCTGCTGTCAGTTTGTGCCATTTTGAACTTTTTTTTTTTAACTTATAGGAGTCTTCTAATGCAGTGTTCATTGGCTTGCCTGTATGTAAATTAATTAAGTTCCATCTCTGTGAAGAAAGACTTTTTTTCACTTTGTCTCCAATTAACATATTGGAAATGTTTCTAGTTACTGGTTTTCAAATAAAAACTAAGGTGCTTCTAATTCAACTTCCCTTTCTAACATTGCATTCTGCATGCAATATTTGGTTTGAATCTGTCATGTTTTCCTACTTTTTTTACAGCACATGCCTCAATTTGTACCTTTCAATCTTAAGTTGTCAAATTAATTAGCTTGATTACACTGTATGTCATCAGACTAATAATGCACATCTTTGTCTATATCTGGATTCCTCTGAAGAGAGTGGGAGTTCAGCAATCAATATATTTGGAAATAATTTCATATTTCACATCAGGGAAAATATTTTACTTGGAGAACTTATGCTAATGATTTGGAAAAATCTGAAGGTTGAACTAGTGGGTAAAGAATCCAAGAGCTGATATGCTCATACCAACATCTGCAATCTGGAAAACTGTTTGAAAATACCATTGGCTGAATTTGTAGAAGTCTCAGTTGAGGAGCAATAAAAAGCCTTTCCACTTTACACATTTTTTGGCACTGTCTTCTAGATTCACTTGTAAAACAAAGGAGCAGAGTCTAGTGGAGGGTCTCCAGTACCAGTTTCCTCTGCTGAGAAAGGCTGAGGCTGTGAGGTTTCTGAGCACTCCTGGCAAGGCTGAGAGCTCCAGACCCTGGATGTGAGTGGATGTTCTTGCTGAGTGACATGAGATAGAAGCCCTGGGTAGAGAATGTGTTGTCCAGTGTCTTCTTGAAACCTATATTTGAGCAGAGAAAATGGTATCAAAATAGAGTAGATTCGGCTTTAATCCTTGCTGTTAGTGACTGACTTCTCCCTGATGGGGGAAAGGGGTTTGCTCTTGCATCTCAAGGTGCTCTTACCTTTCTTCCCTGAGTATGTGGGACCCTTCAGAAAAGTGCTCATTGCTTCTGTGTGGATCTTCTGAGATGTCCTGGAAAGAGAGAATGAAAAAGCTTATAAGAAAGTGAAAATCAGAGGGCTATGAGCAAAAGGAAAGATACTGCAAAAGGCTTTGAAAGTCTATTTTTGTCCCACAGCAGCATTTTAACCATGTCTAACTGGTTATGAATTTAATTCTGGGGCCTGGCTTTGTGCAGGTTCCCTTTTTATTAAAGAAATCTGTATAACTTTACTGGCTCTTTAGGATTCTACTAAAGTCAGTCAGCAAGATCCTCAGAGAATTCCAATGATTTATTTGAAATAAACATGGAAGAGTGTCAGTTTGCTTTGTCCCACTGCTGGTGTCATGGCATGGGAGAGGTGTCTGTATCCTAAGATACCCAACAGAGCTGTTTGCTAGTACAAATAGCTATTACTTGTTCAGTTTCTTTTGTACAGCTCACAAACACGGGGAACATTACAAAAGAAGCTATTGCTAAACATGAAAAACTTTCACTGCATTTCATATATTTGAAACTGCTGTGAGACCTCAAGGATGAGAAGAGGTAGATGTGGCTTATCCACAGCAACAATACAGAACAAGTGTCTATTGTAATTCAAGTGAACGAGTATCCATTTGTGAACAGCTGGCACACATTTGTGAACTATCAATTTATCAGGAGGGATATGGAACTGAACAGACACTTACATGCCCCTTGCTCCTATTTCTAATGATGTGCTCTCTGCATGGACTTATCATCCCTACAGGAAAAGTGAAAAAACAAAATCTGAAGAAGGTACTGGCCAGAAATTCTGTGTGATCACAGAAATGTGGTGTTAGCTGCTGCAAGCTGTTGCTCTGACGCAAATGTTGATAGAGGAGATGGTATCATCCTCCCTTTTGCTTGAGCAGCCACAGGAACTGTTTTGCAGAAGAGCTGGGTGAGGTTTTTTAATATTTTAGTCACTTTGAAGTCAGCCACTAAGTCTCTGTATGCAGTGCCATGGGCACGTTTCCTGTAGGATGATTTTGGTAACTGAAGCCTTGTCTTTGGTGGCTGACTCACCATGCCTGTAGAGTAGACCATGGTTTCCTAGGGCAGGCTCTACCCCAGTGTGATCCACTGGCTTGTGGTAGCCTATTTCTGGCCATAATAAGTCTTAAATCCTGACCTGCTGCTCCTGCTAGCTGTGTCTACCAGCATGGAAAGTATAATACAGTAGTGGCAATTCTGCCAGCATGGAGAATATGAGCCTGATGGTGTTTTAAACTTTGGTCACCCTCAGCTGTTAGAAGAGTATTAGTGTAAACTTTCTTGGTGCTATTAATGTGCAGATGGCTGGTCGTTTTCTATAAAAAAATAATTCACACTGTCCTGAGTGAAGTGAGATTTGGAACACCTGTGGAAGAGAGAGCTGCCTTTCCTCAGTGAAGCATGGGGGACCCTCTGGCCAGGTCCTGCCCTACAGAACTGGCTTAGGGATTGTCTTGGGACCCTGCCTGGCTCATGCCTTACCTTGCCTGCTGGTTGGTTTGCCTGGGAGTTCTGTGTTGATTAAATGGTGTTTGGTTTGTGTTGCAACTCTGAAGCCAGCAGCACATCTCAGGCTCTTTTCCTCTTTGACACTGGGCATAGGGGCTGCTCTGTGTGAATGATTCAGTATGGGGGAGGAGATTTATCAAAGTTGCAAGCATGAAAACATTGCAAAGTACATCTTGTTCCTAGTAATAGTTAGATTTCTAGGAGAAGAGTGAGTTAACAGTACTTTACTTGATCAAGGTAGAGATGCTGGTTTTCATATCTTAACACATTAATCTTAATGCTGTCTTATCATAGTTTTCACATCTAAACACCATCCTTCCCATCCAAGCCACAACTTGGGGATTTGCTAATCCTGTAAATAAATCTATGATTAATATGTTCAAGCTTTGTATCATGCCCAAAAGTCAGAACCAGCCCTTGGCTGGAGGAAATACTTTGCAGGAAGCTGATGTGCTCTGGAAAACAACTCACTGAGGGGAGGCAAAGCCTCAACACAGCTTGTGGAGAATTTATGTTTGGAGGGCAAGTAGAGAAACAGAGTTTTTTTGAGCCAGGAGTGCACAGGCTGAGAAGCATGCTGCCTTAGGCAGAAAGGCTCCAGTTGCCAGCAGGAGTGTGTGCTGTGCACCATGAGAAGCTGCAGGAGTGTGCAGGAGCACGGTTTAGCAGGTGATCTGTGTGGTATTTGGCTATCCCAGACTGTTCAAATCCTGCCTGCAAACACAAGTGGACTTGTGTGGTACTCCTATGAACTGGGGGATATATTTTCTTGCTGAGTATTTTGATGTACTCAGCTCTTAACTGGAAAGGCATGTTCCAAACACTTCTGCTCAAGGACAGCATGTAGGAGTTGGACCAAATCCCAAGGCTGTGATAGCTCAGGGGAGCTGTATATACTCTGTGTTCTTTAAAGACTGCATGGTGCTGTAATTAAATCTACTCTAAAACACAGCTTGGGAGCTTATGTTGGGCTCAGCTCAAAGCTAAAAGATGGTTTATCCAAGGAGCTTGTGCAGGGATGAGAATAAATGAAATAACCAACCCCAGTTCTAGTTCTGAGGGCACCATTGTCAACCATTTGTATGGAGGGATTGGTTTTGGCTTGTTCTTCACTGAATTATGTTTCCTGTAGGTGGCCTACACTTTTTTCCCCCCTCCCCATATACTTTTTATTTTGATTTTACTTTGCTCCCTCTCAAACCCACAAATTCTTGATGTTACAGAATACTTGAGGAAATAGTAAAGTAAGAAAGCTTTGATAATGTAGGGTAACTGCTGGAAAAACAATGATCTTCATTTATGATGGCTTTATGCACCCCAACTATTGTGCTTAGTAAGAAAATAGAAACTTTTGGTCTTTGAAGAAGAAACAGGGCTTCTAGATTTTAGCCTATCTGCACAGGGAAAACCTTATCTGTAAGTTCATCTGCTGTTTTTAGCACTTGTCACTTTTAGTGACTGTTGTCCTTGTATGTGTTGCCACGGACAAGTGCTGTATCATCACTTATGTGATCTTTTCTGAGATGTACCAGTGTATTGCTAGGCCCATGTAAAAATCTTATGCTATAACAAGCATTATAGAGAAAGACACAGCTACAAATAAGGCTTTCTGACTTCTTTTTTTCTCACCTGTGTAAGTGGTGATGAGGCCATTACATAAAGATTTCTCCTGGAATGAACCTCTAGTCATCAGAGGTACTGCAAACTGCTTGGAAGACTTGCTTTTAAGCTGTGCATTTGGAAAGGTTACAAGGATTAATATAACTGAACTTGAGAATAATGACACATCAGTGCTGTTGGGATAAGTTATTTTAAAAGTCTGAATCTGTCTGTAAGGCTTACGTGTTCGTTTATTTTTTCATTAGTGTAAGAGACTAAATATCAATCTTTCCATGATAGCTGTGTTTTGTAGTGCTTTGTCAGACAGTTAATTTAAAGCCAGTCATCTTTCGATCCCAATTTGATGGATGCATAAGGGACTGGAGAACTGCAGGCATTTTGATTTGTGCTTTTGCACCACTAGCAGTATCTTGAAATGTTACTATTTTTTGCAGTTTCTCAAGATGTATGCTTGTGAAATTTAGATAAATGTTGGATCATTATACAGAGAGGGGCTATTATAAAATATTTAATTCTAGCAACAGTCTTTGCACCTGCATTTCACTGTGTTATCATTGAGTCAAGTTCCTTTTAGCATCCCTGTATCAAAAGATTCTTCTGCTCAGAAGGTTGGTCATTTTATCTTCTCCTAAAAGAAAGGGTAAGAGAGCTTCCTCTGTCCACTCTTCCTTTCTCCCTGCTGCCTCTTTCCTATAATAATAGTAAAAGAGTAAAGGGAGCTTGGCTGTAATACCTAATACACTGTACTTAAGAACACAAAACCTGCTGAAATCGATGGTTTGAAAAACTTTTGTTTTAATTCAAAAAGGCATGAGGAGAATGGAACAACATCTTATAAACAGGTGTGATTTTGCTCACATTCCTATTCCAAAAGTTCTATTTGCAGTTTCATTTTATGAAGTAAAGCAAGAAGGGAAAGAGCTACATTGTCTTATGTGAGGGGGACTATGGAAGAAGAAATACCTTTTATTTATGGTGCAAGAAAGATGATAGATGATAGAGCAGCAGCTGGAGTGATACTGATCAGAGAAATGATCTTTTAAGATGAAAATTAATTTATTAAGTTCTGCTTTTTGAAGTAGTCATATGCAAGTATCTACATCTCTTCAGTGATTGAAGATAACCATTTAAGATTGCTCTGCTTTTGAACTGAGAATAGCAAAACAGTGGTACAGCAGCATAATGGATATAATATAAAAAAAGATAAGTAGGAAAGGGAGAGGTGAGCATGAAGCAATTAAAATTTTAGTTGATCCTTACAGTGAAAAGCTGTTACCACTAGAATTGTGATTCTTCAGCTGCCAGAGCACACATGCTGTTATTTTTACTCTGCTACAGGGGATGTTGTTATCATGCATGAAAATATTTGACTCATCATGTCTTTGGGGATGTTAATGATTTGGGCTATAATAGGAGTTGTTTCCAGAAACAAGGACTGTATTTCTTCAGTGTTGTAGTATTTCCTACTCGGGGAATAAACTTCTAGAACATCAGTAATTGATCCAGTACTTCCAGGTTACTGCTGCCTGTTCTTACAAAACTCCTGCTGCAAAACAAGGCTTTGCTTTTATCAAAGGACCTGAGGGGAACAAATTGAAGTGGATAATAATTTTGCTGGCTGGATTACCAAGAGGACTTGTTTAGTACTTTTAGTGACCTTAAAGTGTCTTCCTGACATCTGAGATGCAGATTCCTGAAAGCCATACAAATGGGTATGGAGTCACTGCTTGCAACCCTGCCATGTCTCTGTCCCTGAAATGGTGCTGAAATTCAGAAAGGTGAAAGGATTTCCACTTTATGAATAGACCAGATTCTCATGCTGTAAATAATTTATTTTCAGGTAAATGTTAGCTCATTATCTCTAATATGGCCATGACTTGAGTTCATACTGGCTGAGAGGCATATTGTGAAGTCTTTAGGAGTCAGTAAATTCACCAATGGCAACCTGAAATGATGGAATAAGTTCAAGCTCTCAGCTCTGATACTCAGAGCAATAACAGGTAGTGGCTGCCTTGTCTGCATTTATCCTTTGCTGCATCCATACAAATCATTCAGCATCTTGACTTTGAGGGTTTGTGCATGAAAAGGTATTAATTGTGAGAACAGTCATAGATAGAAACCCCAACTCACTTTAGAAATATGAAGAGCCATCAGGGAGAGTGTTCTAGTGGTGTTTCATTTTTTGCTAATGTTTAGAGCACTCAGCAGACAATGTGCCTGGAAGTTGATACTTCTTTCTCATAATGGCTATTTTAACTCGTAATGGTTCAAATGACTTAATCTTTCAAACAGGCTTCTCCAGCCTAGAGAAGAGAGAAACCTCCTCACAGTCTGCAACTTCCTCCTGAGGGGAAGAGAAGGAGCAGGCACTGGTCTCTTCTCTGTGGTGCCCAATGACAGGACCAAAGAAAATAGCCTGAAGTTGTGTCGGGGAGGTTTAGGCTGGATATTAAGAATGCTATTATGATGCAGTCTTAGTTCTAGTCTTGGATTTTAGAGTGGTCTTAGCTGTTAGTAATTCTTGAGTGACACAAGCCAGAGTTGAACATTATAATGTGGTTCAATTTGTGTTTCTTCTAGTTTGACACCATTTCTAGAACGACTGAGAGGGTAAGCAAGCTAATGAATGATTTCCAAGTGATTTTATTCAGCCAAGCATAAAAGAAAGACAAATGCTGATGTTAGTGCATTGAACTGATCACTGTCTTGTGTGGGTGAACTATGGCTTAGTTTCTGCATGCTACAGCAAGAAGATATTAAACTGAAATCTCTGCTAACAGTTCAATGAGCCAAGACTTCCCAAGGCAAACAGCTCATTCATTTACTTCAAGAGATGTGCCCACAGTGCTGTTTCTTGTGCTTTCCCTGTGGCTGTAGAGCTTAATGCACTATCAGGTAAAGCAGGAGGAGAGCTGTACTTCTGCAGGTAGATGGAAACAGCTCTGATGCAGAAATCCATCTGAGAAGCAAGTGTCCAGTATTTTACCAGCTGATGTATGCTGGTTGCTCCCAAGATGAGGAAATATTTTCTGATGTAGCCAAGCAGGCTTAATTTTGTTTGATTGCTTCCCAGAAGTTTGGTTTGCTGTCATTTTCTCACTTTCTTCTGGAGTTTGTTTTCAGTTTGTGTGACCAGAGTGCTCAGACTGGAACTCTCTCAAGAATCTGGATCTATGTGTGCTGGTGAGGATGTTTGTTTCACTCCAGCAGTTTTGTATTGCTTATCTCTCAGTATATAGTGTTTGTCATGCATCAATTCTGATGTTTTTCTCACAGCTGGGTAATATTTCAGCCTATTATGTGGTGTTATGGTTTGTTTTTCTTTGTACTCTATGAATTGCCTTCCAAACTGAAGCTGTTTGGAGAGAGTGGTGAGTGTTTTAGGTGTCCCTGGTGCGTTTTCAGAAATGGTCTTGGAAGGCTTCTATCATGCAGCAAGAAGAATGGATGGATTTTCAGTGAAACAACTTCCTTGTAAAAGTTCAGACCCCAGATTTCCCTCCTCATGGGCATGTTTCTAAGCTATTTGTTGTCCTTGAAAAAGGAAAAACACAAGCTGAACTGAAAATTGATGGCCAGGATGTCTTGGTGTACTGTAGTGCCAGGGCTTGTGCAGCAGGCATCTCTAAGCCTCTGTTCTTTCTGTGCTGCCTCATATAAATAAATATTCCTTAAGCCAATTCCCTTATAGATCTGTCTGGAGTGTTCATGGATCCCTCCCTGCTGATTTGAACCCTAATTCTTAGAGAGCAAATGTATATGTCCAAGTGTCCAAGGTGCCAGTTTTATCATCATCTGGGACTTACACAGACACACTCTCCTTGTTTTTCACCTTCTGTGGAATAAGAATATCTGTTGGAAAAACAACTGAATCTATCCTGCCTCCTTGCTTTTAACAAGCAACTGCATTTCAAAGAAGCCCCAGGGAGAGATTCCACTATGGAACAGATGCTCTCTTTGTTCAGAATCTGTGGTTTTATTTCTTCCTTAGACATTTTACCTGGCTGCTCATTCTGAGGTGTGTGCTCATTGCTTCTGTTACAGAAGCAAAGAGGACTTGATCCATCCTTGAATTGAGAGAAAATGCCCTTCAGCACGAACATCACTGAGATATTGTGGATGCAAAAAACTAGGTGGAAGTGGAAGTAGAGATGCTAAACTGGATTAAGTGATGGCTGAAAATATGGGAAATTCTCTTTTCATCTGAGTGATAGTTGTTGCCTTAGGTAATATTACTTTGCAAAAACATTTCTCTTGATGTAGTCCAAAGAAATGAAGTAACCACAAACTGTGTTTGTAGAGTATTATTTATTTTTTTCTTCTTATATCTTCAACATAAAATAGCAGGGAACAGAAGAGAAACCTTTTTTCCTAAGAGATAATCAACTATCTACAAAACAAATGAACCTGGGGTTGTATTCGTCCTCTGAAATACAAATACCAGTCATGCTTTTATAAGAAAGCTTGGGAACAGCTGGAGAAGGAAATCAATGCTGTATTTGACTTCACCTACCAGAAATCCCCATGTGAGTTGCAGTCTGGAGGAGTTTGCAGTGGCTTGGGGTGAATTCTGAACATGGTGCTGTTTATAAAGAGTCTCTTAGAGCTGCCTTAGAGGATTTATTGACTTGAGGATTTTATAGGTACACTGGGCAGATTGATGGCAAGCTTCTTGTAAGGTAACTCCAGCCTTGCATCCTGCTCTTACTAATCCAGCTGGAGAAGCCAACTATCCCTGCAGCACATGTGGACTCCAAGTAAGGTTTTGCTTTAGTGGGGTCTTGCAATTACAACAAAGCTTTTGTGTACTTCCTGAGAGTTCTAGTTCTAAACTAGTCCAAACCCTAGACTTCCCCATCTCATGACAGTCCTGTTCAAATGATGTCTTGTTGTATTTTTCAATATTAAGGTGTTGAAAAACTTTTCAAGTGTTTTATGGATCTTTCTATTTTTGAAGCGTTTTAAACCTTGTCTATTTTAAGAAATTTTCCTGGATTTTTTTCATTGCCTTTGAGGGCTTTTTTCTTTTAGAAGAAGTTTTGTCCCCATGTTCCCCTCACCCTTCCCCCTGTGTTTTCAAATGACCTTCAGTTGAGTTGGAAATAGATTTGGCTTCTGCAATCCCCTAGTTGTGCAACCCAGGCATACACAAAATGCCTGTAGAATAAAACTCATTTCTATGTCTGCTTGTTTTCTACTGGCTGTTACTTCTGGTTGTTTCTGTTTTGGTAACTACAATATTTTACAGCTCCTCCACCTTTTGCCTTTTTAATATTCCTTTTCAAGCATTTTCATGCAAATGTTAAAATTCCTGAGTAATCTTGTGGAAATTTTTTTGCCTCGGTTCTAATTTTTCTTCTTGCAACACTCTCACTGTGTTGCTCTTTTACATAAATTTGTGCAGTTATGTGCTCACACAGTGTTATTGCTAGATAGGTGAAAAATTCTCGTCTGAGAAATGAATTTTCTTGGAGAGATCCATCTCTGATTTAGCCAGGTGGACTTCTCAGTATTTGTTTCTGATCATGCTGCCAAGTGGTGAAACACTGAAATTACTATGAAGAGCAGCAAATGCCCAGTTATGGGCCACCTTCACTCATGCTGAATAACAACCAGAAATCTTTCAGTGGTGTAGTCATCTACTGCCTACCTGTTTGTGCAGCTGGATGCCATTTGGAGATACTGTATTAGAAGTTATTGCTATGAGGAGTAGTTCTAGGCAGAACCATATCCAGATACTGAATCTGGAATAGTAAATATCAGGAGAGGGACTTGGAGCTTTGTGGGAGAGGTATAAATATCCTTGGATCTGCATAAATTATGCATTCTGCCTTCAAACTGAGCTGAGGAGCTTTGAATGTTTTAGGCTCAAGGGTCCCTCTGCATGTGCCTGGAGGGGCTGCACACACCTGTGTGCTGGTGGTGTTAGCAGACCCACACCCTGCTGTTCAGTTCTTTGTGCCTGCCTTCTTGTCACATAAAACCTGCAGCCTGAAACTCAACCAGCCTCTAAGCAGGCAGGTCCCTGGGTGAGTGAGGATAGGATGGGTTTGAACAAACAAAGAGGATCCCATTGAACCCTAAGTGCAGATGTGTGTCATTGGCCAAGGAAATGGCTTAGGACCTTAACCAATCACATGTGTATGCCTGGGAAATTTAAACTCTCTATTTAAGGATGGTGCAGAACAATAAAAAAAGCTTTTGTCACATGGATCACAGAGGGATGTGTTGTTTGTCTCCAGCCATATCCTCAGACAATGTTATAGTCACAGTCCTCTGCAAAGTGCCAAAGTATACCAAACACAGCAGGGAAACTGATGGAGGAGGGTCCTAAAGGAAGGTGGGAAGCTATGGGAGCAAAATTACTATTTCAGTCACATCACAAAAAATACCAGGGCCAATTTCAGTGCATGTTCAAGTTAGGTTTCTTGAACCCTGAGGCATCCTGTTTGCTGCTTAATAGATATGTGCTCCACTGAGGAGCTCTGCAAGGACCTGGCAAAATAAAACAACTATGTAGCACATGGAGGGTCAAACTGATCCTTGGTGTATGAAAGTTAATGTACAACAGAAGGAATAAAGAGTGCTGTTTACATTCCTTTTTACTGGCTTCAGAGCTAACTGCAGTCTACAAATAACAAATGGTTTGCCACCATAAAGAAACATAATTGCCAGCAGGTTGTGGAAAGAACAAGGGAAATAATGACAGCCACCCTCAGTGTGGTGTGCAGCCACCTGGAAAGCAATGTGTCCTTTCTTAGCTGTGCTGCTGACAAGAGTGTAGAGAAGGAGGTGGAAGAAGCAAAAATAATTAGTGGTATGGAAAGATTCTGCTAAGAGGAGGTGTGCAGAGTCTGGGAGCATTCTCCTGGAGACAAAATGACTAAAAGAACCACTGAAGAAAGCTCCAAAATGGATTAAGTTGTGTATTGTTGGATTGCTGAGCAACACAAGTATTCTTCTCTCCCCCACTCTCTTATAACTGCAGAATAACTCTCCCAGTTCTGTGGGCAGTCACTTTGTTTGTTCAAGAAGTGCAATAGGAAGCCATCAGGATCTTGGGCAGCAGATGAGGATGGCTGGAGGGGAAACGTGATCACAGAATAATGCAGCGTGGAATGTGAGAGCGTTCCTGCAAGCAAGAGAAGCAGCAGCGCCGTGTGTTGGGGCACTGTGGGTTGGCACAGCTCTGATGCTTCTGTGAAATGTCTGAGGTGTACCTGGTGTCTGGGGTTCTGCTGGTTAGACCCGACAACCTCTGTGATCTGCAGCTTCTCTGGAAGTGGCACCTCCTGCTCCTTGGGTCTTCTGACCAAGGGAGATCAGAGGAAGCTGCTCCAACCAGGCTGAAAGCTGCTTGCATTTTGTAACTTTATTTGAATTGTGTGTTAAACAGGGAGAAAGTTCCTTATTTGGCTAATAATGCTATCATCAGATGAGGCTTTTTTTGCAGGAAAAATAGGCAGCTCTAAATTGGCTTTTAATTAAGTAATTCCCAGTTTAGAAATGTGAGGGTAAGTGGTTTCAAAGCTCGTGCCTGTGGGAGTTGCTGTTCAGCATGGTCAGTGCTGCTACAAGATGATGAAGGATGTTCCTACAGACATGTAAGAAGTTATGGGAAATGTTAGCCCCAAGGTACTTTAAGAATTGCTGACTTTGGTTCATTGACTTTAGCTTGGTTTAAAGCCAGAGAAGACATGTAACTTTTTTTGACTGTTTGTAATTTTTTTTTTTTGAGTGACATGTTTAATTTTTGGCAGGTGTAGTTTATTAGCTTCAAATAAAAAAGTCAATATTTTATAGAAGAGAATAAAAGGCTTCTGAGAAACCCCTGAGTATTTCAATGACAATTACAGGAATTTGTTGTTGTTTTGCTTGTATATTCTGTGTCGGTAGGAATGATGTGTGTTTATATTACTGTTGCAAAACAAAGCACATTTTCCTTGTTTCTGATACTAGTTAATGAGATGATAATGGCATTTGTCTTTGAATTTCTGTTCGGTTTTGTTCCTGGTATACAAAAGAGTTAACCAGCCAAATTCCATAATAGCACACGAACACTTCTGTGGCATAACAACAGCCAAATGAAGTATCTAATTCTATTGAAGCTTCTCTTCATGTCCCCACAAAAGAAATCACTTTTAACGTTTTATTTCATGATTCATAGCTTCTCAGGAAGCAGTGTTGTTGGCGGTGCAGTGCCTTTAATAACACAGCTGTCTGCTGCTCTGATGTGTACATAATATGTGCATCATATTGTGGACTTTGCTCTGGAGTACTGAGAAAATGAGATAAGAATACATTGTTTGGTGATAAACTTAACTACACCTATATTAGTAACAACTATACTGTCAGGGCTGCAGTATAAATCCATTTGACCTACTTCTACCCATAAAGCCACAATAACAATCTGTAACGCTGCTGCACAAACATGCTGGCTTCTCATGATGAGCTGTTGTTAACAAAATTCACTGAAGACATTTCTTTAGCATAAGCTGTATTTATATACTGCAGCTGAAAGCTGCTTTAAGACTGAACATCTGTTTACAATTGCTTGTGCTTTATTACTGCCTAGTGGAGAGCATTGTGAAAGATATTTCAGCACTGTCTGGCTTGCACCATCTTCATGAGGTTTGTTTTTGGAAGCTGAGAACAGCCTGACCCTCTGATAACAAGAGTTGGCTAAGAGGATTTGGCTTTAGCCACAGGGCTAAATTTGCTTATCAGTTCATTTGTTTGCTCTGAGAGAGGCTGCCTGACCATTAAATGGGAGTTTTAGAGAGGAGGAGCCCTCCTTAAGCATCCTGGTGCTGGTTCCCATGGGTGGTAGGGGGGTCACTGGCTGTCATCTGGGGATGGGCAGGGACTCTGGGCCATGGTACCCCTTGAAAAAAAAGGGCAGGGACTGTTGGAGCCATCTCTCAGAGGGTTCAGGCATGGTTAGAGAGCAGTGGTGGGCAGGCAAGGGTGGGGTGGGCACTGGTATTTGCTCTCCTCGGGAAGAGTGATTTCCATGGCACAGCATCAGTCAGTTTTTGGGGCCGAGCCAGCTGTTCTGGGCAAACACTCCTCTCCTGTTCTAGCAGAGCTCCTGCTAGCAAGAGTGGGGTTTCTACCTCACACCCTCCCCCAGTGAAAGCAGGATCACTATAAAACACATGGCTTTTGCATCTTCAAATTTGCAGAAACGTTTTAAACTGTTAAGAGCAAATTTTTCACTAGAGTAGTATCTTTAGCTTTTTCTAAGTTATAGTAGAGGTGTATCAGAGGAGCATGGAAAGTATTTACTTATGTAACTTATTTCATAAAATGGATAAGGGGTAATAGAACTCTGGGATGATGAACACAGTATGCATGTTCTGGCTCTATTGAGTTGAAACAGCTCCGTTATGTTGTCTGTAGTAGATGGTTCACAGAATTTTTTAAATCCGTGGAGGTATTACGCCTGTAAAGTGCTCCAGTGCTTGACTAAGATGCCAAGACTCCTCACAGAAATGCAAATATCACCCAATATTTGTTTTCTTATTTTAGCACCCCATCTCTCCTTCAATAAACACAGAAAAAAACCTTCCTTTTTTTTTTTTTTTTTTTAACACCTAAAGCAGAACAGTTGTCACTGGTGAGTACTTAACATCTCGGGAAGAAAAGAGCAACACCACAATCCCAAGGAAATTAAGTAATGCCTGATATAGTGTTTCCTCTGGATCTAGAGGAGAAGAGCTCCAGCTACAGAAGTCTTTTCCCTGGTATTGCTGAGTGGCAAGTGCTGCTGTTGTCTATGGTGTGGCTCCTGCATCAGTAATGTCATTACTTGCTGTGCCACATGGATCTGCACTTGCCTGGGGTGAAAAGATTTGGGTTGAGGTTGTCGGGGAGGTTTTGCTCAGAAGATCAAGGCTGAAAGTCAGAAAGGAAACTCATGTAAATTTGTGCCTTGAAGGTTTTTGTAAGACCCATTGCTGTAGCAGCAGTGTCCCTGAGCCTTTAAGAACTGTGGGACAGATATTGCTCTTGCTGTGGAAATTCACTGTAGCATCAGTATAAAAGAAAACTTGAGAAAAAATTCTTCATCTGAAAGCATGGTCTGACTCTTGAAAAGCCTTGAAAACCCTCAAGTCCTCCTCAGAATAATGCAGACAGAAGAGGTGCTTGAGTGGCACTGCAATAGTGCCCACTGAGCTGTGTGACTCCTGCCATGGGAAGCCATGGAAACGAAAAACTGAAGGAATTCATGGTGGTGAGGAGAGACTATCAAGGATTATATGATGCAAAAAAACGCCACCACTTTTTCAGAAGGTTTTGTACCAAGCAGCAGCAATACTTGCTCAGTAGAAAAATGGGCAAAGCCATGCCCTGGCTTGGTGCTCTTTAATCATTAATAATGGGTAGTGATGGCAGGGACCCCTTATACTTGACCTGATTTAGTGTGTAGTTCTGTGTTTTAAGTAAAACCAAGCTTAAAAGGTGCTGTTTCATAATACCTTGTTTAGCTGAGCTGATAGCAGTCAGTTTCCCAGATCTCTGAATGACTGCTTCATGATTACAAAAGATTGATATTGAGGTCCCATCATTGCATTGATCTTTTGAGAGAAGCCCTGTTAACCATTTCACCTCTATGGAATTACCAGGCTGCTGGCTCTTCTAACTCATTGCACTACAAAAATTGAGTTTCATGTGTAAGTGCTAAGTACCTTCCAGAGTACCAAGGACAAATTTAATACTCTCAGTATTAACTGAATATTTATAATAAGTTTGTAAATAGTTTCTGTTGCTTCAATTACCTGTCATCCACTGGCAGAATTACAGGTTCTTAAGGCATTGCTTCAGCTTTTCCCAACTCCAGTGGCTGCAGTCTTGTTTTGTTTGTTTCATGACAGTAGTAAAAGAATCTCTAATTTAACTAAACCAAGGTATAACAAATTTACCTAAAATGCTGCTGAAACACTCTGAAGACTTTCCTCCAAGCTCTGTATAGGAATTTGGGGAGTTGCAGACCTGACTGACAGATGACTTTGTGTTAGGACAGCTGTTTGGAAATGGTGAATGCATTATAATACAGCAATGCATATGGAGAGGGTTATCTCCAGCAATTGTACTGTGTTTTGAAATGATTCAGCACTGGGCCTTTCCTTTGGGAAAGTCTTGGTACAATAGGAACAATATAGAGAACTATTTTTCTTCTCCTTTTCTCACGTCTCACATTCCAGCACAGACTGTGCTGTACTGCTGCATTTCTACATGGCTGAGCTTGAATCTCTGCACTTCAAACACAAGACATGGTTTTCATCTGAATTGTGACAACCAGAACTGAGCAAGGCTCAATTAGGGGAGGCCAGAGTGTGCACAACTGCTGGGTTTAGGTAATTCAGAGAGGAAAAAAAAAAAAAAAAAAGAGCAGCAGAAGGAAAAGGAGGAAGGTGAAAAATGAGAGAGAGCAGGGAAAAGGCAGCATCCACTGTTTCCCCTCATTCACAGGATTCTGTGCATCCTGCCTAATTTACCCTACAGCTGTGCCTTTTTTCCTGGCTTCACTTCCAATTCTAGCACATCCCATTTCTGATCCATACTGTCCCTTGTTTCCTGACAAGGTAGGATCCTTCAGTCTTTGCCTGCCAGCTGAGTTTTGATCCTGTTTTCTTGCTGGTCCCTTCCCCAGGTGGTCATTTTGCCACTGCATTGTGTTCTCCTACAGAGATCTCCCCCAGTCTTATTCCAGATCTGTATTTCCCTTCTCTTTTCTAATTTTGTCTAATCTTTGGCTTTGTCTAATCTTCTTCCTCACTGCCACTGCTTTTTCCCTTGGATATAGGACTGAGTTTGTACCTGCTCCTAAGCAAAAGTTTGCATGTTTGTGCACTGAGATGTGCTTGAGGATGCTTGAAGGAATGGTCTTGTAGCTATTTTGGTAACATCAGTTTCCATATCTGACCTAGAAACTACCTCAGTCTGCCAGAGCAAGATAGAACAGCAAGTTGGATTTTATCTACTTGGTGAAAGCTGGGAAAAGGGGGGGGAAAAAAATGCTGGTTTTCTTTTCTGATGCTTAAAAAGTTTTGATTTTTGTTTTTGTGCTATAGCATTTGAACAGACTGTTCATTGAACTCCTCAGCATCCTGTCATCTTAATTTACCTGAAACATTGTGCAGTTCTTTCTTGTCTCTGTGCACTTGCACTGGCATCTCATTACTTCTCCCTCTGTTCTCCTGGTGTGATACTGTAGGTTTTTGGAAGTGAGATTTCTTTACTAGGTAACACACGTGACAGGGCAATTCAGGAGAGGGGAGAAACTGCCAAAAATTCGTGTTGTGATCCTATCACTACTGTCTTTTGGGGTATGTAACCACTCACTCACACAGTCCCTTTGCTGAATGCCAAACAACAGTTCTGTTTATGACCCTGCTCCTCTTAGAAGTTCTTTTAGAAGGTCTTTAGAAATCATCATTTTAGGAGCAGATGTGGGGAACCCCCAACTTTTCCTTTTTTCTAAGTTCTAGGGAAAGTTACTTCCCTTTTGCACAAAATGCCTCGTGTCAGGGTTCTATGCTGATTTTCTATCATTATAGATCCCATGAGTGAAGCTGAAGCTGGCATTCTGTGGTGGAAAAATCTGTACCTTCAAGGTATTGAATATTCTGAAAATTGTGATTTAATGCTACTCTGTGGCACAGAATCTCTAATAAAACTGTACAGTGCAAAAAAATATACAAATAGAAGTGTTTCTGTATATTAGAAGTGCATTTTTCTGGTGAAGGGGTTGGCAGCTTTCCTGCAATATCTTCAGTGCAGAAAAAAAGCAGGGGGAACTAACAAGTCCTCTTAAAAGTTAACTTTCCAGCTGCTTAGAAATGTGTCTGGCATGCCTGTGAACAATTCTAGTTATACATGTGAGTCCCACCAGCAGAAGAAAAGGCTGCCCTGAGGGAAGGGGAAGCCAGTTGTGAAAGCTCCTGGACCACAGGAAAATGGAGAAATTTTCCTTTTCCAAAGGAAAAATAATTTACTAACTTCCCTGTGACTTATAAGATACATCAGTTTGTGCAGCATGAAGCTCAGCAAGTTCTCAGCCCTGTTTCTATAGGTCACCCTGACCACACACAAGTAGTTGATGTATCTTCAATCTCTCTTCCTTCACATTAAGTGTGTCCTTCCCAGGGGTTGTATTTAGCAATATTTTATGCAAATAATAGGTATGAAGTAAAAAAATCAGGTAATAAAGTAGTTTATTTTTCTCCATAGTGAATTTTACTTGCCATAGTCACTGAATATTTTTTTTCATGTAATGTCATTAACACTTTTATAAGGTGTCAAAAACCAATGAGAATCTAAAGATTCTTTTTTCAGCAACATGAAAGCATTGATACCTTCAAACCTAATTTTAAACTGCAGAATATTAATCTTTCAGTTTTGTTTTGTCATCCCCTTGAAAGCTGATAGATAAAAGTTTTCTGATTCAAGAAATTTCCTAGATTGGGTCCTTTTTATTAAATATTTAATTTAAAAAATATGTTTACAGAAATTTTAGGTAGTTTTTAGTCTGATCTATGCATAGACAGTAGGTTATTTTGTTAAGGATTATTGCTTTAAACTAATCTGTAGGGATTTGGGTTATTGTGGATTATTTCTTAGTAAAAGTTCTGCTGTTTTTTGGTTCAGAGTGGAAATATCACAATCAGGGTAAATAACTTTGAGTATTTTTTTTTCCATAACTAAAGCTGTGCTTTTACCTGACATCCTGAACTTCATAGCTATTAAAACAACTTTGAGTGCTGGGGTCAAAGGAGTGACCTGCACACTGAACTTTTGTGACATCAAGTCAGCTGGACTTGGTCGTGTTTCAGGTTCAGAGACTTCATCTGCATGAAACAATTACCAGGGCAAGCTTTGTCCTTGAGCACAAAACTATTTTTCTTTTTATGGATTTTCTTTTTTCAGTATATCACATCTTCCTGCCATTCTATTGAGTCTTTGTGTATATTTTTATCAGCAAATGGTTAGAAATGTAGAAACACTGGGTTCAACTCTAAAAAAATACCCTTGATGTAACTTTGCTCAGGAAATGCATCTGTGTGGGCTGTTGCATTATCCAAGGTGTCACAGACAGGAGGGAGTGTAATGATGAGAGCAGATATATATTCTGACTTGCAACTGTCCAGGCTGTCATATTTTCTAGGAACATAGGGTATGGGTTCACCAAAGAAAGACAGGAAGGTCTGCATTTATCTAATCACTGGGTTTTTTTTAAAAAAAATATAGCTGCAAACTCTAATTTCCTGTTCAAATATTGCATGCCTAGTGTAATTTACCATCCTTGAGTAAATTTTATTTCACTAGCTCTAGTTAAACCCCAAGACATTTAACTATCATGAAAGCATATAGTTGATATTTTAGAAAACATGAGTTCAAGTTAGGTTGATACACTGGGACGAGAGGGAAATGTCACTGATTGGTAAAAGCACTGTTTTCTCTTCAGATGTGATATCACACTTCTAATGCCAGAGAAATACTCTTTTGATTCATGGAAAATAGAAATATCAGAAGTCAAGTTTCATAGTATGTCAGTGAATGGTACAAAACAATGTTTTTCAGCAGCAATTCTGCTCATTTTTTTTTTCCCCAAAATCAGATTAAAGATGATGTATTCTTTATCAAGATCCTTCCAGCTCTATCAAAAAGAGACATTTAGGAAGGTTAGTGGCTTTCTGAGCTTCAATGGCAACCTGCTGGAAGATATGGGAGAGCTGCAGGAAAATGTGGCTTCTGTGAAGCCACTGATCCCTTTCCTATGAAGACTGCACTGCATTTTTGATTTTGCACAGGTCTTCATAAGGCAGTGTCTCCATCTTCCATTCTTTCTGGGCTATTTTAGCCTGCTCAGTGCATGGCATGCAGAAGAGGCATATGCCTGCTGAAAATACCACTCCTCAGCTTATATTGGGATTGTATTTGGGACAGAGGCCATTTGGTAATTTTTGTTTTCTAGCTTAAAATTGCTGAGTAATTGCTGCTGTGAAGGTTGCTCTGCAATATCATAGCTTAAGATTCATAAAGGACTGCTCTGAGGTTTGTCTCATTGATATTGATATGAGAATCTCATTGCAAATAAAATTTTAGGCATGAGATAGATGCAACATCTCTGAAAAGAGTCCTTTTGGAACTTTGTCTTAAAAAAAAAAAAAGAAATTCGACTATTGTTAGAAGAAAAAGCAAGGAACAAAACTGTTAGAGAGGCATCTTCCCCTTTTATCCTCACAAGAAAAAGTTTGATGACTGTACTCTATTCAAGGAAGAGGTTTATGGAGCATTTGCTTCAGCTAAGTAAAAATTGCCAAAGGTGGATGGATGTCTGTGTTTAAGTGGTCCACACTGTGGTCATGTTTCCTGATTCAGTATCATTTAAAGGACTCACAAGCTGCCTCTGATATTTCCTGAAGTCTCTATGTCATTGGAAAGGTGAATGCTAAAGCAAGAAGATTGAATTTAACTCAGTGGGAGGTTTTAACCATAAGTATGTTTAAACTAAACATTCTGAAAATTCCTCTTCCCCCTTCCTCCGCTCTTCATTATAATTCTCTTTTATTTAAATGATCTTGAAGTGCAGCCTTGTGTGTGTTTCCTTGCCAGGATATCCTGGAACTGTGAACCAGGAGCATTTTACATAACAGGCAACAAATACAGAGAGAAGCTTGCCTGTGTTGTGAGCCTTGTCAACAACAGAAAAATCTGACCTTGAGATGATGCCTGGTCATGTCCCTGTATTTATAGGCAGCTGTGGGTGGGTTGAAAACCCCTGGAATTACAAGCTTTGCTGCTGGGCTCCCAGTGGAGTGTGCATGTGGAAGAAGGGCATTTCCCATCTTCCTTCCCTTGACCTGAAGATTTTACTTGTTGGGATTTTTTCTCTGGTAGTGCAGTGTGGTGAAGGAGGGAATTTTCCCCACTATAAAACTGGACAATTACAACCTTCAGTATGGTGTCTGAGGAAAAAAATGTAACTCAAATATATTTGCAGTCCCCAAATGGCCATTCATTTTATTGTTTCTCATCCTTAGGCTGCTGTCCTTGTTCCTGAGACAGTGAAATTGGGATTTAATTAATGTCCATGTGGTGCTGCTTTCTTCTTCTCACCATGCTCCAGACATTCCTGTGCATGACTGTGACTGTATCTTCAGGATGTGTGCTGGAAATCCCTAAATTTGCAGCTCCCCATACTTTCTTTTTATTTGCTTAAACAAACCTAATATTGTTCCCTATATTCCTGCAACATCTATCCATCATGCAAGCTGAAGACCCAGTCTGGATTTTTTGCCATTCTGTACCCCAGCCTTGATCCTCTGATATTTTCTTATGTCTTTGCCATTGAAAAGGTGAACACTTAAAGCAAGGAAACTGAATTTTATTCAGTGGGAGAATTTTCCTCCATTCTGTATCCTAGCTGAAATCCAGTCTGGGTTTTCCCTCATTCCTAGTCCCAGCCCAGATCCATTCTGGATCCTTATCTATTTCAGCATTGAGCCTGCCAAACCTTTGCTATTTACCTTCATCTTTAAAACTATTTTTTTTAATACAACTATAGGTTATATATATATTATACTGTTTTGACTCAGCTTTGTGATCTATTAGAAAACAAATCTGTTTTAACTTAGAGTGGGTGATCTTTGCCTTACTCTGTAAGGCAGCACGACATGAATAAAGGTTGGGTTGCTGCAGAGTCCTGTACTCTTCTTCCCAGTTAATTGATATGTTAATTGATGTGTTGATTCCTGTTAAGGACACTTGGTAGCAAGATACATTTTCACCACAGATAAGGAGGAGGTGTAGATACACATTTTTCTGGTAATGCTGCTTCAGATTGTGATGTGCAGGGTCCTATCACTCAGTACTTCAAAAAATTGTGGTTTTTACAATTATAGTGGTATGGGATGTATGCTAAACTTAGAGCAGCCACTTCATTTACAAAACTCAGTTAATCTACCTCAGTCTTCCTGATGTAGCTCTGCAACATGTGCTGCCTGTTTTAGCTTGGACAGCACTTAATTCAAGTGTGTGGTCTGTGAAATGATAGTTGAAAAAGCTATGTGCTGTATTGTTTTTAAGGATTCTGAAATTATTGATAGTTGTTTATTGATTATTTTGTCTTGTTTTACCTTTGGAATGGAGAGATCTTGTATATCCCTAAACTACTTTTGTCCTTGAAATCTGAAGTTTGTTTGCAATTCCTGATACTCAAATGCTTTCCTGCTGCTTCTGATGAGGAAGGTGAGGGTGCTGAGGTGTATTTTTTTCTCCTCCTCGATTTGTCAATACGAATAATTGAACAGACTCTCTGTAGCTTCCAGGGAAGTGAGTTTGCTCCATTGACTCAGCTCAGTTCAGAAAGAACTTGTGCAGAACAGAGGTTTTTCTAAAACTGCCTGGCTGCATCTTTCCCTGTGAGCTTTGGGGAATGCCTGTGCTTGAGGCAAGCACAGAATCAAGCCCCACTTGTGTTCAGCATCTTGTGTTGTGGACTTGGAGTGTGCCAGGTGTGTGTCCTCCAGAAACAGGATGCTGTTGTGGGCTGCTGGAAGCCCAGAAGCTGCATTCCCACCTGGATCTGATCTAGTAATGCTTTGTCCTTATGTAACAATTTGTGTTGCTCTCATCTCTTATTTTTCTCTCCTTTGCTCCCCCATGTCCAGGCTTGTACTGAATCTTGCCAGCAGTATTTAATAGGTGCACATCAGTGCTCTGCTGACATCTTAGGATCTGTTCAGACCCACAGCTTTGTCAGTGCTGTCATGCTGCTAAAAACAGCCACCTTCTAGTACTTCAGTTTCCTTGCTTTTTCCCTCAGGGTTGCACATGATATGTTGTCGATGTTGCTAATGCCAGTTCTTTATATAGCAATTGCTGAGTGAAGTCAGGTAATATCTTTATTTTTTTTTTTTTAATAAAGTGCAAGTTGGATATTACCAGAAATCTTCTAGTGAAGTTGCAAAAAGGCAGATATTAAGGGACTTGTCTGGTATTTTTGTAACATGCTCAGTGGTGGTGTTGGAGAATATAAGTCTTGCAACTTTCAGAACCAAAAATGCCAGATTTTTGACAGTCTGATTATGGAAGTCCAACTGACATGGACACAGATGCTCTGATTTGATAGTGATTTTCATTGAAACAAAAAGAAAAACCTTGGTGCTGAGTCACCTGGAGTTAGAGACAGTTACAGATTCCTCCATGCTTTAATGGAATATGAAGTAATTTGGGATTGGCCTGTCCTTGGTGAGAGAAGTCTGTGTTTCCAGTGATACTTCAGAAGTGACAATCCAGGCATTCCCTGAGAAGCTGCTGTTCTCTTAATTAAAATCCTCTATTTCTTCCACGGTAAACTGATGGTGACAGTGGCTTTGGTTTAAAATAAATAAATACATAGCCTTAGCCTTTGACAGAAATGCTTTGGATGACCTATGAATGTCCTACTTGGACAGTGGAGTGTTTGGGATAAGAGTGTTTGAAACAGGCTGAGGTGAGTCTCATCTCAGGAGAGCAGAAATAATATTGCTGTATGTTAGTGCTTTGGGCTCAAGCACAGTTGATACCTACTTTTAAATGTTAATATTGAGGATAAAAGTACCTTTTTCATGCTAAAATCTTGATAGCTTTCTTATTTAAGTGTAGCTATTTAAATCGAATAACCCAATGGCCTCCCTGCCTTGGATAACTGCAGAGACCTGTCAGGTGGTTCCTGGCTTGTCAGGGGCTTCCAGTCCTTGCTCAGCTTCCACAGGATGTCTTGTGTTGGCTTAAAATTGTTACCGAGTGAAAGCTCTGTCCTTAAGCCAGACATCTTGCTAATTAATTATCTTTGCTTTCTAAAGTAAGTGCAATTCATGTAATATGGAATAGTTACCTGTAGTTTCTAAAATTTGGAAGGTAGATTTAAAGCCCTTTATTACCAGAATCCTTTCCTTCAGGAAGACAGGCAGTGCAATCCAGTCTGTCTTGATCCATCTTTAAGTTAAACTATACAGGTTGAGCTTTAATCTGTACTTATTGTCGTCCTGCTAGTTCAGTATATGGTGAAATGACACATCTCTATATTTGAATCACAAGGCATAAGTGTCAGATTTTCATTTTCTGCTTAATTATAGGGGATTTTTATTCTGCATTTTCTGGTGAGCATTTCAACAAAGGTACAAAACCAGGGTGAAATGCTGCAAGTGCTGTGAGAATGTAAAAATAATAATAATATATTCCTAATTCCCTTGTTTATTCTTTTCCTTTCTATTCTGTGGTATTGAGATGTACCTTGAGGCCTGAAAGAAAGAAATCTTAGTGTCATCCAAGCTAACAGGTGAGGTGTGATGGAGGCTTCAGGTAGAAGCTGCTGTTCCTGTTAGTTATGTACAAAGTCAGATAAGTCTGGTATTTGGGGAGTACACCTTGTGCAAAAACTTTCCTAAGTAAAACAAGATAAGTGAAAATAGCCTTAGACCTTCAGCAGTCCCCTTTCCACAAAGCTGGAAAAAGCAAAAGAGGACAGACTGCTCGATTATGGGAAGAGATGGGGGGAAAAGCATTCAACTAGAAGGCAGGAGTTGAGGATTTTCTGAGCTGCACAATATCATGTCCCGGTGCTCATGGAGTGGAAGGCAGCCTTGCATCCAGCGAATGCCTGTCTTCCTGACCTCAATTAACATTCCTTCTGTTTGTGCCAGGGCTGGGTTTTGCTCCTCAAGCCTCCTAGGTGCACGTTAGGTGAGCAGCAGACCAATGTAAATGACCTCATTTTATCACTTGGATGGCGGGAATGCCTCAGAGTCCACCTTGAGCTAAATTAAAAGGCTGGAATGAAGAGCTGTAGCTCTCTGTGTGGTCCATGGAGAGAACTGTACTCCAGGGGTGTCCTGAATTGCCCTCTGTGTGCACATAGAACACAGAGTTATAGCTCAGCCCAATGCTAATGTGAACTTGCTCTTCATATGCAATGCATCTCAAGCCCAGCCCTGAATTTGTGCATTTTAAAATTCTTAAGAAAATGATTTCTGATGCTCTTTACATGAAAGATGTGATGTACACTGAGATAACAAAAAAAAACCCCAGAAATCACAAACTGGTTGTCAATTTGCCTCTGTAATTCATGAGGAGAGACTGTACCTATAAATCACAAAAATTTAATAGCTGCAAGTGCAATCTGATAGAGCACTTGTGTAAGCTTGTAACCTAAAACTATAATCTTTGGTGGCCTAAAATTCAGGTTAAATACTGTGCATATCACCACTATATGAATAGACTGGCTCTGACAATAAGAAAAATGAATTCAAGTGCATAGAAGGTCTTGAATCAATTTTCAGTCTGCTTTTTTCTTGGTAATGCTTTTAACTGAAATTACACTGAGAAGCGTATAAATGTATTGCTGGAATATAGGTCATCTCTGAAAACTATCAGGTGGTAACTTAGCTTTCTCTCAAACAGCTTCCATATATTTGAGAGACATACTTTTTTTTCTTTACATATAAACAGTTAGTTTTGGTTGCAAAATATTGAAATGCAACAAGGAAATTATAGACAAATATATTGTTCTATTATGGGAATGCTGCAGCTGCACAAATTACTTGGATTCGCTCTCACATTTTATTTCTGAATTATTTTCAACCCTCAACCGTAGTTATTATGTTATTTATTTAATATGCCTTTAAATAGGTAAGAGAATTACAACAGGTTTCCTTCTGGCAAGTACCAGGATTCTTAGCTAGAGACCCATGCCAGTATGTGAAATCTCTGCTAACCATCGTTTAACAAGTCCATGAACTACCATTATTTTATTACTTTACAGATAATGAAGATGCAGACAGAGGTTAAAAAATGAGTGTCTTGCTACAGATCTTGATTTGTCTTCCAAACACTTACTTGCTTCTTCTGCCATTTAAGCTCATGGTGGACACCAGCTTCTATTAAACCTCTCTGATACCCTTTTCTTTTACCCAAGATTCACATTTGTTGTTTGCATTACAGAAAATTTAACTTCACTTAGACTTAATTTGATCCATCCAGATGGATTTATTTTCAGTATGGACCATGGGAAAGGACAGAAAGAGGTGCTTTCAAATTGCATCATACATATAAAGACTTACTGTGGAGGAAGTCCTGGTTCCAAAACATATAATTTTTTCCATGGCTGATTCCCACAGGTATTAAATTCCTTTCTCTGTTGTGGTCCATTTGCCTGAGTGACATGGAATATCATCTTTATTAGGACACCTTACCCTCACACTTGATAAGAGTCACATCCAGAGATAAAGGACTTGTGGTTTTTTTCCCTGTTGTTTTGTAAATGCCTGGTTCCTTAGCAAGCAATCCCAGCTGTCTTCCTTACCCTCTGATTCCACCCTCTTGGCTCCATTGTCTCAGCTTATATGGAAAAAAGCTGAAATATTTTTATATCTCCTGCAGTTCATTCAGGGATAGGGATCAAGTCTTGGTTCTCTCTTCTGGTTCCAATGATGGCCTTCATGATGGCCCTAAAAGTCACCCTTTTGATGGTCCTGCTTCTTCATCCTCTTTACTCTCCCTGTCCTGCTTGAGTCTTTTTAGTAAAGCTTTTTTACTGAGTGACTTTACTCGAATGCTGTAATCGATCTGGAGGACAAAGAAGGAAAAAAGAGGGGGGATAAAAGAAAGCAATGCACAATTGAACTGCTCACCTTGTGCTGACTGATGCCAGAACCCCCTTCCTGAACCCAGACTGGCCACCCTTCTGTGTAACTCCCCCCAGTTTATACACTGGATGTGATGTTTTCTGGTGTGGAATATTCCTTTGACCATTGGGTCACCTGTCCTGGTTAGGTTCCCTCCCAGTTTTCTTCTGTGCACCTCCTCAGTGGCAAAGCATGAGACAAGGGAGAAAAAAATTGTCCTTGACTTAGGATAAACATAACTTAGCAATACCACAAACCATCAGTGTGTTATTAACACCGCTCTGAAGCCAAAACCCAGAGCTGTACCAGCTACTGGGAAGAAATTAACTCTACCCCACCTGAAATTAGGACAATATCCACCCCTGCTCTGCCACCTGAGATGGCTGTCACATCGTGTTTGGGGGTTTTGTGTTTGTGTTTTTGTTTTTTTTTAGTATATATGCAAAATGGATAGACATTTAGCCAAGATACAACAAGGTTGTTTATCTCTCTCTTTGGAAAACTGCACTCAGAACACCTCTAATGACCGTGGCATTCTGCTTAATGAGTACTGGGCCATATCTGATAATGAAAAGGAGACAAGCTTAATTAACTTAGCACCCAACTAATCAGCAGTTAATGTAGCCCTGAAAATTGATAAGTTATTTAGTCTTGGAGGGTTGGAGTGTGCATGTAGAGAAGGGAAAAGCTGGCCTTTTTTATACCTTAAGCCTGAAGCTAATATAAATGGCCAACAGAAATGGATGTGACCTGGAGGTTTCTGTCAGCGATGTGCCCTTGTCATGCTCTCTTCAGCCATCCAGAAACTGTTTATAACTCTAGAATTAAGCTTTGTTAGTTGAAATCTTGCAGGCAGTTTCTCTGGAGGATCTTCTGGGTTATGAGCAAAACAGCCCTGCCATGTGTGGACTAGCAAGTTAGAGTGGATCCACATTAAAATAAACCACCTAAAAGAGAGTTTTTCTGTTTCCCCTGTGTGAATATCCCAGAATAGCTCCTGGGATTTTATTCAAAGTAAATATAAAGTTATAGTGCCTGACTGGATACCTGCAAATATCTCTGCCCTGATTTTACTTGGCCACAGACAGTGATTCAGAACTAAATATAAGATAATTTCTTCCAAAATCTTTCCCTCTCAGCAGGGATTTTTCTATTGCTCAGAGGAATAACTTAGTATTTGGAGCCCAAACAGTGATGTTTGAAGAAGAGGCCATCAATTTAGTTCCCTGCACCATAAAGGATAATCAATGGAAATCTTGCTTCCATTGTTCATGTTCAGAAATCACAGGTTAACAGAGGACTTTCTTAGCACAGCAAGAATTCTCTTGTTCCACCTTTTCCATTTTATGAGAGCTGGGCTTCTTTTTGGCAATTTTTTCCCCCTTAAATTTTAAAATGTTAAATGGTTTTCACACAACATCTTGATCAGCAAGTAGCAATTAAGAGGATTTTTTTTCCTGAGGATTTTAACATTTATTGGAAGAGCAGAGAGCTAAATGTGCTAAGTGAAACAGTGGCTACATGCCCTGAATTGGAAGGAACAGCAGCAGTGCTTGGATGTTGGTTCCATGGCCTTTGAGTTGCTGCTTTGCCCCTGATTTTAGCAGCAGGGGTCTTTGGAGGATGCTGGACTCAATACTTTCACTCCAGGGAAGCAGTCCTGGGGAATTGCAGGTCTCCCACTGGGATGGATGGGAGTGGGGAAGGTGAATCCTCTGCCTCCATGTCAGGCCTGGGATTCCTTGCAGACTGACCTGACATGTAAATCCCTGCAGATACAAACTTCTGCTTTGCTGTTGTTCAAAGACTGAACATCCTACACACAGTCTTGATAAATGGGAGCTGCTGTTCAAATGCAGAGGGAGTCTACATTCAGCTTTCTCCTTCGATTTTTTTCATCTGCCTGCTAGTGCTATCTGTCTTTAAAAATCATCACAGATATAAACCAATGAAAAAGGTATTTTTTAAAATTTTGTACAGGCTAGAAATACGCCTTTCAGCTTCTGTTTTATGTCAGTGCTAAGCTTTAAACATGATGTTTTGTGAGTTCAGGCTCTGCAGACCCACCCTAAATATATTCTGCATATATTGCTCCAAATAAAAATCCTTGATCTGTCATCATCAAACTTCATTTAAATTGGCTTTTAACCTGATCACCTTACCTCATCTGATGCATCAGCTGTGAGGGGTCCTGTGCATCAGCTGTCAATCTTGACAAACTTTAAGAGCTTGGGAATTTGCTTGTGGAACAAACGGGAGCTTTGCCAAGCCCCTCTTGCAAAGCATCCTGAAGCCTTTCAAATGGCAGATTTTGCTTGGCAGTGCCGGATTTCTGTGCAGTCAATAATGTACAACAAAGGTATTGAGAAAACATCCTGTCCTCTAAGATGAATGTTTATTATAGCGATGTCTGAGATTTCATCTTTTTGTCAGATCAGTACTGCAAAGTGTACATAGACACTGACAGAATCGTTAGCAGGTTTTGTAAAGAATGCTTATGGAGTTGTTATAGCAGTGGTGATCTGAGAACAAAAGCAAGGCAAAGACTGCATGCAGAAACAGTACTTTTAGACTGATAACTAGCTCTTTGCTGTAAAGTTTCTAGTTATTAAAAAATATTTGGAGCCCAGACTAGAGGTTTTCTGTAAACATCTGTAAATATTAAAGTTGTAAACATCTGTAAAATATAAAGCTTTAGGACAGACCTCGGAAGGAATCTAGATGCAGCCTTTGTGTTTCAGTTGTTATTCTTCACCTATTCTGCTTTGCTAACCATGGTTTTAGCCAAGTCACAGTGGATGTGGGAAGTGCTGGGCACTTTGTTCTCTATGCCACATTGCACTGAGTCAAATAATGCGTGTTGTGGAGAAAGAAATCTCTAAGAAAAGCATGCCATTCAGTGTCTTCCTCAGGGCCTAAGTATTCTGTAGTGAACACAGCATGCATGCAGCCTGCTGGGGGTGGTGATGGCCTCTCAGCCAGCTGTGCTGCTGGTGCTGAGTGTGTTCTGCCACACTCTCACGATCCACCCTCAGTGGGTGTTAATTTTGATCCTTATGGATCATAAAATGGATTATAAAGGAGGAATTTCTGTGTTGCCTTTTGGTCGTTGATCACTTTGCACAGCTTGAAAATCACGTTGATTTCCTATGATGTTTGATGGTCAGATTGCAGGGCTGATGAAAAAGGAAGGGCTGGCAAGGCTGTTGCTGGAGAGAATCTGGAAGGAGGGCAACACCTCCCCCTTCACTGCCATCAACATCCAGCTCTGACACAGCTGAGCTGTATCCTCCTGGAATTTCCATGGTGCAGGAGGGCATTGGGCTGAGTTTGGGAGCCAAGCTGCTCTTGGACACCCTTGGGAAGGTACCCAGATTTAGCCTACACTAAGTTTAAGTTTCAGTTTCCTTGCCTTCCTGCGGGGCTTGCTTTATTTCAAACTCCAAGCTGAATGAAGGGAAAGTAGCATGTCAAGGGAGATATTCAGCATGCTGTCGTCTTCTGCAGCAGCACCTGATTTGAGATTAGAAATCAGTTCTTTCACAGATGGACTGATAATGAGGTGAGAATGATTGTTCTTGTCTCTAGGAGGACTTCCTCCTTCTGGGTGTAGGAAAAACCCAAATATGCAGCCAACTGTAAGATAGGAAGTAGGGATGGGGTTGTTTTTTTTTTTTTTTTTACTGGTGTTGTCAGTAAACCTCAAGTGAACACCTACTCCAGAAGTGAGCGAGTTCAGTGGTTACAGAGGTCTGATAAGGATTGAATTATAATTAACCCTTAGGTGTCTCAGGTTGGATTTGAGAGCACATATTCTCTCCCATATGCTTTGCTCCCAGTATGTGGTCTTTCTGTTTGCTTCACTTGGCTAAATGAGCAAAAGTAATTTCCTTGCAAAAAAGAACCACCTGAACACTTTAGAGGCAGCCCAATTGCAGACAGAAGGTTTTGTAGATATGAAAGCTTAGAAATCTTTTAGAAAACTTACACGCAGTATCATTGGTTTAGCATCATATCCAAGTACATACATACAAACATATTTATGTGTATATATAGATATAGTTTGTTTGCATAGCATGGCTCCTGAACTCTCATGTTGTTATAACACCATTTCCTTAATAAAGGGATCTTTCATATGTGTCTGCACCTTTCTGAGTTAATTCAAACCAAACATCACTGATTAAAGGGTGTAATGTTAAAAATGAGCTCCCATAAGTCCTTAATACCACATTAATCCATCCTTCTGTTTGCTTCATATATTTGTGAGAAGTGCCATTTCTAAGTCTGGTCACACCATCCTATGGTTGCACACCTGTTCTGAAGCTCTTCAGCTCCTTTCAGCTGATAAACTCCCAAATTTCCAGCTAGAGACTTGCTATTAGTTTGCAAATATTTCACTTACGACTTTGTATGGGGTGTTAAGTGGCTTTTAGTTGATTGGAGGGGTAAGTCAGGGAGGAAGCTCTTTTCTGTTTAGTATTTCTCAATAGGTTATTTCCTCAAAGATAGGTGGCTTTTTTGCACAAGATGCAGAAATTTGCCTACACGAAATGTCCTATTAATTTAGAGGAACTAAATATGGAAGAAACTCCCACTTCCATTGTCTCTTTTATTCTGTTCCCTAAATGCCCCAGTTGGATTTCTAATGAAGTGTTTCTTCTAGCTGTCAGGAAAGTTTACACTGGGATCATAACTTTGTTTCCTAGCAACTCTGCAACCTCCTGCTCATAAAAGAGTGTGGCTTATAGTTTTAATTAATGTAATTCTAAGTCATGGCCAATGAAAAGCAAGTTCTGTGGAAGAATAAATATCATTCATACTTAAAAGAGAAAGTAAAAAAATTCACATCATAATTGCTTATCTGTTTTAGCATCGCATTTAGTTTTGAATTGAAAAGTATTTTTTAATATTTTCTTACTTTTAAAATGAGATTTTTCAGTTATGACTGGCAATGTAGTTATGAGCATTTGAATTTGGGACAAGGGATCATTGCACCAAAGGATTTAAAATGTACTGCATACCTGTTCTGCAAAACCTGTGTAATTGAACTCAGTGAAATATTTGCAGCAGTCCCTTCATTGTGATATTTTCTTAGCCTTTCTCATGTGTAAAATATCCTTCACTGAAGTGTTTTTCTCCAGTCTCTCTCACTTCATTATGTCATTGGCATGTTTTAAAGTGGAAGTTGAAATAAAATATTTTTAGCCATATTTCAGGCAACACATGGATGGCAGCTGTGTGCGAATTATGCTTCCCCTAGAAATTTAGGAAGAGTTAAACATCTGGATTTCCAAAGTGTCTAATGAGATGGCATGGAAACAAAGTTAGAGCTAATAGGACTAGAGGCAATGGGCAGAAACCTGTGCACCTTAACATGGAGAACTTTTTTAATGTGTGTTGTCTGAGCACTGGAACAGATTGATCAAAAAGGCTGTGAGGTTTTCCTCACTGGAGATATTCCAGAACCATCTGGGCACAATCCTGTGCTGTGTGCTCTGGTCCCTCTCAGCCTGACCCGTTCTGTGAAACCTCTGTGAGAACACACTGCTGAAAAAACAGATTAACTGCACTGTGTAGATGCTATGATGGTTTACAGGAGTAATATATTTAGCCTGGGGTCTTGTCTTCAACATAGATTTTATGCTTTCAGGTGTGTTGTCCACATTATTCAGATCAGGATTTGAATAATCAAAAAATACTTGTTATTACAATGGTTTTTGGTAATGCTTTTATTTGTGGTATCTTACAAGCTTTGCTGCCACCAATGTAGCTATTTTCAAGGTGAAGTGATGCCTTCCCATTTTACATAAGGGGAATGGAGAGGCAGAACTATCAGGATAAAAAAAACCTCCACTAATTTGAAAAGCTTGAATAGAGACCCCAAAACTTGATCTTTCTGTGCCTAAAACACTGAGAACTATGCACCTTTAAAGCAGCCATCAAGTTCAAAGTTTAAAGGGAGCCCATAGCTGCAGCTGCTGCAGAGTTTCTGCACAAAAGGGTTTTGCTATGACTGATCCATCCCCTGGCAGCCTCATTCCGTCCAGTGGCTCATCCATCCAAAAGTTGCAAAGGCTGAACTGAAATTCTGCTGATCCCAGTGTCAGGTCATCTTCAGTGTGAATGAATGAAGCTGTCCCTTAGCAACCCAAGGCTTTCATGGAGTGAGCAGTTCCTCCACTAATTAGGGAGGACATGCACCTTGCCAGTGAGGCTGAGCAGTGTTTGCTGCTAAGGGAGGAATGGTGCAATGTAGAAACCCTGAGCTGCAGTGAATGCTGAGGGGAGAAGCATTGTTACTGTCCCAGCACATCTGCTGCCTTGGTGGTAGAATCTGAACCTCTTGATAAACACATTTATCCACACAACACCCAGGTAAAACAAATCATTGCTGTTATTTCAGCTGTACAGGTAGGGATGTACAACAGAATTGAAGCTGTGTAAGGAAGTGTGATGAGACAAGTGCTATGAGTTGTGGAATTCCTTGGTTGTAATTACAGTAATTACAACTTCTGGTAGCCTTGTCACCATCCTTTCCTCTGTCCTGCTACCTCAGTGCTTCCACTCTGTTCTCTGGGTCCCAGTGCTCCCTGCTCCACTCAGCCTTGCCCAGGTGCTGCAGTTCCCTGCCTTCAGCTGTTTATTTTGCTGCACAGACTTTTGGGGTTTTTTAGTAGTAGAACTCTTGCTCACCATTAAAGTGTTTTTAACTTTGTTTCCTGAAGAGGCAGCACTGTTGCAGGGCCAACTTGGTCTTGTGCCTGCCCTTTGTGCTGTAGCAATTTTTTAGACAGGATGTGGCTGCAGAAGGAAGCTCTCGCTGTGCAGTACTTACAGCACCACCAAAACATCTGCTTGTTGAAACTGTGCTACCTTGTAATTTTTGAAGTCAGGGATTGAAATTAGTCTCCTAGGTATGAAGGTTTTTATGGCTCCTATTTTGCTTCAATCTTTTTTCCCCCCTTTCTTTGACTGAGTGAAGTTTTACAATATGACTGCTCAATGGAATTTGTAACAAGATAATATTGTAGGCAAATGAAGAGGGCTAATACCTCTGCAAGTGCTGTCTTCATGTGATGAAAGACAAGTTTTTAAAAACTCCTTTAAATAGGTATCCTGTAGGCATTTCTCCTGTCACTTTTGTTCTGCTGTGTGGAAATTGTTAGCTTCAACTCACCCCCCCCCTTTTTTTTTTAAACTTTAGGCAGTTGCTACAACATGGGGGTATGACTCTGAAACATGTCAATTTCTGTAGCTTTATATAGTAGGAAATTTATAGGATAATATCAACTTTACTATCAGCATTCCCATCCACATAGTCTTTCACTGACATGAAAAGAAAATAATCCCTTGCAGACAAAATTATTGCATATTTGTAACTGCTTTCTGTCTCAAATGGCTTACACAACTTCTGCAATAACCAGAAATAAGGTGGCATGTTTCAAAAAAGGCTTTGAAAGCTCCTTCAAAAGTCTGCTCAGAAGCTGGGAGGCAGACAGCCTTGACCCAAAGGCACCTTGTTCTGTCCAAATGCTTCATCTCCATCATATCAATTTTGGTTGCTGATCTAGAAGTAGGCAGGCAGATGGGTACATGCCCTTTTGCTTCTTTTTTGCAGTGACAGGACATCTCAAGTACTTTTGTTACATCTGTAATCTGTTTACCCAGCTGAGCAGATAGTGCTTTCAAATTGCCACCCATTTTCTGGTGCTTCTATTTTCATGGCTAGTAAGTCAAACATATTTTTTTTTCTTCGTGCTGCCACTGTGTTGTTGCTTTTTGGTTTTGTTTAATCCAAAACTGTGTATCCATGCACTCTCCCATCCCTGAAATCAAGCTGCAGTTTTGGAAGCTTAGGAGATGTGAAACTTCCTGGATGATTTTCTGGTGTAAGGACAAATTGCTCCTCATTACAGGACTTCCATCAACTTCCTGCAAGGCTGAAGTGTTGCACCCTCTGACAGAAGTTTATAATCCTGCCTGTGAGATATTAACAAAGTAATTGATGTTGCAATCCCTTTAGTCCACTCTGAAATATTTTAAAGCCAGGTATTTGATCACATAAACTGGCACTCCCCCACTACAAAATCTTGCAACCGAACATCAAGCAGGACTAATTAGCTTTCAACTACCTGAAATTACTGGTTTTGTGATTTCTTAATTTAAGCTAGAGCTGAGGAAACATTCTTTGTTGCTGAATCTAGTCAGGAGGAGTTGATGGAGGGAAGAGGAAACTTGCATAGCTTTGATTTTGTCATGGCTTACTGTGCAGAGCAGGATCTATACAATTATACTTGCAGAGTAGTATAGGTGTGATTTGCAGACAAAGGACATTTTCCTTCAGCATTTTAAACAGCTTCTGGTAAAAATAGGTACCATCAACTCTCTGGATCTTAGAGACTTGGAAAATGAGACTGCAGCACCTAGTGCTGACATTCAGTCTTCAGAAACATCTTTGAAAGAGCATTGTGGTTTTCCTGTTTCCTGGTTTGTTTGGGGTTTTTAAAATATGTTTGGCTATCGTGGAAATGTGAGTAGGTTATTTTTAAAGAAGAAAGTTGTAATACTGAGCAGTCTTGCTCAGTCCTGACTCTGTGAATAATTTTTGAATTAGTCTGACAGTGAAATCTGGTGCTTGAAGAGAAAGAGCCACCTTCCTATAACTTCATGTGGAGGTGGTTTGGCTGTGCTGTGTGCTCATAATCTACTACGTACAGGGAAGAAAACAGGGGGTTAAAAATGCTCAATTTAAACAGATAACATTATTTAAAGCATCTGTAGGTGCTACTTGAATTTCACAATGCATTGGGTTTGCATGGCCAGGTGTTGGTAGTGGGGGGCTACAGGGGTGATTCTGTGAGAAACTTCCACAGAAGCTTCCAGAAGCTTCCCCCATGTCCAGCAGAGCCAATGCCAGCCAGCTCCAAAATGGAAGCAGAAATGGTGATAAGGCCTCTGTGATAACGCATTTAAGAAGAAATAAAGTTATTGGGCAGAGATAATTGTGGTCAGCAAAGAGCCTCCCCCGCCCCTATACTGTTTGAAATATGCTCTCTTTTCATTCTCTTTTCCCTTTCTATTATTCCACCCATTTATTCAGAAGTGCTTCTGAAGAGAGGTGTAGGATCTAGCCATGAGATTTTCCCACTTTGCTAGTACATGAAGTTTTTATTCTAGTAGGTGTTTAACATTTGCTGGAACAATCTAAATGTAATTTTTCTTTTTCATCCTCTCAGTCTGGCTGCCAAAGAGACATACCTATTATTCACGTGGTGTTAATCATCTGGACTGGGAGATCTGGACCAAAAGATGAGTAGTGCAGGGAGAGCTTTGTGTAAAGAGCACTGGGGTGCCAGTCACACCCTGTGCTGTGCTCTGGTCACAAAAGGCAGGATTCACATCATCCACCATTATATTTGCACAGTATTGATGTCTTCATCTGAGCTGCAGCCAGCTGAGACACTTGATACTCAGGGAAAAGACATGGATGCTCTTAGGTCATGTTGTGTCTGACCCGGTTTAGATGTGGTGGATGCTGGGCCAAGATGACTCATGCCCTGTGAATGCCCATTTTTCTCCTCTGACTGGAAAGAGAACCAAAGGTGACTCTTGTAGGTTTAGACATCGGCCTCTGCTCTGATCCTTCCTAACCAGTTTAGATTAGTCATTGTTAATGTAGCAGTATCTTTCTTCAGAAAATGAAGCAGCATATATCAAGGAATGAAATGAGATGTAGTTTGCATTTTCATCAAAGCACAGGCAGAAACTTGTTGATATTTGTGGCGTTCATACTAAAAATGTAAATAGGAGGACTAAAACTTTGCAGTGAACTTAGAAAATGTGGAACATTTTTCAGCTCTTCATTTCCTGCCTCGCTTGAGACATCTTTGCAGTGTGTCGTGTTGGCTCATGCAGGAATGGGACTGCTCTGTGTTTTTTTACTGCATGCAAGGAATGTATTTGCTTTAGCCAAAAGTAATTTTAAAAATCCAGTAGAGCTCTTTCACACCCATCTTTTAGCCATGGAATTCAGCGAATCAAGTAAAATGAGTATTCATGGAAGAGAGGGAGGGATATTACAGGTTATTTCAGAAATGTGTCTTTTATTCTGTTTTATTTTTTGTCCATTTACTGGGTACTGAAGAAAATACTTTGAACCTAGTGAGAAATCTGTTATTGTAGGTGGTATGTGATGAATTTGTGGCTGGTAGGATAATATCTGAGGAGGGAAAAATTTTAACAATTCCAAAGTAAAGTAGATATGCCGGGAGGATTAATGAAGATAAAGGGGCTTATTCTTAATTGATTTAAGACAAGAGATATTGCTGTTCATTAACAAAATTGTTCATAAAAATGAAAGGAAATAATTCTGTGTGGAAGGGAATAACTTGTGTGAAAGAGTTGCCAACAAAGCAGCAAATGTTTCATACAAAAAAATATATACTACTGCTCAGCCACTCTAATTACAGTGGTTTTTAGCCACCTATCAGTAAGACAGCTGTTAACCTTTCTTTCTCTTTAAGCATCAAGTTGAGCAAATATTTCAAAATTAATTTCTTAATGTAGCTTCCTCTGAGGTTTCTAGGTGTTCCACTGAAATCTAGGTTACAGCATGAGGAAAAATAAGGTGCTGATTTTACTGCTACTAAGCTCTTCTCTCACTTATATTTTTCTATGACTCCTGTTTCTAGTTCAGTGCAGGCATTAGAAAATGTAACATAATTGGGTTTGTGAAAATGGATTTGTTCTTAAATGTATTGTACAGCGTGAAAAGAGAAAATTATGGAGACTGAACATAGGTATACTGAAAATTACTTATTGATTATTGATCATTAATAAGATGTTAATACTAGTAATGGTTGCTTTGATTAATTTCCTGCAAAATGCGATGGGCATCTGGTTGAAAAGTTGCTGTCACTTCTGGTAAGATCACAAATCCTTTTGCCTATTCGATGGGCAGGTGTGTGAATGAAGACAGAGTAAGTGAGGATTTTAGCTATTTTTTGTTAAAATAGCTGTGAACTAAATTCATCAGGGTTTTTCATGACGACTCTGACAGTAATGTGGAGTGGTAAAGAGTGGTCTTATACCACTGCTTCAGAACAGACAGCTTTTGGGGCTTGTGATCCTTGCCCTTGAGGAAACCTTTCTTATTCAGCTATCTTAAGTTGACCAAAATATTTCTCGCACTGGGAATTTAAAGTATTTTTTTATGATTATGCTGGCTTGTGCAAGCTCTCCAACCATGGAAGCCTCCAGCTGAAAGGATGTATGGATGGATGTCAGTAGGGAATGCCTTGGTCACCTCAGGACTGTGCTCCCCAAGAGGCAGGAGGTGGCCTTGATCTTGTTCTCAGTTCTGGTCTTTTTTGGGGAGGGCAGTTTCAAGTCAGGCACAATCTGTGGGGAGCATGAGCAGGGCCAGCCCTCTCAGGTGGTGGGGGTGGTGTCTTGGTTTGAAAGGCCTCTCTATGAAATGGAAAATGTAAACCTCCTCCCTCCAAATTATTATCATTTTGAAATTAGGGAGGCTCTCAGGCAAAGATATGGAAATAGGAATAACAGTTCTTTACTAGGAAAATTAAAATAGGAATATAGTATTACAAAGAACAAACCCAGATCACTGACAGAGTCAGAATACAACCTGACACCCTGTCAGTCAGTCAGGGCATTGGTAGCAGTCCCATTAAATGGTGGCTGCATCCTCCTGCAGTGACAGACGTGGTTCAGTTGAAGCAGTGCTCCTGTAGAAGGTGCAGTTTTCCTCTGAAGGCCCAGTGATGATGTAGAAGGGTCTGGTTTTCCTCTGAAATCCAGTGGGAAAAGGCTGCTTTGGTGTTCCAAAGCTCAGTTTTTATCAAGGTAGGAAATGTTTGGCTCCTCCCCCTGGGTGGAACATCTCCAATGGGATGATGTAATTTTATCAGTCATGCAGTGGGACTCAATTGCTCATTAACAGGAGATATCTTCCTAGAGGAAGGATGGGTCTGGAAAAGATAAAGATGACTGCTCCACCTGGTTTTCACAGCTGGTGATAGAACACATACTTTTGGTCACATCCTGCATTACAACCCAAGACAGGTGAGCAAGACTGCAGCCAGGGAGGGAAATAGGTGTTCCCTGCAGATCCTGTACAGCCACAGCAGGGAATAGTGCTGGCCCAGTGGGATGGCTGGAAGCCCCCAGTGAGGGGAAGGGGCTGAGCTGGTGTTGGGGCTGCTCATGTAGGTGATGGTGTACATGGGAAGGGGGCTGCCTGCCTCAACACACTAGGAAAGAGGAAGAAGTTCTCAGTTCTGTATGAATCTCATCATATTGCTGGTTTTGTTGAGAAAATGCAGTATTTTTAGGTCAGGGCTGTCACCAGTTTGATTAATTAGTGTGATTACTTGCAGCTGAGTTTTATTCCTATCTAGACTTGCTGTAATCCTTTATCCTATTACAAATGTGTGTTTGATTAGCTTCCTACTTCATAAAGCTGCTCGTTCAACTATTTCCAAGGCTGCATTTTGAGGAAAGAAAACCTGGCTAATCACCTCATTGCAGTTGCAGGGAATTACACAGAAGATCCTGAGGGACAGAGCCCTTCTCTCTCCTCTACACAGAAGATTGATTTTTGTGATCCATCTCTTTGATAAGCCATGCAGACAGTTAAACTTTGTCCTGTAGCTCTGTAAATGAGCAGTTAATGATGGAAAACCCTGGCATGTAGGACACACAGCTACAGGGACTTGGTGGTAGCACTTCTGTGCCTCTTTAGGTTAGAAACGTTTAGGTTTCAGAGCTGATCTCAGTTTTGATTTTGAGAATCTGCAACCAGAGCCTTCTGTTGGTTCCTGTTCTAAGTTTTTTCTAGTAGAATATGAGCTCTTTCCCGATGTACATGTTACAAATGTTGTGACAGTGTGAACCTGCATACTTCTGAATCCAAATGCTTTATAAGCCAGTACTTTGCATTGTTTGTGAAGACCATGTATCCTCTCATAGTATTTATAATTGCGGGCTATATGTACTTGGATTGTTGTACTTTTTGCTTATCTAAATGAGAATTTAGCAGGAAAAAAAGTGGGGATTTAGTGGGCACTGCAGCCAGAAGGTGGAAATCTCTTGATAGTGCAACTCAAGCTATTTCTATTTTTATTCTAAATTAGTGTGTTTTATTCTAAATTAGAGTTTACCCCAGCTAGCAGTCAAGCTCCCACCCAGTAGCTTGCTCATTCCCCACAGCAGGATAGGGAAGAGAACTAGAAAACCAAGAGAGGGAAACTTGTGGGTCAAGGTAAAGAGTTTAATAACTGAAACAAAGCTGTGTGCAAACAAATTGAATCAAGGAGTTCATTCATTGTTTCCCATCAGCAGGAAGGTGTCCAGGCAGTTCCGGGAAATTGTGCCTTATCCTATGTAATGGCTGCTTGGGAAGGAAAGTGCCATAAGCACAAATGCTCCTCTCTTTCCTTTCCCTGAACTGGAATTGCTGAGCACAATGTGTGGTATGGGATATCCCTTTGGTCAGTTCAGGCCAACTCTCCTGGTTGTGCTCTCTTCTGACTTCTTGCATCACTGGGGACAGAGTGGAAGGGAGAAACCTAACCTCAAACCCCCTTCCTGATGTGCTGCTGAGCAATAGGCAGGACACTGGTTCAGACCTAAATCCAAAGCACAGCATCCTGCAGGCTGCTATGAACAATGTTAGCTTTGCTCCAGCCAGACTCAGTACAATTATGTAGTCTAATTGTGCAGTTGTTTTACTGTCTGTTCATTACAGCTCAACCTGGTAATTTGGCTTTCCAAAGCTCAGTCAGTGTTTTTTGTTTGTCTCCTCGAAAATTACTTGTATCTTTTCTTGGAATCTGTTGCTTAAATAACCCAAAGCTCTCCATGCCAGTTGCTGCTTGTCTGATCAAGCTGCACCCACGGTGGGAGGAGAGGATGTGTCTGATAATTCCAGACAGATGGGGTGGTCTTGTCACAGAGGCTACAGAGAGTGGCAACCAAACAGATTAAACTTGATGAAGTCATTGACAGACTCGCACAATTAACATACTGATGCATATCCTTCTTGCTTCCATCTGCCAGCATGCCTAATTCATTTCATTACTGTGAAATTCACTTGACATCCCGGGCTGATTTTGTACCATAATTTACCTGCTGTGCTACTCACGCTTTTCTTGAAACAAACCCTTTGAGTCAAAGCTATTTGAGTACTGTGCCACGGTCCTTTCATCTTTAGAAGTAGTTTCACAGGCCTAAAAATTTGCAACAGCAATGAGCACAGTATTAAAGTAGCCAGTGACTTAAATACCTTTAAGTCCTGTCAGATATAAATCTTCATAAATGAGAGTAGTCATCTTAATGGTTTTAAGATTTTTCTGGTAGTCTTGAGACCATTAAGTAACAGCACTGATGTTGCCTGTGGAGCATTAGCTTCTACCAGGGTGCTCTGACCAGAATTGTGAACTAATCTTGGAGCAACTTGTTTTTGATATGCAAGGTAAAGCAGGGTCACTGTTGCTCAGAAGAACCCTCTCATACAAATTCTGGTCTTTTTCCTTGTGCTTTGAGTGAAGTGATGCAACATAAGTTGGCTTGTTACACCCGTTGTAATCAAACATATTTCCATTTACAAGCTGTGATGGGTTAAGTTTCAATTATTCACCGAGATCCTTAATTGTTGTCTCTTCAAATGCTACATTGTTGGTTAGTAAGAAACATTGATAAATAAATGATGTTGATCAAGACCTGCTGGCTTGTTTGGGAAACACTTTGTCATATCATTGCTTGCTAACTCCCCAGGGAGCAGTGCAGCCTGGGATGGCTTAGCAGGAGTTTGCTTTCACGTGCATTAACTGAAAGCCTTCAAAAAAAGGAGAAATTAGAGAACAAGGCTGAACCTTTGGGAAAGGATGATTTCATCTTTGCAGTGTCTTTATCTCTCCTTGAAGCTGGACTGAGAGCATCTATGTTTCCTTATTTTGGGAATTATTTTGTTATTTAAACCAATCCCCAGTAATACTGGTTTCATCCATGGCTTCAGCTCACAGGACCAAATGCTGAGGGCAGCTTTGGGGATTGGGTGGCCTATTGCTGTCCTGTTCCAATTCCTTGTAAGGCTCAGGACCTCAGAAAATGGGGGAAAAACATTTCTTTGGCTGTTTGCACAGGACATCCCAGCAATCTCACCATGTGCCTGAGAGCACTGTTCAAACAGTCCTTGAACTCTGTCAGGTTTGGTGCTGTGACCATTTCCCTGGAGAGCCTGTTCCAGTGCCCAACCATCCTCTAATAATTCTGTGATTTCCCCTTTCTCCTTTGGTTTTTTTTCCATATTTATGCCATCTTTCTTATTGGTTTGGGTTTAAAAAAATTAAGTTAAACAAAAGTTCCTGTAGCCCAAGAAGCTCCTGTTTATTCCTAAAATGGCCAAATAAGAAGTCAGCTACTGGCCTTCAACAGCTGGGGAGAACTTTTCACTACCAGGCCAGTGCATGTCTTGAAGTTAGGTCTAACTTCTGAGTTTTAACGTTGGAGGTTCTTGAAAATGTCACTAAAATGTTCACAAAAATTCATACCCTTACATGTCAGTGGTTTTGAATTAAAAGCTTTCACCCTGACCACGGCAGTGCAGATGTGCCTAAAATGTCACAATGGAATAGAAGCAAACAAATAAAAGCTTGTTCAAGCAGTCAGTGGCTTTGTGCTTGTGAAAGCTGGGGTATGGCCCTGCAGTCTTACTGTTGCCTGGAAAGGCTGACATGGAACAGAGACTAGACAGAGTAAAAGGAGTCAAATCGGTATTTATTGAAAGGACAGAGCACTTGGAACTGCCTCCTCCTGGTATGAATTGCTAGAAATCCGTTCAACCAGTTCTGCCCCTCCTTTGGTCCCTCAGTGCTGCTTACATTGTCTCAGAAATATTTAAAAAAACAAGTCTGGAGGAGAAAAATAATGCCAGTATAAATAATTTTTAGAAGTTTTTGAACTCTAGGGTCCAGGCAGAGCAGCTGATATCTGACTCTGTGGTTACTTAACATGCAAAGCCTTACAGAAGCAGAATAAAGCTTAATGTGATAAGGGGGAAAGGACAGAAGATTTTGTACAGGTAGTGGATTAATTTGAGCAGTTATCCCAAGACAACAGTATTATGGCTTCCATAATCTTAATTCCTTTTGTTTTGCCTTTTGGGTCATTATCAGGGAACATTCAGGCCAGCCCGTGTGTTAGATGGATCTCTAATGAAAAGGAAGAGAAGCATTTGGAGGTTATTGAAGCAATTAGCATCTCACTTTTTCTCCACTGCGTCAGATACCTTATTTATAAACTACCTTGTAGATGTGTGGAGTGAGATGCTAGCTTGAACTCTTGAACTCTGCAGAGACCAGAGTCTCCTGCAGAAAGCCAAGCACTGACCTTCCCCTGCCTAAATCAGGAGGCAGAGGGTGAGTGCTTGTGCAGTGGCTCCTAACTAAACTTGGTGAAAGAAGTTGCATGAGAAGATTCAAGGTTAGAATGGCTCCAGTTCAGCTTCCTAAATTTGAGGAAGCAAAAAAACTTCACAGACAGATCATGCTAAACATTTAGTTGCCAAGATGTTGGGAGTCCTAATGGTAATCCAAAATCATGAGATGAAAATATTTCCTCCTCTATTAGCACTTCTTGCATTAAAATTTAAAAAAAAATATTATTAGTTTGGGTCAGCTTTTAGATTTTGCTGATAGTCTATCAGGAGATTTATCTTAGATAATCTCAAATCTTTAAAGATAAACAGTATAAGTAGAAGCAAATAAGGAGAAAGATGGAATTAAAGGTAAAACCAAGTCTCATGCTCCTCTATCTGATTCAAAGGATCTGTCTCAATTTTGGGTTGCTTTATGTATCTTGATACCATCTGATCACTAATGTGCCCATATTTCTAAAAGGGGACCAGCCTCTGAAGAGCAGAGGCATGGATCATGGGGGAACTTAGGCTGAGGATGTTTCATATCTTCAGAGAAGACTTTATGGGGAACTACATTACATGTTGCTTTGCTTTTTGTAACTCTTTAGTGGCTGGTCTCTGTCTGGTATAAGAAGAAAAAGTTAGGGCCCAAAACCTGTATTTTCTGCTGCTTAATCACACACCCCAGGGGAGTGAGGAGTACAAATGGAATAAGAAAACCAGTGACCTGACAGTTTTATTTTTGATCAGTGTCACTAACGTGTTGCTCTTGCTCCTATGTCTCCAGCTGGATTTTGCATAGATGGGTAACACCAATACTGTTTGAAATCCTGTGAAGCAGGGAAATCTCCCCTTTTTGTGTTTGGTGGCAAATGGCACAAGAGCAGGCTGGGTGTGTACAGAGCACACTGCCTCATCTCATTCTTTCTGAACACAGCTGTAGATTCCCTTTATTAGTAAAGGAAGCGTATTTATTAGTATTCCTCTTTACTAATAAAGAAAGATGATTGAGGAACATCATCTCTGTCTGTAACAATCAGCAAAATTGCTGGTTTTTTTATTTCTATAAAGATGGTTGTGGATACAGATTGCCTTTCAGGAGGTCTCAGTGTGTATTCCGTTTGGATTTGGGAGATACCTTTGGGGTTGTACTCTTTGCATTGTGTGCTGGCTGTTTGTGTTGTTAAGCAAATACTTTTCTACTGTTTTGAGATTACTTTTAGCTGGTAAATATTGCATGTTTTTTACTGGGATGGTTCTCTACCATAATGGAGGCTATACTGTTTGCCTGGAAATGTTTGGTCTGAAAATTATTTTATATCAAATCTGCTTCAGCCTGAGTTTGTGCTTGTTCATATTTAGCATAAACCTGGCTCTAGGTGTTGAAAATTTGTTTTAAAAAATCAATGCAGTTGATATCTCTGGCCGAAATTAATTGTACTGATAACCTCTAAAGACCATATTCTGCTCCTTGACTTATGTTCCTATCCGTGGAAATAATTTTAGATATATAGTGCTCATTGTGACCAGAGATGGTAAACTCTGGGCATAAATCAGAATTTATTAAACAGTGTCTGATTTAGCTTTGCATATGAATAAGCTTTGGACTGGTTTATAAAATGAAAAAAATGACAGCACTCAAGAAACTGAAAACAGGAATTTGCTGTAGTAGAAAGAAATCTGGAAACAAGAATGAGCAGGATTATTTCATGTGGGTTTTATTCTCTTCATCAATGTGAATGTTGCTATCCCCATAGCAGTGGAAAAAAAAAATTAATTTGGTGTAAGATGTAGCAGAATGACAAGCAAGCTTAGGACAAATATATAGGTATGTTATGTAAAGGATTACAAAGGTTGTGTTTCTATTTATGACATCTGGTCTGTCAGCTCCAAGTGTACAGCAGTGAGCTCTGATACATTTAAATTTTTCTAGTTTACTTAACATTAACATTTTTGTAGTGACATTTGGGACAGTTCTGCAAGAATAAACATCAGCTTTATACAGTCACATCTCAGGCAGTTATTATAATATTACTCTAAAGGTACTAAGATTTTAATGAAAATGTCATGATTTTAGCAATTTGTCATAATTTTATACCATTTCAAAGCATCATGTTATTCAATAACCATTTTGAAAACAATTTTAAAAAGAGAATTGCTGACTCCCTTCACTTTTTCCCTTCCATGCAGTGTTACATTATCAGAATATCCTCTGTGACTGAACCCATGTTTTGATTAATGTCTCACAGTTCACATTTTCATTTAAAAAATAAAAATGAAATGTTAAAAAGAAAATATTATTTTTTTTTCTAGAAATATCTTTGGACTATTTAACTTTAAAAATTACTTTTGCCCTATGAAAAGCAGTCAACTAGTCATCTATTGCCACATTAAAAACTGAATGCCATTCAAAGCCAGATGACATTTTTGTAATATAAAGGCTAATATGTACGAGATAAAATCTAGAAATCAGTCCAGCCAATATTACAAAGTAAACAATTTGGATAATATTTCTAAACACACTAAATTGTGTTTCAGCTATGAACACTTACTCAAAATGAAGAAAACTTGAGTAAGACAGTGATAGCTTGGAAACTTTCCTGTCTTCGGATTGGAAGAGAGAGATATCATGTGTTATGTTATCAGTTTGTCTCTGAGAAAGTCATCTTTATAGAATGAAGGCAAAATACAGCTGCCAAAGTTATTGCAAACTTCATTCATCAAAAGCTTTTATGTGTCCTGATTTCAATGCTGCTTATGAGATGAATTACTCCTGCTGTATTTTCTATCTCTGTTCTGAACAGAAGCAGCAGTTAAAAAAAGCCCCATTTTTATTTAACAGTATCTTTATAGCTGTTGTCCAAAACTAAAACATCAAACTCCTGGTAATATTTTAGGAATGTAGGTGAATGAGCCTGTCCTATTTTGAGAGAGGCTTAGGCTGGGATTTCTGCATTGCCTTTTTTTTTTTTTTTTTGGCTTTGTAATAATCATTTCACTTGAAATGTTTACCAGTTGTTTAAACAGGACTAGGCATAATAGTTCTATAAATATCATGGATCATGTCTTGAATCCTACAGAGCAGCTGTTCATGGCTCTATGAATAATTTACTGCTTAATTACACATATTTCTTTAAACTACTAATTCACACCAGTTTGTTGTAAAGCCTAGAGTGTAATACCGCATGACACTGACTCAAAGACCACAGGACTTTCTAAGACATTGGGATTGTTTTTCTTATTGGCATCTTTATTTAGGAAAAAATAATCCAGGGTTTATTTTTATCTTTCAAGAAGCCAAGACTAACTGTGTGACTTATTTCTTCTGCCTTTTGTCTCCAACTGTCACCTACTGAAAATATTGTGACCCCAGCAAAATAAGTTGAAAGCTAACTTCTGGAAGCTATAGTGCAATCTTTTTTTTAATTATTTTTTTCTTTCAGTTGTGATTTATCCAACTGCAACTATTCTGTCAGTATAAACTTAAGAAACAGAACTATCTGGATAACAATGTGAAAAATCCTATTTTAATCACTGTCAGTCTAAGTTTAAATTAGGTGAACAGTGTGCAACATTTTTCTCATTCCCCTAACCCATGCAGATAGATTGTAATCCATTGATGGCAATATTCTGAGACATGCCTATAGCTAAGCTGTTTTCTCAGACTTCCACTGCCTTCTTCCCACTCCCCTCCCCTTCCAACCAGGTTGACAAGGGAAAATTTTTTGAACCTTTCCAAAGAAAAGCCAAAGAGTCAAATTATGTGTTAGTTAAGAGCAGGTAGTTGTCAAGTTACTCTGGCACGTGATGTTAAAACATGGGGGATTTTTCTGAAATGGGAAAAATTGGTTTGCATGGAGAGTTGTTGAGCTGAAAAGAGATTTGCTCATGTCTATTATTACATGACTATTTGTGCCAAGAAAATTATTGTGAAGGAGTTGTTTCCCATGAAGAATACAAAAGCCTGAGAAATCATCTGTGTATGTAACTGTATTTCCAATGGTCCATTTGCATCTCAGTGACATCAGTGTGTGGGAAAAAGCAGTGTACTCTTACAGAAAATTTCCCAAAAGAAAAGCAAAATTAGAAAATATATCTGCAGTACTGTCAGTGCCACAGAATGGTGCTGTCCCCTTCTTGCTGTGATGCTCGCATCCAAAATGAGGGAATATATTGCATTAGGAGGTGTATTAGTGATGTCATTATTTATAACAGAGCTAGTTCACAAAATTTGTGGTGGTTTCCTGGGTTTTGGCTTGGAAATCATGGTCTTTAAATGAGATACAAGACAGCTTTATTTGCTGTTTGAAGTAGAAATAACAGGGTTATTTCCTTGCTGAAGCTTTCCCTGGTGCTCAGGTTTTCAGCTCAATGCCCAAGGGCTTTTCACTGCTGTGCAAACTGGTGAAACCTCCAGTAAATGAATGAATAATACAGCTCCTACATGTGCACCAGAGAGTTGGTAGAGTTGTTAAATTAACAAATAGGAAAATATTGTGGGTTATGGCAGTCTTGGACTGTCTCTGAATCTGTGTGTGTACCTCTTCCCTGTTGTGACAGATCTTGCCTGAAGGGTGTGACAATAATCTTTAGAGAGCTGCTCCATGTGCACATTTAGCTTGCCATAATCAAAATCACAAACCCTTTTCAGATCCTTCTGCTTTCTGACCCTGTTAGATGCTGTTTTGTTTCCACAGGGCAGATATTTTGGAGCTTTTATGTGTCTCAATCCAGGAGGCAAAAAACTCCCACCCTGGCATTCACAATGCTTCATAAGCACTGGATCAGTTCTGCAGCATCTTATTTATTCAAGTTTTATGTGCAGTGTGGCTAGGTATTTAAAGAATGGTGAATTAGAAGCCATGGGTTTTGTTTTGACTGGAAGTTCCAGTATTTCAAAACTAATTATTCTCAAATTTGAATTAAAATTTTGACCTTTACCAAGCGGAAATATAAATTATTTTCTTCCTGATGAAAAGCCAGCAAAACCTTGGTTTGCTGAATTCAAATTAAAATGCTTTAAACGTGGTTTCATTTGATCTTATTTTTCATGCAACTTCCTAATACTTCATATTAACTGTAGACACATTATCTGTTTTATTCTGTATCATTAGTTAGATTGAATTTCCGCTGGTTTTCTTTGGTGTATATTTATCCACACACATTGTAAGCAGTTTAAAGGGGTACTATGTAAGAGTTACCATTTTGTAGAAAATTATTATTTTTGTGGAGTTCCTGTCTGCCCTGTGAAGACTCAGGGTAAAAAGGAAAGATTCAAACCCCCCCCAATTATTTCTTCTAGCCCAAGTCTTTCTGAGTTACAGATTCAGCATAATCTATATCAAATCATGGAATACTGATGTCACCAAATGTCCAATTTGTCACTAAGTTCTTCTTATGTCATTTCAGCTGAATTTTAATCCATATCTTTCTCACTGGCTCTTTCAGATAAACCCAAAGGAGCAGCCTCTAACCAATCTATAATTTAAGATCTGTGCTTTCCATCTGCTGTAGGAGATGGCAATGTTTATATTGATTATACATTGAGCAATATAAACAGTAACTCTTGCAAAGCTGTCTTTAAATAAGTGGCATTCTCAAAAGTGAACAGAACTAGATCATGGTATGATGTGATAACATATGCAGTAAAATAGAAAAAAGAATATGGCATACTTTAGGCTGAAGGAACGAACTTTGAATTTAAGAAACAACGTACTGGAAAAAGAATTTCTGTGCTAAGATCACAGAAATTTTTTATTTTATGGTTTTTATCCTTCAAGCTTGTTGGCTACACCCAACATCCATTAGCATTGAATGAATTTGTTCCTAGTTCTTTTTTGATTTGGAATGGTTCAGAAGTTTTCTGAATAGTTTGTTTTACGTCTTGCAAAAAGAATTTTAAAATTGTTGTGACGGTCTTCATGATTTATAACATATTGGTGGAATTTCCTAATGCATTCTGATTATTTGGGCTCACTAAAAAAGTTGCTTCTGTAAAAAAGTTCTCATGGAGAAGTTATTTTCTTTTAAGGATGTTGTTGGGATTTCCATGAAAATCCATTGACAGGTATTTTGAAAAAAATATTTTAGTTCAAGCTCAAGAAATTTAGATTTACAAGTTGAGATATTTTTAGTACCACTAAATGGGCTAGAGGCTCTGCACTTTTAATATACTCTTGTGGTGTCCAGGTTATCCTTTTGTAAGGATTTAATTTTTAAATAAAAATCTGGAGAAACAGCAGTGTGGTAGCAATGAGGAAAAGATATCAAAGTCATGTACAAGAAATACAAAAGTACAAAAATTCTGTAAGAGAAGCGAGACAGCTTCAAGGAGCTTGTGCAGCTCTAAGACAAGAGGCTGTGGGGTGCTGCATGGGATAAACACAGCACAGAGGTGAAAGTTGTTATAAAAACTGTTGGCTGTGCTGGCAAACATTGTCAGAGGGAGATAATAAAGGTTAGCTTTGTGGGAAAGGATTTCTGTTCCCTAAACAACAAGGTAAATAACTCTTGGCAAACAGCAATGTTGAACATTCAATAACTACCACTGTGCAGCTTTGGCACTTGGATCACAAGGAGCCAGCACTTGAAATAATCCATGTTTTCAGGGGGACAAACATTTTTCAAGTGTGAAGCTCAGGTAGCAAAATTAGTAATGTTTTCATTCTTCCCTTAATGGGTAGTGAGTAACAACTTCAACTTCCTTGCAATGGAGCTCCCATCTCAGCCTCCAAATGAACTTGCTATGAGTTTAGCCTGGTATTTAATCCTCAAAATATCTTAATGAGATGAAACACTTCCTAGTGTCTCACAGGCAAATTGACACATGGATTCTCCACTGTGTATCTCCTGAATGGAAATATGACAAATGTCATTGGCCTAAATCTGGGGAAAATTTACCTGACAGATTTTGCTGTATGTGGCAGCCTAACTATGGGTTATCTGAAATATGATTCTTGAACTGCCTTGGAGTGCTCTTATTCCTTCTTTTCATTTTAAAATGATTTAGCAATAATGTTGTTTAATTTTGCCATGAAAGCACAGCTCATTGTGATGTGACTGATCAGAGGCATGATGCAGTTGCAATTATTTAGTAAAACATTTAATTTCTGTAATATGTTGCTATGTGACTATTTTGCAGATATATTAAAATCAGGATATGGGTAGACAGGTATCCTATCTGCTGGCATGACTTTTAAAGAATTGCAGTGTCTGTAGGCTGAGATTAGACCAGCCCAAACCTAAATGTGTGATGACGTGCTGATAGGGAGAAAATTGAAGTTTGGGAGTGCATCACAATGTGTGAAAGGCTGGTTGAAGTGTAGGTGGGCTGTCCTGAGGATTGAGGGCAACAGTTCACACTTGGTATTTGTCACCCAGTGAGGTCCTGTGTCCACCCTGGGCTAGCTGCTTATAAGGTTGGCTGTGTTTTCCTGGATATTTGAGAAGGTTTGAAAGTGTTTCTGTATCTGCCAACAGCTGAGCAGTGCCTGGCTGAGGACTGTGCTGGGTTCCCTTCTGCTCTGCAGGATGTTCAAGTGGCAATTCCAGGTGGAAAGGTCAGTGAGAAAGGAGGATGTGAATGGAGGGAAGGGAGTGATGGGGCAGTGGAAGGAGGAAATGAGAAGAATCAAGCTTAAAGGATGCAGAGGCAGGACAGTGATCACTCAATAATTCCCTGCAATGCAAGAATGCTCAGATGTGCAAGTGTGATGTGCTCAGGGAGGAAAACAGTTGTGACTGACCACAGCTGTTACAAAAAACCCAAACCACCATCACAAAAGTGCCAAAACCTCACCCCAAACCCCAGAGAGACAAAAAAAACCTCCAAACCAAGTAATCAACCAGTAAAAAACCCAACCCACACTAAACTTACCTCAAAAGAAGGGGAACCAGAAGGTGGCCTTCATTTTAGATTAACCAGCTGTACCCTTTGAGTGGCTCAACTGATTGTGCAAATGTGTTTGCCCAAGTTAATTGAAAGTGCCACCCAGATCAGCACATATAGCAGTCTATACTTGGCTCAGCTCAATAGCAGTGAATGAAAACTAAGTAAGTGGCAAAGAAAAAAAGTCCAGTGCCATGATGATCAGCATACAAAGGCTGGAAACCACAATTCATTTGTATTGATTGAACTGTACAGTGCAATTTTAGTTGTGATTTCAGTATGTTGATGTATTACACCAAATCAAAATACTGTGTAACAGGAAATATCTACAGCTCAGTACATTTGGGGTTCAGCCTTAAACCCTCCTTGTGCAGAAAGTTTTAAAAGAATCCAGTCAGGGTACTGGGCTTGGGCAGACACAGAGGCTGTTTTTTACTCAAAGGAAGATAACTAATGCTCAGCTGTTCTGTAACTGTTTTCCTATGAATCACTGGTGTTTTTATGGGGATTGTCAGCTCATTGATCATATCTGCTCAATTTGCTTTTTTTATTACCTTAAATTACATTGATTTTTACTTATTTCTCATTTAGATCAAATCAAAAGCCCTGAATATGTTTACGGAGACGCTTTGTGAAATCTGATGCTGGGTTAGGCTGCAGGTTAATTCTCCTCCTAAACACCCTAAGCATTAGTGAAACATCAATGAAAATAAAATTAATCTTGCTAAGTCTCGCCAATTTTTAGGAATTTCTGAAGCTTTTTATTTGTGAAGGAATAATGTTTATTTTATACCAGACTCTTCTTTCATTCAGCATCTTCTTTTCCCTTGAAGCTTCCCACATTTTTGGTCTTCATTTGGAAAATAAATCATATAGTAAACAAGAGGGTTGTTTTGAGATTTTTTTTTTCCCCAACTGCTGCGCAGGTCTCAAAAAGTCAAAAGGTTTATTTCTCATCACAGTGATGCAGGACAGTGACATATATCAGCCAGCTGAAACCCTCTGTTCTGGCCTTTTTTACTATGGAAGGGGCTAGTTCTAAAGAGAATAGAGACAATTGCCAAGCCTCTAATTCCTCATGTCTGCAAAAGGATCAGTGTCATGAAGAGGAAGAGTAAGAAATGTATTTTCCACTGGCACCATTATTTTAGACAGGACTGCTTTTTCAGTGAAAGGGAAGAAGTGCTATGGAGAGAAAGAGACATAAAATTCTCAGGGATGGTTATCAGAAATTGCGAGCTTGGATGCTCAGATGACTGACAAAACTCGATGGCATAGCTGAGCTCTGAGCATGATTGACACTCGGTTTGAGATAAATGCTGAAATATTTGTTTCTGAAATGTAATATGGACATTCAGACCTAGCAAATGGATCTAGATTTACGTGTAGGTAAAGTCTAGGTTAAGTGATCTCTGGCAGGAGTGAAACAACTATGGTTTACACTTCTATGAAATTTGGGTGCTATCACCCACTTTTGTTTAGAGAAGGGTGTTTAAAAAATGCAGGATTGAGGCACAATCTACCTTTAAGATTGAGATAGTGTAATTATAGAGGTTATTTTAAGACTGTGTATTCAATTTTTATCAACTTGTATGCAAGCTGAAAAATAATTTGGAATATATGAAATGCTGGCTTACTTTTAAGACTGTGAACAATAAATGTAATCAAAGAAGATTGATTTAAATATAAATCAATGTATAAAAATGAGACCATATACAAATGCCAATGCCCATTTTTTTTATTTTCCATGAAGGCTTTAGGCTCTCACACAGTTGCCATTGAAGGTCCTGAGATAAATCTTCAACTTGCCAACACACTGTGCCACTGTGTGGGGTGGCTCATACACTTGGCTTTATCATGGCCATGAAAAAGCTGAGGAATAAATTTCCTTCTCTCCCAGGTCCTGCTGACAAGGGCTCTGTGTGAAAATGGGACTTCCCTGACCATTGTGGTTACTATTTCTTGCTAGCTGGGGTTTATCCTCCAGGCTCTAATTCCAAGGTGTGAGGCCAGGCTTATGACAGTGTAAGTTTTTGGTTTGATGATAAAGTAGAAAGAAGGGATCTCTCTCTTTCTTTCTTTCTCTCTCTTTTTCTTTTTTTCTCTCTCTTTCTTTTTTTCTCTCTCTTTCTCTCTCTCTTTCTCTCTCTCTTTCTCTCTCTCTTTCTCTCTCTCTTTCTCTCTCTCTTTCTCTCTCTCTTTCTCTCTCTCTTTCTCTCTCTCTTTCTCTCTCTCTTTCTCTCTCTCTCTCTCTCTTTCTCTCTCTCTTTCTCTCTCTTTCTCTCTCTCTTTCTCTCTCTCTTTTCTCTCTTTCTCTTTCTCTCTCTCTTTCTCTCTCTCTTTCTCTCTCTTTCTCTCTCTCTTTCTCTCTCTCTTTCTCTCTCTCTTTCTCTCTCTCTTTCTCTCTCTCTCTCTCTCTTTCTCTCTCTCTTTCTCTCTCTCTTTCTCTCTCTCTTTCTCTCTCTCTTTCTCTCTCTCTTTCTCTCTCTCTTTCTCTCTCTCTTTCTCTCTCTCTTTCTCTCTCTCTTTCTCTTCTTTCCTGACCAGGAAGCACTAAATCAGTCTGGGTTGATAAAATCGTGAAAATGATGATTGTACAAACTAATCTGTTTTCAGAGAAATGGAAGCCAAAGTATATCCAATAACTTCAGATGGTGGGCCTGTGTCACTGGGAATAATTGCTTTTTGTTTGGCTGTAAGATGGAAGAGCAGCTGCATTGAAGGGCTGGGTAGCTGCTGGAAAAGCAGCATATGCTCTGTAATTTATGTCTTCTTTAAGCAACTGGTTGTGCAAGATGGTTTGCTGTTTGGCCTGTCTCATTTTAGTGACAGCAGAGAGTAATGTGTGTTGAGGTTTTGATTAGCTGTGTTCCAAATGTGTTCTCAGAGTGCAGATTTTTGTGCTGTTCACATTTACACGGGCTCAGGAGGAATTGCTTTCTAAAGCAGTTTTCCCTGCAGCTCCCACAGAACATCATTGTGTGTAAACTGGTGAGACTTGGCCACCTCTGTGCCACCAGCCACGAGCTGGTAATTTTCTCATGTTTTTATGATGAAATCTGGCTTCTAATAAAAGCTTTTTGGAACAAAATAAGACAATTTCAGCATGTAAATAACCCTGACAGTAGTTATTAGTAGTGTTAGTTTGCCTGGAGTAGCTTTGCCCTGTGAACCAGACCCCTACATTACACACAGGATTTTTTTTTTTTTTTTTTTGCTGTCAGAATGAGCTTTTCCTGTTTCGTCTTGAGCCATACCAGAGGAAATTTGACAACATGCACGTTGCCATATTCATTCTTGTAGAAAAATCAATGACAGCGTAGGCTAAGTATAATCTATTAAACTTCTCATTTGTTAGGCATATGAGCTGCACTTTTCATCAGATGATATTTTTCGTCTCTTTTTAAGAGACTTAATTTCCTTTTGTGGCACTCCCTGCAGCAGGTAATGTGTCAAAGAACTGTCCTCTTGGTCCTTTTTGTATTTCCTTCACAAGATGAATAGTGGTTGTTGTCTGTGAACAGTTTTGGGTAGAGTAGCCTGATTATGACAATTGAATTTCCTGTAATACTAAATATGTCATTAAAGGCCCAAGGGACTGCTCCAAAATGTGAATGGATATTTGCAGCTCAGAAAAAAAAAACAAACACTTCCAGACAACTAACCAGTCTCTGCCAGCAGCAGTGTAATTAATGACACTCCTAATTGTCCACAGGTATGATGTGTCTTGTGGGATCAGCAGAAATCAGGGCTCCTTGTTTGCTGAAGAGACAAGAAATAACTTGGGATTTAATTGCCTCTCGGCAGTTTCAAGTGGCAAAAATAATTAATATTAAGTCTTAGAATGTTTTTAACCTGGAGCTATTAATGAATAATGTTTTTATTAGGAGATTTTTTTTGCTAAACTTCATTTCATCATGTTCTTGAGACTTTTTTTTACTGATTAACTGGTAAGGAACGAGTTCAGAAAGTGAGAAATCTTCAAAACATGCTTGAAATAATAATGATGTACCTTTGAGGATTTGTTGAAGTCAATGCAAGGATATGACAGAGTGACATCTTCTATTTGCATAATGATGATTTTATTAAAAAAAAAGTATTTCTGGCTAATTAGAAGTGTGAACACAAAGTAAATCCGTGAAGGATGTAATTTGATTGGTACTGTTAAAATTAAAAATGCTTTCCTTTTGTGGAACAAATGGGATACTTGATATTTTTGGATAGTGTGGGACTTCAACTGAATTACTTTCAAGACCTGCTTCACATAATGATCAGCCACCTGCTTTCAAGTTACAGCAGTAAATTTTTGTCATCTTTTTGCAATACACTCTAAAAGGGTGAAAAAAGATGGAATAGAGAACCAATTGTCTTCAACACAATATCACCTCCTTATTGATCAAATTGCTGAAACCATTACTTCAGTGATTGGAAACTGGCATTATAATATTTGAAATGTGACCTAAAGTACAACAAAGGGGGTTTGAGATCTGAGTTGAGCTGTCTTAATGAGGTATTGAAAAGATTTAATCACTTGAGCTGGGAATTGAGCTGAAACCTGTTCATGCAGGGGTAGGTTCAAAATGAGAGAGCCTCCAAAAGTGCTGTGGGAAATATCTGTTTCCTAATGATTCATGAGGAACAGTTAATGTCCAGCTACTCTAACTTTACACTTTTTGCAGTCCTTTGAAGTGATCCCTTCACTGATTTAGTGTGAGAGAGTGCCAGAAGAGAGCTACACCTTCCCAAATTGTCCTTGACTCACAGCAGAGTCTGATTCTGGGGGAGTGGAACAATGGTGTGAACATCAGCAGGTCCTGAGCACGTTTTGTTCAGTTGTTTCTCTTCTCATCATTAGTTTCCCATTTTGGTCCTGCCTGCACTTAGTTCCTATTTTTAAACTAGGATAGCATTTTATCAATACAGATGGAATAGATTCAATTCTATATATTCTACAGCCTGTTCCATTTTGTGTCTGAGAGAGCAGTCTGTAGGATAAAGGCACAACACAAGGTTTGTGGCAAGCAGAGCTGCATCATGTGCAGTCTCTAGACAACAACAACATAACTGAAGTTACTGGGACAAGAAGGCCACAGTTAAATCTCCTTCTCTGAAAGGCTTAACATCATGAAGTTTGCAGCATCTTCTGAGAATCTCTTTTCACTGCCTGAACAGAAAGACTTTTTCCACAGAGATTTTAGAGCAAAGTTATTTTGGGTCTTTAACTTCAAAATCTGAAGTGCAGAGTAGTGCCTCGGAATTCAGTGACATTTTGTGAGTAAAATGGGGAGAGATTGTGCTGTTAGATTTCATGACAAATTGTAGTTTTTCTGTTTAAGTGTGGATTAGATTGGAAAATTAGAGAGCATCCATCTTTTTCTGATGTTGGGTGCTGTTGTGTGCATTTAATGTGCTCTGTGACATAGATATAGGCCTTCTGCTCTCTATGACTATTTACATCTGAGGATAGCATGAATCATGGAATAAACAGACAGTGGGAGAAAAAGACTGACTGACAGTACAACAGGAAGGAGAAAATTCTAGGAACTTTCTGTGCACTGTGTGCCCTTTATCAGCATAACAGGACCTTGCAGTGCTGACAAGTTTGAGATAAGGAAGCAAAAGGAGTCAAGGAACTCAAATGCTGGGAGCCTGCTTGCCTTAATGGTACCTTGATACCTTTCCAACCTCAAGGATTAATAATTGTGAAGAAATTATGTGGGCCTCTAGGTAGCCCACAGGTTTGCTGAATGTAACTTAGATTGTTCTGGTTCTGGGGTTATAAACATCAAAAAGAACAACTTTTTCTGGTTTTGTATATCACAGTTGTCTTCTATTGTGTTGTGTGTGTGAATAGATATCAGGTAAGAGTCTTAGAGAAGTAGATATCATGTTTCTGAGCTGTAACCACCAGGAGTTTTTTCTAAGGGCATTATTTGGTTTTTTTCATACAAGATGAGGAGCAGTAAGCAGCTGGGGAGGGGTGTGAGGAGCATCCACATGTGGAACACATCTGCATCTAATCCAGGGAAAATGCTGGAACCTTGTGCCAAACTTAAATGCATGCATTGGGAATGGCAGTAGGACTTCTTAGAGATTTCTATTTCTACTGACACAGGATATTCTCTATCACAGCCTTTCACTGCAGCCACTTTTGCCTTATTTCACAGTGTCTAAAGCCCTAGAATATGAAAGTTCTGCTACTCTCCTTTCCTTGGCATATAAATAGGATATTTAATATCATGTTTGATCAGGTCAGCTGGCAGTTGCACATAAGAACTGGCTGTTCTAAATAGAGGGTCTTCAGTAATTGTGTTTAGCTGGAGAGTAATAATTGTACCAGATTTTAAAGCCAACCAAAATTACAGCGCAATCTCAGAAATTTTTTTTTAATATCAGAAGCTGGGTTCTTTACTCAGTATTAGTCCTTATATTAACTATGTGTATTGTGTGAAACTCTCTCTGCTACAGGTCGAAATGCAGCAGTAGGATCAGTGGATGGCATTCTCCCTGCAGGTAGCAAGTGCTTACTTCAACCTCTGAAGGAAAATTCTGTTTCATGCAGTTTTGAAAATGGGTTAATGCAAGCTTTGCTAGGGGTTTCAATTTAAAACACAAACCTGTGGGCAGGATCCATCCATGTTGCCAGGTCAGAATTGTTTTTAGGCTGGTTTGGAAGGAGCACGTGGCTGAAGTTCTGGCGAAGCATTACAGAATGCTGTAATTCAGTAGGCACCTCGTGTATTCCAGGTCATTTTAGGGTGAATGAAGGATGTCATTTGTCTGTGTTATGCTTACAGAGAAACCATTTTTCCAAGGAGCTATAAAACTGAGGTCTTTGTACCTGTGACTTATCATAGCTATTTTAACACTGTCCTAGAAGTAAGATTTGACTTTAATATAGCATCTTTGAGGTTTTAACAGCTGTTTTCTGCCTATATATATTTCCTCTTTGAAAACATTTTACCTAGTTTTATTTCTTGAGCTGGAAGTTTGTTGTAATAATGTTGATATTGGCTTGCAATAAGTCAATTAAACCATTAATTTGTACTTCATTGCAATCAAAGCCCTTCTCAAAATAGAAGTTAATTTATCTCCCTCCTACCCTGAATAATAAATAGCCCACAAGGTAAGCACAAGGAAAAAAAAGCCGCAGGAAAAGTAAATAATCTTGAAATAACTTGAGTTATTCTCCAGGATTAATTTAGTGTATTGGTGTGGTTTTGTTTTTATTAGCTGTTCTATTAAACTGAGGTTCATTTCTTTTGCTGTCTGATTTTTATATACATCCCAGTGGTGGAATTTTTTCTTGGCAGAAAGGCTCACTCCTTTAAAAAACTGAGAACCCAAAATTCTGGATATTCAGGGCAGACTCTAATAGTGGTATAATTATTCCGAAGTGAGAGATGTATTTATTCTGGAGTTTCTTGGGTCATGCACGTACAAAGAATTATATACTCAGTTCAATAACATGTTTGGTCCCACAGTGAAAAGGTACAGTGCAACTTCTGTCTTTTAAAACTGCTTTTGATATTTTGTTATCTGGGGTAGTTTGATACCATCTTGAGAAACAACTTCTGTTGAAGGCTCAAAATCTGTGTAATCAACAGATACAAGAGGTCTGCAAAAATGAGCTTTTTTTAAGCCCAGCAAGAAAGAAATTAAAGCACTGAGAAGATGACCTTGTGAAAGGCACAACAAACCAAAGTATTAATGAGAAAAACTCAGGTATAGCTGCTGTAGGATAAGGTTCCTTCCTCATTTTCATCTTGTAAAACTTATTTAACAGCTATTATTTCCCAGGATCTCATTTTTATTTGATGTACGAAGACTCCCCTTGCATTTATCTTTAGATTATTTGATTGCTGTTTGAACTAGTGCTCTGTGGGAATAATCCCAGCAAAGGTAATATAACTCTGCTCAGGTTTTGGGCTGCTGCTGCAGAGCCCGGCTTTGCAAATGATTTTACAAAGTTGTCATTTCTCTAGGGAATTCTTAATCTGAAAACAAAACATTGCTTGTGTTCCGTTCTCATTAACTTCCAAGCTACCACCTGCTTTGCCTTGAATTAGTAATGTAATTGCAGGCAGATAATGTCTTTATAGCAGGAGGTGATGGAGGATGGCTCCTGGCATCCTGTGCTCTCTCAGTAATGAGGGGAGCAGAGGTGTGCAGTGGGAAATGCAATTGTTGGTGTTCAGAGGGTGTCAGTGCTCTGCCTCTGTCACCAAGGACAAGTCTGAGTGCCAGAAACGAGGAACCAGCCTCCAAATGAGAGTCTTTGGGGACGTGTTCCTTCTGTTGGGATCTTCTGGTGGTTTTTAACATCCTGGCTCGTATGAGAGCTTCTCTTGTCAGCAGGGGAAGACCTGCCGAGGGTCTGCAGACATTGTTTGACTGGTCATTCATGGAACTTGAATCATGCTTGCATTTCTTTTGGGACTAGTGCAGATAAACCAACAAGAATAAAAGCAGCAGACAGAAATAAATGTTTAAGGGCAATGTTGATCATACATAGGTTTTTTAATTAGGAAAACTGCCTGCAAACAGAGCATTTAATGAGAGGCAGTCTTGACTGATTCTTTTGCATTATTTGTGTTTATTACTTTTCTCTATCATGATGCTCTGTTTTCAGCTGGGAGAGGCAGGGATTGTTTTAGAATGTTCAGGTTGGAATCTGTTGGAATGAACCCTCCGTGCTCCTCCTGTTGCCAGGAAAGCAGCAAACCAACAAAGCAGAGCAGGAGCAGAGCATGTTCACACATCTCTGGTGCCTGTAGGGTCTGCACTCGGGTGGCAGCATCTCTGAGTAAAGTGGAAATGTAGGGCTCACCTTGGCTGCTCTCCAAGGCATCCAGCCAATAAAATCCCTCACTTGACAAGCAGGCTGGATTTGTATTGACTCCCTTCTCCACACAAGTCCAAGATGAAATCTGTGCTCCTGGGCAGGAACTGTTTAAGAAATGTCAAAAAGTTTCCACGGGTCACTTAGTGCAAGACAAACAGACCCCGGGATATATTTCATTCTGAACAAAAAAAATTAGTCTCTGAATCTGTTGGTTATGTTTTAATTTATAACAACATCTTTAGCCAGTTGTGGTTTTTACTCTGCTGATGTGAAAAATACAAAACCTGAAGCAAGCTTCTTAATGGAAAGCCAACCTTACGTGCTTATTTCAAATGCTGTTGAATTATAAAAATGGAGAGATAATCCTTCCAAAAATACTTTTGCACACTTGATAGTCCTTGTACTTTTCTGGTGTTCTATTCAATTGTTTTCTACTTTGTGAATGCCAGTCTCTAGGTAATGATATTGAAATTGATTTTTACCATGGCTTAAACAGCTTGATTCTCCTCATACCAAAAGGAAGTAACTTTATTACATGGCACTTGTTTTTGAAGATATTAAAACTTTGAGTTGTTCAGGTCTTGCTGGGCAGGGTAATTATCTCTTTCCTCCTATTTAAATCAAAATTGACCATTCAGGACATTCTCCTGGCCCAGAATACAGTCAGCTCAAAGGGTAAATCAGTTTGAGTGGCTAGAGTGGTAAAGCTGCAATCTCTCTTGTTTTTGCTCTGTAGGACAGGCTAATATACAACTATTTTTTGCCAGTCCTAGCTGTGTGAAATTATATGGTATAAGAGTAATTTGTTGTGCAATCTGTCTGAGCCTGTGGCCTCCCTTTGCTACTCCACTTGAATACCTTCTGCAACCTGGAAACTTAAAGTAGATTTATGTTTCAGCTATTTCCCTCAAGTCTGGCTGCTCTTACAGTGTGCACCCTTTATGTCTTACATTCTAATATGGTCAAGACCTTGGCTTCATGGTTGTGGAGTTTAAGAGTTTGACTACATTTTTTTAAGTCTTCAAAGATTTAAGTCAGATTGTGGGAGGAAAATAAAACCCACCTCCTTTCTAAGCAAAGATAAATGTCTAATTTATCTCTAAGCTGCAGATTTGGCACTTGCTGATTTGAGGCTCTTACCTTTTTTGTAAAATACTATTATTGTTTTTAACTAAAGCAGGCTCTGTATATTGAAAATTACAAAAGATTGCTAGCAAACAGCCTAGCTGAGAATGTAATGTGAACAAAAATTTGCAATAATTACAGCAATTCCAAAACCATCCATGGCAAATCATATCCACCTGGGAAGGTAACAGTTCCACTCGTATTTAGTTAGCTTTGGATGGCTTCCCAACTCTCAAATTTTTTATCTCTGCATTTGTCTCATAGGCTGCACAAAGGCCCTGTATAACACCATAGAAATTAGAAAAGAGTTAATCCAGAAGCGATGATGGAATCCAGGACTTGTTTGGAAAATTTCTATAATTCTCCAAAGTGGAAAAGTTTAACCACATTTTCTTGCACCTTCTTTATTCTTAAATTGGTCACTACAGAGAATGCCAGTTCTGGAAACACAAATGCCAGAATAAGTGGTAGAAACTTGTAGAAATGAAACATTATTTGCTGTCTTGGTGTAACAATTCTTAGACAAGCACTTCAAAAAAAACTACTTAAATCTAGAAATGAGATAATCCCTTTTTTTTAAGGGTAGAGAATATATATATATATTTTAAATAGTGACTCTCTTGAATAACTTAGTCTCTGGATACACCACATAAAATGTACCATCCTGATTTTGCAGCCTTTCTTGCAGTCAGAAAAACCCCCAAAAATGGTGATCAGGACTGGAGTTGTAGGTATTGAACTTTCCATGGGCAAAACTCAGAAGTGTCTCATGAGGTATCTGATCCAAGGAACAAAGGGCAGGGTTACTGGACCCTGTTCATTGATATGAATAGAGAAACAGACTTTAGAAAAAGAAAAGTGAAGATCTTGCATAGTATCATTACTTAGTTGAATTTATGTCAATTCTTGAGTGATTATCCTCTGATAAAAGAGGTTGGTTTTGCATGATGTTACAGATATTTCAAATTAACTATTAAAACCTGAGTTTCTCCGAGGTAGTTATTCTGAAAACTTACACTACTTAAACACAAGATACTTTTCTAAGAATATCTTTGTCTTTCTACCAGCTTTTCTTTTTATGTATGTGTTTGGTGGTAGGTCTGTCTTATGACCTGTAACTAAAATCACTTTATATCACAGCACCACACCAAGCAAACTGGCAGCCTTTAATGATGACCAGTGAAAGATGTTTCTGTGCTACTTTTCCTTAGCAGAAATACAGGGACATATTTGAAACTAATTTTTTCCATTTTAAGTCTTTCAATGTTTTAATGATGGTGCTTTCCATGAATCGATGAAAATCCACCGTAGAGTTATAGGAAAAATATTTTAATTTATTGGAGATGAATTAAAGATACTCTAATAGTACATAGTGTATTTCTGGCTTTGTATTGTGAAATACATCAGTTCAAATAATTGCCTCCTCTTAAATGTAACACTAATGTTTTCAGTCAATTATATTTCCTGTGTAAGAGGAAGCAAACTTGCTTGCTAGCAGTAAGAATGCAAATTTTTGTTCAGTTTTGGGGTATTTGAATGTCTCATGGAGTCTCAATTTGTGGCAAGTGACATGATGATTAAAAAAAAGAAAAAGCCTTGACTGCATATACAACAGGACTATAATGAAATAATTTCATGAATGAATGCATGTAAATTAGTGGAGAATAAGCCTAGTCATGGCATTCATTTTAGTGCCTTCAAAAAATGCCCTGCTGAGTTTCTATAAGCTTACTGAAAAGAGTAATTTGCAATTATTTGATTCATTTTCAGTAGCATCATTACTTGTCATTAGCTGGAATAGTATTTCAGGACAGCTCTGGAAAACAATTCTCTCTCTAACCCCTTCCAGAAGAGAGTATCTCTTTCACTTATTCATGCAAGTTTTCATCAAATAGGTTATTTCCTCTTGTTAGGTTTTGTAGCTTCTGCTAGTATCTTACTAAAGTTGTGAGCTTTGTGCTCCTGCCCTTGTTTGTTACCCTCTGCCCTGCCTTAAAGTTCTCTCCTAATTGGGTGTTTGCCTTCCACTTTTACTTCTGTAAAATTACCTGTAACTATGTCAGGAGGGGAATAGAAATACTCTGACAGACTGCCTGTTGTTTGATAAATGGGCACTTTGCAGCACGTGTCTCCAGTAGTACATTATTCTCCTCAAATCATTGAGCTGAAAGGCTTGGGGTGTGAGGTTATCTAAATATCCTAATCCACAGGATGTCCATTATGCTCCCACAAAAGACAAATTAAGTAGTTCAATTCTCTACTCATCCACCAACCAGCAGTGCATTTGTTTTATATATGTGTATAATGTCCATATTCAGGTGCTTGCATAAAGATTTGTTTGTATTTCTGCTTGTGTTTTGTTAGGGACTGTCTGAAAGATAAATGTTTTGCAAATACAGGATTGCCTAACCTAATGATTATGTATTTTTCTGTAAATTTTCAAAATATTTCTTATAAGAAAAGGTCCCTTGACCCTCACCTTGTCACTGTGATAAGGTGAAATGGGGACTGCAACTGCATTACAATACAGGGATGCTATTTATTCCAACTGTATGATGGAAAATTTTTATGTTCATTAATATCAAATAAGCCAGTGTTTTTTGTTTGTTTTTTTTTTTAATAATAGCATCAGAAGACTTAATGGTGTAAGAGGAAAAAAAGAGATGTAAAATACAGACACTTCAATCATTTCAATCTGATGCTGTGCCTGCACATGTGTAATTCCTTGGAGATGGTCAATTACACAAACAAGTTTTACAGTAAAATCTGAGGTGTTTTATAACTGCTGGTGGCTATGGAGCTTCTTTCCTGCTTGGAAGTGAGAGATGATTAACAGAACACAGGTTTTCTGTGAGTCCTTTCAAGTGATGTGATTAAAAGTGCAAGAAGGGAGTATGAAAATATAAGATACTGTGATGGGGGGCAGAGGCTGTCAACAGCTTCTATTATCAGCTCTTTATTCCTTGGTGTTACAAACTATTCTATTGCTACACAGCTCTGGCTGTGGTTCAAAAACATCTCTTGAGATGAGTTACTGCGACAAAGTAAGAAGAAATGTGTATTTAATAACACAGATTGCTACCTGTTCATGAAAGGAATCAGTGTTTTATATGTGTCTGCACACAAATTTTCCCTCTGGCTCTCTTCCTTATCTGTTCTGCAGCTTCTGGGACTGAAGTGCCAAGCCAAACACGTTTGGCTCCCTGTGGTACAAGCTGCTTAAACCAGAATGCATGGAAAATTGAAATTTAATAGATTCCAGTCTCTATCAAAAAAAGTGTTTTTTCTGCATTATCTACATTTCAGTTCTTGGTAACCATGCAAGAATTGCTCCAAAAAGCCCTTGAGCTTTCATGGTTAAAGTTGTGTGCATTCTATTAAGACATACACACAAAAAATACTTTTACACTTCCCTAAAAAATAACCTCTTAAACTACCAAACTCAGGAGTATTCAATATTTTTCTTTACCCAAGGAGGGTAGAGAAAAAAAATACTTTGACAAGTAATATTTACTATATTGGAATCTGGAGGTCTCTAATCTATTCTAAGTTGGGCCAAAATATTTAGCAAGCAACATAAACAGAAAAAATGTGCAGTACGTTCAGAGGGGGAGAACTTCCAACATGTTGCTTTTTTTTTTTTAATAATCCTAGGAAGCAAAAAACAACAGATGAAGCTTCAGAGTTAGACTGTTGACTGTGGTGCAAATGTTGGTTATTTTGGGATGTAGTTTGTGATTACAGGGAAGGGTCTGTGCCAAAACAGGCTGTGCAATAGAAAATAGAGGAAAAGTTTGCAGGTGGGAGAGTGTGGTGCTTTGAAACATGGATTGGGTCAACTCCTGGCTTTCTCCTCTACTACAGCCTTTCTCTGCAGGGCAAAACTAATCTGTTTAATCTGGTGTTTGACTTTACAGCTAGAACCCCTTTCCTGGAAACTTATGGGGACAGCTGATAAGTTTTGAGGTTTGTTTTTTTTCCCCCGTTGCTAAAAAAACCCCAAAAAACAAAAACGGAACAAACCTTTCCAACTCTTATCATAGTGGAAGTCTGATTTGTGTGAATTTCTTGAGCAAAGTTGCTTTCAAGGGATATGGATATGTGTGTGATCACTGGGTCTACTCCAAAAGCAGAAATTAACCTCTTCTATTTGCCATCTCAGGCCAGTATTTGCTACCTGGGGCAGGTAGGTCACAGTGGCTCAGCAGAGGTACTTGCAGCTGATTCTTGCAGCTACTTGCCAGCCCAACTAGTTAATTCACTAGCAATTAATATTTTTAATAATAATTCAATTATTAGCATTCTAGTATAAAAATATTAGTAATGAATATTATATTATTATACATTATTATTTTAAATAATAATTTAATTAGTAATTCATAATTTGAAGTAGGATCCTCAGCTTCTTTTTAATGGAGCTGTTAGTCAACCTAATAGGATTTATAATGTTATTTTACTCAAGAAATCCATGCAGACTGTGAGTAGAAAACCCCCCAATTACTCTTTCAGCATAGTAATAGCAAGCAAACAGGATGACTGGGCTATAAAATAAAAGTTGTTTTTTTTCTCTGAGCACCATGTCATAGGTTTAATGCATCAAGACCTTACACTTAAAATCCATTTCAGAACATCAAATTCCTGTGAAGACAGGAAGTCTCTCTGCATTATTTCAATGTGGAAGAGATGACCTTCTAATTTCCATTGTTTATAGCACAGGGTAGGGTTTGTCTGTGTATTTGCCACTGAAAGACATAAATAATACTTCTGTTATTTATTTTGTGTTCAGTTAGCTCTTGGGAGAAGGAGACAGGAGGAGAAAAACAAAGAACACTTCCAAGTACGTACAACCAAATCTGAGTGTGGTTTGAACATTTAACAGTGGAGTAAAATTTGTACATTAAAACCACAGGTAAAATGTACTACACTGACTCAGTAAAAAGTGTATTTATTATTTCCCCTCACTGGGATCTGTCTTCCTTCTGTGATTTGAAGATGGAGAGAAAGGCTGCGTGTAAATACAGCAGGAGTGTGGCATCATGGCAGGTAAAGTGTGTCTGCCTTTATTTCTGGAACATTTCAAAGCATTCAGAGATATTTCCACACTGCATAATCTGCAGGCTTGATGTACCTGCCTAGACACAACCAGGATGGGAGAGGCAAGGAAGTAGTTTACAGGACATCAGTTAATGCATGGCATGTTCTCTTTGGAGGTCAGAGGAATTGATGCTACAGCTATAATCTGGCTGCACTATCTTCTACGAGCAGGGGCTCTGTTCTGTGCCAGGTGCTCACACAGAGCCTTCTGTGGCAGCAGCATGAGGAAAAGCAGCTTGAGCCATCAGAAGTGTTAGAGAAGCAGCACATGGCACCAGCAGGTAACTGCTGCTGGCCAGACCTCCAAACTCCTTAACATATCACTCACCAAAACTTTACTTGAGGAAAGCTTCTGTGCTTTATTGCATTTCCTGTTTTTTTTCCCAGAGTAAGATCCCCAGCTCTGGCATCGAGTTCCTGACAGGCTTCTGCCTCCCCAAATCCATTTGCTTTTTCCTGAACTTGATAATAGAGTCCTATGCTTCCAGCAGGAAGAAAATCCCTTGATGTGCCTAAATTCCTGGGTCAGCTTCTGCAGTGCAGGAGGAGGTCAGTCCAAAGGAGGTCATGGTGTTGCCTCCACCTTATTCCAGGCTCATCCCAGCCTCCCAGGTTTTCTCATGACTGCCACAGGTAAGTTTCTTCCCTGTTGTGGGAAGCAACACTAAAACACCTGGAGGCCAGAAAACACATCCCAGCCTTCAACTTGAGGCTTCCATGTCCTTTATTCCTCATCTAACTCAAGCTGCTGAGGGATTTTAGGCCAGATCCCTCCTGCCCATGGACAAAAGGCTGGGTGTTGAGTCACTGGCTTTTCTTCAGTCTCATGGGTGCTCATTATAGAAATACATCAATTCCATGGAGCTTTATGTATATATTGTGTAAATACCTTATACCATTAGACTGCTTATCTCAGCCCATTGCTTTAACCAAGGGGGAGGGGAAGAAAAGGATGAGAATAAACACAGTCTGGTATATGAAACCAAGATTTAAAAAAAAATCATCAGCTATATGTTGCTACTTTTACTTGTATAGCTGAAACAGGCACTGCAGTTCTTGTAAGCAGGAATACCTTCTCAAACAGGTATGGGCTTGTTTTCCTTGGAGAGCTTGTCCTCGTAGTTCTTGTTTAAACAGCAGAATTTCAGTTTGTGAATGATGAGGCTGAGCACTTGGAAAGGTACAATAACAAAAAAAAAGCGTTTGTTCCTCACAGAATGTGGTTTAGATTGTAATCCCCCATCAAAATTTGTATGTTTTAGCTCTGGTAGCAGACCCAAGGATTCTCCCAAAGTGCTGAAGGTAAATTCAATGTATTCCACTTGGTTTTCCGTTTGATTTATTGTATTTAAGAAGTATACAATTTATAAAACCAACATATTTATTTGAACAAGTTTTCCTTATGCTAGTCTTTGGCAGCTTGACACTGGGGAGCTCCAGAGATGGCAGGGCAGACACAAACTTTTTTGTAGTGGAGAAAGGGGCAGAGTGAGGTGGCAGATAATATGTGCCAGTATAGTGAAATGAGGACAGTAAGAAATTACAGAATGTATTTGAACTTAAATCAACACCTGAAGTGGACATTTAAGAGCTACTTAAAAAGTAGGAGATAAATCTGAGTGAAAAGGTTTTCTTTTCCACAGAAAGCATTCAAATATTTTTAATGTTCTGTAACTTTGAAGGAGGGGTAGCCCCACTCAGCACACAGTGGCATGAGTGAAAAGCAGAACATATCACAGTTTGAAATGTGTTAGTATTGGTTAGTAACAACTAATAATTAATAGTAATGATTAGTGTTGCTGGGTTTTGCTGGTTTAGTGGTCTCAGTATCACTTCAAAAGCAGTTTTTGTGCAGATCTCTTAGGAGTGAATTGTGGCAAACTTTCTCCTTAATTTATTTGGTTAAAAATAACAAATATTTCTTATCTGAGTCATCTTCTCAGTCACTTGATTAGCCTGATGTTTCAATCAGGTCTGTTCTCTAAACAGCATCACTGACATAGGGCTGACACTGACAAGTGACATTTTATTCACTTTTTGTCCTATAATTTGTCAGCATTTATTCAGCTCATTCTGTATATATCCCATGACAATGTTTGCTTTGAATTTTAATTTAGGGTCACCTTGAGGCTTTAATGAAGGCAAGGCATTGCATGTTACGTGTCTGATGCCCTGAAACTCGAGGGAAAAACTAAAGTTTCATCAAACAAATTTCCTACAATTACTGTGGGGGACGAAAAAAATTGTAACTGTGGAAAATTTCCAACATTCCAAAGTTTGCTGATAAAGTTGATGTCAAAAAGGGTTTGAGTTATCAAGAGATTTAATCCCTCTCTTCAGCCCTGCTTTATTAAGAAAGTAATAAATGGCACAGGCTGCTTAAAGGGCTTGAGGCTCCACACAGACACCTTGCAATGGCTCTTCTTGAGGCTTCTGAACAATTCAGGACCTGGGATCCAGAAACTGGAAACTTGGGGTGTTTCCCTGTTTTTACTTTATATCTCTACTTCTGGAGAAAATCTCATGCTTCAATATGTAAACTTGGCCTTGGTAGGGACTTGACTTAAAACCTAAGCTTTTTATGTCAGGTTTAGTCTTTGTTTCAAATTGTTCATAGCTGAATCCAGTGTGTAGAGATGAGTCAGGATAATGGGTAGAGGAGGAAATGACTAACAATGCCTCATGTTCTCTCATCTAGGGAGATGAATTATTCTAGGAAAATAAACAATGAAGGTGATGATCAAATGAGGATCTGATGGTAGTCAATTAAAAGCAATTAATAAACTTAAGAAGGAAAATATTGAAAAAAAAAAGACCAAGTAGAAGGGAATTATAAGGTTTCTCTCTGGAAAGTTACAGTGCTGGATAAACTACAAATTTCTGGGTGGCCAATTATTTTGTGGGCATTATTTTAGAAACTAGATGAAATCTAGGACTGTAGCCTTTTCCATTACAGGAATGTTCCATTATTTTAGCATTTGCAATGATCTAGTACGACACAGAGGTTATTGTACTCTAAAGTATTCCTCAGACAGAATTATATTACTGAGAATACAATCCCCAACTGCATTTTAAAACTGAAAAATACCCATCACAAGCCATGTGTTTCTTGGCATCAGACAGAGGAGGTATCTTGGAGCAGATTTCCTTGCTGGGGCTGATCCTAGAAACAAAACTTAATGTCTTGGATGTGTTGTTTGGCTTTTCATTTTTAAGGGTTGGAGTTTTTTCCCCATCAAGATTGGTTCTGCTCTGTCACATTTCAATTGTTAAAGAAATATCCTTGCTTGTTAGGAGTTTAATTTATACTTGGAATATGGAGGAGGTAATAAAATAAGGTTAAAGTGTCTTACTTTGCTTGGCAGTATAAGGTGACTTAATTACAGTGTAAAAATACGTGTTTTTCTGTAGAACTGTTATGCTTTATTTGGAGTATATTTCCATTATTAAACAAAAAAATAGTTTCTGTCATATTGGCAACATTGCTGGGATCATAAGTCTCTCAAATCCTTTATCAAAATCCCTATGAGTAGTAGTGACTTTATTCATGTTTCACAAAAGTCTGTAATGTCAAAATAACTGTGATCTTCATTACTTGCTTAGTAAGTAAAAATTCATATTTATTTGAATCAAAAAGAAATCCTCGTGCCAAACCATGGTGTTTTAACCAGATTGGCTTTGCAAGAAGCCAAGTTCCTTCCTGCTTAAATCATTATCAGAACTATCTTAGAGATGAAGCTAACTCTTTAAATAGATACATGACAACGTATGCATTCAAATCTTTTATCTCAAGTTTGTAAAGGACTTCAAGAATTCTTAAATTTTCTTTAATTTATGCATAGCAAGTAATTACAGATTTTTTTGCATCACTAACTCTTTGGATCTCTCCTACCACTTTAGCAGTTTGACTAAACTATCCATATATATAGTTGGTTTATGGCTGCTTAGTGTTCAAATGTTTTTTTCTCCCTTTATTGTTAAAAGTTTTTGGAATAATTGCATCATCTTAAGAATGATTGCTTGTAATGAGCCATAATCCTTTTTTTCTTCTGAGGCAGGAAAACTCCCATTATATTATCTGGGTTCTCATCACAGCCAGTGTAAAAGATGACTTTTCCCTCAGTATTTCCTTTGATATTAAGTGTTTAAGTTGTGAGTTCATATGATGACAGGGTCATTCAAGCTGGAAGGGACACATGGGGGTATCTAGTTCAGCTTCTTGTTCAAGCCATGGTCAGTCATGAGGTCAGGGCACGTTTATCAAGACAGGTGTTGAAAATCTTCACAATTGCTCCGAGCAAACTGCTCCACTGGGACATACTTCCTTTGATAAACTTTCTCCTTATGGCTGATCTCAACTTCCCACGTTTCAGCTCACTCCTTTGTCTCTTGTCCTCCTGCCATGCACTGCAGTGAGAAGTTGGCTTCCTTTGGGCACTGGTAAATTGCTTTAAGATTCCCCTGAAACCAGCTCTTCTCCAGGCTGGACAACCCCCATTCCCTCAGCTTCTCCTTCAGGGCAAGATCTCCAGTCCCTGAGCAGCCTTTTCTGATTCCTGGTGAGCTCTGTCCATGCTGGCACCAGTGTTTCCCTCATTCTGCCAGCTGCACTCCTGTCCTGGCACCTGAGGATGCTGTTGGACACCTTTTCTCCAGAGCACAGTGCTGGCCTGTGGCCAGCTCCTTTTGCTAGAGCTGCTTCCAGCCCAGCAGTGCCCAGGCAGGGGAGGGTTCCTTTCCATGGCTTTCTACTTGTTCTTCCTTAAAATCATGAAGGTCTGTGTTGACCCAGAGAAGCTGAGACTGGCTCATGCCTGGGAATGTCCAAGGCCAGGTTGGATGGGGCTTTGAGAAACCTGGTCTGGTCTTGTCCCTGCCCATGGCAGGAGGTTGGAACTGGATGATCTTTGTCTCTTCTGACCCAGACCATTCTAAAGTTCTATGATCAGATGGCCAAGATGGCTTTTTGACAATATTCAGACTTGGTGTTAGCTAGCAGGGCTGCTTCTGGGAAGTAGTTTGTGCAACACAACCTATGAATGCATGAGAAGTGCTTACATGAATAATTCCTGTTTGATGTTAGTGGAGCACAGTTTCAGGCCATGGCTCAGCTGCCAGGCTCTTTCACTGGACATTGCCCAGACCTTTCTGCCATTCTGCAGCTATTTGAGGAAAATGGAATGAAGATGTATGGAGGAAAAGGAATAAGTTATTTCCTTTTCATAATGTCTGATCCAATTTTCCATGAAAATTTTACTGAGAGCTTATCAGAGGGTTCAGCAATAAGTACAGTCAAGGGCAACTCATGACTCTGACAAGGAATCCTTCAAGGGTAGCCTTGGATAGAATCTAAGAATGCACAGATAGAACAAATTCAAATCTTGGAATTAGCTATTGAGTTCTCTTCAAATGGGACAGAGAGGAAATGTGAGGAAAAAACCCACAAATACACTGAATTATGCCCTGGTATAAATAGCTGCAGGCCCATTAACTTTCTTTGCGTTGTGTTAGTCTACAGTTTGACCTTTGAAATGTCGATTTATCCATACAGGAAACAATCCAAGACCTGAAGTTCTATTCATCTGGAATTCAAATTATCTTAACTACTCTTTAAAAAGATTGCTTTAGTGGTGAAATAAAACCATAAAATTATATTGTGTGTTGCAATCTTCAACTGCTTTCAGTGGTTGTCTTCTCTGATGAATTATCTAGGTAAGATGAATTATTCCCCTCTTTTTCCAAAGTATTTGCACTAATTCATACAAATCTATCCAAGACTTGCAACCAAGAGTGATGTTTGCTGTTTGAGAACTTCCTGCCTGATTGAGGATTGATTTTGTTTTACCAGGGGGCGATTGCAGCCAGTAGAGTGGTTTGTTTTTGATGGGGCAAGCAGTTTTACACAGGGCTCTCCCACACCAGACCCCAGTGCAGGCAACATCTGCGAGGATGTGGCACACGTTTGCACAGGGGTCTGAAGAGCTGCCAGTAAGGGACCAGAATGAGCAGAAGTGTTTGCCATTTAATTTCTCAGCAGTGATTTGAAGCTTTCATCTCTGCAGCAAGTGTGGCTCAGATAAGTTCTGTTTTCTACTCATGCTGTTTGGAGATTTTCCCCTTTCGACCTCTTAATATTTAATTAGTTGAACACACAGAGCAAGGGAGACTGTCCTGCTGACTTTGTGGGAAGGGCACTCTGCAGTGTGGTGAGAGAGTCTGAGTCCTGGTTTTGTTCTGTCACGCACAGGTCTAACCCTGAATAACTCTACTTTGAGGGACCATCCTAAAATAGCTTAACCAGGTTCTTTGTCTTTTCTCTCTTGGTTTGTGTAACAAACCTTCATTTAAATTGTTTCCACTCCAAAATGAGAAAGTTTTATCTTCTTTTGTTCCTGGCTCCTCAGGGGAAAGAAAAGAAAAAAAAGAACATTGTGACCAACTGCAGCAGTTAGTTCTTTTGTTCAACTTCACAAAACAGGTATAAGACAAAGGGAAGTTGTAATATCAGAAAAATACTGTGATTAAATAGCTGGGAGTAGAAGCTGAGCATTAAATTTTCATTCTTGTGCTCAGAATATTTCCATGTTCATTTTCATTCTCTGTAGTTCTTGGAGCAGATGAATTTTGTGCTGCCCTCTTTTTCTGTCACATTTGCTCATAACTTCTTCAGTGCACAGAAGGATTTGGATGCATAGAGGAATATTCTGTCTCCATTAAATTCAGTGCATGATTTCTCTGAACTCTTCTGTATGCTTTTCATGCTAACTCCTATGTAACATTTTATGAGCAAATCATAAGCCCTGAATTTACTGGGAGGATAAAATCCCCATCCTTTCCTAGCTCATTTCTTATTTTCGATATCAGAGAAACAAAGGAAAATGCTACTATATCAGCTTTGAGTGATGCAATATGTATCTTCCCTGTGAAACTTCCACTGAAGGAAATTGATTTATAGTGGGTGGAGTTGCTTTGGAATAGTTTACAGATCTAAGGTAAAAACAGCAGCAAATGCATGTAAGATGCTGTGACAAAGCTTCTCTGTGCTTAGCATAAAAGTGAGCATAGTTTAAAATAAAAAATTGTTGATCTGAAAGGAAACAAATTCATTTCTGGTTTACTGCATGGCTGCACATCTGTAAGAAAGGGGAGGATTTATTTGAATGTGGGGTTTCAGCTGGGGCTTCTTCTGTCTCTGCAGGGTGAACATTCCCACCTAGTGGCTGGCAGCAGTGCAGGTGAGAGGAACTGCACAGAATCGAGTGTAGACCAGGTGAGTCCTTTGGAAAGTCTGCTCATCACATGCAGGAGGTTTGATATCTCAGAGAGACCTATCAGATTTTGTTCAGCTTAGTCCCCAAGTATTTCATTGCACTCAGCAGAAATCTTTAGCAGGAAAACACAGAACAAAAGGACATTAAACTTGCAGTTGTGATCAGAAATCCATTGGCCTCTGATTTGCTGCATCTCTCCAGCAGATGTGTGGTGCTGCCAAGTAGGTTCTGCACTCAAGGGGAAACAGCTGGTTAAAACCAGAAATTAGTTCTTAACTTATTCAAACTTTAAATCATGTTTTTCTGTAACTTAAATAACTGTACTCTTTATGAGGTTTAATTTCCCTTATGCTCACAGTCCAGTTCTGTTGCTTGCTGTGGTGCTCTATCACGCATTGGCTCATTGAAAAGATAAGAAACTGGAAGAAATTGGGTGTCTGAAATAGCTCAGGTATTTGTGGTTTTACTAAGGCTGGCTTGAGTAGGCAGCAGTCCAAAGAGTGAGCTTTATGCCTTTTTTTTTTGTCTTTGAAGATGAGCACACTATAACTTTGTTCCCTGCTGGTGCTGCTGCCACCACCAGATTTTTCCTGCATCCCTGGGGAGTCTGGAGTCAGTGGGACTGTAGTAAGGTAAGTAAGTTAGTAAGGACACCTAGTAAGTACTGGCAATTCTGACAAGAGGAGCAAGCTAGAAGCTGAAGTGGAAAAGCTTTCTTTTATAACAAGTGTGATAAATGGATCAGAAACGAGGATGAAAAGATCTATATCCACTCTTATGTCCCAGTGTGTGTGCTTAAACCAGGAAGAGTAATGCTGAGATTGCAATTGAACCAGGTCAGGAAAAGGAGGCAAAATATTCATTATGAATACTGAGAACAGTTCTACTCATGAATTTATGTATTTCCATGCTCAGTAGTGTAGTCTTTGGAATATCTTATTGTCAACTTGTGGGTCTTATGTTCTCATGGACCAATTTTAAATCTTTTGTATGCTGCACGTGCTCTGAACTGTAAATGAGTGCTGTTCTGTAATAAAAATATAGCTATTTCCTCTGGAGAAGATGATAGATCTACCCAAATATCTTCGAATATATGCAGTAGGCAAATATCTGGAGTTTTGGCAATGACATTCAGAGGAATTTTATTTCTATGTAAAATGAAATTTAATGGCTACAAACACCCAAGGGAGTTAAGTATAAAGTGGAGGAGGGAACTGCAATCACAAAGTTGTTTTATCAGAAGAGTTGATACCACATCATGTTTTTAGTTCTGAGAGATTTAACTTTCTAATCTCAAATGGGCTTTGTCGTGAAAAGGACTTCACAAATGAAATCCAACATCTTGCAAGTGAGGCTCTGTAGCAGCTGATGACAGGATTGTCTTCTAAGTGTTGATAATTGTTCAGTCACTTGCAAAGAAAAACTCCAGACATCACTGTCTGTTCTGTATGAAACAGGGCAGGAGAAGTTGCTGCTTCCTGAGAGCACCATTTCAGTGGTGGAGAATAAAATGGGACCAAGTCAATAATTATTTTTTTTAAGCCAAAACATATCGTGTTCAAATAACTATTTTCTTAATCTGGACCCCTCACCTTTGTATTGTCCTCTTCCCACACCCACAAACAGAAGAGACCTGCAAGTGCAGATTGGAAATTCGGTATTTTTTTCCTTCTATATTCCACTGAGACGCTGTTTAAAGTCAAAAGGTTTTTGCTAGCTAATAGGCTTTGGAAAACTTGGGATGTTTTTTGAAAACAATCTCTTGTAGAGAAAAATACCACAAAAATAATGATATGGCAGTATATTGATTATTGCACGGAATGTGTTCAGGAAGTTCAGGAGTTAATTTCTATCTATATGAGAGAGAAGGCTGAGAAAACCTGTTTAAAGAGCAAATTATTTTAGCCTAAGATTAAATGAAGAGCCCAGCATCCACTCAGGCTTTGACAGCATATTTCTGGTTGGCCATTTAATGTAAGCCTCTCTTCAAAAAGTAGGCAAACTTTATTATTTTAAGATTTCTCGGTGGCCAAGGACAGAAGTTCCCGTAACTGCTGAAGAGACATCTGGAAACCCATGAATAACCTCTCTTGTTAGTGAAGGAAAAGCCTCTTGAACAGATGAGTCAATAAAGCATTAATCAAAGAGGTCATTTGTTCTTCCTGATGGCAAATTCTTTATACAAATGGCATGTGCAAACAGGTAGCAGTGGCTGCAGAAAAATCCAAGGTTTAAAGAGTTTAAGGTGATGGATGGTCCAGCAGCACAAAGCTTCTTGTATTGAAATTGGCAACGTGTATTAGGTAATTCCTTGTTATTAGCTGAATAATTATCTGTGATAGAAAACCATCTTTCTTCAGCAAAGAAAAGAGTGACTAGGAAGGTGACTTTTTATACATGAGAAAACAGTTAAAGTGTTTCTGATACAGATGCATCCATCCTAACTTCACTAGAATGTACTCAGCTTATGCTCTATTGACTCCTGCAGGGCTTGAGCACACCCTAAGCCTTGAGAGGATTTTTGCTGCTGAGTAAAAAAAAATCAGTAAACCAAACCTTGTGTTTAGTACTTACTTGAAAGTCCTTTTCTGAACTGAAATTTGCAGTAAAAGACTGTTTGCCTCTTCTGGGAAATTGAAGTAAGTTTTGTAAAGGAAAAGTAAAGCATGACAGGTTATTAATTTGGGATGCAAAATTATGGTACCATTTGGTTGAAGTTTTTTGCCAAAAATGTTTATGATTTTTAGGTGCCTTTTATAATTGATGGCTGAAGGCTGCTGTATTTTATAACGGGACTCTGAAATGATTTAAGCAAACAATTTTTCTGATGGCTGCTGCAGTACTCATTGATGCAATAAAGACCTCTAATATGACTAAAAACTGGGGCAGAGGCATGTCTTGACTCTATACCTTATAGCTGATTAACATCCACTGTTCTTGGATAAATAATTCCATGAATTCCATTAGGCAGTGTCTGCTGGAGAGTGAAGCAAGCAGGACCTGGCTCTTATTGATCTGTGGATCTCTACCTTGGACTTTTGCCAACAATATTTAATTGAAAGGAAGACTGAGATAAAATTACAGCCTTGTGAATGCCAATGTGTTCTTGAAGCTTTGTTAACCGACTTGTTTTGAATCTCAATGAAGCATTCTTGCATAAATAAAAGGGATTATTATAAAATAAATGACGCACAAGATCTGTTTTATGAAACTAAATAAGAAATAGCAGACTGGACTCTATTACTGGTCTGTAAGTGGTTTAGCTATCTATAGTACCAAAAAGGAAAAGTAATGTATCTGAGAGTGCAAATAGCCTTGCTAGAACAGATGAAGAGAGAGATGACAGAGGAAACAGAAAAACCTTTTTGCATAGTCTATGTTCTTGAACATTCTTGTTTGCAGAAGGATTAAAATGGAACATAACTGACTATCAAGACAAATCATGTCCATCTTTTTTTTGGAAGAATTTGTCTTCAACAATTGACAGCTTTGGCACCAAGAAGCCTGTCATGGGACAAATCCTTTATGGTGCATTGCCTGAATATCAGCTCATTACTGGTCTCTTGACAAACTCAGCTATTTCATTCTTTTTCTTGATAGTCAGAAGACCACCCGGTGGCCCTGTCTGAAATAACTGGAGTGGCATCAATACCTAAAGAGAAGGGGAGAGGGGAGGGAATGTAGGGAAATATGGAACATAGATTTCATTCTTACCCTTACTAGTTTTTTAGGCCTACTTCAATTCTTGAGGATGGGGTGTGTCAGACCCATTTGATCTTAATGGGAGAGATAAACACAGATTTACAGATTTAGTGTAGCCATTGAACTAGGATGATAGCTGAGATGAATCCTGTGGGCAGGGGACTTTGGGAATGCAAGTCTGTGCCAGCTCAAGGTCAGAGGGGTGGCTCAGATCCCAGTGAGCCCATCAGGGTCTAATTGAAGCAATGTGGAGCTTTTTTGGAAACCTCTGACACAGATTAGCTGTGGGGAGTTAAAAAAGATTAGTGAGCCATAACTTTTTAAATTGCTGCAATGGTTCCCACAATGATTTTCTCCAGAGCATCAGACATTTCCTTTATCATAATTTTAAGTGAGTCACTTCAAGTTTTCCTTCTCCCCACCTCTTTTTTAAACCCTTTGGCATTAGGGGAGCCAATCCAAGTTTCCAAAAATGGTGTTTCCTTGTACACCATATAGTCTGGAAGAGCATTTCCCTAGTACCAGCTTAGCAAATTGGAGCCAAGGTGCAACAGGCAGCTGTGCTTGTGCAGGTGAGTTTTATAACCTGAATTTCTTGCTTAATTAAAAGGCAAGTTAAATGTGCATCACATCTCTTGGTATTTTTAGCTGCAACAAGAAGAGAGCACTGAAGGCCTTTGAAGAGATTATTAAAGAGTTTTTCCATGTGATAACAAGCTTTACATATAGATATTTCAGTATCAGCAAAACTGAATTTGTTGTACGTATAGCATTTTCAGTCCATTATCATGCTTTATTTAATACTCACACACACAAAAAAAGGCCTCCAGTCCTTGAAACTTTCAGCTGCTTGTCAAATTTTGAGTAGTAGAATAAAGGAAAAAGAGTAGATGTGGAAAATAAAATTTATTAAGACACCTTTGTAAAGCCTAAAGCCATCTGTGATGTCACAAATACCAGTAAAGCTTTTTGTCAGGCACATGGAAACTCTAGAAATTGTTGCATGAAAACAAGCAGAACCTGAGCAATGTTAAGAAAACAAATATGCAGGTCTGGGGCAGAAGGAAAACCTACCCTGAAGTGCATGCAGTAGATTTTGCTTCTAATGCTCTTTATAATGAGATTATTCCGTGATCCTCAAGAGTACTGGCAAATAGGTTGAACAGAAATTTGCAATTGGTTCATGTCCAAATCACAGCATACAAATTAAAGGAATGATGCAGGGTGAGTTGCTCAGTGATGCTGTTCAATAATGTCAGCACACCAGATCACCTGGATGAGCTTCAGTTCCCGGGAACAGCACATTTAGCGATTTAAAGCCAGTTTGACTCCATTGAAGTACACGAAGGTTAGAGAACCCTTGAAGGAGTGAATGTGCAATGTGCAGAGTAATTGCTTAATGGAGAATGTAGTGCACTTGACGGAGATTTGTATTGATTAGTGGAGGGGGAAATGGTGTTTTTATGGAAGTCATTGGTATCTTCTTGCACTGTACAACTTAAGCGTGTGATTTATTGGAAACTCCAGGAGGAGGGAGAGGTTATTCAAGTCTGGAAAATTTCATATGGGAAACTGTTTTACAGTTTTATGTATATCCAAATAATCCAAATATACTGGCCTTTTCTCAATTAAAGCTCTGTTTTAGATCCTGAACTTGGACACATAGAACCAAGAAGGACTTTGAATAATTTTTGGGATTGATATTTGTCTCTGATAACAAAATCTCAAAATTGGTTTTATTCCTAAGTAATAATACATATCTAATGTCACTCTAGGCATTTATAAAGAGTTTATTACTTATTCATCTTTTGACTGGGTATAAACTCACCGATGTGAAGATAAATGACTGAATTAATCTCACCTACGTGATTTTTGTTACCCTTGGGGCAATGCCTTCACTCCTTACAGGGTTTGTAGATGGAGTTAAACACTGTCCAAAAAAGAAATGCATCACTGCAGTTGTTCTACAAGGAGAACCACATTAATTTATGGAATATGCAATTTTAATTTTTAAAGGATTTGCTGACAATAATATATATGCAGGAGCAAAATACTAAGCTTGCTCAGATTGTCAAATAATGGTTTAGGCCCAAAAAAACAGGGGCTGGAAATTTATTAGGAAGAAAAATTACATTGTAATGCATTTCCCACACATTGCATGGATTTCATTAATATGTTCATTTACTATTTCCCTTCCACAAAAAGTGAAATATTTTCTGAAATACTGTTCAGACCGAAGAAGACTTATTTAATGAAGGCTGTCTGAAAAATAACCAAAACCAGCCACCTGAGCCATGCTCTGTGTCCTTGGCCAGCCAGAGCTGGCTTTGTCACAAGCATGGCTTAAGTCCTTCTCCATCTGTCTGCTTTGCCATCCCTCTTGCCTTTTGCTAAAGTAATACACCCTCATGTCCACACTTTTTGGGGGGTTCAGAAGTGGCAGGCCGGTCAAGGACATTAAATGGCAATTGTGTTCCTGCACCTCTTTATGCATCTGCGAAGGAAGTGGAGGAATTCCTGCCCATCCCTTGGTTCTGCTCTCTGCACTGCAGGAGAGTGATGGGTGTGAAAAGGTCAGCCTTCAGCTTCCCCAGGGAGCTGGAGCTTGTCTAATGCTGCTGATGGCTCCTGGAAATGAGCTGCTGCTGTCATGGTGTCTGCTGGCTACTCATGACCCCAGAGTTTTGAAAGTCGTTTAACTTGCCAAGTTTGAACAGATAAAATTACGTGTTTCCAACATCAGGGACACACTCTTTCTACTCATCCTTCAGTGCCTTTAAAGTCGGTATCAGAGTTTTTAAATTAGGGCATGTTTTGTCCTTGCTAAAAGAATTGGAACTCTTTTATTCTGATTTTCTTCCTGAAATGGCTGACTTCTGTAAAAAAATAACTCCCACACCACCCAAAGCAAGGAGAAAAAAAACCCTCCTTGCCCCAAAAATTCAACTTTGGCAAGAAACATGATATAGATAACACCAGCCTCAATTATTTGATCTGTTAGTTATAAAAGAATGAGAAGAAATAGTCTTGTCCAATCTAATGATAAAACAAGGTATCTTTATAGCTGATTTATTCTTATGTGCATGTGTTTATAAATGTTGTAGTTCAAGGCTGGAACTTTTTCAGCTACCAGTCTTATCAGTGGAAAAGCATAGGCTCTAGGTAAAACAAAACTGCCCATTAATTAAGGATTCTGTTTCTCAAATGGCTACTTAGGAAAGAAGTCTTCACCAGAAGTTCAAGTTTTATGATATATTCAATAATGGATAGTGAGGAATATTGAAGCTCAGTGCCTTCCTCTGTAAGCACATTTGAAATACTGCTGTCCACCTCCAAAGAAAATTCCCTAATCTCTTGTATATCGGACATTCTGGTATTGGTTGTTCTGGCATTTCTAATCCAAACCTCTTCAGTGTCTCCTAATTTAGCATTCCTCTCCATCCACCATGGGTGTTGAGGGTGGAGAGGAAGCTGCTGCCCACCTCTTTATTCCTTGGCTTCATTTTATTCCAGGTGGCTGAAAAAGAAATGCTCTGATTCAAGTTAGGCAAAAATAAATGTTGAGTATTTCCCACCGTTTGAAGTAATCTGTAGTGTTAAGTAATATGAGGATAGTGGAAATGCTTCTATCATTAATTCTCTAGGAGGTTTAAGTGATAGATGTTCTCCTGCAAAAGTGCATGCTGGGAAGTTCCCTTTTATCTTAAGAATATGATTGATTATATTCCTGAATAGAGATGTGTTTCTCTAAGTAAGCTGAATAAGAAATGTCTAATTATCACCTTTTGATGGCAGCAATTAACCTTTGTGAAATCTTCTGTTAATAAGATGTATTTGCAAAAAAATTATCTGTATTAAGAGCCTTTGTTAAATCGTTTAATTCCAACTGCCCCCTACAAATTTCTATTTGCATTGGAATTGTGGAACATAATTTGTGGAAAAAAAAATTAAAAAAAATCTCATGTTTAATGAGAAGTTAAAATATAGCCCAGAGGAATCTTCTGTTTTTCCTCATACTGGCTTTTTGAAGTTTCATTTTTGTGATTTATTTTGCCAGGATTAGAATAATGTTTGGTTTTGTCACGTATATAGTTGCTCACTATTCCAAAGAATTAACACGAGGATATCCTTTTCCAAACAGTAAGATGCTTTTAATTGCTCCAATAGGACTTTTGTACAGAAGTATTTGTTAGGGAAAGGCATTTTCTTTGCATTCATTTCAAAGGGCAGGTGTTCCAAAACAAAATCCCTTGCAAAGTGAGACTTGCCCTTTGCCAGTATACAATTAGCCTTATATCCAAATACATTAATAAATGTGATTTTCTTTTTTTTTGTGAACAACACATGCCAACTCTGCATAATTCTATAGAAATCCATGCATAGTACACTTCAGAAGCTTCTTACACTTAATTAGTGACTGTGAGGCATCTTACACATACCTTGTACTTCAGCCATCCATAGAACAAGACTAAATAATTAATTTTCAATTATTTCTCTTATTTTGAGATGCCTTTTTAAAATCATGTACTGCTGCCTATATTCGTGTTGTTCAGTTGTCATACCTCTGGGGCAAAAGACAATTTGCTTGTAGACAAGCAAAGAAGAGGAAAAAAAGCAACAAAAACATTTCATCAGCCAGGGGCTTCAAGATAAGGAGGTTCCCTGTGGATTGCACATCAAAGGTACAAACACGTTGTGAAATAGGAGGTTGAAAGCTTCTAACAAACTGTTAATTGAGCCATAAATGACGATATAGAAGTGTGGAGTGAGACAATGATCCTTAAGGCCTGGCTGGAAAACCTCCCACTGTGGTCACGAATCTGGAAATCAGTAGCTCTCCTGGTAAGTTTTGCAGACCTGAAATACTCAGAGGTGAGCTCAGTCCCTGGGCATCAGGAGACACTTTTTAGGGTCCACCTACAAATCTTGACCTATGCATTTCTATTACTCTGGACTATCATATCAAAAGAAGGTATAAATTCTTTCCTGTAACCTGTATCACCCCCAGCTTTTACAGCACTGCATGATACAAGCCTTGGCTCCTAATAATGATTGTGCTTTCACAATGATTGTGCTGGAAAATTACCTTGTAGTGATTTTTCTTATGATGACACCTCCTTTTCATATAGCACGGAAACACTCTACAGTAAGAATAGTTATATTGAAGAGTTTCTCAAATTTATGCTTAGATCAATAAGATATCTCAGACTGCTACTGGTCAGCAATTGCTTGTGATAGCTTTGTAAGGCCTGTCAGTGCCTTCAGGGCTCTGATCCTGGATTTATTCACCCCGGAGAAGGAAGGATTTGGAGAAGTTCTGGATGCTGTCCTTAGGTAGCAGAGGGGCATTAGAGAGATGGTGATGTGAGCTCCCCTTGGCAGGGCACAGCAAGAGGACAAGGGGCAACAGCCATAAGTAATGAAAAGACAAATTCCAATAGAAAATAAGAGGAGTTGTGGGGAAAAGAGGGTGGATTTGCTGTCAGAGAAGTTTAATACTGCAGCAGATGTCCAGGGAGGCTGTTGAACCTCCATGTGTGGAGGTATTGAAAACTTGAATGGATGAAACTCTGACCCATTTGGTTTGACTTAGAAGTTTGTCTTGCTTTGAGCTGAAGGTTGGACTGGATCATCTCTAGAGACCTTTCTACCAGTATGATTTGTAGTTCTCAAATATCTGGACATGTGGTCAAATTCCCTGGTATGGAGGGAGAGGGTATATAAACCAGCATGTTCTTTCTTTAAATGTTTTAGAGGAAAAAAAGACAGAACAGTTGAAGGTCTCATTTTGCTCTCACGGGAAGTAAAATGTGCTTGAAACTAGGCTTACAGATTCAGAAAACTGTTTCCAGCTGCACTAAAGCAGCAAAAGAAACGACTGAACTCTCAACTTGCTACACTCTACCAAAAGCAAGCAGACTTGTGCCTCACCTTTTCCATGATTGGTGCTATTCAGAATAGGAATATGAACAAAAAAATTACTTAGATCTTCAGTTTTAACTCATTTTTTTAATGTTCCTATTCAGCCATCATCTTCTGTACTGGTTATTCTACTTCTTCCCAAATCCCTTAGCAAAACTTAAAAGAAAATAATCCTCCTCAGTATGGCTCATTCCACCCATCGTTATCCCCAGGATTAATAGCATTTATGATAACTGCAATAAATTGGACCATTTCATGTTACCATGGCAGCCAAGTTGAAAGTAGCAATTTTTTCCCCAGGTTGGCTAAAGACACTCTTGCAGGTAGAAGATATAAACTAATATTGATTAAAAATTTTCATCTGTGTTATACCAAAATATCTTTCTCTACATTTCTACTTCTCTGTGATAACTACCTGGAGTGTAGGAGTATTTCATTAAAGAATAACTGGAGACAGAAGAACTTCCTATTCGAGTGTATCAGTGATTAAATGAATTTGACGTTTTTGTCTTGAATGAAAATGAATTTCAAGTGCTACTGTGAAGAACTCTTACCAAGCATATAATTGGAGCTTGTCAAAGAAAACTTGATTATTTTTTTTAACAGTAATATAAGTAAGTTATCTTCTAAATTACAGCAAAACTGAAACAAATGGCAAAAAGAAAAATCAACAAAGACAGAATTTGTAATTAAAAGAAAGCTGTCTTTTCTGTTTTTCATGGACAACAATACCCTGAAAAGTCTATAAATGTCATGAGATTTTTTTCAAATCTGCCTGTTCTGTACAGTCTCTATTCCACTGTCACAATATCCACTGGGTTCTCTTAGGTCATGCTATAATATTGAAGACCCTAAAAGTCTGTCATTTTTGCAACCAAACGTGTAACATGTTTTCTTTCTGTATTCAAATGACCTAAGAAAATTTTTTTGCTTATAAAGAGAAATTTTGGGGGTCACCTGTTGGAGGTTTAACAGGAGGAACTGAAAAAATGGTTAACAAGGCATTAAGGCAGTAATTTGATAATTAGGGTCTTCCTGTAATTTTTAATAGCTTGATCTTAATGCCTCCAATTCTGGGAACACTGAGAAGCTAGATATTCCTGTGGTTTTATTTAAAAGTGTTATCAATATGATAGATTTGGTATTAGCATGTGCTGAAGAAAGAACAGCAATTCTAGCATCAGTAAGGAAATGTTTTAATGTGCTTATGGGGAAATAAGGGAATTCACCCCAACATTGTCTGTCTGCAGTTCTGGGTTCCTTCCTCTTCTGTGAGCACAATGTTTGATGGCCAACAATGTCTGATACAATGCTTAACCACAGATTAAATGGAAACATCACACTCTGTTAGCTGAGAGTTCCAAACATTTACATGATGGATGCAGTTACATCCATTAGCTCCTAAAAATGTGTTTGAGAATCGGTGGTACTCAGGTTCATCTCATCTTTACTTCCTCTAATCCAGCCTCATAGTGGAGTTCCTCCTGATACAGAATTTTTCCTGAAAAACATAAGATTTTTTTGTTTTTGAAGGAATACAAGGGATGAGTGGGACTGGAAAGAAGGGAAATGGGTGTGGAAGGGGAAGAAGAAGAGGTGCCTGTGGGTAAGGTTGATGTGAACTGTGGCTTGTATTTCTATATATTTCTAATTCTTAATGTCTTGCCTGCCCTTTGGGGTTATGCACCTCTAATCAAGCCTTTGATGGCTGATGATGGGTACCTGGTGTTTGCAGTATTACCCAGGTTTATGTGTAATCCCAATCCTTTTTTCTGTGTCTGGTGTAAACAAGTGGGGTCCTGCAGCAGTGCAGGGCTGGATGAACAGCAATAATGATCCTCATCATAGCAAATAATTTGGATTTTAATGCTACTCTAACCATGGACAGTGGTGTAAGGAGGTTCTCATGCTTGCATGAGCTCTGCTGTGGTCATTGCAGTGACATTTTACTATTGTCACAACTGTTTTTAAAAATAACCACAAAAATCTTTCCTTGGCATTCAGTCAGTTTTACCTGACTATATTTGCATGCAGTGATTATGCCTCTATCTTTTATCATATGTGCTGCAATATTACAATGCTGGAGCTCAGGATGTTTTGGTTTGTTTGAGCAGAAGACAAAAAAATGCAAAAACTGACTGATAGGGTAAAAAAGGCACCTTTCATCCCACACCCCTGTCTCATGTTATTATATAAAGATATTTGGTTCTTCTTGCCAACTTTTTGGTCTTGAATTCATCATTTCCACCTCCAGCTGTTTCCATCGGTGTCCAAGGGTTTTGTTTCCCTCTTCTCCTTCCATATTGCCATTTTAGACATTTGTCCTGTGTTTGTATGGGAATTCTGGGAAGCATTCAGGAAGTTTAAGATCCTCCTTTTTTCACATTGTATGTTCCTGTTTCAAGGCTTAGCTGAAATCTGTCTGAGCTGCAGCTTCCTCTCATACTGTATTTTTTCCCTGTACTGTTTTCCCAGGTTGTTTCCCTGTATTTTTTCCCAGGTTGTCTGACAAATGTTGTCCAGTAAATATATTCTCTTGCCTGCTGTGATGCAAATTTACTTGCTGCTTGTCTTTCTAGTAAATACTTGTTCTAAGAGTGGTAGTTGCTAGGATAGAGAAAGATGGCTGTATTTTGAACAGATTTTGTATTAAGTATTTTAATAGGTTTGATGTTCCTTTGTTTCAGTCAAAGTAATGCCTCTGCAGTGGGTTTGGATGGCACATCTCACCTGGAAACTGTTGCTAAGTGGAACTTACTTTTGTTGATGAATAATTTTTGTTGGAGCATCTATCAGTAAGAAAATGGGAAGCAAAATCACAAACGAGGAGGCAAGAGGGCTGGAAATGGTATGGATTTGTGTGAAGAACTACTTTTATTTATGGAGCCCATTTAAGACTAATTCCATTATAAAGTTACCTAGGTTCATCTTTGATTTATTTTTTTCTTTTTTGGAGGGGGAAACTATTGGCTGTTTGCTCTTTGTGTGGCATTATTTGGTGTGGGGTTTTGATTGTTGTTTTCTTCATGGTTTTTTAGTGAACTCCTCTTACCAATGATCCTAATTGAGCTCAAGTTTCTTTACAAAGGAAAGATCCTGATAGTTTGATGGGCATGGATTTGTGGATAAAAGATACAACTCAAACCCGTGCATTAGGCATAAATAACTGTCATATCATAACAGGAACAGAATTTGACATAAGAGTGCAGCACAAAGATGTCACCTGTGGGTGATTGTGTCAGTGAATAAGAGAAATACAGCCTGCAGTGAATACAGAGGAATTTGGTAAAAGGCCAGCTCTGTGAAAAAATAAAATCTGACCGCTAAGGACAGAAAATCACAGGAAGAGCTGAAAACAGCAGTGAACAAGTGCACTAGAGGTGACTTGCTGTAGAGGGTCAGCGTTAAGGAGCATCTCCTGCCCTGATGATGCTCCACACTGGGACTTTCTTGTCTTCCCTGTGTGGGATCTGACTGTAATTAGCTCTCCTGCCCAGTGCTGCTTGCCTAACTCCCAGCTCCTTCTGAAGACTGCCAGGTGAGGAAGTGTGTAATTGCCTTCCCTCAAGAGGCAGCAGCTCCTCAAGTGTGAAGAATTCACACACACACAAATCCTTGAACTCTCAAGGAGCTTTTCCCTAGGATTTCTACCCTTTTTCTGTGCTAACACAGCTGGTCTGGGACTGTGGTACTGCACTTCAGGATGGGAGTGAGAGGAAATCTTCAGGCTGGGTTGCAAATCATCACAGCCCCTTCTCAGAATGAGGGAAAGCAGAGTCTGTTCCTACTCTGACAAAGTTATCTGTCACCTTCCTGTCTTTTACAAAAACATCTTCTCTTTCATGTCTGGTTCTTAGATATTTGGAGATGAAGTGCCATCAAGAGGGTTTGTGTCCAGTTGAGAGTATATGAGCCTGGGCATTCAGTAGTATTGTCCTGTTTGTCTTTCACCTTATAGGCTATAATTTTGCTATTTGAAGATCAGCCCTCATAAGAGTCATTGTTTTTCTCAATTTATTTTTTTCTGCGAAGATTCATTCTTGCTACGATATGTAAGGCGTTTAACTTATTGAAACTTCGGGTGTGAATGGAGATGATCAGGATTTAGACCATGCAAAAAGATCAGGACTGTGCCAATGTTTATCTTCATGATCAAAATTCCATGATAATGACCCTCTCCTTTTGAGCAAATGTGATTCTATAATCTCCGGTCTCTTAATCTGTGACAAAATGCAACTCGTACTGTTTATAAATTTATTGTCTTTTGGGGACCCTTAATTTTTTTTTTTCACTCGGGATGTTAGAAATGTTGAAGTAGGCTCTGTGTGGTTAAAGGTTGCAGCTTTTATCTATCTATTTCTCTTTAAAAGATACAATTAGCTCAATGCTGTTCATTTTATGCAGGAGGACCACAGACTTGAACAGGGACAACTTTTGCTGGCTTGGTGCTCTACAAAGCCTTTGAATTATGAGATTTCTTTGTACATGACAGCCTTGACATCAGTGGGAGAAGTTGCCTTCTTGTTCCAATCATTACCCAAAAACAGGTGATGGCTCCTTGTGCTGTCTATTTGTGCCTTTGGCATTTAAACTTCTTTTGGAAATTGGGTTGTAAACTTTTTGATATAGTTTATTTTATCCATTTCCAGCCTTAGGGCTTTCATGTATCTCCAGCCACAGGTTTAAATTATATTCCTTACATGTGATAAAGAGAAGAAACTTGCTCAGGAGAGCATTTATGTGTGTTGCATGCAGGCTGGGCAGACTGACTTGGCCACATTTCCAGCACATGAAAAAGTTACTAAGTCAGTGATTTGGGGCTTAAAATGTTGATAGGAACAGACAGGAGGCAGCCTTTTCTTTGGAGTTTCTTCCCTAGGTAAACTAGAGCTTGAAATGCAGAGTAGGAGCAGATGCAGCTTCTCCCGTGTGAGTCAATGAAATAACTACAGCCTTTTAATTTTTTAGGGGTGCAAACACCCTAAAGAGTATTTGCCATTCCATCCTTCTTTGTTCTGCTGCCTGTCCCTCGTTTTCTCCAGTTGTGCCCCAGATGTGCTGCATGTTTGCAGCCCTTTCTTTTTTCTGGCTTTCTGGAAGGTCATAAGGGCCTATTGAATTAGCAAGGAAATTGGCTTTTCAATGCAGGCATCCCTGCCCTTGCTCACGAGAATATTTCACAAGGAGGTAGAAGGGCAATGCCTCAACTCTACAGATAGCAGATGGCTTTGCAGCAGTTCAGGACACAGGAATACATGTCTCACAAAATTATCTGAGAGTACAAGGCTCAGCAACTTTTCTTAGGAGTCTAGAAAATCCTTAGCTGTGACACATTGCAGCCTTCCAAGCTGCACAGCATCATTATTTTCCTCCTTCTCAGTCTACCCCTCCCAATACATGATATGTTGTATTTAACACTTAGGAGGGAGAAGATACTCAGCAAAAATCTCACATTTTTTCTGTTTAGAGTATTTAAGTCTTGAGCAAAGTCCTTTAGAGTATTCCTGTCAAAGATAAAATATTATTTAAGTGCAGAGAAGCATGCAACATATGTCCAATTTAGCATCTTACTCAGAATGTATGCTTTAAAGCCTCTGTGAAGCAAAAAGAAGTGAAGTTGAGGTGACAGAACTCTTATAATCTACAGTATAAGTCAGTAAGAATAATTCTTACTGGATGTAAGAATGTGTATGAGAAAATGATGTTTAGGTGTCACTCATCTTACTTAAGATATTTGACATGGTATTTGAAACCCAAAAACATCCCTGGCCAAATAATTAAATAATATTTTCAAATTCTGTGTATAAAGAGCCCACTGTCAGCATGACTGGACTGAGACAGGAGCCCTAATGCAGGAGACCAGTGATATCTACTCACCAGGAGCAATGCATTAAAGGAGAAATACACATTAGAGAAGATGAAAAAAATTGGCTGCCAGCATAGTAATTAAATTAGCAGAAATTTTTAACAAGGCCATGTGCTAGCAAGACAAGAATTTTTCAAGAATTTGAGTTGTCCTAGAAACACATGGACATTTTGATTATTTTTCTAGCAGTTTGTGTAGTGTCTACAATGATGTATATCTCACGTGAAATCCAGGACTCCAATTTTAATGTGCAAGACTTTATATGATATTACAGTACAAACTTTCAGTTTGATACTGCCTTTTATTCTTGAGAAAACCTAGGCTTAAAAAATTAATATAAAGCTCAGAAAATTCTTTGCGTGGTGCCTCTTTCAGCTATTGTCTGTATGGTGACAGGAATATGGTATGCGAAAGTGATTTACTGCTGGAATCTGGGTTGATTTGCAATCACTTCAAAATTCGAGACAAAAGGGGATTGGTTGGGGCTGTTTTGTTTTTGTTTCTGTTGGGTTTTTTTACTAGTTTGAATACACAAATAAATGGTTAGCTTGCATGCTTGAATTTGAGCCAATTCTGAATTTAATAATCTATTATGTGATTCATAATTTTCACTGCTGGTGGTATGCAGCATAAATAGGAGTAATTAAATCAAAATAGTAGTAACCATAATGTTGTACAACTTATGAAGGAGTCCAAATGTCAAGTTTATTTTTCTGTTTCACCCTATAAATAGGGTGTTGAAACAGTTCCAGAAGCAAGTATTTTGAAAGTTTTATATTCCCCAAGTAAATGAACAGGAGCAAATCAAGAAATATTCTAAGGAATTAGCTACATTCTTTTGATTGTGCATAGTTGTTTTAGGCATGCTGTAATTTCGTAGATCAATGTACATTAACAGAAGAGTTAAACACAGTTTTAAGCAGAAATTCTGTAACAACTCTGACTTTTCACGCTATGGAAGGATCCACACCAATCAACTATTAATCAAATATGTATTTTTATAAAGAATCTGAGCCTTCATTCCAAGAGAGACAGTTTGACTTTTAAAAATATCATTTTAATGCTGGATGGATAGATCAGAATCATTTTCCTATGCTGTGTGGGAACCATAGTATGGACATGGAGTTCCATATGGTCCGTTAGGATCACACTATTCAAACTTCCTCTCCCAATGGGATAAAATTCTGACTCTTAGCTCTACCAAAAAATTGAAAAAATCCAATTAAAAATTTATTTCTCAGTGTTCATTTGGGTTTCCCACAGAACAGAACAGTGTGCTGTGTTACATTTAAATTTTCAGATGTAAAATAAAATTTTCACATTTCAAAATCCATGTGTTTCTAGTAATGGTTTCAAGAAATGTGGGAAGAGGATCCACCTAAGAGATGTGCATTGCTCACCATTTGCATATACCCAGCAAAGTGTGGATTAACTGGCTAATAATTGCTAAGAATTTGGGTAATTTAAAGCAATGTGTTAATACCTTGTGGAGGATTATATTAGGATTATTACATATAATGTGTAATCCTAATATAATATATTTACATATATAATATATCCTAATAATATTATATTATCATATTTCTTTAGGATTTCACTTAATATCCTCACCTTGGATTTAACTAAATAGGGAATAGCTGAATAGATTTACATCAGAGAAGCAGGGCAGGAAGCAATAACACGGATGACCTTGCAAATGAAAGGATCAGAATGGTTATGAGCTGATCCCAGCCTGCTGCTGCATTATTTACAGCAGTGTCCAGAGAGACAGAAACTGCTATTTGGCCCTTATTTTATGGAGCATTTTACAGACCTAAAATCAGGTTTGAAGTTTAAGAAAGTGCTCACAAATGTACAAGCAGCATGTTCTTTTTGTTATGTCTCTAAAACCACTGCTATCTAAATATAACTGATTTTGAAGCCGTCAGTCAAGTTCAATTCTCATTTCCATGACAAAAGCTCATTTAGTTTCAGTTGTCTCCTCTAAAGGAATGACTTGTTTGTTTAAGGACAAGGTTATCCTTCTCACAGTCAAATGGGAATCTGTAGATGATTTCCCACTCTGGCCTTGGCTGTAACACCTGACCTTTATTTCGTGAAATATCAGTGACCTAATGAATGTTATGGTCTTCTGCTCCTTACAGGAATTAACTTCCATTCTCAGCTTCTGACAATCTCTATTTTGTCCATAGAGTTGGTAGGTGTCCTAATAACCACGGAAAGAGTTGAGATAAAAATATCAGTGCCACTAGACCTATCACCTTTTTCTTTTTTGCATCTATTTGCCCTGTCAGGAACTTAAAATAACACTTTCTAGCTGTGTTTACTGTTTCCACTGTAACCCAAAATGCAGTGATTAGTAGCTGGTTGTCTTCATAGCTGTGATGTATGAAAGTCCACAACAGCTCTCAAGTGAAATGCTTTGTTACCTCCTGGAAAATGTCTGGAGAGTGTTAGGAAGGGATGTGTGGCTTATGGAGAACATTTGTTGTCACTTCAAGGTAGACAATGAACCTGCTTCAGTGCAGGCTCTGAGACCACAGCCAAGGTTAGGAAGGTAAAGGAAAATATTCTGTTTTGTCATGCCTCCACCCTGAACATTTGCCACTTTCCTGCGTGCTGTGTGATGAACAGGAGATGGCCACAGCTTATCTAGACACAGAGAGCTCATTGGAAATAGAAAACCATGGAGTGTTTGGCTTCTGAGAGGTGAGTGAATTAATGTAGGAGATCTCTGCAGAAAGTAATGCCCACAGTCTGGGCAAAGCTGTTTCTGTCCAAGCACATGAACACTAATAGCCTGGGAAGCAGGTACTGGTCATCATAAACTGACTGATGCAGTCAGTTCACTAAATTTGATGTGGTTTGGATGCCAGGTTTCAGTAGGGCATGATGGCACTTTTTGGATGTGTTGTCTATTGCACAGAAATGAGAGGCAGAGGCTTGGACAATGATGTCTGCAAAAGAGAGGATTTGGACTAGAAAGGAAAGTGGTTAGGTATACCTTGATTAAAGCACCCGAAACCTGAGGGTTATTCAATTAATTTTTTGAAAGGCGCACTACAAGGGAATAAATATTCTGACCAAGCATGGAGTCATCTCATACAATCCAGTGCTACAGGACAAACAGACATGATTTTGGTGTGGCTGTTGTGTTTGGGTTTCTGGTTGGGTTTTTGTCAGGGGAACACCTACACCTTTTCCTTGTTGGCAGTAAGGTGCCACCACAAGGCAGGGTGCAACAGCAATATAGAGATTTTCCTTACGAAATATATATATATATATCTTTTTTTTTCCTTGCCTATGCTGTTTTTACCTGGAATTAAGCTCCTTATGTATGTGATTTGGTATAGTTAACTTCAACCCAAAGAGTGAAGTAAAAGAATATTCTGTTATGTTTTCTTTTGTTTGGAATTTTGAGCTACTTTTATTTTGGTGGGGCGGGAGTGGGCAGAATTCTTATGTGTTAAGTCAGATCCATTAGAGAGGAGCAGCCTGCACTTGTAAATCAAAGACTATGATTAACAGTGGGTATTTTTCCTCTTGAGTGGCAGGCACGTTTAGGTATCAGGGAAACACCATTTTCAATTTGAGAAATTGCACCTGTACTTGAAGTCGGGCAGTCCTGCTCAACCCTGGACATTTCTAGAAAAGATGTGTCTACCACAAGCCAAAATTGTAGAAGCAAACTACAACACATACATAATCTGTATTTACTCTCCTGGAGTGCCCAGAAATTTGATGAGAATGGCTTAACTAGAGAATTAAATGAAAATCCCATCCTTGAAGCTGCCTCCATCACTGGTCCATCATGCCAACATGACCAAAGTGGTACAGACTTAGAAACACAGAGTGGTTTGGGTTAGAAGAGACATTAAAGATCATCTATTTTCAATCCACCTGCTGTGTTCAAGGGCACCTTTCTCTAGAGCAGGTTGCTCAGAGCCCCATCCAGCCTCCTTTGATGTGTGCTCTCTTCCTGAAGTGTTAATTTAAACCAGCTGAAGGACCATCCTGGGCTGCCTTCCTGTGTCCTTTTTGCACCTGTAGGGGAGTGAGGACAGAGACAAGGGCTTGGGACTGCCCCACCTAAAAAGGGTTGAGTGACCTGTTGGCCAGGATGCCTCCAAGGCAGAGGGAAGCCAGCCAGGATAATCTGCTCATGAAGAGGGCACTGGAATACAATGCCTTGTATTCTTTCTCTCAGAGAGTGAAGAAATAAATTTTTGAAATCTGGAGTTCTAAGACTTTAAAATGGAGAAGGTAATTTTATTTATTGCTTTTTTTATTACATCTCACACAGAAGATGACTGCAGGCAGATACCTGTTGTTGAAGCTGGTCATAATTTGCTGGTATTAAATCTGAGTTCATTGTAAGGCTGTATAGTACATTTTTCTTTACTTCAAGAGAATGACAGGTCATTTTGCAGGCTTATTTTTTGGCATCAGCTCTTACAAACTTCTCTGCAGGATTATCTCTGTTTATAGAGAATTCCCTGGTAGGACACGACTGGCAAAAAAAGGCAGCTAATGTAGTGCTAAACAAACTTAGCAGTCAGCAAACCCAGAGCATGGCACTTTGAAACGTGCATGTATTCTCAATATTAGAGTGGCTTCTATCTTGATATATCCAGTTATAAAAAGATAAAGGCAAAAACCAGACCAACCAGTGCTTAAAAAATGTGGTTATATTCTTTTTAATTTATGAAGTTTGGAAGTTAAAGAAAATACATCAGATATCAGTGATCACTGGAAAAAAAAACACCAAAACAAACCAAGATAGAAAAATTATTCACCTAACATTTTCTATATGACTTCCTTGATAGGTCTGTATTTGTGTGGGTGTTTGTGTATATATATGTATATATTTGAGTCGCTTTCATCCAAAAGGAAATCATTTCAGTATTAAACTGGAATATTTAGAAGAATTACCTTGCATAACAGTGAAGGTAGTAAATGTGTTTAGTGCTTTGCTTTGTTTCCCCATCACTGCCCATGTTCTGAGGCACAGAAAAGAGCATTTCATCTGTACAAACAGAAAACGTAGACAGATTTGTGGACCTGTAGTCTTGTAGAGTGGGAAGTTTTCCCTGCTGAAGTTAACAGCTCCCTTGCGAGGATGTGAAGTTCTAGAACAGTGTTTTCATGAAAATAATGAGCACAGAAATCCAGGCAAACAGTACCAGAGTATCACTGGTGGACTTCTCAGAGCCAGACCTCTGTGCATCCACAGCTGCCACGGGGGAGGGCATTGTAAAAACCCATTTCTGTTCAATTCCAGGGGTGTGAGGCTGTAGCAACTTGGACACACAGTGCTGAGTGTGGGTCGGGTTCGCCTCCTCTGGGTGCTGCCTTCTCACTCTGGAGACCCAGGAAAGGAGAAGGGAAGGAGCTCCAGGGGGACACACAGAGGCCTCTTCTTCAGGAGAACTTGCTGAGCTTCTGTGCTCATCTTCTTCTTGGAGACCTAGAGGACTTGAAACTTTTCGATGTCCAGGCTTCTGCTGACCTATGTGAAAATACTTCCTCCATGAGCACAACGTCTTTTGAAACTACCAATCCAACCTTTCTGATGTTTTTGAATCTATAACCTGAATTTTATGCCTTATATGATCTAAATATAGAGTTTGGGATCTAGCTCACCCTCTCTTTTCAAAATCCTCACTTCTGCTCCTTTATTAGCACCAGAAAAGAGCCATTTTGACAGCTAAAGTACCCTGGGTTCTTCCTGTGACAGATTTCAGCTCCTGGAGTGTAAAGAACAGATGCTCCCATTGACATGTGTTTTGGGTTGTGTGTGTTGGGAAGAGGAGGAGGAGTACTTCAGCCTTTTCATAAAAACACTTTAAGAGTTCATCCCATGTCAGTTTTCCTTTTCCTGCACATTTCAGTAGCACTAGAGGGATCTCATCTAAAAAACACCTCAGGTGTTTTTCCTTGTGTTTGCTTTACATTGTTTGCTTATTAACTATAATTAAATACGAATGATGGAAATAAGATAGGAATAGGTAAGTGTCCTACCAGAAATGACTGAAGAAAGTAAAGTTTGTTTCTTTTCTATCTTTCCAGAAAATAATAAGAGTTTTCAAATGGCTCTTCATCCAGGGATATTAAAGCATATCAGGAATAAAGGTTTCCTTTCAGAAACTGAGGAACTGAAGGCCAGACACACAGTTAAATTCCAGAGAGCACAAGAAAAGTCCTAAAAACCACCAGTCACTAATTCAAGTGCCTTCCTCCACCCACTGCCACTAAAAGCAGTGAGTGGTGCTTTGAACCAGCAGCTTTTAGAGGAGTATGGAACACACATATAGAGATAGTAAATATTTTGCTTTTTCCCTTGAAAATCCCATTTCCATATTTTGGGACTGTATTGGACTGTATTTGGGATGGCCTGAAAACTTGCTCTGCTCTTGGGATCTCTGCTAAGATTTTTGGTGAGAATGCCAGTGTTAATTTGGAGTTTTGTTTGTGCTCTGGATACCTTCCTGTCAGGAAATTAGTTGGAACAATTTGGTCTTATAGGGATTTTGAGGGAGAAAATCGATCTGTCATTTTCATTCAGTGTTTAAGTAATATTTTTTGGTTTGTACAAGAATTAATTGTCTAAAGTATGGGTTTTGAATTCATTGAGAATAACATTTATGGGTTTCAGTGGCAACATCACAAAGCTCTATTTCTACACATCACAAACAGGGTGTGTCAGTGCAGGCTAACACAGAATTCAAGAGAAGGCTACTTCTATAAAAAAAATGTTTCCTTTACTGTTTTCCCAAAGAGAAAGCAGTTTTTTAGACACTTGACAGCCTGAAAGTCTGTGGGCCTACAAGGCATCCTTTAAGGGAAACAGGGTCTTGTACTTTTTCCTGATTTTGTAGGGTTTTTTTTAAATATAGGGACTAGCTTGCCCTCTGGAAAGCACCTGTGTTTGCAGCTTTGCCACAGCATTTGCTTTTAACTAAGAAAATATTAAGCAGAAGTGGGAACATTCTCTTATCTTTATTTATTCCTTGTTTAGCTTTTTTTATCCCCTCTGTGTGTGAGAATGTGCATTTGGAGCAGGGGCTGGTGTAGCAAGCATTTCACAGTCCACTTTCTGCTGTTTTATGAACCACCAGCAGTCCATGAACTACAGGCTAAAAAACATTTCAGTGTGCTGGGCTGGAGCCCTCTCCCTGTTTAACCATGCAGAACAGCAGAATAAAATTTTGGCCTGAGAAATAGAGGAAGAGATTTGACTGACCATATCTGCAGGTGTGCCATGAGTCCTGATTTCTTGGCTAGTGAGGAATAGCCAGCTCATTCCCTGCACAGCTAGAGCTGAGGTGCTTATTGCAAAGTACACACACTACTCTGTGTCCTTGTGGCCATTTCCCTATGCTTTATCCAGCTTTTGATCCATAAGTAGTGAGGATTGTTTTATAACTACGTTCCTGGTTATTTGTTAGGAGTATTCATTTTCTGATTCTCTTTCTTCAAAGCATTCTGGCTGCAGGTGCTGCTCTCTGGAATTTTAATTCTTTTCTTCATGAGCTGACTACTTTCCCAAATCACTGAGATTTAGAAAGTATTCTTAGGGTTTGACATAATCTAATCAGTTGTTGCTACTAAAATATGCAGCTTTCTGGTGCTATTTTTCAAATTATATTACTGAATTTCCAGGAGAGTAATTTCTGCCAAAGATCTATTTCCAATGCTCAGAAAGGCTGATGGTTTCTGACTCTGTATTTGAGAAGAGATCACAGTGTAAATGAAAGCAAAAGCAAAAGATACCTCCCTCAGGGAAGGGGTTGGGGAAATTAGCCAAGGTTCAGGATCTAAGGAAATCTTCAGCAGGGGAAACCTGAGGATCAGAATGGAAAAAAAAGAGGACAGATGGTGTTCTTTGTTAAAACCCTGTGAAGCTGTGGCCTTCCTGAGTATCTGAGCTCTGGTTATTATTCTCCTCTGTGCCTAGCAGCATGCCACACTTTCCTGATCCATAACTAGAAATCACTATCCATCTGAGAGGTAGTAGCCCTCCAGTAGCAGGAAAACTGACTGGATTTCCTTGGAAAAAACCCAGCTCATTCAGCTAGTCATGCCCTTTGAAATCATAAAGATAGTTATCCATCTCCAGGAACAGTCCAAGGAGCAGGAGCTTAGGAAGCTGTCATGTACAGCCATAATTTAGAGTCAATCCTCGCTGTTCTTGCGTTTTATATTCTGGAAGAGAATTGGGAAGTGTCATTATGTAGCCAAGATGGAATCAGTTGAAATATATTTAGACTTGATCTTGGCTTACTGAGCCTTGAACTGATGAGGTCACTAAACAGCTGCTTGAAGTACAGTGGTTTCTCTTTTTTGCTGTCTTTCCAGCATATCAAAATTAATGACTGAATATCAGATGAGGCATCAGTAGAGGGAAGACAGATTGTATTAATATGGATGGTATGAATGAGAAAAATATTACAGAATAATGAAGGTAAATACAAAAACTGCTGAGGTGGTCACAGGTTTGTTGTCTCTTAGGTTTGTTTTTTTTTTTACTGTACATAAGCTCCTTTTTTCAGTCCTGCCTGGTAAGATACCAAAGAAGATTGAGATGTGAAGAGCTTAGCATGGGAACAGAATCAGGAGCAGTTTCCAGCTGTCCTGAACATTAGTACTGACCCTAAAATTAAGATATTGATTCAGCACATGAACTTATCAGCGTGGCACTGCAACTGCTGGAGCTGGAGTTCAAAACACAGACACTCTTACAGGACACCTGGATTGGGATTTTTTTTTCTGCAAGTTCTTTGTGCAGTCTCTAACTTTGGAAGCAATGCTGCAGTGACATAGGACAGACAGGCTAGGGGACACAGCCTGGAGCTGTGCCAGGGGAGGCTCAGGCTGGACATCAGGAGGAATTTCTTCATGGAGAGGGTTGTTAAATATTGGAATGCACAGCCCAGGGAGGTGACAAATTTAGCATTCCTAGAAGGGCTCAAGAAACAACAGGAAATCTCAGCCAGTGCTGTGGGCTAGTTGGTGAGGTGCTGATCTGCCAAAGGTTGAACTCAGAGCCCTTTTCCAACCTTAATGATTCTGGGATTCTGCAACAGTGATCACTGTAGTGATATAATGCCCTCTTCTCAGGCATTGTTAAGATTTATTCGGTGTTTAAAATCCTTCTTCTGTTTGCCACAGAACAGTAAATCTGTGAACTGCTGAGCAGTGTTCATTCACGTTTCTAGCAGGTGTCCTGTGCTTTTAGAAAGTGAAAACTGTACACCACATGGGATACCACTGTCTCCTTGCCCTTGGCTTTTCAGTAGGAGAAGTCTTTTGACTGGTTCACTGGCACTGCCATGACTTGTCTGCTTCTAAAGCATTTGATTCTTTTAGCACACTCTTCAAAATATGAGTGTTCACAATGTCAGCACATGAGATGATGGTGTGTGCTAGGTGCTACTGTGATTAAAATAAGTACTGTATTGAAACCTGAATGGACAAAGATTTGTGATTTTGGAGTGATTAATTGAGATGGATTAAACTATTCCCACAGGTTTATCAGCTTATGCTGAGATAGAAATGAATATATTAAGCTAAACATCACGAATGAAGAAACTTTTCTTCTCAGTGAGCTCATCTAAGAGCAATTATGAGTTAATTCTGCAAGACATCAAATAAACATAGCTTTGAGACCAGTGATTTTTAAGATTTTTGGAGTATTGAACTCTTTATATTCAGAACATAGTCTAAGCCTGAGAGTTTAACCCATGAGAAAATTAAGTTTTTCCTGTTGTTCTCTCACAATTTTTACTATTTATATGTATATGAGATGCTTCTATCAAAGGATTAAATCAAATACTTAGAGGCTAATTCTCTCAGCTTTACTCAATCAGTCAGCTTGATTTATTGTTCTTGGCTTATACAGTTCTCATCACTTAACTTATTCTCTCAATAGGTGGTCACATAATTAAAATGGATTTTTATTGCAATTAAAGCATGAAGTTTTTTCTGTTTGCCAGGAATCATTCATATTTTAAACCAGTGTATGAGAGGAGTAAAAGTATTGGGGGGTGAGTGATGACGAAAATGGCTTGAGAATGTTGGGAAAAAGTTTTATTCTTTGGAGTACCAAGATGCTTTTTAGTTTTCCTAATAAGATTTGATAAGCATGTGACTGGGTTGCTTCTGAACTGGTGATGTAAATTGTGCAAAGAAATGTTAATGGCTTCTCAGAGCTCTGGGGAGGGAACTTTCACTGAGAAAACGTGTATATAGGCTTGTTGTGTCTGACCTGCTTGTTCTGGGTTTGTTTTGTTGTCAAATAGGAGAAATAGACACTTTTTGTTCCAATTCAGCTCATCTGGGGGAAAAAGAATGTAGTCTAAAAACGGATCAGACAATTGGGCCCTCAAGTACTTATTTCTCAGTATTGATTATAAAAAAGTCTGAGGCACCAGGCCCAGCTGCTGCCATCTTCACTGTAGATCTCTGAAGTGAAATAAATCAGCTTGCAAGTACATGGAAAATTAATCCCACTTTGGCCACAGGCTGGTTTTGTTCCCCCTGCCTCTCTATTCTTTACTCTGATTTTAACAACCAGGCTGGTTTTTTGTCCTTTCCTCCACCCTGAGATATCCACCCAAGACTAGTCAGAGGACTGAAACCAAGCTCTGCTCCTCTGGCTTTGTACCTTTCTTACAATCTGTTTGGGCTTTTTTTTTTTTTTTTTTTTTTTTTTTATATTGTAGGATTTGGGGTGGTTTTCAGCTAGCTGTTTGTTTCTGCTCGTTGTTGGATGCTTCATTTGTTTGAAGAAATCAATTCTTGTAAATCCTTGTGAGCTGCCAGCTCTAATGGGCTGAGCTCACCTTGCACCTTCTCCCCAGCTGAGATCTGGGCTCAGCTGCTTGCATTTTGTGTAGTCCAGTTTGTAATAATCCATACCACTGGGAGAGAGCTCTTGGTGTGCCAGCAGATGTGCACACACACAATGCAGCTGCAGCAGCCTCATCCTGCTGGGAAACCGGGATAATGCTTCGCTGGCACTGCTCCCTGCTGGCAACAATAGCCATAACTTGATTTTTGCCTCCCATGGAAGCATAAATGAACTACAAGAGTAGTAAAAGTAGAAATACTCCTAAAAACTACAGGAGTATTTCTTCTGGTTAAAGGTTTTTTCTTCTTTTTTTTTTTTTTTTTTTTTTTTTTAACTTTTTATTGTTGTCGTGGAAATTTGTTTTGAGTGTGTCTATAATTGTTTTCTCAAATTTAATTTGTGTGGGTTTGCTGCTGGTTTATTTGCAGATTATGCAAATCGCCAATTATTCAAAGAGCAACGCTTAAATTTTATAAAATGCCAGGGCTCAGTTCTAGTTCACTGAAAGTTTTTTTAGCCACTTTAGCAATTGGTTTTTCAAAGGGACCCAAAAGAGCTGAATTCGGCAATCCCATTAAAGTCCAGGTTTTCAATTTGCCTATAGCAGCTTTGGAGAGTTCATCCAGAAATGCATTTCAAAAGCTAGTTGGGATGAAAAAAGTAGGGTTTTTTTGTGCCCGGAGCTCAAGTCAGCATTCAAAGAAATCTTATGATACACAGCCTTTATTTTGTCTGAGGCGGATGCCTTTCTTGTTCATTTTTCAATTTTCCAATGAAACACTCCGGAGCACGGCTAAGGTGACAGGCAGAGTTAGGTGCTCTGGATTTCCTGGAATTAATCATGACCACCTAAAGCCCATGTTGCTTCTGTCTCAAACCCACGCACACAAACTGTGGTGATTTGCAAGTTGTCACATTAATAGTGCTGCTGTCCCCATCCTGCTCCAGGGGCTCCCTTTGCCTACAGCCCCTCTGCTGCCTTGAAGATTTTCTGCACCATGTGGCTGAAAGCTCATGTCCATGTTCAAATTCAGAGGTAAATCGTCTCAGAGAGGAGAGGAGATGTTCTCTCCTCCAAAAGGTGTGGGGTGTGTGACAGCTCTGTGCTGGCCACTGCCAGCCTGCCTCAGGAGCTAATCTCATTGTCTTCTGCAAAACATGGATTTTGGCACAGCCCGAGGATGACCAGCTGTCTCCTGGCAGTTGCTGCTGTAAAACCCTGTGGAGTGTGTGCCATCTGCTGCTTGAGCAGCCATTTGATAACTTGGGCATAGGGGAGGTCTGAGACATCCCTCTGGCAGCCACAGGGAAGGAGACACTTTCCAAATGTGAGGTGTGAATGTTGCTTTTTCCCAGCCTGGAAATGAAATTCGAGATCATTTTAGTAAGGAGGGAATATGAAAGGGGATCTTTAATAAAGGCTTTCAGGGCCAGTTATGGAAAGCTGTCCACAAAAGCTCACCCCCTCCAGGGGTGAGTACATTTTTATAGGTTTTAGGAAATTACCATAATTGATAAAAAGCACCAATTAGGAGGATAAGTGGTGATGCAATTCCCCCCCAGGTCAAGCCCCTTCTCTGGAGCCCCCTTCAGCACTGGCTGTACTTTGTCCATGAGAATCTATCTCCAAGAGTTGTTCTCAGCCTTGGTTCCCAAGGTAGCATGGAGCCTTGTGCCTCCCAGAGCTTGGAGCTCTGAATTTGTTTTGTCTTTCTGCCTAGGGAAAGGCCATGGAAAAGTACTGGGAAAACTAGCTATTAATACAAAAGGCTACAGAGCTACAAATGTATGTGTGCAGAATACAGGGAACATGAAAAAGAAAAAAGGCAAAACCCAAACAGCATCGTGGGGACCTGCAGGGCAGGTGCTTGAAGGGGACTTGACATAGCAGAGTGGTTTTACTGAAGGCCATGAAGTCTGTGCTCTCTGGCCCTGCTCCATCCTATTTTCCATGCCTTTCTTTTGATCCTAAGCAGCATGGAATTAATTTTCAGGTGGATTCTGTTGGATTGTGGATATGGGCTCATGGGACAGTTCTGCAAGGGGGAACAACTTCTCCTTTTTTCTGTATGGGTATAAGGACAGGGAGAACAGAAGGTTCCCTCTGTCTCATTTTTTTTTGTTGTTTGTTTGGTTTGGTTTTTTGTTTGTTTGGTTTTGCTTTTTTCCTTCCCTCTCTCCTTCCAGTTCATGAAAGAATTATTTTCTACTTCTCTCCCCACCTTCCCTGTTCAGGTGTATGGGCATTGGAGATGAGGCAGGTGATTCCTTGGTTTCTAGCTGTTTCCTTAAAGGCATTTGAATGTCTTTTTTTCTTTTTGTCAAGACATTTGAATGTCTGTTCATTCAAAAAATGTGTTGAGCTGTGACCTGTTGTTGGGACTGCCCTAACCTTTGTCTGTTATGTTTGCTATTTTATAGTTGCCTGGCTTTGACATCTCAGGATCAAATTTTTCATGGTTAGAAGGAGTCTCAGATGAATATTTATGAAGACTTTCACCAATTCCACTTTTATGAGAGAAGAACAAGGGAAAATTTCTTTGATATCTTTTAAAAACTCTGCCAAAAGAAAAAAGCACCTTTTCAATAATCCATATTTATTAATATTTTCAAGAAGGTGATGAACAGTGATGATGAGACAGATACGGGCATATAAGAAAGGAGCAGGCTAGAGAATACAGGACAAAAAAAAGGTTAAACATATAAAGAATCAACAGAGAAGAGCTTTCATATTTGTGTCTTTCCCAGAATATGTTTATTTTGAAGTGGCCCTTTGTGGAAAAACAAGGTGAGACCTACATGGAGCTGGACATTGGATTGACTATGACAGCATTCATTTATCCACTTTAGTGCTTTAGTTTGAATGGAGATGCAAAATGCCTGCTGACACAAAGAACCCTTTTGATTTCTGATGTGCCAAAAATTCAAGCCAATGCTATGGAAAGAGTACAATGCATAGGTGTGTGTGCATAAGTGCACAACCCTTTTTAATTGGTGTCTTCATAACAACTGACTCATTTTTATGCTAATTTTTTCTTTAGACGGAATGCAGTATGTTGTAAAATCTGCAATTCAATGTGTTGTGAAATCTGAATGCTGTCAGCTACTTCTTTTTATGAAAGATGAATTTTGAAATAGATTTATAACTCCTTTATTTTTCAAATAGTAAGAAAAAAACCTTAGCAATTACTTTTATTAACCTTTCGGTTTATTTCATTTAAACCCAAATCGCAATTTTTTTTCCCTAGTTATTTGGTATGAAAGTTTGCCTGTCACATGTGTTCATAGGTCCATGTTTTTTCTGTAGGTGATCTTCACACTGAAGTATCTGAGCATCTTTTTTTTTATTTACCACCATGGTGGTGATAATCATCATCATGTTTTATTTACTAGTTCATTAATTAAAAAAAAAATCTTTCAAAATTTAATGCAGGGAAGAGTCTTTCTGAGGTGCTAAAAGGGATTTTAAATGAATGTGCAGTTTACATTACAAACCTAAAAGTAAATGGGTACTAAGTATGTTTAATTTTGTGATAACTGCGTTGAAGCAGTTGCTAAGAAAGTTTTGCATGTTGTATAAATAAATTTTATTCCTAAGTGAAATTTATTCAAAGATTACTTAGATATGACACTGAACCTCAGCTCTTGCTCATTTTTGAAGCATGTTTTGAGGTGTCATATTTAAAGCTACAGCTCTTACTACCAGAGAACACAAAAAAGGTGGCAAACTTTCAAAATGGAAGCTTTTAACAGTTCTTTCCCCTTCACAGTAGTGCAATACTATTACTTCAAATATTAACCCACATTTAATTTGCTTTGGTAGAAGAGCAGCAAAAAATTTTGCATACAAATGGATGTTGTGTAACCTGTACCAGTTTTCCTGACCTAACACACCCTGGTACCAGGGTGTGCTTCTTATATTCTGTGCTTACTGATGGGACCAAAATACATCACAGGATTTTTAGTTTATGGCTTCCACTATGCCATTTTTTTTTCTAATATTCTTATTTCTTCAGCTTTACTCAAAATTGCTAATATTTATGAAAAATGTGAGAATTATTAGTGTCCTTTCATGGAACTAAAGGCATCTCTGTTTTGAAGGAGTCTGTACAGATATGGAACAGCTTCTATGTTTCATCTGTAAGTGTAATATAAGAACACAATCAGCTCTATTCCTCTGTCCAAAGCAAAGCTGTAAAGTGTGTGAATCCATTTGCATATAAACAAACATATGTTGCAAGTTTTGCCCTTTTCCCCATGGATTTTTCTACGTTGAAAAGATGATTTTCGATCACAGGAAAATTCCAATCTTGCACAAGTCACCCTTTGAGAGCTGGCAGTGAGAGCAAAGCATGCTGCCACAACTTCTTTTAGATTAGCAGCCTTATTTTTAACATGCAATTTAATGTAAGAACATGGAAATTCTCTCCAGATTTTTGATGTGTTTAAATCCAAACTCACACTAAAATGGTGTCTTGCCTCCCTTTTCTATGACAAATTGTTTTGTGTCAACATATAACTCCTTTCTAATGTTCCTTTCTAATATCACTCTGGTATCTTTCACTACAAAGGGGATATTTTTGAAACAAACACAACCCAGTGTGATAATTTGGTGATTTATATAATTTTTAACCATTGAGCAAACAGTGAAAATTAAATAAGCAATCTTTAGATTGCAAGAATGATTATTTAAAGCAAAGCTATTAATAAAATCCTCTGACAGGTGGAGGCACTTAGTAATATCAATTAGTTCTCTCTTTAGATATGAAGTATTCATTTTATAAATTTATTTATTCTCTATATAAAGTTTGTTGCCTCTTGAAAAATGGCTTGCCATTGGGAATACATCTTGCTATTCATTTAGAAGAATATTCTGTAGGTGATATGGACAAGATTTCAACAGTTTGAGGGGAAAAAAGAACATGCAAACATGAAGATGAGGCTGAGTGTTGGATTAAGAAAGAGATTAAGAGATGGCTTTGTGGAAATCTTCTGTTCAGGTACTGTGTTTGCTATGTGGAGATGAGAAGTTATAGGCATTGCTAGAATTTTTTTTTCTGTAATTTCTTATTTCTTAATGATCTTTCTCTGTTAAAGAGAATTAACGTTGTTAATCTCTGTTAAAGTGAATTAGCATTGTTTAATCTCTGTTAAATCTTTTGGGGATGCACAAAGATAACTTGTTTCAGGCTGGTATAGAACAGCCATGAAGGGCAGAAGTAGAATTTAATGTAAGGACCTAATTCATCATTCAGGTTGCTTGGCTGATGATTTGCCTGAAAATTGTAAAACAATAAATACCAATCAATAGCTGTGAATCATATCAGCATGGGGATGTTAAAAAAATCAATTCTTTTGGGTTTTTTTTCCCCCAGGCATTTTGAAAAGGCATTGTGAGAGAAGGGAGATCTGATTTCATGTTCCTTTTGCTCTGTGTTTGGGGTGCAGAGAGGGAGGCAAACACCTGCGTGCTCTCTGCAAAGGAGCAGTCAGGTAAAGCTCCAGGTACTTTAGACAGCTCCAACAGGACTGGAATTGCAAAGTTGGTGTCTATTCAGTCTGAGGAAACCCCTCTCCTGCAGGGAAAGTAGATATTTACTCAGTCTGAGAAAATCCAAAGGGAAGTTCTGGGAAAATTCCATTTATATTTTATAAAACTAGTGTCAAATAAAAGTAATTGGAATATGAGGGTATTACTCTGATTTACTTCTATTAAATGCTAAGTGGCAGAGACAATGGTGTTGTTTTTTTCCTTTACTATAGTTTTGTGACAGGGGATGTGCTGGGTTTTTCATTACTTTATTTCCCTTGAAAATACAGTAATTCACCACCCAGTTTCACTTCTAGTTAGATATAAACAGGTTAGGCTATGTTTAATCTCTGAAAAAATTGTGCTAATATAGACTTTGTTTCTGACATGCCCATCTTTTATTTAATATGCTGTATACTTTTGTCCAACCTGTAGTTTTAAGTTTTACTGGGCAACAAGAAAAATATGTTGTTCTCCAATTCAAGTGATTTTTGCACCATGTGGTTGAGTCGACTGAGTAACTGGAGGGAGCTTGGAAAAGGGAATTATAGCCTGTTCCAAGCTGGGGGAAAAGCAATGTCTGAAAAGAGGAGAAAACAACAAAGAGAATTAATAAAGTAATGGCAGAAAAGGGAAAATGTCCACGTTTGTTTGATCATCTAAGGAGCTTTGGGAAGATGCACTCAGCTGAATTCTGTTTTTCAGGGTAACATGTTTTGTACAATTCTGTGGCCTCAGGTTTTTCTTGTGATTTATGCTGGATTGTGTCACAGGTCAGTTTGTAAAAGTGGACATTTATTTTATTGTTTTATTTTAGATCTGTTATTTGTTGAAAATACACTTTGTAGGGCAGTGGAGGGATCAGGGCACCATGATCAGCATAGAACATAGTGAACTCAGAGATGCTATTTACAAATCATGTCCCTGTGCTTGCTTCCCCTTTGCTTCTGAAAACACTAATTCATACTGATCTGAGAGTGAATGGGGAGGGAAATTCTCTTGGAATTCTTCCTTGGGCAGTGTTCTGTGGATAAGTGGTTCCTTTTATTCCTGCATCTGCACAGGCTAGGTCCAGGTATGTGGTTAGGAAAAGTTAGTATTTCCCTGTGTATAACACTTTTGGAGCGTGTAATCTGCACAGAATCCTCTGTGCTGCTGACTTGTTATTCAGCATCACACATGGATAATTATTATTCTTGTAAAATAAAACCCAGTAGTTTGACAGTGACTTACAAAGAATGTTATTTGTGTTAAGTTACAGCAGGGGTTTGGCTTATGTTTTTCTTGCAATAACTCCTTTATTTCCTCTCATCCACTGCAATATCCTGGTAAATGGTATAAAAGGTGTAGGGAATGGTGGTCAGTTTGTGTTCTTTTTCCTTCCTCTGCCAGGGGAGGCTGCAATGACAGGTGGTGGAATTTCATTCTGGTGAAATCCTTGCCCACACAGGAAGGAGTGCACAGAGAAAAATCATGTTTAAAGTCTGTGGGTTTTGTGTGTTGTGCTCTGGGAGTCCCCTGAATTAAAGCAGCTTTTGCAAGAATGTCCTAACAGAGACCTCATTGAAAGCCCAGCTCCTGAGATGCTGTGCAGATGGTCATGATCTGGAAGGTGAAGGAAAAGGGCATGACCTGGAAGCATCCATTCCTTGAGGGGCTTCCAGGCACTGAACAACAAGCTGGGGAATGCTTGACTGCTCTGGAAGGGAAAAAAATCCCAGATTTCATTTCCCTGGAATGAGTCTATGTAAAGAACAGAAGGGCTCCCCCTCTTCTGCTTTCCCCCTCTCACGTATGCATTTCAGTTGTGCTTTTTTTTGTTTTAACACCTTAAAATGGTGTGGTGTTTTTTCTTTAATATCTACTTCTTCAGGTCAGAACATTTGCTGATGGAGAGAAGCCTTTAGGCATATGTTAAATGTACATGCTGTCAGACTCATGTGCAGTGCTGGGATTTAAAAGGAAATTTCAAAGCCCTGTTGTTCCTGCCTCTTGCTGTGGTGTCTGTGTGGTTGGGCTCTTCAAAGGGGTTTAGCAGAGCAGTAATGTGTGGTGAAAGGGCTGTAGACACAGTTCCAAGGAGAATTAAAATACTTGCCTTAGGGAGAAAGGAAAACGTCTGAATGTTTTCAAAGAGGAAGTAATTCTTCTATGCCCATGCAAATTGTAAATAACAGTTGCTCCAATCACTATTGTTTGATTGTGTTTTGCTCTGGGAAGTTCCCACTTTCCCTCTTCTACCTGAACAATATTTTAAGAGGCGTGTGTATGGAAAGGATATAATTTTATTTCTCAAAAAAGCCAGAAAGCCCCCTCTCTCTAACCCCTATTTTCCTTTTTATTTGAAAGAAAAGAATACTCTCTCAGCTGTCAACTTGCACAGGGACTGAAGCATCTCAGATCTTGGACAGTGGCTTCTGAATTCTAAAGACTGGACTAACATTGTCCTTTGCCTGTGGACACATCCCAGAAAGTGCAAGTGGAATTTCTGAGTTCTTATCTCAGAGGTTTCACACTTTTCCCCATGGCACAGGAACTTATTAAAAAACTGTACAGTTTTATCAGTGAAGATCAGATCAAAACGTCATCAATAGGTCTGGCTGCTATCCCCAGGCTGGCCTCTGATTTTGTATTCTCTTGGGCAAGCTACTTAACACACGGTTTCCTCGCCCAAAATATTCAAGAAATGCCTTTTGGGGAGAAAAACGAGATTTTGAGGAGACAGGAGACACTGAAGGGCAAAAACCATGATGATTATTCTTCTCCTGAGAAGGTGCACTTTTCAGTTTTAACACTGCTTGGTGATGATTAATCGAGTTGTGTGGATTAAATTTTCAGTGAGAGTTATGAGATACTTTCCTAAAGAATAATGCATTTTAAATGTTATGTGAGATTTAAGAATTAAAATTTTATCTCGTATTTCAAGGAATTTTAAATGACCTTCAGACTGAGCCAGCCAGTGGTTTAAATATGCTAATGAAATCACTTTGCTGGCAAGATGTTTTGTTTGGTGGTGAAACACAAAACTGCTGACCGTGTTGAGCTGCTGCTGTTTGTCTGTCCAAGACAGGAATATTCATCCTTGCAGTGTGTGCAGGCAAAGTTCAGGGATGAATATAGATGACCAGGATTTTCTGGGAGATCATATAATAGTGTCCTTTAGGTTTTGATCTTTGTAACCAGCTGATGACCTTTACTTTACACTGCTAATGAGAGAAAGTGGTGTTACTCTATCACTCGTCCCCATGAATACAGAAATAATTGAGTTCTCATCACTAATCATATCAAATCGAATCAGAAGCTCCCACTTAGCCCACATCTTGTACTTTTACTGGGTAACGTTTCTGAACTATTGTGAAAATGTTTACTGCTTAATTCGCTTCTCAGTGAAGATATCAGTCTGATTCCAATATTTTGAATGCATTTCAGTCGTTTGGGAGTTATTTTTTGTTTGTTTTTTTCTACTTCATTGTTTATTTTCATTAGACTCAAACTAGAGGAATATAAGTAAATTTCCAGGTTGAAGTATGAACATTACAATTATCTTGGTAAAAAAGAGTAAAATGTATCTGCACAGGTAGTGATCTAAAGTATTATAGTTTAAAAAAATTAAAATCCAGATCTCAGAAGATTCAATTATATTTTTAAAAATCCAGATTTCCTTTTAATCTTGTGCCTTCACTACTGTAAATCTTATTAAGTAACATTGTATAAATTATCACAAATCTGGATTGATTCCAAAAGAGTGGATGTCTAAAAAGTTGCAGTTTGTCTGAGAAGTTTTCCTCCCATAGTTTATGCTGTTTGTACAATTTACCTCATACCGTGCTCACGATGCTGCAGATCAAAAAATTTGGATATTTTTTCTAAAACAACCTCAGGCAGTCAAAAAAAGTTTAATTTATGAAAGCTCATGATAGATACCCAGAGCATTAGGAGAGAACTTTGATACAGGTTTTGAAATTCTGAATTACTTTTTATCAGAGCTAAAAGTTTCCATTTAAATTTGTTGATTTGATTTTATGCCGAAATTGTTGAAGATTTTACTTTTAGTTTTGGAGCAATTTTAGAGCTGAAAAGTGTTCATCAGTTCTGCTGGTCAGATATCCAGATGTGATTGGGAACATATAATCCAGTTTCTCTTTTGTGTGACACATAACGAGGGAGGAGTGGGGAGTAGGGACAGGAGGCACAGAGCAGATGAGCACAGCAGAGGCTGATTTTTATTCCAGAGGGAGAAGAAGGGGAGGAAAAAAGAGAGTATCCTTGTTATTCAGTGCATTTTCTGTGAATTTTACCACATCCTTTTCCCAAGCTTCCAATAAATTTGAACAATGGATAAAAGTATTAATAAGCGTCACAGAACCTTATTTTTGTTGTTGCCTATTATGTGCCCCTCACACTTTCCTGGAGAGGTTTGGGCATGTGAGGCACCTCTGCCTGTGAATCATGGAAAGGTGCTGGCAGCTTCTAGGGAGTGCTTGGGCTAGGAAATCTTCTAGGTTATTCCTTTTAATTAAGTTAATTTTTAAGAACTGGAGATGGGGCTACATAGGTGGCATGGCTCATGATGATTGTCTTGCTATGGCAGAAACCCAGCAAGGGCTGGACCAACACTGAGAACGTGCAGTTCTTTTCCCCAGGAAAAAGCAGAAGGTGCCAGCTGTTCCAAGGTGGCACGGGCTGTAATGCCAAAGGTTCCTTGCTGTGGTAAACAGCCATGGAAGAATGTTTTGAGCCTTTAAATGTACTCTGAACCTTTCAGGATTTTTGACCTCTACAAGGAAATTTCTGAAACCCTTTCAGAAAATGGTGAGGGTGGTATTCAATGCCCTATCTGGGAACTAAAAAGAAGTTTTACTTTTGGAGACACGAGACGTGAAAGATAATTACAAGAAAAGGATCTGGGGGGTTTATTCACTGTCCTTTTCTCACTCAATTGCTTCATTATGTAAGCCCAATTTCCAAGAAAAAGTTGTGTTCAGTAGATTTTTGCACTGTGGGCAGGTGACTAGCAGTGCTAGTTTGTACTGCTGGTTAGATTCTGGTTTTTCTGACAGGAACTTTTGCCAACTTAAGTGGTGAAAGGACAAATTCATAGCAGATCCGCAGCAATAGGTGATGCGTTCTTAGGTCATGTGTGATGCTGATGAATTGCAGTATTAATGTAGATATTCAAATGGCTGACCTGGCTGGTTCCAAGGCATTTTCTAGGGCCAAATTTGTCATCTCAGCAATCTGGCTTAGCAGCTTTACCCTGGCAAGCTATCTCCCTTAAGTCCTGTTCATTTCCTGTACTTTTTTGCCCTGCTGTACTTAACACTCATGGAATTTTTCTCTTCCTTCCATCTTTGTGTCGTCTCAGGGTATGTCTGAAGGGGCATTTCTTGGCATTTCAGATGGAAATTCCCCTTATTTCCTTTTTCCCCCCTCTTTTACTTTTTAAATCAACAAGACTTGCTGATTAATGATTAACAGCTTTTGGGGAAAAAGAAGTATTCTGCTAATGAAAGTATAAACTCAGAAGCAGGACATAGATATTTTGCTCCATTTTATGTTATGTGAAGGGTCCTTTAGCGAGAATATGCAAGATTCAAAGTGTCACTTGCACTGGATTCTGTGCACAGGAGTATTTCCCAAAGCTTTGTGAAAGCAATGTTTGTCGTGTGCCTTGAAAAGCAAAACTGGGAAAGAATTAATGGTTTGATTATTGTAGCATGATGAAAACTTCCTGTGGTTACAGATCCCCTTTCTAAAATGACATAAGAAAAATGGAAATAAGTCATTTGGAGAAGGATAAAAGCACTCCCTGAAAAGTTAGGTTTCTAGAAATAGCGTTACATGGATTTAAATTAATAACTAGGTGTATAAATTTCTTTCTCTCTGTGGAAAAGTTCTGATTTTCCAAAGGAAACCAAAGTTTACTGAAGTTGTTACACTGTCCTGAAGAAACTGAAAATTAGTCAATTGTAATACATGTGAGCTTTAAACTTGACCTTTAACAAATGTGAAATCATTGTCAGCAGTAATATTTTGTAAATGCTTTAAAGTTGTTGAATACAAGTTGATTTTTTTTTTTTATTTTTTTCCACATACTTGACTAAACTCATTCCTGGTATAGGTCCCCTGTCTGGTCCCAGTCACAACTGTTTGCAGTTACGTTCTTACCCTGTTTTTCAAGGGAATAGGGCTGGAATGAGCTTGCATCCCTTCCATGAAGTGTCAGGGTCACCACCAGTATATTTGCAACGTGAATCATTTGGAGGACCACCAGTCTGACTTGGGAGCATGAAGAAAAGCAGTGGAATTTGTGTCTGTTGTTTCAGGTTGTAGCTCTTATAGATGAGTTTAACCATATTTTATGGTGGGAGCTGCTGCCCTGGCTCAGGTTGTTGTTTGAGAGCCGTGGGAACAGCACCTTTCCCTGCAGATAACAGATCATGTCTGTGCTGCACGTTCAGGGGGCTCTTTTCTAAAGTTAACTTAAAGTTAAGTTTCTAAAGATCTAAAGTTAAGGACAGGTGGCTCAGAGAAACAAATAATCTTAGGTTCTTTTTGGTCTTTATCAAGTAGTCCCACTCGGTCTAAATCAGGCTTTAAGGCTTTTGTTTGCTCTAATGCAATTGCACATGTGTTTTACTCAGACTCCAGTGAGCCAGACTTTGGCAGCAAGACTGGATAAGCTTTCTATAGGTTTTTAAAAGCAAATTGCATTGTGCTGCTCCCTGGGAAAGTGTCTTCCTTGAAAATGTTTAATCTGCTTTCCCTCCCCCCTTCAGTTGTGAATGAAACTATCTGTGGTATACACTGACAGTTTGTGAGTCAATTTGTGTCTTACCTAAGAAAGAAGATTTTGGGTTTTTTTACCCTGTGCACAGTATTATGCACTTAGAGATGTCTTTTTTCATTTACACTGTGGGGAGCAAACCATGGATCTGTCATATCCCTCTGCCTTGTGGGGATTTCAACAACATGAGCATGGTCATTCCAGTTCAAGGACTTTTCTGGAAAGGAAAAACAAGGGGAAGAATTGGGTAAACGTGCAGAAATGTGCAGATCTTCAGAGCGGTTTTATAGTTTTTATATCATTTTTATCCAACCGTGGTATAAAATAACCACGAAACCATGATAGAGTTAAAACTTGGGAATTTCAGTATTCTGAATAAAATGAAATGTGACACATTGTACAAAAATGTATGAGGTGACAGGATGCAAATTAATTTTTACATAAAATAGTTGAAGATCACCCTCTCTGTGTGCAGGGAAGGCAAAAATATAATAAAACTTCCCAAAGAACCACAAGTTCTCTGAGATGCATTATTAGGAGATAGACAGACAGACAGATACTCCTCTCCAGAGTGTAAATGTATAAGTGAGTGACTGTTTCAGTGGGATGTGTTTCAGCTGCAGGACTGTGATTGTGATTAAGCTCGTAGAGACTTCCATTTCTGTGAGCTCTTTATTTGAACAGACCTTATAGCTTACAATTTATCTACAAAAAGGGCTTGGAGAGCTGGGAAAAGGAATGAATGAATCAATGATGCTGCCAAGACTTGCACTGTGCCAGATTTTCTTTGGAATTTTGTGATTCTTTTCAAAGGTGAGGCTGGAAATCCCTGTTGTCGACCAGCATGGAATCATGTCTTGGGAGCAGAAATCCTGTGCATTTTCCTGTGGAGGAAAATGATGGTGTTTCCCTGCCTTTCTCCTGGCCAGCCCTGAGATCCTACAATGAGATGCTATTTCTGAGCTAAGAAAACCACATAAAGGGATCTTTATGCCACTAAAACAGACAGTTTAATGCTGTCTTAACCCTCAGTGGGTTTTTGATGGCTTTCTTCATTATTTTGGGATTCAATCAGAAGAGATTTACGGGGCAAAGAATCATTCTACTGACATGGAACAAGGATTTGAGTCAACCTAAGGGAAGACATTAAGGTAAGCTCAGAATTATTTAATAAAGAACAGTGCAAAAAAGGTTCAGTCATTAAAATCTTCATTTTCTCCCATCTACCTTATAGAAATAATTGCCCCCCAAAAGGCCAGTTTAACTGAGGATTCAGCAGGAAGCAGATGGGATTCACTGTGACATTTACCATCATACCACCATCCAAATGGAGAATGGGGTCTGGATTTCAGGGCAGGAAATTCCCACTGAACTTTGGAGAGCACTTGTAAGTGTGGAGAAGGCATGACCTCTTTCAGTCAGTGGCCTGAAATTCCTGCCAGAAGCCTTCAGCTGGACCTTGTGCTGTGAAGCAGAGTCTTAAAACTGACAAAGCAATTGCAATATGTGGAACCACAGGGTAACTTTGGGTCAGGCCATGTGCAGCCTTAGCACTGTATCCACAGAGGGTGGTCACAAAGCTCTATGAGTGGTGCTACTCCTGCTAGAAATTAGCTCTGATCCATGTGAATTTTTTCCAATACCCAGTATTGATAAAAATCCAGCTTTCCAGGATCCTCAAAAATTATGCAAAAATACCTTTATTTGAAATTGAATGCAGCTAAAGAAACTTGATCATAATCAAAATGAAAAATAGTAAAGTTATTAGCAAGAAGTAGGCAATATAGCACAAACCCAAAAAATTAGAATTTTTTTTTTTATTCAGCACTATGTAACAAAATAATGATTAGCCAGGGCATGAAAAAAACTCATTTGAGGTGGTGTCTGGAATGGTGTCACAGAACACCTTTATACTGCACTCTGAAGGAAAGTTCAGTGCCTTGTGACTCCTGGCAATTTACTTTGCCAGTCCCAATCAGTCCCAACTTCTGTGGGTGAGCAGCATCCACAAACCCACAGCCACCCTCTCTAATTAAACTCCATTGGTGTGGAAAGTCTGAACACCTGAGCAAAGCTGGGAAAGCTTCTCCCAGGGGAAGAAATGGAAATCTGGAAGTGAGCTCTGTCTGCACCTGGGGAAAGGCTACAACTTCTTTGCATCCAGACAGGAGTTTATGGTGAAACTGTAAATTTTCTGTTTACTGAATCACTATCTACAGTGATACCTGTTGGGATTTGAGAATAAAGAATTGTCAAAGACAGGGATGCAAAGTTATTCTTTTTCTCCCAGGACTTCAAAACTCTGGTACGTGGAGGGATTTACAATGCCCCCCGCTGAGGGAGAAAAGGAGGTGAAAATAAAGAAAATAATTTTTGAATATGAATCCACAGACATTAGGATACATTGGGCCAAGCTCAAAGTAATGCAGATGGGGGTTAATTTGATGTCAATATCTTCCATAATATTGCAATAATTATTTTGATGGTTTTTGTTTATTTTGCAATCTGAAAGTGCCTGTATAAGTAGAAGATAACCACTGTTAAAGCATATGTGCAGTTTCGTCATATGCACTAATTCTGAAATTTCTTCACAATCTTAGACAAGGCCTTTCCAGGGCACACTTAAAGATAATATAAAGTTTCTGCAGAATGGTTCAATGCAATACCATGTTTCTGCAGTATGAAAAATGGTGCAATAACAAGTGTGATTGCTCCCATCTCAGGTATCTGAAATAGGTGCTGTCAAAATTCTAGTTCAGAAATTTAACCCCGTTTGGAATATGCAGCACTCAAAAAATATTGTCATCTTCACATAAAATATGACCAAACATCTCTGGTAACAAAAACCAAACCAAGCCCACCTTTATTGCAACTACATGTATGAATATGAGTATGTGGCTATGGTGTACTGCAGAAATGTTCATCATTTTTAGGGTAACCTGTATGCTCTTTAATGCTCCAAAATTATTCCAGTCTCATGTCAAAAAATCACTTTTCTTTGAGTAAGGATCCTGATTTTACCTAGGATCCTCTGGAGAAGACTTTAGATGCTGCAGTAGTATAAATTAATAGGAGGAACTGTGAATGAGTTTTAAGGGATACCACGGACTCTGTCAAGAGCTCATCTTAGATAAATGTTTATCTAGACATTTAGCCCATCATGCTTATGGCAAGCTAGCTGTTCAAAAACTTCTTTCTGGCTACAGCTGCTTCATATTACACACCTCTGATTTATACTGGTGCAGGCCAAGACAAATGATCACTGTGCAACTGCTGGGAATTAGGTTAATTCAGATTATTTTGCTATAGGTTCTTGACTATTGCAGACTCCTGTTTGAGCTCTCAGACAGGTTGCCTCCCACACAATTGCCTGGATGAGATTTTGGAGGCAGGTGTTAACTGTGGAAACTTACTTAGTATTAAACTCACTTGTCTGTTGCCACCGACTTTGGAGACGATGCTTTTATTTTTTTTTTTCTGGTCATTGTCCTCCACAAAAGACCTAATTGAAAATATCTGTCAAATCATGTCTCTGGTTTCCCTCTTCTTCCCCCGCCCCCCCATTAATTGGACACGCATTGTGTTTGTGTGGGAAGGAAGGAGGCTCTGTAGCAGGGTAGCAATATTGCTGGGAAAAGAACATTAAAATGGATAAAGGGATTTCCTAGTGGTATAAATACCTGCACACGACCTCCCTGTGCTCCAGAGCCCTCCTCTGTGTGTATATCCAGGTAAAATCCTGGAATAGAGTTTGAGGTGCCATTAATCCTGGAGGATCTGCTCTGGTAGAACACGGGACAGGTGGCTCTCTTGGAGGGTATGAGCTGCCAAGCATTTGCTTCCTCAGACACCTTTGTGCCCTTGAATTCTGACTCTTCTCCCTCTCTGCCTCTGATAATGCATCACAGCGCTGCAGAGTGCCTGCAGGTCTCCAACCATGCCACCAATGTTGTGTCTACAGGTACTTTTTGAAAATACTATTGCTCTCATTCGTAATTTTTTGGGTGATGTAGGAGTTCATCAAGTTTTCAGTATTTAAAGCGTTCAGTATCAGTGTTATGTATGGTTGGGACTATGCCAAAGCAGAAACAATTTCACAAAACTCTGCATATGAGTGAATCAGGAAAAGCACAAAAGATTATGTTTTAGCTAAATATGTAGTTTTCTCTAAGTTTGTTACAAGATTAGACTGAAATATGTTGCCAACTTAGATTCAAACACTGTCGGTATAACGACAGTCTTCAATGCCAACTGCCACGTAAATTAATTGAAAGGTTGTTTATTATGCAGCCATAACTTAAAATAGTATAAATTACCTTAAACAGGAATTATATTTAAAGACCTCAGGTGTAAGTATAGCTTGGGGGAATTTTAAAGAAGGAAAAACATTACTTTGCAAGGCATATTGCAAACTGCATCAAGACTAAGGTTAAAGTGGGATGTTCAAAATGGGTACTAGAAACCTTGTCAATATTTCTGAATCTTGTATGTTTGTCTACATAATCCAATTAGATGCGTTTAAATACTAGGACTATTTAATCACTGTTTATCTGAGCCAAAGAGAGTTTTTTTGCAGTGTTAATATTAAGGAGGTGGGATTCTGGAATACAGGAATTGTGAAAGCCTTCAGGAATAGAAAAATAAATAGTTGATTTATTTGAAATTGCATTAACATTGTATTTTTATTTGGAGTCTTAACAAGAGACCAGATTTTTCCTGAAAAGCATTGGTAATAAAGCATTTTAATTAAAAGAAAAAGCATGTAAGTAGTGAAAACTGGTTATTGGTAATAGAAAACAGGATCATCTTATACATTAAGTAAGAGGCTCAAAATATCCTAAAACAGCTGTGGGTTAGCAATAGTGGCAGGGAATAGGAGAATTTAAATTTTGTATGAGCTCAAATTTATTTATCTGTATCACTGCAGTATTTTCTAGATTCCTCTGACTTGTAATGGAAAGGACACGATGAGGGTTGGCCCAAAACTTCTGCTCACCTGCTACAGGTTTAAGTTTTGGTATTTTGTATCTGCCACCCAAGGACAAATGCCACTGCAGTCAGTGGAAATTTTGATTGCAGGATCACATCCAGAAGATGATCCTGTGAAAAAACCACCCTGGGAAAGCAGAGGCAGAGGGTGGTAACTATAGTGAGTCGAGATTTACAAATTTCATACATGGATTAAGGAATTGTCATGAAAAAGTGCTACTCTCTTGAGCACATGTGAGGAGAATTTATGTACAATATAATGGTGAAAGAATTTTGAATAACAGCTTACTTTAAATGTCAAAAGTTTTAAAAATGGATGTGACAATTCTTCATAACAAGAAAGGTGAAAATACTTCTGTTCAAATACTATGCCGTGTCATTCAGCTGATGTTCTGTAGTATCCTCAACAGTTTAACTGCTATTATTTAATTTAAATTATATCATTCTCACTATTTAATTTTAAATCATTATTAGCAAGTCAAAATTTGTATTTTCACGCACAAAAGTTATAGTATGTGAACTATGAAATAGTGGAAAAATAAAACCAGTAAAGACTTAGATCTTAACAGAAAAGTTGAATTGCTCTATACGCATTACGGTTATTACTCTTTATACAATCTTTATTTTCATTGCTTCTACTTTTGTATAAGCATGTTTATCTTAGGAGATTTTATATCTGTATGTCTGTTTAAACAGAACACTTTACTGTTATGACAACTGTTGTAAAACCTAAAGATTCTAATCCCTAATTAAATAGACTGTTTTGAACAACAAGAATGCGTTCTTTAAAATGTGGTTTTACATATCTGAATGTTCATGAACATTAATTTTTAATATTCTGTTTTATTGCAGTTGTTAGAGGGGGCAGTGTATGCAATTTTATTTCTACTTATATATGAGAAACAGCCATATTTCTATATTGCATTCAGCAAGAAATGGTCTCATTCTTCAGGCACTGCCTATTACTGAGCACAGATCCAAAATACCCCTGTGAAAACACTAGAGATAAATTAACAGTATGTTTGTTGGTGCTGCTGGTGGAAAATGTTTATTTAGGCTTGACTTTTTAGAAGAATCCAGAATTTACCATTTTGTAATGTACCACCTTGCCAAAGCACTCTAAAATGCTTTTTGTTGCTTGGCACTCAAGAAATTGTGATTTTTGGACACATCAAAGCAAATGTCCCAAACTACTGCCTTTGGAAACCCAGGCCTTCATTCACTGCAGGGTTTTCTCGACAGTGAAGGCAATTTCCTGAGACCATGGAATTAGTTTTTGTGTGACATGGAATGGATCAGAGTGTGGAAGTTGTGTGAGGAGAGGAACAAAGTCTCCTTCTCCTTAGGAGTGCAACGCTTCCCCTGCTCAGCAGGTTGTGTAAACTGGGTTATGCCCAGAGATTATACAAAAAGCAGCTCATTAAGAGACAGCAGGACAATTCCTAGTGCTGCCTCAGAGGATGTCCCACTATTTCTAGTGGCAGTTGTTATCCCTGACAGGTCCCTGCTAACCTGATGGTTGTGACCCTGTGTTAAATGCTCACAGAAGAAGCCACAGCTGCGCAGAAGGCACTCAAAATTAAGGGCTGTGTCGTGAATCCCGAATTCTTACGAGTCCCATCTGTTTTCTCTTTGCTTCCAACTCGTGTGTGTTCATGCCTTGGCTTTGCCACATCAACACTGGGACACCTTGGCCAGGTCTGCACTACTCCGTGCCCTCCTGTCACTATGGGAATCAACCTTCCACCTACGGGGTCATGGCAGGTAAGAGGCCAACCCTCAGATGGGTGAGCACTCAGCATGGGGATTTTAGCCAGTTTTCCTTTAGAGGGGCCAGTCCAAGACAATCGTTTAAAGAAGAGGGGATTTGGGTTAAGGCGTTAGGAAAAACACAAATCTTAATAGTTTCTTCTTAACTTATTAAAATTTTAGTTTCTTAGTACAAAAGTTTATGTATAAACTACACATATGGTCTATCTGTTTTATCTAAAAAATGTAAACAATATTTTTACTATCTTTTTATTATGTCTAAAACTATGTTTTTAAAACCTTCACAAAAACTCATGTTTTACACTAGTACCAAAAGCTATGTTTTTAACCCTTACTGAAACTTATCTTTTTAAGACTTATTTACTATTTTTTCAACTTCCACTACAACTTGTTGATCTCTCTCTGAGATCTGTTTTAAAGTCCAACACCTCAGCTGGGTGAGCTGACAGCGTGTGGATTTTAGCCAGTTTTCCTTTAGAGGGGCCAATCCAAGACAATCCTTTAAAGAAGATGGGATTTGGACTAAGGTGTTAGAAAAAGGGTTGGGAAATTAGGGGCCAGTGCCCAGAGTTTCCCAAACCTCTGCATCTCTGGTGAAATCACTCTGTATCTTATGTCTCCCTTCAAGGCTGAGAAAGTCCTGCTCTTTTGCTCAGCTCTGGCCACTTCTCCTGGTGATTATCACTTTTTGAGGGCCCAGGAGTGACATACCCAATATACCTGGGTATTCCTGGTACCTGGGCTGATGAACCCCTGGCTGAAGCTGTAAAATAAAATCATGGCATAATGAAGGGATAGCTGAATTCAGCAGGCAGATCAGCCATATGATCATGGATTTTTGCACTCATGAATCCTGCTTATTCTTCCCTGTCCCAAGCTCAGTAAGAGTGAGGCACTTTTATTCTGTGCAAGTTTAAGTAGCACTCAGTGAGATAATAACCAAATTAACATAACTCCCAGGAAATAACTGAGACTTGGAAATAATCCAAAATCAAACCCAGAATTTTATTTCATTTAAGAATTAAGGGGATACTAGAGTAAATCAGCATAGACTAATATATCTGCAAAGGGACAGAGTGTAGAATTCCTTCATGGTGTGCAAATTTCCAAATGCTCCTATTTCATTGTGCATTTCTGTGTCTTTTGCAAACATTCCTGGCATTGTCCAGGTCCCTGGAGAAAGTTAATAAGTAATAATAAATTATATTGCTCAGAAATTAATTTTCTTTAATTCCAAAAGAAATACATTTTTATTCTTCTCCTTTCTTTTCTTATTTTCATCTTCTAAAGTAAGAAATTACTTTGTTTTCTTAGGCATCAAGCCTGCAACTCCAGAGATGCTCTCAGCAAGTCTCTCCCAGACTCGCATCTTACAGACGTGCAGCATGCCCCACCCCAACGTGGTAAATGGTGTCAGCACCTTGCAAAGCAAGTTCCCCTCTTTTAAAATATTTTTCATTGTTTTTTTGAGAATTTTTTTTGGTGGTTATCCTGTGTGAGGTGTATAAAATAATTCTATGGGGTTAGACCCTCCAACATTGATGGGAGTAATTGAGGCAGTAAAGAAAAACCTAACCCTAATAAATGGAGGAAGCAGTGGGAGGTTGATGAACTTCTGAGTTCTACAGAGTTATGTGTAGCTTAGAAAATGGGGAAGGATGACCTGAGAACCTGGAATTTGCTGGGTGTTCCAGATACATTGAGGAGTATTAATATTTTTCCAATAATTCCCCCCATGCCTCCGTCAGGTCAGAGACATTTTAGCTCTACGTACAATACCTAGGAAAAAAACCCAGCCTTTACTCCTAACTGAATCTCCTTGGTAAGTCTGAACTTTGTGAACAAAAGGTAGTGAAGGATAGTTCTGTTTTGTCCTTGAGCAATTTCTTTTTCGAAGGATCATTCTGAATGAGTTCTAGCTTGATTTTTTTTCTTTGAGCTCTTACTTGTGTACTTTCCTCAAAGAAATTTTATGCTACAGCTAAGCCAAGATAGTATCTAGTCTAAACATCAAATGGCATCTACATGGGAATATTCTTTATTATATAAATACCAGAATATTTATTTATAATAATATTTATTTATTTTATAATTCATGTTAATATGTTAATATTTAATTGATAATAATAGTTATTATAGAAATACCAGAAAATAGAGACCGGCAAATTTTAAGCGACTCAAAATGACACAGATCCATCAGTCTTGCTGTGCCACTTAATTCCAATTTAGAGCCTGGATTTTTATTTGTGTAAGTTTAGGCCATTTGCCTCTTATTTCAGTGTTTCACAGTTTGCTGAGTAATAGGATGGCTGTGAAAGGGGCTGTTGATAGGTTTCCATGTGCTGGGGAAAAAAAAGCAAAAATACATCCTAGGAAACTCTGACTCCTGGATTCTCTTGTGTACTTGACACAATTAATATTGCAGATATGGATGATGAGGTGGCCAGGGGAGGTCACTTTTTCACAGTGCAGCAGCAGAGAATCTCTGCAATGATCTTTCTCTTTGGCGTTGCCCAGGTGGTCTGACCCCGTGCCTGTACAAATTCCCGGAGCACGCGCTGAGTGCCAGCTCCTGTGCCCTGGGCCATGGCTTCACTGCCGTGCCCCAGCCCCTCCTCACCGACGATCCCGCTGCCACCGACTTCAAGCAGGAATTCCGCAGGAAGAGCAAGTTCGTGGAGGAGCCCGTGGACATGGACTCCCCTGAAATCAGGGAGCTGGAGAAATTCGCCAACGAGTTCAAGCTGCGGAGAATCAAGCTGGGTATGTGCTTTATGTCCACCAACACAAGGCTGAGAGATTCCAGTGAAAGCTCAATTATTTCTTGTAATGGCTTAGGTGCACCACTTAATTAGTGGCTTGTCTTAATTTTCTGTCTTCATTCAGAGTCAGGATTAAAAAACACAAATTTCTCATGTTCAGGCTTGGTTGTTTATTAAATTTTATCTAAAGTACAGAGAGCTCTGCAACACGTCTACCTTATAGTTAAAAGTGAGCAAAATGGAGGTGAATTTAGCTAGTTCAAGGTCTTTTAAAGCTAAACAGTCCAACAGAGAAATAACACCTATACTATTTATACTTTTGACCCAATAACCAAACTCCTGTGACTCGCAGTGCAGTACTGACTGTCCAACCAGAAACTACTACCTGAAAGCATGAAGAAGAAGGAAGACAGAAAGAGACAATTCCCAAGAACCTTGTCTCAGACCTATTACTATACTCTAAAAACCCCAGAATCAAAACCCTTCACCATGTGAAATAACACACTCCTATATTAACCACACACCCGTGACTAACTCCATCACTGAAATTTGGAAGCCTTCTCCAAGGCCTCAGGTCAAAAGCAGTGTTCTCCTGGGGGTCAGTGCCAGAAAGCACAGAAAGCTCAAAACTCCCAAGCTTCTGGGTTCCAACTATTTCTGAGTGTTTTCTGGTCTGGCCTCTGCCATTGTCTGATCATAACTCTAACCCTGCCTTGCCCTGCAAAACTTTCTCCAGTCTTAGAAGACTTGCATGGAATTAATGAACTTCAGCTTTTAGTTTGCAGAAAGAGACTTTAAATTTTCCTGCCCTTAAATTATTTGTGTTAAATGCAGAGAAAAGTTTTGCTGTCCAAGAAATTACATTCAATGCCAGGTGCAATATTTTGCACAGCCCCAAATTATCTGCAGCTTAGGGCAGGACATGCTCTAACCTCTCCTATCCATCCTCTTCCAGATGGAGTGTTTTATCTGATGGTGTGCTGCCATTTCAGTATACACTGAGTGACATCCATGGGAAATCCTTCACACTAATAGGAAGCGTCTCTTCCTGTTTCTTTTCCATTTTTTTTTTTTTTTTTTTTTTTTTTTTTGTGCCACAATACAGTTGGGAAGCAATTAATACTTTTGTTGCTGTGAGATAACTGCTGAGGACAAAGATGAGCTGAGCCCTGTCATTTTTACTTATAACATTGCATCAGAATTACAGGGAATCCTTTTATTTTATAAAAGTAAAAAAATTATAAGGTTATTTGGGATGAGCACTATCTCAACAGCTTGAAAGCCAGTATGTTTCATATGCAGAGAGAATTGAAATAAAAGAAGTAAGTGTTTGAAAAATATTTGCAAACTGGCTAATTTTCCTGTATATCTTGTGTTTGATGTCAACCACAGCGATGGAAAGCATTTGCCAGGCCACTGCATCTTCATCCTGAATTTTTGAGGGAAACAAAACTTCCTTCGGTGCAAGCAAATGACATGGGGCCTGTAGAATGGGAGAAATGCAATATGCACAGGAAAAAGTAATCTGAGTTTGAGCTTTACAACACCAAACAGAGTTGTGGGCCTGAGAGACACAGGGTTAGTGCACTCAGACAGGAGGTTAAAAGGTGCCTCATGGGACACTGAGTGCTTGAAGGTATTCTGGCACCAGAGCAGAAAAGGAGGATGATGATCCAGTCCCCTCAGCCACAGCACATCCATATTCAGAGAAAAGAACAGGGAGCTGTTGATGCAAAGTCAGAGTATGCATGGAAACTGCATTTCTTTGACTTCAGCTTTTGTTGTTGCAACAAAAAAAAGGAGACCAGCAGTGCCTCTGGGGATTATTTTATTGCTCTTGCACCTCTACAGAAAGACAGGTGTTTGGATCCTTCTCAAATCCCCAATCCTGGAGTGAAACTCGACTAAATCAATGTCACACTCCACAGAAACCACCAGGAGACTGAGCACAGCTCTGGGTGAGCTCAGCCTCAAGGCACTGCAGCACACACTGTCCACCAGAGCCAGCAGTCAAGGGCTGAGCATCTCAAGGGAAATAACCCTCCTGGAAAGCTTCAAATTTGCTTTTTCCTCTTTGTTTTTGGCAGGTTACACACAAACCAACGTTGGAGAGGCGCTGGCTGCTGTGCACGGCTCTGAGTTCAGCCAGACGACGATTTGCCGCTTTGAGAACTTGCAGCTGAGCTTCAAGAACGCGTGCAAACTGAAATCCATCCTGTCCAAGTGGCTGGAGGAAGCAGAACAAGTGGGAGGTAGAGAACTGAAATCCTCTAAATACCGATTTGCATTTCAAGCAGAATCCCATACAAATATTTTAGGGCTATTATATGTCTTCTGCAGAGCAAAGACTGTTTTACCAGCTTTAAATGCTGAGGTGTTCTTGTATCAAAGTATAGTTATCTTTTTTTTGTATGAGCATGGAGGACAAAACTGAAATGCATGGAGTGTACAAAATAGCAGAAACATCTCTCGGCATGCTGGAAGAAATTTCTTCCAGTCCCATCCCAGCAAACCCGTTCCAGTCCTGTAGAGAGCCAGAGTAGGATCTGCAGGACAGCCAAATGAGCAGTGTACAGGGATTTTTCACTAGCAAAGGACTTTTGCTCCTAACCATTCCTGCCTATAGCCACTTATAGTTTTTGGTAAAACAATGACCAACCATCCTAACAATGGAAAGATCCTGTATTTGATGCTCCTCTTATTCAGCAGCACTTCCTCTTGTGCTTTCTTCTTCCTTCAAAGACAGTGGCTATTTTGCTGGAAATGATTGTTCTTGTTTTCCAGTCCCTGTGCAATGTAACTGCCAGCTTTTGTTGTTTGGCTTCTTCTTTTTTTCATACAGCTTTGTACAATGAAAAAGTTGGAGCGAATGAACGGAAGAGGAAGCGCAGAACCACCATAAGGTAATAAATATTTAGGTCATTACAGATTAGAAACAATTTTAGCTAAAATGCTTCTTTTTCTTCTGTCAAAATTGAAGTGTTTCAATATTTCCTATTAATGAATATCTACACTTTGTGCTTCTAATAGTATCAATATTTGGAAACATTCTAGTGAAAAAAATTAGCATAACCCTCCAGACCCCCAATTTATTCCAAAGATACTATTTTTCCCAATTAAAGACTTTTTTCAATCACACAATTTCATAGTGAAATATATTTTTATTCTAATTCAGTCATAATTTATTCGATCTGTATAGTGAGCAAGGCATCAGAGCACCTTTATCTTCATTTTGGGAGATTCTACATTATACCAAAATAAATTGCATTATTTTGGAGTAATAAATAAACATATAAATTTTGATACAATAAAAAACCCATTTAAATTTGTTAGAGAACTGAGGTCTGGGACGTTTGAGAGAAAGCTTTTGCATGTCCTGTTGCATCCCTGTCACGAAATTCTTTGAAGTTCCAAAGAAACACTTTAATAAATTAAAGGGAAGAAACCCAAGTTGTTCTGGAAACTTCCTTTTCTTGTTTCTCACAGCTCTGGTGGCCAACATCTACCACCTCTTGAGTCTCAGCTCCACATGAAAATTGAGTAGGCTGGCAAAACATACTATTAAAAAAAAACAAAAAAACAAAAAGGCAAAATGAGAGTGTGGAGTATTTCCTTCTCCTTTAGATATCCCAGATTCTAATTAAAGCTTCCTCTATAGGCAAGCTTCTCAATTCGGAGTGAATTTGAGATGGAAAATGCTTTGTAGCTCAACTCAGCACCTTACAAGAGATGAAGCTTTAGTCTTGAGAGGCCACTTTCTCCTCCCAGCTTCTCTACAGGTCAAATGTGATGACCCAAATGGAGGTGCCAAGACCTTCCCCATGTCATGGAGCATGGCCTGCAGGAGAGCTGTGAGCTGAGAGCATCTCTGTGCCCCTGGCTGGAGGAACCCACTAGAATTTGTTCCTCCAAAATTGTGGGCTTTGGTTTTTAACACCTATTGATAAATTCAATCCTTATATTAAGCATTTTTACATCTAACCCCACTGCAGTGAGATTAACAAACAGGGCAGGTTGTCAAGAGCATGGATAATTGAAGAGAAGTTCAGGACAAAATCGTGGGTAGTAAGACAATATTAATTATTCCTTTGTAGGCATACAGCACCTCAGTTTAAAGACCTGAAACTAATCAGGGAGATGGGCTTTATCTGGATTCTGTAGCCTTACTCTCAGTTGTTCTAACAAATATTTGAAGACAAACTAATGGTATAAGGAAAGTCTATGAACTAAATTAAGTTAGACCACAGCAGCAACTTCTAAATTTGAATTTGTGGAAAGTATTATATTTCATACTTTGCTCAAAACCTAAGAAGTTGTTAGTCGAAAAGTAATGATGTTACTACAATTCTGCATGTGCAAAACACCATGCTATTAATTAGCCAGTTTTGTTAAACATTAGTAAATATTGAAAAACTTCCCTGTAAATGAAAGACCAACAGATGAAATAACTAGAGAGCAGTTACTGCATTTCTGTAGCAAATACCTGCACCTCGCTTCCAGAATAATGCACGAAGTGCCCTCTCGTGTTCAAAGAAATTACAGCTCCTGCTGAAACTTCTGGATGCCTCCCAGTGGCACACAAGCATGTCACAGATGTGTTTTTTAGAATATGTAACAGAAATTGGAAGCAAATTCTATCTGAAAATAAGAAAATAATAACAGTATTAAATTATTCTGTTTAATGAACCACTCAACTTTGGTCGCTGCTGACTCTGAAGAACAGATGAGGGCAGAGTTTTGGCAAATGTGATGATGGCTGAAACAGCTGGCCATAATCTCTGTGATTTCTAGGAATACTCTAATGCTGTCTATAATTAGTGAGATGTAAAACACAGTGTTTCCCAAATCTAAGTGATGGAGCTCTTCCTCTCTGTGAACCCAAATGATTTGATACAACCAGGTAACACCACTGATGTGCATTTGCTGGGGCAAAAGGGTGGTCAGGCTTGTTCCAATTCCTGTGACCCCTGTCATAACTACTTAGTAGCTGTGTCTCCTAGGTAATATAAAGAAGCACAAATATTTTATAATAAACACTGAAATTGCACTTAACTTGATGCTATTTTTGCCTTTTAGTCACCCCGTGCCAAAATTCTGTATGATGTCACTCTGCTCATGTCAGCAGAGAACTAGGGAATATTTTTAGTGCTTTGGGTTTCCTTTACATAGAGAAAGATGAAACAAGCCGAGTCACTGCCTTCAGTGCTGTTATTTGATCTTTCTCTTGAACTAGTGGTGAAAGCCTGAATGTACAGGAAAGTTTTTAAAGGTGAAATTTTACCCCTGTATCCAGCATCGCTGCCAAAGAAGCACTAGAGAGGCACTTTGGGGAACAAAGTAAGCCGTCTTCTCAGGAAATTATGAGGATGGCTGAGGGGCTCAATCTTGAGAAAGAAGTCGTGAGAGTTTGGTTTTGCAACAGAAGACAAAGGGAAAAAAGAGTGAAGACCAGTTTACACCAGAATGCCTTCAGTTCTATTATCAAGGAGCACCATGAATGCCGGTGAAGCTTTTCCATGTACAGATGTGGATTTGTGTTTGGCTTTTTGTAAGTATTGTAAACACTGTGTTGTTTAAAAAAAAAAGGAGAAAAATCAGTAAACCACTCGTTCCTCCTACAAGCTACCAGCTGCAGATGTAGTGTTTGTGCAAGACCCAGTTTTAATGCGAAAGGTTGGAAACTAAATCCCGCAGTATCTGTTTAAAGAGTTGGAGCTCTCTCCAAGGAACCCATCACACATTGTTCAAACTAGGAAGGCTTCCCAAAAAGCTTTCCCGTGCTGTGCCTTTTTTGCCTTTGTAGTACAAGTTAATGACTAAATGTACATGTGTTGCATGTTCTGAAAGGTTGCAAGGCTCGGTGTCAGCAGCTGTAGCATGGGAAGGATTTAGCTGTCATTAATTAAGGCATTAATTAAGAGGTATCACACTGCTCCTACTGGATCCTCTGTCTCAGCCCAACATTTGACTGCCTTGAACTGCTGTCAAGTAGAAGTGGCTTGATAATTCTTGTTATCAAAAATAATTCTTGCTAATTTGTTATGTGCCTCAAAGTTTGGTTTGGGTAGGCTTAGCTATAAAAACAGGAATACAGTTTATCTGACCTTAAGACTTTGTGGCCTGAGGGGAAGAAAAAATATTATCAGGGGTTTTATTACATTGGTCTTTCTCTGTGTTGTCCTTCTGATTAAAACCATGTGTGGACACACACCAGATATGGTGTGTTAAGCTAAAAACTATACAAAAGAATTTATTGTACTGCACATTCCTCCTCTATTACACTCCACTAATTGAAAATAATCCCTTATTTGTCAGCCTCTAGCTTAGAGATAATCGAGGGGAAAAAAATACCAGTGCCAGAGCTCCACCTATTAGGCAGGCACTGAGAAAACGGAGTTAATGACTGTAGTACTCACCAGGGATAGATTATCCAGCCATCTCATCAGCCCTGCTCATTGTTATGGGAATTAGCCCATTTCCATAAAAGTATTTTGACTGTTTTCCCAGGACTGAAATTAAGTGAGTACACGCAAGTAGTGCTGGCCAGATACATTTTATTTTTCCATAAAACAAACCTGATGATTTAGAAAATATCTATATAATAGATCTACAGAAAGCCAAAGGAGTTTAATGTTCAAGACCACTTAGGAGCAGCATGTACAAGTTAAGTGCCCACTCTCTAGTGTACATTAAATTATCTCTGATACTTATTACAGTGACTGTAAGCATATTCAGCAATGGAAATCAGGCTCTTGGATTTTTTAAAAAATACATTTTTATGGATGAATGCAACACCCTAAGCTGCTAACTGAGAAGAAAAGTTCAATTTAATAACTCAAAGAGGAGAAACTGTAGCTATGTACTCCCTTCAGGCTGCTCTCATCACTAGCATAGCACACCCACTATGGCAGGGACCAAGGTGCATACTTTTATCCACCACAGGCTATCATGAACTTCACAAAAAAAGTTCAGCTGAGAGGATGAGCACTCATCAAAGGTGGTGGCATGCATTGTTGTACCTTTCATGTGATGGGGTCAAATGTTATGTATGTTGAAATTACTATCTGATATATATAAACTTTATTTATATTCTAAATTATTTTCTTAATTATAAAAGGCCTCCTAGAAATGCTATCACCTACTTCCCAACTTCCTCATCCAATAAAGTATTCCTATACATTTGGCACTGCAGGCAATGGTTTGTAGTTCTGTTTTGATAGGACTGTGCTCTTTTTAGCTGTGTCATGCTGAAGTGTATTTTAGAATGCTTTAAGTTTGTTCCAGAACAGCCTCACTGTAATGTGATCTCTTGCCCCTCAAAAAGTCTCACAAGTGAAAGCTTATTGCAGCAACAGTGTAAAATAAAATGAAAGGTGACACATAACAAAATTGTCTTGCAAAGGAATGACAAAAGGCCAACTGGAGGAAGCAGCCACCATTTAAATACACCTACTTGCTACCACAGAACTACAAATTAGAATTATTTAAAGAAAAGGTGGATGAAATCAATTTCAACTGTTGCAGCTGGAGCCATTACTTACAGAAAGTGGCAATTCTTTTTTTTTCTCTAGGAACAACTTAATTACTATCAATTACTCTTGATTGGGGGTGGAGAAACAACCTGCATATAAGGCAGTGTTTCCAAGGAGTAGCTCGATAAATCTGCAGGAGTTTAGTTGGGCATTCAGCCAAGCTGGGTTGTTCTGTTTTTCTGTGAGATACTGGTGGGATTTTTTTCTTGCTCTCCTTTTCCCATAGTAACTTTAGGCAGGGTGTTAAAACCACACTAGAGGGCAAAAACCAAGGTGTTATCACAAGGTATAAATGTGAGATTCAGCTGTCTCTGAAGAACTGTGATGTGCTGTGCCCTCATGTGAGGGACACAACCCACCAAGCACAGGCCAAGCTGCTGATCAAAGGTAAGGAAAATAACTTCAAGTTACTCTCTGCTAGACTTAAAGTGTGTGCATTGAATGTTATAGAGTCTGCTCATTTATGAACTGTACTAAAAGGCTGATGGAGAGAAGAATATAGACTATAAGAACTAGGAGTAAATATGAGAAGATGGAAAGAAGCTTAAACAAACAAAAAGTGGTGGTTTTTAACATGCTTGTGGAAAAAAACAAGTGGATGCCAGAAGTTCCTTTGTATGAACGAGTTCTCAGATGAGAAAGCCACTTAAAGCTGGTGTGTGTACAACTTGCATAAGGCTCTGGATGCACTTTAAAATAGAAATTTGAAGAGTATTAGGGGAGGAAGCATCATTTACATTCATTGTGTTTGCATTGCTCCCCTGGGAATTGCTTCTGGGCACTTGAGGAGTAGGACTCTGGGTAGAGGCACTTTTAGGCTCATCATTGCTCCCAGATGGAGCCTCAGATCCAGTTCCTATTTAGGTGTTAGCAAGGATAAAGGAGGGTAAGGTTTGAGTGGTTTCCTTGGGTTTCACTCAACCTGATTTAAAAGGAATTTGTATCTATGTAGGGGGTGCAATTTTTTATAGACTGATACAACATACTGACCATAACTGCAGACACATAACAAACCTGTAAGACTTCTCACTCAGCTACCCAGAGATTTTTACACAGGTTAGAGCTGCAGGACTGAAAAGGTAACTTGTAACAAACAATGGGATTGATACTGACACCAGCCCTAGTTCAGCAGTCCTAATGACACCAAAAAAGCAATACCTTTCTTCCTGTTCCTTAAAGATCCAGAGGAAGGAACTCGTTATGGAATTATGCCCAACTTTGACAGTTATTAAAAGCATCAACTGCATACCTCATTCAGAAAGGACACAAGCCTTGGTGTTCAACCAAACTACAATCAACCACTAACATTTTATCCATGTTCACATTATTATTTCTCTTTCAATACCACAGAGCAGTACTTGGGCATGAGGTTCCAGACAAGGGAATGCAAGCTTGAGAAAGACTTTACTGAATATTGAGCCAAAGCCACACAAGCAACTACAATAAATATTGTAGTGTTTTATAGCTCAAGTCAAAGAAATATTTATCAGAGCTCACAAAGAAAGCCCAGTAAGAGACAGATGTGGACTAACCCTACAGAGGACAAAGTCATTGTGGAATAAAAAGCCTTTTATTAGATTTTTACAAAATAACTTGTAAAAAAAAATCACCCCATATTGGATATATGCAATATATTAACTTACACATTCCTACCCACTACCTGACAGATTCAATTTGTCCACCATTTCTTTGAAAGAGAAAGAACACCTGCAATTCTAGGCCTAAAACCTGAGGAAGGCTTTCCTATGAATTCTCTTTGCTGACTTCAGTCCTAAACAGTAGATGGTGCAACAACAGTAGATTCACTGAGGTTTCCTGCTACACTTTGCCTAGCAGCAAAGTCTCTTTATGAGGTTTGTTCCCCCCCTTTTTCCTGGTTTTGGGAGGTAATTTGCTTTTCTCCTTTTCAAGCCAAGACGATTGTTGTTTCTGTTCAATGAGCAGCAACACTAAATCTACACTGAGGGGTAAATATCTCCAGCAGAGTCAGAGCTGAGGAATACCACACCATCTGGGAAGTAATAACTGGGAACTGCATTCTCATTTTGTCTTTTTCAAGTATCAATAGTTCTTATTACTCAGCACAATGCATATTCCACTTAAAGCTAGAATTGTGTTGTTGCAGTTCAGGGACCATAGAAAAACCTTCACAGAACCAGAACGCTTTTATTATAGTGTTTAGACAAGTAGTTATCATTTATGATCCAAAATTGTTCTCAAAACTAATATTTAGATTTAGCTTATCAATGTGATCAGTTGCATCTTAGCAAACAATACAATTATGCACAGTTATCTTCCATTAAGAAATACTGTAAAATATATACAAATGTTGCTTCAGGCAAATGTCCTTTTTGCATTTCTGAATGCGTGCATCTCTCCAGCACTGAGTCCCATCAAGTGTACAGAGAGGTCTCACTAAAACATTCTGTGAAACCATCTTAATAATTGAGTTTACTCACCTTTCAAAGACTCATTCTGAAAGAAAATCACAAAGGTACAAGATTTATATACATAAAGGCACAGCAATTCTGTTGAAACCAGCTAAGTTACAGTACAATAGAGTTCAATCAGTGCCTTTCATGCAACAAAGTTCACTAACAAATGTAAGTCCTCTTCCAGAAAAATTAAATGCACAAGGAGTGTATCCTTCCCTTCTGGTAAGAAGAATAACAAGCTATTATTTCATCAGCTCAAAAGGAATTTCAAAGAAATATATAAAATGCTTTTTCTTTCTGCCTAAATTAGCTAGATTTCAAAGCTATTTCTCATGGAAAAAATAGTTTCCAACTAAGAGCCAGGGTGAAGTTTTGTTTGTGCTAAGAGATGACAGACTAAGGATGTTTCTATAACGATAGTTTTATAAAAATGATAAATATTTCATAGATGCTGTCCTAGGAAGTGGCATGATCAGCCACAAAATAGCCAGTTCTAGAGACAGATTAGGAACTGAGATGGAACTCTGAATCCAAAGGACAGATCTGGATCAGGTATTAGTGAATTTATTGTTAGAACTGTACCCCTTGTTGGTCCAGAGTCAAAAAGACTCCATGGCAATGGATGAAAAAAAAATGTACTTTTCTCTGCAAATGATCTTCAAGGTGTCATTTCTGAGACTTCAGGGTTTTCCTAGAAATCAGTTGCATTGAAAGAGTATTTGCACTTTTGTACATGTGTCTAGAGCTGAGCACCCAGCAGGCAGACTCTGAACTGGACCAGTTAATCCACGCCCAAGGCTTTCAGCTGGCGCTCGATCTCCTCATCCGATATGGTGGCAGCGCTCGATGCTGATGCAGATGGCAAACCTCTGGCAGCTGAGGGAGCTTTGGCCATCTGGAAGGAGACACAAGTTTCCTTCAGTCAGAACAATGCAGGTTATGACAAGCTGACTTTAAGAATAAACACTTTTTAAAACACCCAATGAACTGTGCAAAACCAGCCATACCGTACCTTGCCAGAGATTTCGATCCCGATCTCATCAAGCACTTGATTAACAATATCCTGGCTTTCTTCCTCTTCATCAGAAGCATCAAAAATATCATCCAGAGTATCATTAACTTAGAAGAAAGAAAAAAAAAATCCAGGCTGCATTAAGCAAAAAGGTGACTAATACGACCTAGTACCCTCTTTCTACACTCCCAGAACGCAGCAGTAATGCCATGGTGTAATATTTCAGCAGAGGGCACCTGGGTGGTGGAGAGGATTTCTTACTCTGCCTTGCAAAGCCTGTGAGCACAGCCAGGCAACAACAGGATAAGGCATGGCTGTTTTTATAAAAATATTTAGTTCCACCAAAAGAGTTCTGCTGCTGTGCTGTCCCCCACATTAGATTTTACCATTTCTACAAAATACCTATAGTTTCATAAAAATCCTCTTCCTCTCTTTTCCTCCAAATATGTTGCAAAGTTGTCAAGTATTCAGATAACTTGTGTGAAACTGAGGTGTTCCCATCTTGGTCAACAGCACTGGTTTGAGTCCATGCTACTTAATATGACCAGCAAAGGCCAGGAAATTGGGATGGGGAGAAGACTGTGAACAACACCAGGAATTAGCTGACAGTGAACATGTACTCAGAAACAAGAAACTTGCTGCCTCCCCAGAAAGTTGTTTGTGGCTTAATTTAAGAAAAAGGAGACAGAACCATATCATACCCCCATGTGCAGAAAGCTGAGATTATCAGTATCTAAATTAAGGCAGTTTTTCAAGTCCCCCTACCAGTTATGCCACCAAGGCCTTGAATGGATCTCAAACCCTCTTCCCCCCCAGAATGTTCCTTCTAAAAATATGATGATTGTTTTGCAGAAGATGGGAAGGAATGGATTCTAGATTTAATACCTAGAGGTTCTAAGAAGTCTAAGGCTCAGCCTTCCTGCTCAGACATAATTGTTTTGTTTGCTCTACATTTTTGCTGTCAGTCTCATTAACTATAGAAATAAACTTCAAACATCAGTGTTTTTAGGCTAGTTCTCCCCTGCCAAGAGCAGCCAGCTGTCTCCTGCAGTGCAGAACTTACTCATTTCTTCAGTCATTTCCATCTTCATGTTTTCCTTCTGGAAATTCTGCATAGTTTGTAGTGTCTTTTGCGGATCCATTTTCTTATTAACTGCTTGCATTGTCTATTAATATGGAAAAAACTCTTAAATCATACAATGAGACATTAGTAAATATCAGTGCATTCATTAAGAAAAATGCTTTAATCCAAATTTCACTTTCCTTGTCTCTTTACATCCCATGAGAACAATAGATAAGTGACAGATCAGTAGAACAGCCTGCACTTTGAAAGAAATATTGCTATCTGGTGTCCTAATAGATAGACTTTTAAATGTGTGCATCTTTCTTGCACCATGACCCTCCCCTGGCATTGTATTAGGAAAAATCTGACTGATCTGAATGAAAAGAATGGAGAACATTTCCTAACTTGAAGGCTACACACATTAAAGAAGTAAATGGCTGCAGGTTCTTATCCAGAAAGGACCATTTATTTGACCCACCACTGGAGGACAGGCCTTAAATTGTTTCTTGATGTTACAATTTAATGGAAAAATTACTTTTCTCTGGAAAGAAAATACTTAAGTGTTGAGGAAGTACTTGTTTAGGGTGCACTTGTGTGATGGGTGGACATCTTGCTGTGACAGTGAAATAAACTTCACCCATCTTATGACAGGTGTGCAGCACTGCCTTTGTGGGCACTGCTATGGGGTACCTCCCTCTTTCCTAAAAAGCAAGTTACTGTGGGATATCAGAATCTAAAAATATACATGAGCAATTCAAATGTAAAGTTTAACCATCTTTGAGAAGATAAAAGACTTGGTTAATTAAAAGAAATGGTATCAAGCCACTACAGGCTTTACAGAAGGTCTTCTGCCTTCATGTCTGAGTTTGTTCAAAGTGATAATGTATTACGATACTAATGTTACTTGAATTTCAAAGACTGTGCTCACGGTCACATTACTTGAATTTAAGAAGTTACTCTGGACTTGGAAGGTGTTGGTAAAAATGGACATCAAAAGTATCTGCACTGACAGTGAGTTTATGCATCTTTAGAAAATAAGGGTCAGATGCATGATTAAAATAAACAGGTAACATAACTGGACTTTACTATGTTCAAAATTAGCAACATATATGCTAAGAAGTATACTGAAAGTACTTTGAAAGCTTTGCATTTATATATTTGTCTTGCTTGTTAAGGCAACTGATCCCACACATCTTTCATTCATGGTTTTATGAGATTAACAATTCTTTAAGCTTCCCGTGTTGATAAGGCAAAATAGTCACTTTCAAAGTGATCAAAAAAATTGAAGACCTTTCTCTCCAATAATGTTAGGCAAACTATACAAACAAGTACTTGCTGAGTTTCAAAAAACATATTTTTTAAAAAATTAGCCAGCATTCAGAAAAATTATTTTTGGATTTTTTTCCTACTGACCTAATCATTATAACTACTCCAGTGACACTTTGGTTTTGAGAAATATAATCCAAGATCTATCATAGATAAAAACAAGACACCCATGCAATAATTACAAAGCAAGACCAACTTGTTCACCTGTGCTCAGAATATTGAGTAAGGTGCTGTACCTGATCAGTCAGACAATTCCAGTTTGTAAATTTGCTGCAGAGCCATAGCTCTGTATCACTGGCTGGCTGCAATCTGCCCTCATGCTGTGTCTAAAAGGCACCTGACCACCAAGCTTTTGTGGTAATTCTCTTCTGCACCCAGTTGTATTGCTGTATTTAACTGGATTTAACTTGGACTGGGATCAAAGCCCAGCTTGGTCTACAGTGATGCATACTAATTCTGCTTCTTGCACCTCAAGCTGAACAGTCCTCCATGCCAAAAGCCAAATCTCTCTTTATCAATTCAGGGAAATAGGGGAAAGTTCACACCTAACTCGGAAAACTGAGATTTTTCACTCTCTTATGAGATGAGATTTGGGAGAAAACTTAAGGCAATATTCTTTCCTGAGAGAGCACAGAGAGAATGACAGCAAACTCCAGATTAGATTTTTTTTTTTTTTTAGGAACTTTAAATCCAAAGCAATAACCTAGTTTTTTCAAAAGCCATAAAGCTATTGTGACACACTGCCTTGATTTCTAGACGAATCATGCCCTACTTTTTCCCAGTAAAAACTGCTTGTGACAATAAATACAGGCAAGGCACTGTAGCAGTGGGGTTTGGGGTTTTTTATGTACTGAAAGACTTCATTCATTGCCACTAGTTTATCATGTAAACATTTGGCAGATGTCTATCCCAAGAAAGTATGTAGGTGCTATGTGGATAGATACAAAACAAAAATATAATAATATAAACTCAAATTATGTTTCCCTACTGTATCCTCACCACCCCTGTGCAGTGAGTTTTATCCCTGCAGTTACCCAAAATAACACCGTTTTTGCAATTATATGCTGTGTTTGAATATAAAAGAATATTTTGTAGTGCCTTACTTTTGCTGTAGCTGACATAGCTCCTGCCATCTTCATCTGGGAGTTCATGACCTTGGTTTGGGTGGACATGGAAGTGACTTTGGAGCTCACAGCATAGGTTCGATTCTTCTGCTTCCTCAGCTGGACCAGCTGCTTTGCCAGCACTTTGCAGGCCTCTTTGTTACCAGTCTTAGCCATTTTCTTGATTTCCAGTTCCTGTGAAAAAAAGGTGTGAGATCAATTCCACAGCATTTCCATTTGCACAAAGACTATAATTAAGCCTTACCACTACTAATTAAATTCAAAAGTTAGCTGTCCTCTTGAATCTTTTAAGACATTTAAAGTTACATAAATAGTTCCGTGGTTTTTTTGGGGTTTTTTTTTGGTTTTTTTTTAACAAGGCTGTTTAGCAGGATCAATGTCATGCTGGTATGATTTGACCATAAGGGAAAAACTCAATAAAACTGAATTATAGTGTGGTAGCACACAGTTCCCACAAAGACTTTGCATGATGTCACATTCACTTCTAAGCCCACATTCAATTCTGTATCTGGATAAGCAGCCACACTTCAAAAAAAGCCACAAAAAGTGAAGGAACTGTGATATCAACTACTGGTGCCATGACTCTAATGAACTTTGATCTCTTGCAATCAAACATCGTTCATGTAAGAAATGGAGAGTTCTTTTCAACACTTTTCCAGCTTCAAGAGAACCTCACAGCCTTTTTGGGGAAGATGTAGATAAAGTTAGATGACCAATAATTACAAGCTCTTCACCATTATAATTTAGCTGGACTTAAATCATAATAAAAATAGCATAATTCAACATGTGCTTATGCTGTAAGAAAGAAAGACACTTCTGTCTTATTAAAAACCAAACCCCAATCTGTCAATTCAAAGAGAAATAACAATCTGTTTAGCCCAGAGGTACTAGGAAAAAGCCTGGCACAAATAATCTTGTCAACTGAGATTCTTCAAAGTGTGCCATCTGATTTGTGACTTGGTAATGTAAACTTTACTTTTTCCTCTAGAGCCTTTTTAAGGAGGTCTTGCCCCAGTGGCTCAGTTTTCTGTAGAGGTCTATTTGTCCATTTTGATTTTTACCATTAAGTAAAAACAGCTTTTAAAGACCAGCTTCCTCCTGGATTTTTCAGAATATGCCTGCTACAGGTACGCAGTTGCTTCACTTTATGTGCACTGGTAATCCAGAAATTGCACTCGTAAGACACCATGAAAAGATAAATTCTAGTCACCACGACATGCAGAACACTCACCTTTAAAGGCAGGTGTAAAGTGGTCCCCTGCATTACCCTGACTACCACAAAAGTTTATAGTTAAGTTTATTACAGAGATGGCTCTGGCACAAAATCTCCTCTGCAGATTCACAATTTCTAAAGGGTATGTCATATACACTATTTTTAATCCAGGAAGGTACAGAGTGGCAACGAAACAGCAGGAGACTGTTCCAGTGTTAGAGGCCTGAAATAGAAGTAAAGCTGTGCTCTTTGAAAGTAGCTCACAGAAGCCACAAAAATTCCTATAAGATCACCAGAATATTTTTTTTTTTTCTTTTTTGGTATCTAAAGTATTGTGAAGGTTGGAGGGATTAGTCTACACCCCACAGTCTTAACAGCAAACATTTGAAAATAGGGATTTTCTCAGTAAGTTGAAAGACCTACATAGCATTTATAACCTGATTTTTTTCAAAGCTAAATACAAACCATTGCTAAATCACTGCAGATAATCCACTGCAGAACTCAAACCCTATATACCGATGGTTTTATTCTTAATTTAAAAGAATTTGGTTAAATTTGGGGTACATTATCTGCTTTTGGGAGGTCTGGGGCAAGCTTATTGAAGCCAGTTATGTTCTTCTGGGGAAAAAAAAATCAAAATTCACATAGTTATATCAGATTACTGAACTGAAACAGAACTGTCTGCATACATTAAGGTATTTTTATCCGTAGAATTAATATAACTGTATAACTGGGTTTTTTCGGAGTAGTACCTTAAAATTAAGGAGGGAAAAAAAGGTCTTTCTAGAGAAAGCACATCATGAAATGTTTTGAGATTGACTGATAAGCCCCTGATCCTTCTTCACCTGATCTGACACTGAAAATTAATATTTATTGTCCATTGCTTCTTTCATTCCAGCAGCAAATTTTAACTTTTTCAAAGACATATTTCACTGCTCCTTTTTTCTTCTCAGAAATCCAACATTTCTGAAAGTGTGGTAAGTAATCAACACTTCTGCCTGAATATTCACTAAAATTAAGGAATATCTAGAATATTTCATACTGGAAAAATGCCTTATTTATGAGAAACCTACTATATCTTACATGTCCAAGGCTTTCAGAAACATCTTCTCTGATCTTTTCGTTTATTATTCCCAGCTCTTGGTATTCATGCAACCTGGTGCCACAAACCACCACCTCCATAACTGCTGGAATGGGCTGGATTTGCACGGCTTTTCCCACAGTCTGAGCCTTCTTCATGCATCAAACCCCAGCATCTGGCACATACATTTCTCCTCTTACAGTGCCACACAGGTGCAGCATTCAGCCACTGAGTACTTGAAAGCTCACACACAGTAAGTTCTGAATACATCTTAATTTAGGCAAACAGTCCTACTATTATTAGCTAATTTTAGGGAAGTTCTATCTGAATGAAAATAACAACTCTATGGGGTACTCATGATATCCTGTGGTTTTTTAAGTACTCTCTCCCACTGGACAGTCATGGTCATGTGAGAGCACTTCTTTTAATTTTTCTACCACATGGCCACTGATTTACAAACCTTTTAGAAAAAAAACATTCTGAAGGACATAGAATGCTGGGAATTGTAGGGAAAACCCAAAGTGGTTATTTTATCTAAACACATTATTTCATGATTTTCCTATGTCAAAGCTGAGAATCGCTTTTGGACAGTAAATATTTTCTAACACAATTTTAATAGCTGAGAAATGAAAAGGAGAAGACAACTTTCTTTAGTATATTTATTTGTATATTGATTTGTATGTTTAAAACCTTGCAAGTTTTCTATCGTGTGTGTGTGTTTTAAAGAGCAAAATAAAATTCCCTGTCATACTTACCAGTTGTTTTTCCTGTTTTTCAAGTGCTGCTCTATCTCTGCTTATAGCCCTCTGTGTACCTCTTAACTCTCGATTTTGCTCCTTTATTATATCTGGAAAGAAAATATCGATAGCTGGGCAAAGTTTTTCAATACTCCATAGACATCTGCTAAGCACCCTACAGCATGCAGCATGTTTGACACCTCCCTTTGTTCAGAGTGAAGTACCAGCATTTCATATAGAGAAAATATTAGCAAAATACAATTTGTGTACAACATCATTGTGTCAGCAGTGTGGGCTGTGTCCTGTTAAAAAAGCTGTTTTACCTAGGATGTTACTCTGCACCACAACCATAGCAAGAACCTTAATCCTCACAGTAAGACATCTGTACACACATTTTCCTGCAAGTCCAGCACTAACTCAGCAATATCATGGCCAGGCCTAACTGCAACAGGTAGGGCAGCTGAAGGAGCCTTGATTTATGAGATCTCAGAGCAGGTAAGGAGTTCCCAGCTCCATAAAACAGTGAAAATAATCCCAGGTGCTGGGAGTCCTGGATCCTGTTCTTCTCTGTCCTTATTCTGCTGTGTAGCCCTTCTTCAAGTCAGTTTATAAAGCAACAGTGTTTGAGACTTTTCAAGCAGGAGATGCTTAAGAACAGTAAGGCAGGAAAGTGGAGGCCTTTACAACAAATTTCAGTCTGACAACTGACATAGTGAGCTAAGTTTAACACTGTCTTTAGGTGAAACCTAAAGGTTTCTCCTTCACAGGAGTTTTGTGCACTGTTAAAAATTACATACTGGTAACACTGTCTTATTAAAGCAAGTATTATTTACAGTCTAGGCATCAACCATGCTAGCTGCATCTAACTTTTGATAAGATTTACAGCATGTGCTTGGGTGATTCACCTGGGCAAAGGCAGAGCAGGACATCTGCATGTGACTCAGCATCCTCTGACTTCCACAGAGGAAAGCAGTTATTATCTTTGAGAGACTCATCTACTCCCATTCTATGTCTGCATAGGAGCAGACTGTCACATAAACTTTCCTTAGTGCTCATAAAGGATAAATTTCTAGAATCACAGGCCACCCTTTTCTTTTTTTTAAGGTTTGAGGCAATTTTCCTACCAACAATGAGAAGCATTCGCATTCTTCATTCCCAAAGCTAGAAATACTATAAAATATCCCTTGCTGAAATTGTTTCAACATTAATAGGTTTGAATCAGAAAAAAAATCCCAAACCTTTAGAGGCATTTTAAAGACAGAATATACACTTCTTCTTCTAACCTTACTGAAGATTTTCCCAGTGCTTGGGCAAAGAAATATATATTTAAAAAAAACCCAAAACAAACAGTGTGAAAATGACCCCTGTTTTTACAATGCTACTACTGCTGTGAGTACTAAAAAAAAACATCCTTGGGAGGAGATGCACAGTGGACAATAACTAAGAACTGAAAGATGGCATGGAATATAACTGCATTCTTCACACTGGAAAAACAGGAGAGAAAATCATTCTGAAAATGCTACAGGCAAGTAATTTTGAAGGTAGATAAATGTATATTACTTGCACAGCTGCACTTGGTGAAATTGAAAGAAAAAGCTTAATAGCTACATATAAGACTGGCTTTTCTAACTACACTATTTAAAAAAAAAAATCCTTAGTGTAGTAAGTTTGAGAGGTAGGAACTTCAAGGTGACAGCAAACAATAACAGCACTTAGGAGACAATAAGAGTAAGCACGATGCTTATTTCTGTAGTTTATGATCCCCCACAATGGCTTAAACTAAGGACAGCAATAAACTGAAAACAACCATCTGCAGTTACAGGCAGGTTTGTAAAAACAGTTTCATTTGTTTTTACAAGTGAAGGCCAAGAGGGGAACTTGGTTCTTGTTTCTCTCTGATAACCAAGGAAAATTCCCAGTTACTAGGGCAGAGTATGACGTGTTATTCTGAGATAGTCTCATGCCAGTAGCCACTCCTGTGTGTCACACTGCCGTCACACACACACCATGGCAAGGAGGAAGCATTCCTTAAAACAGGCTGGACAAGAGACATCCAGCAGGGCTTGACCTGGCTCCTGCAATCCTTCCTTTGTCATGGAAGCTTCGTGCCAACTCCCCTTCATCCCTTCTTCCCATGGGAAGAGCCAGGTGGGACTGTGCGTGTTCCCCTCCGGTGACACACAATTGGTGGATGAGCAGCGTCACTTTTTGCGAGCCCTTTTCAAACACCGACCCACCAGCTTTGACACGGGGCACTCACCACTCCAGAGAGCCGAACCTGGGGCTCGCCAGCCCTGGGGCACGGCAATGTGGAGAGCTGAGCATCGCCCAGCGGCCTGCTGGCACCCAAGGCATCTTTGGGGGCTTTACTTTGAGGATCGTCATTCCTGCTGAACTTTACGCGTTTTGGTGCCAGGCTGGCTACCAAGAACCAAGACCGAGTTGTTTGCACAGCCGCGGGGAGCCCAGGTCGGGGCGGGGGCGGCTCCCGCAGCCCGGACGTGGCTCCCGCACAGCGGCACCGCTCGGTCCCGGCTCCCCCTGGGCCCCGGCAACTCCTGGCGGGCCTGTTTTGTTTCCCTCGCTGCCAGCGAGAGATGCTGCTCCTCCTCCCTCGTCCACAGCCCCACCGCTCCCGGTGAGTCGGGAATCCCCCGCCCCGCTGTGCCACGGCCGGCGCGGCCCGGGGACTCTCCCCGAGCGCGGCCGGTGACTCAGGGCGAGCGGGCCGGGGCCTCCCGCTCCTCTCCCGCTCCTCTCGCCCTGCGAGCTCCCGCTCCGCCGGGACGCGGGGCCCGAGGCCGCGACCCCCGCCGGGCTCCCGCTGCCCCGGAGCCCCGCCGGGACCGGCCCCGCGCCCGGGGCCGTGCGAGGGCTGGGGGCGGCGGGGCCTCCCCGGGCACTCACTCACCGTCCACGGTCTTCTTCTTAAAGAGCGAGGCCATGGCGGCAGCCGGACCCCCGCAGCCGCCTCGGCGGGCTCCTGTCGCCTCCTGCTCCGGTGACCAGGAAGCGGCCGGGCCGCGATCGCCAGCCCGGCTCCGCCTCCCGGCGCTGAGGGGCGGGCGGGGGCCGGGCCGGGGCTCCGCGCTGTGCCCGCCCACCCTGCGGGGCCCGGCCCGGGCTGCGGTGGGGCAGCGGGGCGGCTTCTCTCCCACCTGAGAGGGGTTTTTTGTGTCTGTCCGGTTGCCTTCGGCCACCCCGAGCCGCGGCAGAGGCGCTGCGGGAGCGGCCCGGCAGTGTGGGGGCGAGCCCGCAGCCGGGACGGGCGGTGATGTCTCGGCTCCCCGCTCCCTCCCCCGCTTTGAGTTTTCTTGTACCTGTAATTATTAAAGATTAAAATGAAAACGTATCAAAAGTTAATTCGGCAGCGTGGTGCTCCTGGGGTGCGCCGCTTGGTTTTCTGAAAGCACGGGTCTCGTTGGAAATCAAGTTTTCACTGTTTTTTCATGTGTCCCTTTAAGTAATTTTTCACTGTCTGTAATCCAGATCGCGTGTGGACAGATACGGTGGGAATTCAGCGAGCCTCTATAAGGAAACCTGGTGTGTGGGCATCTGGAGGGATTTGGGCACAGGTCACAATTAAACACACAATTAAACACACAATTAAACACACAATTAGGCAGTGGGGTCGCTGCCCGTCCGTGGCTGGTGAACCGTGGGGTTCGGGATTTTTTGTTCAGGAGCATCCCGGCTCTGGGTCCTCACCCCAAGCCCTTGCTGAGTCTGAGAGCTGACTGCACATTAGTTTTCGTGGATATGCTTTTGTCTCAGGGTCACAAGCACCGCTGTGCACAAGAATATGGAAAAAGGAATAATAATTTTCTTGGGTTTCAATATGTAATTAGAATCCTTAATTTTTAATAAGGTAGTTTATAACGTAGCTGTGGTTTCATTGTTAGTGATTACCTACATATGCATCATGCCCTTAGAAAATAAAAAGAGGACCTTTATTAAAAAAGGCAGAGCTGTACGTTTGAATACCAGCTAGATATAACTTCACTTAGTTTGAAGTGTTGGGGATGATTATGTTAATGTGCAAAGAAAAAAAGAAGTGATTGGAATGTAGTAATGCATTTTGATGGCTAGATATAAATTCAGCCTGAGAAACAATTGTAAGTTTATGGTTGCAGTACCCTAATAAACCACACTTTTATAACCTAGCATGGAGAAACAATCTATTAGAATATTGTAATAACAGTGTAAGGATGTATGTGGACATGGCAAGGTACAGACTATGTGCTTGCTGTCAGTATTCCTTGATTTTCTAAAAACACTACTTTTATTGCAAATAACAAGTTTTCATTTTTTGCATATGTCCCTTTAGTTGTTTTTCACTGATTGTTCTAGGCTGAAATCCAGACCATGTGTGATGACATAGATACTGTGGAAATTTGCTGATTCTCTGAGGCAAGTTAAATAAAATACACTTTAGAAGTTTATTCCTGCCTGTCTGTACTCTTTGTTAGGTCAGATCAGTCAGACATGGCTTAGTAAGCAAGACTGAAATCCTGGTTTTGAAAATGCACAGATGAGGGGGAGGAGAGCACTTGCAATTTAGATTCAGATCCCCACTTTCCTTGAGAGAGAGGCTGGGCAGCTTAACTACGGGGTACTCTTAAATTGTGCTAATTAGCTATGAGACCAGAAATGCATTTTTCCATAATATTTCTTCATGAATGTTTAATTGTGATGAGATAAACAAAGATGTCCATAATAGGCTCATGACTGCAATAAATACAGTATGTCTGAGCTATTACTTGCCAAGACTTATTTTTTTGTGTTGTAAGCCTGAATGCTGGAATGCTATTTTACATATTGGTAATAGTTATATGCCCTCAAACTTACCTTTTAAACTAATAAAGCTTAAATATCAGTGTTTCTTTTAGATTCTGACTTGGTTCAGGATCTGATCACCAATCAAAATGTAAAAAAAACCTACCTTAGTTCTTTTTGCTACAGACAAATTTTAAAATTCAATCAGATGGAATAAATAACCTTTCCTTAGTGACTGTATACAAATATCTGTAGCAAACCAAAGCAAGGACTCTGTGTTTTCTGTTTGTTGGATTTAGAGTGAAACTGGGACACAACAACTGGTTTAGCAGGCTAATAAAATATCCTGCATTAATTTGAAAATTGAAGCCTTCAAGTCAAGGTATGAAAAATGAGTGGATAACAAAACCAGATTAAAGTTGGTGTTCAGTGTTCCAGAGTTGTCCTTAGAAAAAGACATGGGGGAGTGTTTGTTTTAAGAGATATAGACAAGCTATTTTAGCATTGGTGCAAAAGGAGTATTTAAGCACATAGTTAATTTAAACCAGGTGATGAGGCTCAGTCTGCTTAAATCTAAACATGTTCAGGTGGTCAGATGACATGGCTGCTTGGAAGAGACCCTGAAAAATTGGTGTTCTCTGGCACTCTTCTATAGAATAGTAGATAAAGTGTCTGATTTGACAAAAAATCCTTTTCTGGCTACGTTCTCGGGAGAAAAAGGAGAGGTGAGTGTTCAGATGTGTGAGTCTTGAAGAAGCTCTTGAGGTTATGCTTTAAATCTTTTTAAGATTCCTGGTCTATTGAAGGTTGCCAGTCTTCCTTATTTCCTTTTCTAGTGGGAGCAAAACTTTGCAAGTGAACTTTCCCTGACAGCTGAGGCAGACTGTCTTGGGATGCTTTGTGGATAATGACCCAAATTCAGCACTGTTTGATCTATTCTGGGCTTGTCTAATTCTTGCTCTGCAGATACAAGGAAATTAAATGAGGATGTATGTAGTGAAGAATGAATGGTTAAGTTGAAAATTACAGTGGTCTGAGAAAGATAAATGATCAAATACTATAAATGTATTGCTATATAAAATGCACAGCACTTTACGTGTGAAATAAAACTATGTGAAGTGCCTTTTGGTGGCAACTGGCCACTTTCCAAATTACAATGCTTTACCTTATCCTAGAGGAGCTCCTTGGGAAACTACTTACTTGTGTAAGAGTTTGTGAGGTTATGCTAAAGGCTCCATGACTTTATACCTTGTCATGGGAAGGTGGGCTGAGCTAGGAGGGGGGCAGGGAAAAAAATTCCAGACCCTAATGAAGCTCAGGCTGCAGTTTACCCCAACATCTGGAACTGCAGTGGCACCATGGGAATGTTGTGGCTGTGTGGGATGTGGTGCTGGTGTTCAGTGTCTGGTTCTGCTGAAGTCTGGGCGAGTGTCGTCCTGTTACCTCTAATTGCACTCATTTGTAATGGAACCTGGCAGTGGGAGCGAGCTCTCCACGGTGAGGAGGACGTGGAAATACAGAGGCACAAAATCTGGGATGCTTAGAAAAAGGTGAAGCAGAAAGGAGCAGGTGAGGAGTGGTGGTCAGCACAAAACCAGGGTATAAAGATTTGAAGACTAAGGAATTGGAAATGATAGGAATAAATGAAGACAGCCCTAGGAAAGAAGATTGAGAAGATGAAGAGATGGAGCCAAGGAAATGCTGTGGCTGTAAGATGGTGCAGGTTTCCTCCAGTGCTGCAGTTCTACAGGGTTCAAATGAGTTCAGATTCATTTGCCTGCTTTGTTAAAAAATAAATCACTTATTTATTTGTGCAAGTGTAAAAACGGTGTTTAATACAGAGTATCTCACCCTCACCTAGCATGTTAAACAACTTTTCAGCAACCTTTGTGGAAAACTTATGAGAACTGAAAAATACCTAATTTGTAGGAGGAAAATGTGGAGTCACATCTAGCAAATACACAAGTATGAAATAACCTTTATAAATGCTGAAAGTAAAATTATTGAAATAGATTTTAGAAGAGAAAATTCGCTGTCTACAAATAATGCCCATAGTGACTTGCTGTCCAGTAAGAATAATGCCACAATCAATGAGCTAGCAAAGGGAAACAAGCCAGTAAGCTAAAGATCAGTGGATTGCCTATTTGGAAATAGCTTATAATTCTAAACATTTTAATTGTTTAAAAGTGTATTTTTATTGATCTAGAAAAATATTGAGGAATGTGGTGTATCTGAAATATATGAGAATGTTTTGCTTTCTATCTGTTCACAATTTAAGCTGAACTGGGCATGTGTGTGAAGCAGAGAGTATTGTTGGTCTCATTCATAACGTAATTGTTTTTTGCTTTCTCTGAAAGAATCTCTCTTTCTCTAAAAAGAATCAGTTGCCAATAGACTGGTACTCTTCTAAGCCTTACACCCACACAAGGTGGAAGGGGTAGAGGGAAATACACACTTAGGTGTGGAAGCATGGCTTGATTTAATTTGTTCTTGTGAGTACTTGCTGACGTCTATGGAGATTGAGATTGTCTTTTTATTAGAGAGGGTATTTGTGATGTGCATGTTTTGCTTGATACTCTGCTGAATTTGCTTGACAGACCTATGAATAAGTAAAAACCAGCAGGAATGAGTTGAAGGAAAACTGTAGTGCCTGAAATGTGAAACATTCCTCTGGTTTAATGATCTTTTAGTGAACTTAAAACCTTGAACATATAAAGGATGTTATCTTCATCTCAATTATTTTTTTCCTAAATGCATTTATTCTGGGGGCAAAAAAACCCAACCCAAAATACCCCCACCCCTAAAAAAAAATCCCCAACAACAAAAGGAAAGCTGCCAAACTCTCTCATCTTTAATATATGTGAAGGTAGGCAAGTTTTTTCTGTTGCACAGTTAGCCTAACAAAATAAGGTACTTATGTATGCAAGAGTTCACCTTACTTTTAGTCACTTTCAGCATCTTCTTAATAAAGTAAGAGTACTTTGAACTGCTTAGTATGTGCATGAAGTTCAGTGCTTTGTGAAGCCCCCTAAAAGCCTACCCCCTCCTTGCAGAAATCTGGTCTTAATTATCACCTTGATTGGTGCTAATAGGACACTTTTGACTTGCACACTGCATCTTTTATAACCTTCATGTCTGATTACAAGGTTTTTCCTTCGTGGAAGAGCAAAAGCTTCACTATAAAATAGTGCCATTACTTTATACAAGCAGAGTCAGTTTTGCTTCACTAATCAAGTACAGTAGGACATCATATTTCTGCAGGGCATTCATGAAATCAGAGGTTATATTTTTAAGAGCTTTTGCTTGCAAATATCATTTCTTTAAATGAGTTTTCCCAGGGAGAAAAGGAAATTCAGGCTAGCAACAAAATAGGTAAATACCGTTAGCATTTTATCACAAGCTTCAAGACTTCCTCAAGGCATCAAGTTCAGAAAAAATGGAGTAAGATATTATGGGGAGGATATTTATTATTACAAACTGCAAAGTCAACAGGGACTGCTAAATGTTCTTGCAGTCATAATAGCCTATCTCATGTTAATTCTAGCCCAAAGCTCTGTGACTTTTGATGTGTAGAGATAATGGGGGGTAAAACTGTATTTTTAGTTTAGCAGCAGATACCTCCCAACCATGGAAAATAAATTAGGGAGCTTCACAAACTAAAAATGATTTGGGCTTTGGAGGAATTCCCAGCAATAATATACAAGACTTATTACCCTGGGTAGTTAGAGGGTCCCATGTGTTTATGGCTGATAGTAGTCATTTTGATGGAATATTGCCTCAGCAACTTGTTTTCAAATAATTTGCCTGTAACCCGGATCTGTTGATCCTAAGAGAAGATCTTAGGATCCTAAGAGGAGATCTTTTTGGTAATGTTATTCTTGTTTGTACTCCCTATGTGTCTCTTAGATAAAATACAGTGTATTTTGTACAGGGAAAATGCTGTATTAGTGGTCAAGTGTCTATATTTAATTTAGCTGGGGTCTACAACACTTCAAAGTTTAGCACATCAAGGCTTGGGTTATATAGATTCAGGTTTGAGAACATGTGTGGTTTGTTTTTTTTTTTTTTAAGTAAAAGACACCACAGGTAGTTGTTCTAAAAGAATGCCTTACAAACCTAGAAAATCCAGCTTAAGGTTATTGCTGTTCATTATTTGTTTGACTAGGAACTGTTGTTATCGAGGAACTTGGCTGCTTTGGGTTTGGAATGCTCTGTAATATGGGGGGAAAACTATTAGTCCATCCCTTTGAGAATATATTGTCCCAAAATAGTAAGAAATAGCATGTGAATGTCAACAAACTGGGCAGTGCAAAGAAAGCAGTAGTTAATTTATGTAGCCTCACATATTGTCTATGCATAAGTGTCAAGCTAAAAAGAAGCTTTAGAAAAAAACATCAGTATGGAGAAGACAAAAGATGCTTGTTAGAAGCAAAATTAATAACAGTGTCCTAAAAGCTGAACAAGATTTGAAGGAATCAGTGTGATCTGTGAGGGTGTGGAGTTTGGGATAGGCCAGGGAAAGCCTTGAAGACACCTGCACTGTTTGTAGTGAGCAACCCAAGGAACCACCTGGAAGGAGGCAATGAAAATGGCAGTGTGGTCAAAGAAATGATCTAAAGAGATGATCTTTTGGAGTTACATTTATTGAGGGGTGTTGTGGTGGTATTCTTGCATCCATGTGAAGCTGAAGTAATTTTAATATATTTAGGAAAGGTAAGACTTCTTTTAAACATAAAGGGAATAGAAAATTCTCTCTTAAAACTGGAAATGTCAGTTCAAGGAGTTCTTATCTTGATCTTGTTGTTAATGATTTATACTTTTCCCAGGGTTCAGAATGCTTGTCATTTACACTGTCCTTTGGGTGTAGCTATAGCTGCCTATTGCCTAATCCAACAAAAAATATGTACAGTTCCTCTCTGACAAAAGTGTATATAAACCTCAAAGTCACTAGAATCTACTCTGAAAGCATACACTGTCAGAAAGATATATTTTATATTGCATTGGACCCTAAAGTGTTATAAAAAATGGCATATCTTTTTTTTTTTTTTTTTTCGGTAGCTTTATGACCAGCAAGACAGCATCAAGCAGTTTATTGCAGACCTGGTTTATGCCTTGCAAGAGAGCAGTGTAGTAGACCCTTGTGCATGCTTTGTTTTCAGCACCAACACTAGAAGCAATTTTGAATCTCATTTGATTTTAGTTGAATCTATGCTGTCTTTGTTGTCTGTGTGAGCGTCAGTATTTTTAAAAAAAATAAATTGATGTTTTTGTTATTTAAAAGGCACTTAATTTCTTTTTTATTAGCTAAACTTTATTTTTCCATCATGCTTAACAGTTTATTTCCTAACCCTTTAATGCCATCTTCACTTTATACAACTAGGATAAAACGTATGCCATTTTCAGGGATGGGAAGAGGCACTCAGCCACATGTAAATGAGGATTCAATCCTACAAAGCCAGGAAAGGCATTTGGGCACATTAATTTCAGCAAGAATTGGATGCATAATCCCTATAGAAGTTAATTGGGATGTGTTGGTAAACGAGGTAGCCAGGATCCTTGGAAGTGTCAGTATCCTTCTGGGAGGCTCAGCTGTCGCTGACTGAAGAGGTGTGAGCAGCCTCTCCTTTGCTCGTACAGCAGCAAGTCTCCCGAGCTGAGCCTTGGAATCTCATTAGATCCTGATTCAGGGAACTTGCCTGGCTTAGCCTTTAAATTGGTTCTGGAAATGCATCTTTCTATGGTGGCTCTTTTTAGCTTTGGAATGAGTAATGTGGCAACTGTTTGCTTATAAAATACCATCATTAAGTTCACTTACTCCTTGACTCTGATAGAGCTGTAATTGCCAAAAAAGTGTGTGTGACAAGTATGGACCTTGGTCCTATTTTAGAGAGAGAACATGGACCACAGAGCGTTCTGATGTCCCAGTCCCTTAAAGTTGTTCTGAACCTGCCCTCAAGGGGTTGAGCCTTCTTTCAGCAGGAAAGTCCTTTTATCAGGTCTTGCTTTCTTTTCTCTGGAGGGGATTTTGTGGCTGGGGGAAATGCAGCTGGCTGAGAAGTCAGGGAAGAGAAAAGAGAAATATATGTGATTTGCTTTTTATTATTTTTTTTTTAAAGCAATGATTTCGGATTGTAGCTACTCCTGGGAATTAGATATTTTAGATATTTTGTTTTAAAGAATAGTCCCTGTATACCAGGTATTTTGCAAGACAGTGACAGAATTCTGGCATGGGTTGTTTTGTTCAGAGTTCTGCTGACTACATCACTTAATAAATGAGGTATTTCATTATTAAGTGCCTGATCAGAACCAAGGAGATTTGTAATGTTGGCCAAATTCACTAACTTACGGTTTAGCTGTCACTGCAGCGTCAATTGCAGATGGTTCTTGTGGCTTTTGTTGTCATTCTCATTCATGGCATGCTTTAATAAAGGGAATAAAAAGAGGATTATCATGCACTTTCCTCTTGTAGAGAAATAGATGATACAAGTGCATCAATTTTGTCTCACTTATAAATAGCTCCCGGAAATAGTGGTCTGTGAGGGAATAGGGCTGATTGACTCATTCGCTGTGAATAATTTAGCCTCAAAGATTAGCATTTTTGTACATGTATTATCCATGGAGGACTGAATTCATCTATTTGTTATTATAATCTTCCATTTAATAGTTTATGAATTGCTGTCTGAATTTTTTGGAGATGTGCTTAATTCACTGCTTTGTTGTACGTGATGTATGATGGTCCTCTGAATCATCTTGACAATTTGTGAGTCCTCGATAGAGGACTGGGACATTCAGCTAAGAGAACAATGACAGGATCCAGAGTTCTTTGTGGCCACATGGGGAGATGAAGAAGATTCATATGCCAGCATTTTTTAGGAAATGATTGTCACAATGGGGGGAAGCTCTTCAGACTTCAATTTTGTGCAAGACCTTGCACAGAGAAAATTCCTCTTTCATGAGGATGCAGAGTAGCGCAAGGTCAGTGTGAGACTGGGAATGTGAAGTCCATAGTCACAGCTCCCAAGCAGGAAGCACTGCATATTGAGATAGTTGAGAGCTCCTATGGAAGGTGTGTCACAATATATTTACAATGGGCACTCACCTGTGTGAGTAAAATTGTAAATTGTAATTGTAAATATACACACATCCAACATATATGTGCCTCAGTTTCCCCCTCTTACTCATTTCTGCTCTGGGTGAGAGTGGGCTTGTTTCTCAGCAGCAAAGAGCGATAGTAATCCTTTCCCACTTCCTTCTCGAGACTGTTGTATTTTAGTCCACATTTTTGAGGTGCTCTGAGCATGCTGACCATTGGTATGGAAAACCCAACAGCTTTGGATTGCCAGGGTGCCCTAACGAGTACCAGGAGGAATTAAAGTTATAATCATACAAGCAAATAGACAAAGCCACTGAATGCTAGTTTTATGCACGGTTACAATCGATGTCAAAGCTATAAGATGTTGTATAATCAAATAATTTATTAGGCACAGCTGGTTAACTGCTTACAGCAAAACAACCTGTGGCTTAATTGCTCCTTCTATTGCACTGGTTTTCTGCATGGTCCTTCTGGCCCCAATACCCAAAGCAGAAAAACCCTGCCTTAGGCTTCCTGAGAGTTGTGCAAGACACTGTGGGTCATAACTCATCCATGTCAAATTAATGTTGTTGTCATGGGGCATCAGTGGCATAATGAAGGGAGAATAAGGGCATTAAGGAGAGTTAGTCCTTCAATAGGACTTCCCTTCTAATTTCATTGATATGCTAAATAGAATTGTGTCTTTTTTGGTTTTTTTCCCTAAGAAATTATGATAATGTTAAATAAATACTTTGAGAAAGAGATGTGAACCCTGTTGGTTTAAAGTATTAATAATTTGTTTGTTTCCATTCAAAAGGGAATTGTTCTATACATTTAGAAATGCAATAAGGAAAGTCGCTACATGCTATCCATTCTCAAATTTCTTTTCCTCTAAGGTAATTTTTGAAGAGTTCAATTATTTTACTGTGTAAAGTACAAAGATAAATGTTCTGCCTAACCTATATTCTGCAATGGCTTTTTAATTTTGTTCTCAGTCTATACAGCCAGGTAAATGAAGAATACTGATCCTAAGTGACTTGTGTGCTTGGGGATCACTTTGAATAGAACCAGGAATGTCCTTGATTGTCAGTGAGAGAATTTGAGGAATAGTGCTTCATTTAATCACTGAAAACTTTTACATGTAATGTTGGATTTTCATAATAATCACCTGATTGGGTGCATGAGTCTATTGCAGGGACAAGGGATCAAGGGACTTGTTCAGTCAAACAAGACTTATGTCTTCAAGTTGTTAATTTATCATCACAAACAACTCTTCAGTCCTATGGTATAATGGTAAATAGTTGCTTATTCCTGTTTTAAAGATAAAACTTCTTCCTGCTTCACTTATGTCCATGTGTGAAGGTTATGTTAGTTTAACTTTAGCATGCACCATTAAATATTTCAGATTTTGTGAATAGCTCTGGTGCTAGATACTGTTGAAAATGTATTCCTAGGTCTTCACACTTTGTCTTCATGTTTAGAAGCAGTGATTTCTTAAACTAGTAAATACATAGGGACAGAAATAAAATATAAGTTAGTGTATCAGGTAAAACCCTGCTTTTCATTGCAGTTTTCCTTTTTATTTATGCAATGGTCAGTCCAATGCATCTGTAGCAATTCCATGGGATTGTGAGTTTCTACTGCTTTGCAAATACACCACTTGCAATGGGAATTTCTTCTGCTACTGATCATTGGGATTGGGCAAGATCAGTTCCCACATTTCTTGTCTATTCTGTATTTCCTAGCCTTCCCTGTGAGATTTTTGTGGACATTTTAACTATATGGAAGCTCGCCCTCTGTGCAGACCACTTAGCTCCTTTTTGTTATGTTTTGTTCAGCTCACATGCACATCATGGCAGGTTCTCCAGTGTAATTTTTAGGTCATATCACTTATCACTATCTTGTCTCTGTAGAACTAGAAGTGAGGAGCTGTGAACTCCATCTCAACACTTGTGCAAAAAAGTCCTGAAGTTTGATCTCATGCCTACTGCTCTTACAGATGTGTCTGCCTTGAAAGAACGTGGCTGTGACTTTGAACGCTTGGTTGCTTCATAGTTTTCAAATATGCATTTAAAGAAAAGGAGAAATAAATTGAAAATTTAGTTTTCTGGGTTAAACTTACTTAAACTGTTGAATATGACTAATGTACTTTGTCATAAATTTGTGCCTGCTAATTTCTTCCTAGATAAGTAGCTGGATTCACTTTTAATCTTGAGAGGTGTATTTGTTTATTTTAACAAAGGGCAAAGGGAAACTGGAAAAAACCTTCCTCTTCATTTGCATAGTGAACTGTAAGTGGAGTGATTTTATGAGGAAAAAAGTAAATACTCTTATGTAACTCTTTCCAGAAGGTTTCCAATTTGTTTTACAGGTCCCTCAACAAACTTGAGTCCTGTTTCTAGCACATCCATGAAAAATCAGTCAGAAAGATAAGCTGTGGTGGGTTTGAATTGGTTCTCAAAGTGTTCAGCACTTTTGTGGTAAAATGCTTATGGTGACTTCTGAACAAAAAATGGTTGTGAGCTAGAGCAAATGAATTGGTGATGCATACAAGAGGCTGTATGTGTGTTACTTATCTGTATATTTTGTGCAGCAACCTGAATGGCAATATCAAATGATAATAATTTTCTTTTAGACTATTCTTCTTTATCTTTGAACTTTTCTCAACGGGAGATCCAGTTTTCCAGTTATTCTAAGTACTTTACCAAGTGTAAATACTTTCCCAGATTCCAAGGAAATCGAGCCATAAATTTTTCACAACTCTTGGCCTTGATCCCTGTTCCCAATTTCTAAACAGGAGGCTTGTTCACAGAGCGCTGAATTCAGGGTACCACGAACACAGCTCAACAAAACCGAGTTAAGAATCACGTGAAAGGGGAGAAAATAGGTTAACATGCTATAACTTGTCCTAAACAACAAACACTGTGCTTAAAGACATTTAGAGCTAGATTAGAGAAAACACAGGGAAGTACAGAAGAGCTAGAGGGAACAAGCTGCCGCGGAGGGAGGATGGGGCCACATGATTCCTCCCCTTGCTGGTATCAGTGGATGTAGGAACAAACAGTGTGATGTATTCAGCGTGCTAACATTTGCATTACAAATGCTTGTACTGGGTTTAGAAAAGACCTAACAGATTGTCATTGCCCAGAGCACTGGCATTACAGTGATTGCTCCAATACAACACAGGCTGGTAAAGTTTTTCTTAACCCTTGTGCTACCTCCAGCCAGCTTGAAATAGAGTTGTTTGCCTAGAGTTAGCTTTCCTAGAAGATGCACATTTTCATGCCCATAGAGATCTGGATAAAACAGTTACCTCTGTTAATCACTGGCATCTGGGATATTGCCTGATTTGAGATGTGTGGATTTTCTCAAGTGCTGGAGTAATAGATGATGAACAGCTCACTCAGAGCACTGCTGAGATTGCACCCTGGGCTGGCGGGAAGATGAAGTATTATGCAGGGCTTTTCACACATTCTGTGTTTCTTGTATTGTCTCCAGTTTTCTGAAGGCTGTGGCAATAAAATTAACAGCCTTTTCCATTTATGCTTTTGTTACAATGCTGCCATTTGGTTTAATTTCAGTTGTTCTAATTTAGATTGGTGGAAGCTGGAAGAGAATCTTGTCCTCTAAATGAATACATCTGGAATCTTGTCCTCTAAATGAATACATCTGGAAAATTGTGAGGGTTAGTTTTGTGAATATTTTATTTTTAAAAATTCTTCTGTAAATGAAAAAAAAAATCCTAAATTTCATCTGCCTTGAAATTCTATACTGAATTTAAAAGAAGTGAATCTCACAAAATTTTAGCTCGGTTTTTGGATCTAGAATCATAGAGTGATTTGGGTTGGAAGAGACCCTAAAGATCATCTTATTCCAACCTCCCTTCCATGGGTCTTCCATTAGACCAGGTTGCTCAAAACCCCATCTAACCTGGCCTTGAACACTCCCAGGGATGGTCTTCTTGGAGTATTCACATATCCAGGCTGAACAATCCCAAACTCGTGTTTTCCATCCCACTGAAGAAAAGCAGATCTGTGCAGACAGACATCCATAAACCCCAAGAGATATAAAAGTTATTAATCACCTCAGCAAAGCACGGACAATTTTAAAAATCTCAAAACCAACAAACCCACCCCAAATCAACCCCTTTGTGTTATTAACTCAATGAACGAAACATTTTATATTTGAAAAAAAATAGGTTTTAAACTGATGTAGTTCTCAATTTAACCAGTTAAACAGTGTTTTTTACTCTGATTTCATCTTACATTTAAAACTGATTATATTACCAATACTCCCCTCCACATCAACCTGTTCTTAATATTGATATAAGTTGCATCAAGCAATTAATATATGGTAGTTTGCAACCAAATATAAGTATCCTAAACAGTTATTTGAAAGAGTATAAAACTTCAGCATTTAGTGGGCAACTAACATGTATTTTGAAGGAAAGACACATTATTATCTGGAAACCACTGTCCTCTGAAGAATTTGTATGACATTTGAAAAATGGCAGCTTCAGAAAATTACTCTACAAAACTATTTCAATGCAGCAGAAACAGAGTTTCTCCTTGGCAGAAAGACATGAGGTCCAGTTTCATGACTGGGTAATAACACATCCAAATTAGTTCCTTATTTTATTCAGATGTCCTTTTTGGAGTGTATCATCTAAATGTATAAAAATAACCGCATAGGTACTCTAAGCAATCTCTTTCAGGATAGAAATATCATCTCTGATAGGTTGGTATCTTGTCTAAAGGAGCGTCATTAACTTCTTTCAGAAGGTATTATTTTATGGGGGCTGTTTTTTGGCTCTTGGTATTACAGTCTATCATTATTAATTAATTTATGACTTGCAGTAAAAATTTTCAAAAAATATTCTATGTAGAAGACAAAAGGGTCTAATGTGAATGAGTTTCAAAACACGGTGTGAAAGAGGATGCAACAGCATGGTAAAAAGAAATAGCATCATAAAGCTGTGTTCCAGAATTTCTGCAAATGTCCTAAGCAATAATAAATAGGATTCTGTGGGTGAGGGATGGTCATTGTATCCTTTTTATCATCTCTGAGAGAAATGAGCTGTTTCTGCAATTATCTTGCCTATTTCATCAACGTAAAACAACCGTTCATTCTGAATTTTTAGAGTGGGTTTTGGCTGAAAGAAAAGGGCAGATTTGTGATTATCTAAATCATGAAAAGACATAATATTTTATTAGTCTTGGCAGCAGCACTCATGTATGCAAGCTGTAGCACAATCTATGGTATTTGTTACAGTAAAATCTAATTAAAAATTAAACTGAGCTATGGCATTCAAACTGCTGTTGGAGAGGGAGGATTGGATTTTATGGGTCTTTTTGTACATATGTGTGCTGCTGCCTTTTTGTTCCGTGGCAGCCAAGTAGCTTCTGCCTGAGCTCAGAAATGTGTTAGTATGCAGTCGGGTTTGTGTGCTGCTGTCAGACAGCAAACACACGGCCTGGCATTCGCCAGGGTTTGGTGTGATCCTGGAAAAATCCTGAGATCCCAGACAACATCTCTGCCCAGGCATTTCCAGTGCTCAAACTCTGGAGCCCTGTTTCGCTCGCAGTGTTACTCATTTTGAAGATTTAGACATGCAAAATGGGGTTTTATGTGAGTTTCCTAGATAAGAGCTAAATCAAAACAGCTGAACCACCTGCTGTTGGGGTTGCTCTACTCGAGGTCGCTGAGGATTACAGTAGTAAATCTTGTGTTTCATTTTTGCATATGAAGAATGGCAGCTCAGTACAATGTTTTCCTGTACAGTGTGTTAGTCTGGCACATAAATGCACTCCTCTTCTTGATGTGCACCAAAGGCTTGAGACAGGATTACAGGAGCTGAATAAAGAGCAGGATGTGCCATGGTTTGCTTTCACTGACAAATGTGGCTTGTGCTAACTGTCAGCAGGGCTTAGAGAAAACTATCTTTTAAGTCAGGACTCTCGTACATACATAGTGAGCCACCTGCTCTTCTGAAAATTAACAGTTATTCTATGCAAGTTTCCATGCTGCCACTTTGCTGGATTCAATTCCTACAGTTTCAGCTGGATGTGATCAGCATATTATCCATTTCCTTCTCAGTTTTCTATAATATTTGTTTCGAAAAGCACACCAATTAGTGTGGAAGATCTATATCTTTGTGATATTTATTCATTCCTTTTGATAGTTAGCCAGAGAAGACTAATCCAAATATATAAGATGGTGATTTCCAAATATTAAGTGAAGGTAAACTGTGTAGCAAAGAAGTGAATTGGTAAAAGACAGAGAAAAAAATTGAATTAAGAAAAAGGGTGTGTTAAGCACCTACATAAAATGATTGAGAAATCTATGTGTAAAGCTTAAAAGGAAAAGAAAAACCTCTTAAAATTTCCATGATTCTTATTAAATTCAAAACACTATGATAGCATCTGTAACATTCTTTGAATCTCATTTCCCTGGATTCAGTATATGCAAAAATGCAAGAAAAAATAGTGGTTCTGTAGTTGGTGAAAAGTATCCCCTAGACACTAGAAAAGTGAAGATTGGCCGGACTTGGAACAGTTTTACACCATGGATCTGAGGGGAAAATTGTAAAGAAATAGTACAGTCAATCTCTTTTACCACCTTTTTTTTTAATCTCCATATCAAGGAGATTTTCACGCTACAGGATTCTTAAAGTATTTTCATTCAGAGTGGATTTGTGTTTAAATTTTAATGTTTTCCTGTGCTCTAGAATATAATGATGATTGTAATAATTAGCAGTATGATTGGGAGCAGACATGGAGTCTAATGGAGCTTAATGAAATTTTGGTGTAGCCTGAAATTTCTTTTCAATGGAAACAAATAGAATGAAGTTCTTTCCTGGTGTCCCACAGGAGTATCTCCTGTGATTTTTGCATCTATTAAGGTGATTGGCAGCATTTTCAATCCATTTTCCAATTATCTCTCCAAACACTTTGGAAAATTCAATTGCCTAAAGCTTCTTTCCTTCCCTTCTCTGCCCCCACCCCCTTGTTTAAATAAATTGAAGAAAGAAAAAAGTTCTTAGTAACAATTGCTATGGAAAATGTAAGGAGTCAGATTCTAATGGAGAACAAACTGAATTTGGTGAAACTATGAAAATACTTGTCCAGTTCTTTATATACTTTGATTTTACCAAAAGCTGTTATGGAGTGTAACATGCTGCTGTGCTCTCTTGCACTTTGTCATAAGAGAGTGCACTGACAGTTTCTTGTGCAAAAGACTGTTGTATGTATTTTGAGTTGAGAATTCAAAACTGTGATATTTTAGGGCTATTTACTTCATATACATATAAAGAGGAAGTTTTGTAGAGTGATTTCCTCCCCCTCTCCCTGCAAGAACTTCATTTTATGTAGATATAATGTATTTTATATAGATAAGCTAATAGTCACTGAAAAATTATTGTACTTAAGGCAAAATAAGGTGGTTTTTGTTTTGGTGGTTTTTAGTGGTTTTTTTTGTTTTGTTTTTGTTTATTTGTTTTGGGGATATTTTTTTTAGTTGTTGTTGTTGGGTTTTTGTGTGCTTTGCTGGTTTTTGTTCTACCTTTTTTTTTTTTTTGTGGATGGAAATTAAATTCATAACCTGTTAATGTCTGTTTTATTCCTTTACTAATCACCACCCTTCCACCCTCCTCCCTGTCCATACCTGTGGTCAATGGCTTAGGTGCAAAAATTGGTGATGGATGGAAAAAGAGAACAGAGACCAATGGCAAATCTAAATATGTAAATGCATTTCAAAAGTGATGTTCTTGCCATTAAATCTGTAGAAGAGCCTCACTCAGTCTTCATATCATGCTGTTGCCCAGCATCCTACCTAAGCTCATGCTTGCTGCCAGCATATTCATTAGCTCTTTAATCTTTTAATTCCTGTGTGACAAAGAAATAATGTTTGACTGCAATTATGTGTGTGCATATGGGCTGTGTGCCCATGCAACCAAAATTTTATTTCTGTTCTTCATTTTGTTGTTGCTGTGCTTCTCTTCCTGCATCTTTACAAAGGGCACCGTGGTGCTACTCAACAGCATTCTGATGCTGAGTCCTGGCACTGGGCAAACAGATGTGCTGCCTGCAGGAACACTTCTGAGGCTTTGGCAGTCCGTCTGGGAAGGTCCCTCACCTCAGATGATGTTTCTCTCCATCTTAAATGTCCTGTTGTCTGATGGACACTGGCAGTAAGTCCTTGCCAGGTTACTGTGTCCTCAGCTGGCAGGACCCTGTGTGCCTGGGCAACTGGCTCAGTCCTGGGGATGTGGGGAAACAAGCAGTGAGTGCAGAACTTGAGGCTAAAGAGCCCAGTCTGTGCTGTCTCCTGTGAGCTGGCAGCAGAGCTGGAGCATCATAAGATGCAACTCCATGAATCTGTTTCTGGATTTAAAAGACTGGTCCTACAGAGCATAGTGAACCAGCACTGCCAGTGTTCAGTAGCCAGCCACTTTGTGACGAACAATTGTGTCGTGGGAGAAGTCTGATCACAGTCTCCAGAAGACGTCCACAAGTCCACAGTGTTCAGAGAGTGTGTGGGAAGTGCTGACTACACCTTTATTCTTCATGGTTTCCTGAGCTGTGTACTCAAATTGTCCTTGTCTGGACATAGACATGCTCTCATGGCCAACCAAATGGGCTTTTTTGTATTTAATTCTAAAATCCAGTCAGGTTGTGGTTGCTTTTCTGTGAGACATGATGTATGTGATAATGTGCCAATAGCCTCTATGGATGGCTGGATTTGAATGTTCCTTTACTGGCCAAGCTCTTCACACCTTTCTCCCATGCAAAGATGAAAAACATTTATTTGGAAAGTGATTTTTTTCTGTGGCAGCCTCATGACAGCCCTTTCCATTTCCCTAAATCCCCACTACTTCATTACAAATAAAACACCTGCTTGGTAAGGAGCAAAGCCCAAAAATGTGATTGGGAGAATCTGGCTGGCAAAATTGTTCAAAGGAAAACTTTATTTCCTGCAAGAGCCAACATGATCTCCGTGTGTGTGGAAATGAACAGAGACAGGGCACAGGAGGTAACAGAATGTGTGAAGAGGGAGACATAAAAACAGTGTGTGAAGAAAACAGCAAAACCCAACCATTTCCATGGGTGCTACCATGGCCATTCAGAGTCGGACTGCAATGACCTGGGTGCCACTTGACCTTTTTCCATTGTGTAAAAATTACTTTGGGATGTTGTATGAGGCCAGCTGTGTGTGTTGGAGCAGAGCTCCAATTCCCTGGCTGTGCTGGGCTGTTTTGGCTCTGCTGTGCTCTGCACACACTGCAGGACTGAGAACAGTGAGGGTCACAATTAAGACTGCTCAGGGCTGGACTTGCTGGTGTTAACCTTCAGTGTAGGAGACCACAAACCTCCATTAACAATGTCCATTTTAAATTGACCAACAGATGGCACCATCAGTCTCCTTTTCTCCTGTGGCTCAGGAACAACTCCTGATGCAAACTCTTGTCCGGACCTCTCTGCTGCTAAATCCAGTAATTGCCTTCTAATTAATATTTCATTCAAATTTCTAGTGTCTTAGAACAGCGCTTAAAATCTGTGCATGCCTACATGTGCAGTGAAACAAATTATAAGGATACATATTCATAATTTAACCTGTAATGTTCCTGCTAGTGTATTAAATGACTCTTGATTTTCAAGGGGTTTCTAAGTCAATGCTGAATTTGAATAATTTAGGTAGAAAAGGCACAGATGCATACAATAGTGAAGAGGTAAAATGCGGTTTGAAAATTAGTGTAACAAGGTAAATTACATGAAAAGCATACTGCACTGATTCCTGAAACTCTACCTTTTTCTTCTTTCAGATTTACAGTGAGATTTTGTTGTATTCTGCAGCTTTAAGATACATCCTCAGGATCTGTAGAGAACCCCATCAACTGATAAAAATAATGACATAGCAGCTACCTTCTCCTGTGTTATCTGAATTGCTAATTAGATTTTCAGAATGAGACACTGCTGAGAATGTGTCAGGAATAAGAGCTGCCTGGACACGGAGAAAGCAAAAAGTCATGAGGAAGGAAAGTTCAACACCGAATTTAAAGGAACCATTATATACTTTTGAAGGGGTGGATGCTAAGCCATGCAGACATCCAGCTTTGATTAGCTAGTGTGGAAGAGAGAGAAAGCTGAGGCTGTGCTGTGTGCATACTTGCAATGCAAAGAGTTTTTTACTTCTGTTTACGTGGAATTTCCTGTATTTCAGTTTGTGCTACTGAGAGGTGTTTGCCTCCATCACCTCATTTGTACATATTGATAATATCCCCCTTGAGCCTTCTGCAGCCTGAACAGTCCCAGCTCTCACAGCCTCTCTTCATAGGAGAGATGCTCCCGTCCTTTAGTCATTTTTCCTGGACTTGAGCCATATGTGGGGAGCACATATTTTTGTTCTGAAAGGCCAGCCATGGTATAAAGATGTTTATCAGTCTGAGTGCTTTGGAGAGCCCAAGGTTGTCCTCCTGCATATGATCCATGTGTAACTCGTGCAAGGCACCTCTAAAATGCTACTACTGAATTGCTTGGCTTCACCAGTTGTTGACTGATTATGTACAAAAATATGTGACAAAATAAAATGTCAGTAAAATTTGGAACCAGTATTTTTTTTCCTCATAGGAGAATAGCAGTATTATTCAAAATTCTTTATGCTGACTGAGTACAAACACAAGCTTAACTTGCAGAGCACCAATGATAACTCTACTGTTAGGGTGCAAAAAGCAGAGAGAGGGTCTAGCAGCAAATGTAAAGTGACCTTCCTTTACACTCAAGGCTTTTTCCCCTTTTTTCCTGGAGGTATTTTTATCACCACAGGTATTTCAGTTATGTTTTAATTAAGCTGTATGATTATAAGTGCCTGTCATTGAGGATATGTAGCTGGGTAATTAGAACGATAGTGTAAGGGATAATTAGAGAATATAAAAAGTAGTTAAAAATGAATCTGTTGTGATGCAGTTGAATTCTGCACAGCTGCTCTGCTTTCCCCAGCTCACTGAGTGCTTAAGTCACTGGCTTGCTGTCCATTCACACTACATTACTTTAAACTGGATTAGGGAAGAGTTTAAAGTGAAAGCTTAATAAGATGGAAATTCAGCAGGGATGTGAGTGGAGGGACAGCAACCAGAACACCATCCAAAGCCTCTCCTGGATCATAATGAAGTGTGTTCCACGACAGACAAATCTTTCCTCAGCAGAAGTGAAATAAATGTATTGTTCCATAATAAATCCTGTTTAGAGATCCCCAAGGCCTTTGTCAACATGCTGCTTAAGCATATGCTCAAATCTAGTCTGATTTCATGAAGTACTTAATCTCTAGTCAGGCTGGGTTATGTGCAAGGAAAGGTTGAAAAATCAGAAACTGTTAAAAAATACCCACTTTATTAAGCTAAGGTTTGTTACCCCTTTGCCATCAATGCTTTCCTTAGATAGGGTTTAATTAAAACTTATAGATATTTTGTTTGACTTGGTTTTAAGCTGCTGGAAATCATCAGTAGTGTAGGAACAAACTATTCTTCATTTTAGGTCTGATTTCAAAGAGACAATGAAAGTTGATAGAATTCTTCCTCTAAGTCAATAAGGAGCAGCATCAGGCCTTTACATTCTTAAAAGTTTTCCAGAAAGCCTTACAGTTCCTTCACCATGCACATAATTGTAATTTGAGTCCCTAAGAACACCATTGAAGAAGTCCAAAAAAATCTAAACTTTTATGCAGAATTCTGAAATCCAGCACTTCTTAATTATGCTTCTCATGGAATATAAAGATAAGGGTCAGAGCAAAAGCTTCAGGAAAAGAAACACCGTTTCTAAAATCTAGGAAAAAAAACCAACCCAATCTTTGCAACTCCCAGCATATTTTGTAGGTTTGTGAGGTGTCCTTAATTTTTATGTCATAGTTCTTTTCTTTAATCAGACCTTTTGAAAAGGAAAGAAGCCAGCAGTTCTCCTGCATGCACTCCTTTATTTGAGAATATGTTGGGAGAAAAAAGGTGCAGCTGTTCCTGTTCCTCCAAATCTAAAGGAAAGTTTCTGAATTAAGGACTTGCTTTGTAACCCTGGGAAGGCAGTGGTAGCTTTCTGATTAGCTTTGCTGGATCTTACATGAACCTCATCCCTGCTGATTTATGGTGAGTAGAGAGAATTCTGTGGGATGCAAAATATTGTCTCTTAAATTGTGTACTGGAACCTCACTATAAATTTTTTGTCCAAGATGTTTCCCTTTCATAATTAAATTGCAGTGCCTAGTTTTATTGCTGTTCCCAGGGATAAATCTCTGATCTGAGAGCTTTCACACTCCGTATCTTTATTGCTCTCATTTTTATTACAGGTAAGGGATTTTTTTTTTTTTTACTATCTTCTTCATGATCTTGACAGAAACTTAACGTATATTGGTCTGTTCCTTCTAATTTATTCATTGAGTGGAGAAACCTTATATTAATAAGTTTTTTACATACTGCCCCATATTCCTATTTTCTCTTCATCTTATGTACATGAGGTACCATCTGATTTTCTATATAATTTTTAAGCTTGTTGGTCTCTGTTCTTTAGGACACCCATTATACTGGGTGTATAACTGCTGTTACAATTAAAGGAATGAATATGACATCATATATAGTAACAAAATCAAAAATTCTGGAAAGCAGAAGATCGGGCTTGTGTTTTAGTTATAGCAGCAAACCCTGTATCCCCCTTTTGGAATTGCTGTCCAAAATGTATGAGGTTTTCTTGAAAGATAAAGAGAACAATAAACTCTTTGGTTTAGGGTTTTTCCAGAGAACTTGAGTGGCTGAAACATTTGTGAAAATGCCAATGATAGCCTTGTCTTTAAAAATAAAATGTAGCTCCAGGTGCGAGAATTAGAAGATGGAAGCAATGCACAAGAATTATAAACAGCGTAAAATCTAATTGCAGCATTTAGCATTTATGCTGTAATGTCATAAATGTCAACCAGTGGTGCCTTCAGCAGAGATTAAATGGCTTCACTTCACCAGTGGGATGGGCATAAGTAGTAATAATTCCAGTTGTTCCTTGTGCACAGCTGTCCCAAATCTCTTTTGGCAGAGTCCTACCTTTGCTACCTTTGAAATTCTCCTTTTGGGATTTGTCAGAATGTTACCCAGGATTTATGTGAATTGGAGAGCCAAGGTGTTGCCATGGCAATCTCAGCTGTTTATAGCTTTTTTGATATACAAGTACCATTTGCTGTGGCACTGTTTCTAAAAAATTGACGATTTTTATTAGGAATGGATAAATATGTGATGGAGGGTGCTATCTTTCTGCTTTTACAGGAAAGGAAAGATCTTATTTTTCAAACACTTTCGATGATATAAACAAAGCCAGAGTGAAGCCTGGATTGCACCTTGAGCCCTACAACTTTGTGCATTAAAGTATGGTAATGTTCAAGTGTATCGTGCTCCTGGCCAGACTCTGTTGGTTTGGATCACGTTTATGGAGCTGGAGACGCTCCCTCTGGTGGCTCTTGTGTCATTTGACATTTCTACATTTTTAAAAGCTGTTCTTGGTGTATTCTGGTGGATAAAACGCTGGCAAGTGTTGCTTTCAGATGATTTTGGGAATGCAGCAATGTATTTCAATTTACACTCAGCCAGCAGTGATTAGTGAGCTCTATTAAAAGTGCTTTGTCCATCATGCACAGACTTGATTACAAATTGACCTGCACATCTCAAACACAGACTTTGACCCGTGAAAATCAAGTTGACCATCTCTTGGCAGAGGTTGCTAACATTGCTGAAGTTTAAGAAAATATTATCTTGTCCATCCTAAAGAAATTATATTTATTATATATCTTTTTTCATCTTTTAGCAAAAAGAAAGCACTGTGTTTATTTTATGTTGTGAAATAAAGGGAGAAGAAGCTGCGTATCTTTTTGATTTAGAATATGTTTGTCGCATTTTGTGATGGGGAAAAATATTGTTTCTAAAAGAAAAAACAAAACAAAACCACCTAGATTTCAGCAATAAAGGCTCATCTCTGGTTTAGAGGGCTTTGGAGCTGAGGGTTTCATTCAGGACTACCTGCATTATGGATTACCTACAACAGTGACAGGGCATTTAGGAATATATAGGGCTTGCAAGGAGGTTTTTCAGTATTCGGAAGTGGCAGTAGCATTTTCCTTTGCCCTTTCCAAACAGTTGGATTCAGGATAATTAAAATATTGCCTCTATGAGGTGTAACTTTAAAAGTGTAACAGCTTATAGAACTCATAGGAGGGATATTTTCAGCGATATTCAAGTTAGTTTGAAAGAACTTTAATTTCATATGCAAGTGCAGGTGCTCTGGAAGCAGTTTCAGGGATCAGTTTTCTCTAATAAATGACAAAAACTCAATATCCAATGGTGCCCAGCTTTTGGGATAGATAGCCTTTGTAATCAGTTCAGTCTCCCTCTTATGACTTGATTGTGATGATGTTAAAACTTTGATGGTGTCAACTTGTACTTTGTGGTAGCATTTATAAAACCAAGTATTTGAAGCCCCCCCCCCCCAAATCTGTAAGTGTTCTTTCCAGCTTTGTTCATAAATTTTGTGATTTGGGTGTTTTCCCTAAAGGCTCAACTTCTGGAATCAATAAATTGCAGTGAGAACATTGTCTTTCATTCAAGTTAAATACTGTACGAATGCCTGGAGTCTGCAAAGGAGCTCTTTAAATACTGAATTGATTGTATTCTGTATTCAAAAGTCAGAAGTGAAAAGTCAAAGCTAAAGAATCACAAATTTCATGATATTGAAACTTGTCTAAGAGTTTTGGAAGTCAGGTTGCTGTTTTTCCTTGAATTTCAAAATAGTGAGATTCTGAACAACTAAACAACATCTGCTGAAAATAAAAACATGTTATGTTTTCAGTAACCAAGAAATTAGCTGCTCCAGAAACTGTTCCAGCCAATTTAGAAATGCTTATTGACCAAAAATTAATTTCTTTCCTGTTTTTCATGAAATTCCATGCCTTTAATTTCAGTCTTAATGAATGTGTGGGGGTTTTTTTTTATCTGTCAAGCAAGTGACATTATTCCAAATTTAGGATTTTCATGTGCTTGGTACTTTTAACTATGGCCATTCAGGTCTTGTTTCTGCTCCCTTTCCTGAGGGAAATTGGTCACTTGGTGATACTATTATGATTTGAGAAACCAAAATCTAATAGTCTTGAAAAGTCAATTTGTTTTTAAAGGTATTTTTGCGTTTCTTAGTGATAGAAACTTCCTTTTCATGTAGCAAGAAATACATAATTCTTAATGTTCTGATTCAAACATTTAACTATCTTGTTAGATTTATTTAAAAAGCCATGCCATCCAACAGCGATGTGCAGTTTCAGTCTGTAGTCTGGTTTTCTTATTGTCCTGGGACAGCAGAATAATCTTTCATTTTTTTTTTTTTTTTTTGCAGAAAACACTGTTAGCCTGAGGTAACCTCTGCATTCCTGATGGTGAAGGGCCTTGAGGGGAAGCTGTGTCAGGAGCAGCTGAGGTCACTTGTTCTGTTCAGCCTGGAGAAGAGGAGACTGAGGGGAGACCTCATTGCAGTTCCAACTTTTTATCAGGGGAAGAGGAGGGGCAGGCACTGATCTCCTTGTGGTGACCAGGGACAGGACTCCAGGGATTGGCCTGAAGTTGTCACAGCTGGATATCAGGAAAGGCTCTTCACCCAGAGGGTGGCTGGGCACTGGAACAGGCTCTCCAGGGCAGTGGTCACAGCACAAGACTCACAGAGTTCAAGAAGTGTTTGGACAATGCTCTCAGGCACATGGTGAGACCCTTGGGATGTCCTGTGCAGGGCCAGGAGTTGGACTTGGTGATCCTTGTGTGTCTCTTCCAACTCAGCATATTCTGTGATTCTCTGATCATATCTGAGGCTCCTACCTCATGTTTTCAGTCTACTATTGATGTTAACAAATTTTGACAAAAGGTTAGATGTTTCAGATATGTTTACAATTTTCAGCTTAGCTTAACCTCAAGGAAAATGTGGGCTGTTCCTGGAGAAAAGAGGCCGTGCATTGCTGCTGCTCTCTCAATCCTGTGGATCTGTGGTCACCAGAGCCACCCGTGGGTCAAAATGAATTGTTTCTAGGCCAGGCCACCTCAGAGGTGGATAAATAAACTGAACATGTGGCCACAAGTTTCTTGTCAGTGACCAAAGAGTGACAAGAAGCAAGTAAGAGGGAGTTGTTGGGGATGCTGGCAAGGAGCTGGGGATTACCTCGTTCATCATCAGCCAGTTGTTAGATTGAACCACAAATCTTTACAGGGTCAGGCCTCCTTGGTTCTAATTTACACACAAATTAACTTGGTTTTCAGAGCTTTGTGCACCATGGTAGGAGAAAAGATGAAAAGAGGGCTAGGGAAGCATCTCCAAGTGCAAACTTTCCCCTCGTGGACTATAACAAGAGATTGATTTTTATTATTCCTTTTTCTGTTATCTTTGCATTCTCACGTGGGACTCGGTGAGGCTTGTGTAGCAAAAGAATAAATTGCTCTGAACTGATGGCCTATTGTGCCTCAAGAAGGAAGGGCAGTGTGGAGGAGGGATGAAGAGGAAAAAAACCTATGAAACAGCCTTGTGCCTCAGTCTTATATGAATTTTTCTTTTAGTATGCTGTAAGCAGCATGGAAATGTTTCCCTGATGCTCAGTGTACAACTATGAGCATGAAAGCAGCCTGTAATTTAATTAAACAGGTTAACAAATTAATTCAGACTAACATTAGTGATTTAAAGATTTAGCTTGGTTTTCCAGAAGACTCTTAGAGCACTTGTGGAAATAGAACTGTCTCTGTAGTTTCACGGATTGTAGAGACACTTCAGGTTCAATTTGGATTTAATAAGTCTTCCAGCAAAATGATAGCAGTAGAGCAGCAGAATTGCCTTACAAGGTGCCTTTCACTGATAACAAAGCATAAGCAGCCCTGACTTGCCTAATATAGGGATGTTAAATTTCCCTGTCCTATAAAGAGCTCCAGATCTTCAGCCTCCATAGAAATCAATGTGTACTTCCACTGCCTGACTACTCCTGTGAAAGGAGACCTCGGAGGGTAAAAAATATATTGTCTATTATAGAGTTTTTCCTTATGTTTAGGCACTCAGAATCCATCTCACAATAAAAACAAGTCCAAACCGATCCACTGTGGAAACTTCCAAACTGGAAGAACATGCCTTTTGAGGTGCATGTTGCATTTTTAAAATAATGTTTTATATTCCTTCAAAACTTTTTCTTTTTTAAAAGGAAAAAGTATACCAGTAACTGAAGTGTCATGTAGGTCACTGAAGAAATCCTTCTGGGTCATTGATGCCTATGGCATTTTGAATTTGATAGTTCTCTACCTATTGTGGGAAATCTAGAAAATATTTTTATATTTGTGAAGGTCCCCAAGCAAACATCTACCAGCCTTGTCCATGATACCTTTGTTGTTTTGCTTTTTCAACTAAGTCTGAGCCTACTCAGGGCAGCTGCCTAAAGGTACAGGTGAAGACCAAGATTATTTCTCTTCTATTGGCTTGTTGTAGTTGAGTATGAGGTTGATAAATTCAGCTTAGCAAGCAGGCTTTGCTTGTGCACTGCTGGGAAAATCCACACTGAACTGCTCCATTGAAGACAAATATTTCTATAATATTTGGGCACTGCTATTAACAAGTGCCACACACAGCTCCTTCTGTTTTTTGTGATCTCAGTCACAATTACCTGTACTCTCTTGTTCCCACGGTGCTTAATGCTGATTCAGAGTTTTCCTGGGGAATTCATTGTGGTCACAGATATTTGTGCATAACTTTTAAATCTATTTATGGCTGTGTGATGCTCTTAAAGTATTTGGAATTAATATCTGCTATTTGTTAAGTAGTGACTAACTCCAAAAACATTTTTGCTGTTGCATATCTAAGAGTTGCAAAGCAAATGAGAAAAAGTTTATACATGTTGCCTTACAGAAAAATAAAAAGGGAGAATTTCAAATATTCTTTTCTACTACTGCTGATGAGTAACACATGTTCTGTGTTTTCAGAACTGCACTTCAGAAAAATAAGAGATCCTTGTCTTCTAAAAGTCACATGCTTTGATTTAATAAATAAGCAGAATGCACAGAACAAATCAGTAAAAACCCAAGTGCTGAGAAAACGTGTGAGGAGGTGAAATAACCCTTGTATGAGACTTGGATATTTAGTAGCAATTAGATGCTGCATTAAGTAATTTATTAAGGCTCTTCTTTCATATCTAATGTCTGAAAACAACAGATCCAGGCTCTCGTGTAAAGCACGGAAGTGTGCACGGGCAGAATTACAGAGGGACTTTTTGGCTAGTCTAGACTTTCACTTATGAGTTTTACTGACTTTGAGTTTTGGTTTTTGAAGGCTTAGTGGTAACTGATTTTTATTTTTTTGTCTTTAATAAGCTCTATGAGGAGACAGAATGAAGACTAAAAGAATAAGAATATGACAAATGTATCAAGAAGCTAAATATTTATTCCTAATAATCATGACTATATGCCTAAAACACTCTTCCACTGCTTCTAAGACTTATCCCTTAGTACTGAAGGGACATTTTTATACAGCATCTGTTACAGCAAACATTCTTCTCATTTCACTCTAGATAACTTTTTGCCTTGATTTAATCTGTTTATCAGAAGCTGATTTAAAAACCTAATTCTTGTTCAAATGCTGTGAGTCTGAAATTAGCATTAGAAATTGCTTTTTATTTTTAAATCAAAATTGCTATTTGTATCATTTTTCTGTACTTCTTCTCAGTACAAAAGAGATGAAGCTACAGGAGAGAATCCAGTAAAAGGCCACTTTGATTCAGGATCACCATTCTGTGATACTTTTGTGTCCTTGTTGTGATTTGGACTAAACAAATCCTGCACAAATTCATATTTAATCAGTGCCACTGTAATTCTCTTGCCATCCTGCATGGTTTCAAGCACATTGATAGCAAAACTTGATTTTCTTTGTGGCATCTCTTGGACTTACCTGGCATATCCTCAAAAATATGAATGAGCTATTATTAGCATAATTTAGCTATTAGGATAATGGCAGCTTTTGGATCAGATCTCTGAAATTTGGTCACCTAGCATTAGTTACTTGATTGCAAAGGTAACAAATAATAGGTCAGCTGATTATTCTGAAATGGGCCTCAAAATGGTTGCTGAATAGAGCAAAACTGTGTCTGCAATTACTTGTGTGTGTAAGATTTTGTAGCAAAAAATATCCATGATGAAAGTCAGACCTTTTTAAAAAATTCTGTGAACTGGTAGGCTATTGCACTAGAAATGAGAGATCTTTAATGCAGAGTATTGTATGGAGAAGAGACAGTATAACTCACCCTGTCAAGCATTCTAATTTGCCGGTTCCTGTTCCATTATTATTAAGGGATAGGAGTAATAAATAGAAGGATAGCATTCCATGAAGAAGATAGAAGAATGAATATATCACTTTTACTTCTTCTATACCTTCTCCTTGATTTATTTCTGTCTTTTTTTTTTGAGAGAGATTGTTAGTGTTGATCACTCTCTAGCTCAGAGTTGATAAAATAATAAAGATAATAGTGTTCCCATAGGTGCTATTACTACTTCCATATCACAGACATCACTAAAGAATTCCACCTCTTTTTTTGCCCCATAAATAATCTTTAAGACACAGGGATCTTGGAGTAGAGAGACAAAAGAGATAGGGAGGAGGTTGACCAGTGCTACTTTGCTTTTGTTTAAGTGTTTTGCATACCTCCAGTTTGCTCAAAGATGATTGAGAGGAAGAGATGTCAGGTACTGACTGAGACTGAGAAAATAGAGATTGGTAACATTTTCAGATGTACTGTGCATGTTTATAATTGAGAAGGAAGGGCAGGTATAATCTTAGACTAAGATTTTGATGTATGAAGATATTTGAGGCACCAAGGCTGATACTGAGTTATATAAACATGCTGTGCATACAAGGGCTCATTATACAATATGGAAACAAGCTCTTGAAAGACATACGTGGTGCCGAATTCTAAGATCCCATTTTATATTCAGTATTTTCACTACAGTGAAAATATTTATTTTCTACATCCAATCTACTGATTTCATACCAACAGCTCAGCACCTTGCAAGTCACATCACTATTTCCAGTTTCTGGTCTTATCATCATGAAAACTCCCTCAAACTATTCAGGTGATGGACAAAGAGAAAACAACAGGCTTTATTGGTAGTTATTCTCCACCAGATGAACATACAGCACGTTGGATAACTACCTACTCCTCCTAAATGAATATATTGAAAAAGTTATATTCAGAATGTATTCTTTTGCCTTCCTCTGCTGACAAATTGTTTAGCTGGCTGCTCGTCATAGCAAGCTGTCAGCCATATGGATGCCATTCAGCCATTTTCCTCCTTGGAATGCTGTTGAGCAGGGCCCACACAGCCAAATGTCCTCCAGTCCTGCCATGCAGAGTGACTCAACAGACCCCAGAGAAAGGCCACAATTTTCTCAAGTGGCAGCAGGCACCTGTGTCTCTGCTTTACTCATCTTCCTGTCAAAAAAAAAAAAAAAAAAAAAAAAGAAATTCCAAAGAACCCTCATGTACATAAATTTAAGTTCTTTCTGCAGGGCTGCGCAGTTGCTGTCTGCTTCACTGATGTGGCTTTGCAGCTGTAACAGATGAGTAATATTAGATAAGATGGATGTAAAAATAAAATAAGAAGAGAATGGCAGTTTGCAATAACCTTGGTCATGTTGCAACACAGAGGGGAAAAATAAAACATGCGTAAGTTGTCAGCTGGTGTGGAGACACTGTTATTAAAATAGAAATAGTATAGAAAAATCATGGCTCAGATGAGCTACTAAGAGGCTAGGAAGCCATTAAAATGTGCAGTTTTATTACACTAAATGTTAGTTTACCATTAGACTTCCTAAGAGTAATAGCTGCTAACTAGCAAAATCTTCATAGGAACATTTTCCTAAATGTATCATCATTGGCCTAGTTATGCAGAAATGGCCAGGGAACTAACAGGCTGCTCAAGATGACTTTTTAAAGTTTGAAGAAGGGAACAAAGGGACCTGCACTCTGTCCCTTTTACTTTGATGTATGGTCTTGGGTGCTTAGAGATTTAGATCCTGGAGGACAAAGGGAAAGGAGTTGTGTAAAAATGGAATGTAATTTTGAATTTTCTCATTAGATTGGCATTTTCTAACAAGGTCCAATGCAAAGAGAAACCAACCCCAGTTTGGTCTCTAATCCTGGATCACATGGTTGGTCTAAACCCTCTTTGGGTTTTGGCCATTCATTGGCCTCCCTCATGACAATAAGAATATTTTAAACTATTCCAAATGATCACAGTTTTGCTTAGCTGCCCACACTTTGCCATGGTTACGTGAAGAAGTAACTCCATGACACATGGTTGGCATTTCCTGCATTTGTTTGTTTGTTCAGCTCTGGGAGGGTTATCAGTGATCTTCATGTGAGAGAGGAGGCTTGAGTTTACATCCCTCCAGCCCCCAGGCTGTTAATTTTAACCAAGAGTTTGCACATGGGATGAGTTTGGGGCGTGCCAGGGCGGGGGTGGTACAAGGGGGATGTGCTACCAAACAGCAGGTGAAGGTGGCTTCACTGCCATGGGAACCAGATCTGTGGGGAAGGGGACACAGAGCTCTGTTGTGTGGTAGCTGTATTTATTTTCAAAATTGTTTGTGGCATGGAAATGTCACCCCTGAAGGCTGTGGCTCAGAGAGGGCTGGCAGTGACCTTGGTTCAAAGCATTTCCAGCTCTGCATTGGCCAGGATAACCCTCACTAAGTTCCTGGCTCAAATGTTTTCCTCTGGTAAGTCAGTATGTTAAAACTGGTGACCTTGTAGATATATACTTGGCAGCAGTTTCATCCACTGGGCATTTCATTGGTGGATCCTGCCTGAAAAACTAGGCAGATGGTTCTGGTTCTCGTGAAAATTAGGATCAGAGCAAAGGTTGAGCATCTTTGGTGTCCCCAGACCAAACTTGTATTGTCCTGTAGCTCCCAAACCAAAATGCTCTTCTGACCATATTTAGTCTGACCCTTTCAGTTTCTTGATTACTGGGATTTGGTGCAGGTAAGTTATAAACATCTCCACACTGCAATGTCTCAGTCGTGACTCAAGCATTGCAATAAAAGCTGCAAAGATTCAACTTAAGTGATGTTTTTATTTATGATTCTAATCAACCAGGAAGACTAAAATCAAATATTAGTTCTAAACTTGCCTTGCATTTGCACTGATTTGATAATTTCTCTGTGTGGAAGTAGATTTCCTCTCTTGCAGCCTTTAAAGATGTCAATTGCAAGTGAGTACAAAGCTCATATTTCCTAAGGGAAATATTCAATGGGAAATATTATGAACATTTAAAAAGAAATTATGAAATACAGTAGATGCCTTTTGTCTTTCTTTATAATTTAATTTTATTAGGCAATTGTGAATGGCCATTGAGAATCACCAATAAAAGAATTAACCATTGAAAGAATATTAGCTTGACTTACTGTCCACCCAATTACACATTCATTCAAAAGTGGATTCCACAAAAAATGTAGTGAAAACATTGAAAAATAACATCAAATTTCTAAACCTTTAAAAAGTGTTCCTGAATTGCAACTTTCTTGCTCTGCTTCTACATCAGAGGCAATGTTATATGTGATTAGTAAACAGACATATTGTGGTTACTGTATTTGTCCATTTTTTGAATTGACAACCTCTTACTACAAAAAAGAAAAGTGAGTCTTGCTAAGCTAATTTACCACTTAGCTCACAAAGTTGTATGAGATTGGGTATTGAAATAATGGCATTGAAGGAATGTTCTTTCCATCTGCAAGTGAGGCAGCTGCTGCCAAAACCTCAAAAATATCCCTTAATAAACTTTGAGTCTACTTAATGACATTTCCCATTGATGCTGAGCTTTGGCCTATTACAAAAGCATGAACTTCTCAAGACGTTAAATTTTAAGTTATGTTTTGAGAATTTTAATACATTTTATTAAAGTTAGACCTTAATGTATGTTGTCTTGCTTGAAATTTAATTCTAAATAAAATAAACAGACTTATAAAATAAGAAATATAAAAGAAGACAACGTTTTTAAAAAAATTAATTTATGCAGCTTTTGGAATGTTGAATTATCTGTTTTTGCACTTCATTATGTCTGCAGATTTCAAATGGGCTTAGACTGGGCTTTGTGTATTCCCTAAATTAGCATTTTCAGTGCGTATTTGTATCTATGAAAACACAGATAAAATCCTTGTTAACAGGAGGAAATTATTTTCAGGTTTTTAGTAGGACTAATAAGACCACACTATTGCTTTCCAAGTTACATGGAAGAATTTTCCAGCCAAGGACACAACTGAAAGCTAAGGGCCTGTGGCAGAATTATTTGATTTTACTTGGCATTTGTTTAGCTGTAACGTGTATTGCTGAAGGCCATTTACTCTGACAAGAAATGTCAAATAAACCAGTAATAAATCAAAACAGGAGATGGAATACAGTTCTCTTTCCTCTTTTCATACTTTGGCAAGATAAGGAGGGGTTTATAGACTACTGAAATTCGAAGGATTGCTCACATATGGAAAAATATTTTTTCATTGGGACAATTCTGTAAAGTTAAGCCTCTGGAAGTATTACAGAAGTTGTTCCTAATTACATATTTTAATGGTATCTAACTAGAAGTATGTACAGTCTTTTGTGTATGACCAGCAAAAACTAATTCTTTTAAATGAGCATTTCTCCCCCTTCTCTAGTTCTATAATGCAGTAAAATATGTGGCATGAGAAGATTTATATATCTGATGCACGTGCCTTTTAAAATATGGTACATTTCCTCGCTATAGATAGACCTTAAAACTGAAATTCTGGTCAGTAAGTGGAGTCACATTTATAAACCCTGAAGCTTATTGGTGGCTGCACTGGATGATGGCCACTTTACATCAAGGACAATTAATTTTTTTGATTACTACATGTATTTTTTTGAAAATTACTTCTTATCTTTTGTTTAGCAAAATAAATCTGTACATCCAAGGACTAGAATAACTATTTAGAAGTGGACTTTGTTTCAAATCTCTCTTTACCAAGAAGGCTGTGAGATTCAGTACAGGATAATTCACAGCTTTCACAATTTCTCGTTCATAAGGAGCAGTGTCCATATCAAGTTAGAAAAGACGAAGGAAAATGTATGCCATGGTTTCACAACTGCTTAAAAATCATCAGCATTTTTAATCTGCTGATAAGATCCTGAATAGTTAAAAACCAGAGGGAAAGGATTAATACTGGTGGAACAGTTCAAACAAAGGTAAGAAGTTTTGGAAGTGAAAAGTCACCCCAGTCTCTAAGCAGAGAAAAACGTCAACTTTATTTAAAATGCAAAACTAAAGAGAATCCTTTAAAATGTATTGATGTAGTATAAATCTTCATGGGAGCTTTGACTCATTTCTTTATTTTAATGGTGTTCGGGGCTTTTTGTGCCAAAAAAAAGGGAAATGCACAGTAGTGTAATGCAGTGTTTGAGTGTTGGAAGGAATAGAAAATTGAAGTCATATTTAGATGGATATAGAATAATAGACTTTACAAATGTCAATTAATAATATCATGTCAGTTTTTATATAGTAGTTTGTTCTGGTTTTTGGGCACTTACTCTTCACTAAGCAATATTTTTTTACCTCAACTTTGTTACCTATTTCCGTGTTGATTCATTCATGTAGTCATCTAAATAATTTTTAATTAAGTAATTTTTGTTTAAAATCGCTGATTAGCGGGGGCAAAAAACCCCAAGAAAACATTTTATTTCTAAAAAGCCAGTTCTGTTAATACATAGTTTTCATCATCTATTTCCATTTGTTTTTAATTACTAAGTACATTTTCTTGAAAATTGTGAACCTTTGTGGGTTAAAGGTTCCTCTGCTCCTGCTGCTCATTTCTTTCACACAGACATCCTTCCCTGCTTCTGGCGACCAGACTATCTTTAGAGCAGCACATGGTAACACTGCACACTCTGAACGCTGGCTTCAGTGAGAAACAAGAAGCTTTTGAACAACAAAAGCCTGGATCAAATCCTGAGGTGGGTTAAACTGATTTAGTTCTGACTTGGGCCACACATTCTGGTTACCCCTATCTGAGTACCTTATCTGTGAACAGCTTCACATAAAGGTCTGCAAAAAACATCAAGAGGTGAAAACTGAAATTACATAGTGGCACAATCTCTGTAAATAATAAAATTTCAAGCTTGCCATACAGCATTCCTTTGGCTTTTGTGGTCAGCTTTGTACACATATTATAAATATAATGAGCATGCAAGATGAGTTTCAATGAGAGCAGTATCTGTGTTGCACGAATTAACAGCAGTTTTATCAGGACTGGATGAAGTCTTCATCTAAACAGAAATGCTGCTCAGCTGCACAGTTGTGACCATGTCATATGTGAGGGAAAAATGTATTTTACTCAACAGTGCTAGTAAGGCTGGAAGGGAGAATTAAAGCATCTTCATTCATCTATAAGTTCTATAAATAATATTTTCCACTTTATCAATGGTTTGTCTTCCATTTCAGACTTTAAGATAGCATTATCACAGAACAAGCTGTCTCCCCCCCCCCCCAAAAAAAAAGGCAGGAAAACATATTCTGCCCTAGATCTTTCTTTTGAATGTATTCCTTCCTGAGGAACTGTGCTAATGTAGTATAATTTTCAGGATGAAACGTTAGGCAGTGTTAGGCAGCCCGCTTCCCAACTTGCTCCCATTGTTGTGGCACAGATTTCATCCCTGTTTGTTTCAAGCTGTTTGTGGGACAATCCTGTGGCCTGGATTGGGATGCTGCCTGTGTTAAAATAAAGCAGAAGAGATGATTTGAAATTGTCACCTCACCAAATACTACCCTGCCACAAAGTGACCACGCTTCAGTAGGAATCTCATGTATCCATTAAAGGATGAGTCGGGAGAGACCAGCCACATCGAGCTGTTTTATTCTTTATCAGCATCCAGTTAATTTGTATCAAAAGCTGGCTAGATATCCAGGAGTGTCGAGAGCCTTGTATGCTAATTGCTTTGAAAAATGAATGCATCAGAGCCACTGGGGCATTTCTGTTGTGGTTTTAGATTATTCGTATAAATTATGAGGTTATCAAATGTGAATGTGAAATTGTCAGGCATATGCTCAAATACCATCTTCCTAAGATGTGCAATTACTCAGGGTGTCATCTCAGTCTTCAAGCAACCAGAAACTTCTGCTTCTACATAAAACATCATCAAGGTACTATAAAGCCTTTGGCAATAGAACACAATTAAAATACCTCAAGCAGTGAAATCCATTAATATAAAACAGGCCAAGTTCAGGAGGAATAGTTCGGGCGTGCCTCCTTGACAGTGACAGGAGCACAGAGCCCTTGCAGATTAAATCACCCTGCTGAGAAGCCAGGATTTCTGCATTGTAATGTCTCCACTGCAGTGCCAGGGCTGCTACACTCAAAGATAATTTGGACACCTCTGTGCCACGCCTTGGTGCCTACAGGCAGTGGTGGTCCTTCTTTTGTAAGTTCAAATCCCACCAAGGCAGGAATAGTCCAGCATAAGGCAGAAGTTTATGTTACCAGCTTCATCTGCAGCTGGATTAGACTGTCCTGTTCTCCTCCTGACTCCCCCTGGTCCTGTGGCTGAATCCTTACAGCCCATCCTTAAGAGCACAACCAGTTTGAGCAGCTTGGATGCAAGCTGCCTTTGCTTGGGAGCTCAGTGAAGTTGTTATTATGGGGCCAAACCTGCTCCAATGTGTTCTGCAGGACCAATCAAACCAAGGAAACATCCCCTCAGCCCACAATTAATCATATCCTTTGAGATCAAGAATTCTCTGTCAACACGCTGAGTTACAAAAACAAATTATACAGGCGGCTTCTTAGCACTTATGCAGTGCTTTTATAGTAAACCTGTAATGTTTTCATCTTTTCAGCATGAAAAGAACAAGATACACTGCACCATAGTCAATCATCTTTCCTTGTAGACAGTTTGCTAAATTATCTTTATAGGTGTTTTTTGAAAATAATAGTTAAAAGAGTTCAGAATAGTTGCATAGAAAAATTATGTGCTGGAAATTTTCACTTCAGTGTTACTGCATTTACACAATGCAGAGTTTACATTATGCACATAAAGAAAACATCTGTATTCTCTAATTTTAGAAGCTTTAATAAACACCAGCTTTGAACCATGACTTTCTATCCGTACAGTCCCAGTATGCACAACTGTGAGACATTTCCCTGTGCTACCTTTCTGATGTCCCACGTGGGACTTGACCCCAAATCAGTACCTCTGTGAAGATAGAGATGGGATCTGGGTACAGTTACTTTTAAACTCTACTGAAGTTTCCAGCTGTGAGGATTTCTGGATGGCAACATCCAATCACTGGAAAGAGAAAAATTTAATTCATGTAAGCATGTAAAGAGCTCTCAGATGAAAATCACTCTCAGTCATTGCTTGCATGGCCTGTCCTTGAAGGGATCATCAATTTTCACTGTTTTTATACATCATTACTGAGTTACTCATCTCTCAATTAGTGTACTGCAGCCTTAAAAAAAGGGTGGACCACGTATTTTATCCCACTGTCATCCCACCTGATGACACTCTACTTTTCAAGAGGGCAGCATCTCTTCCCACCACAGCAGTCATGAAAAGGTAGAGCTATCACTGGTGCAGTCCAGATGTACATCCTACAGTTTTTGCCAGGCAAGTAGAGCTACATACCCTTTTCTAGGGAAATTTTATCTTCTAACTTAGCATTAACTTTTCATTTTTTTCTGCCAGGGGACCTGTCTGCTGTGGGCAATCCAGTTATTTTTGAAAATTATCAATCTAGCAATAATAATTATACCCATAAAGCTTCCCTGTGCTAGCCTCTGCCATTAACTGAAAAATATGTTTTTACATATAAAGGTGTGATTACCAGGTACTTTAATGAAATCTACATATAATATGTGCTATGCCTCCATTTCAGAAGTTTTTATGATTTGCTCAAGTATTTAGGACCTCTGGCATTATTTATTAGCTGGTTAAAATTCATAAGTGTCATTTCCTTTAAGTGGTTACAAACTTTGTCAATAATACCTGTACAACCATCACCATAGATATTACACACCAGATGACACTTGCCAAAATCATCCTGCCCCCTGTACTGTCACCTGGCATGCTGCAGGCTCCAGACTTGCCCTATAGTGAATGCTCTGGAAACTGCCTCTTCCATCATGATTCCTTGTGCCCTTGACTGAGGGCTCATCTCACCAGTCATTCCCTGCAAACTGCTTTTTTGTGGTCACTGTAGAGATTTTGGCTCTCTTAAATTCATCAGGTAATTCCTCCCATCCATTCCTACGTAAAAGCATTTTACTTGCGAAGCGTGCTAAATAAGCAGTATCATAAATAAATGTTTGAAAAAATATGGCAAGGATTTGAATGGCTCAAAACTCCTCTCATGATTTGTATGCAATCTCTGTGGGAAATGGCATTTACAGCTTCACTGAAGAAGCTTTCTGTTTGCTCAAAGGCTCTCACTGTCCTAAAATAAACTCAAGGAAAGAAGCTGATCTTCCAGCACATTTCTAAAAATCCGTGTTTGTTATGGTCCTGTGTCTTCTTCATTATGTACCACTGCTTCACAGAGCCCTTGTCTTGCAGGTTTCATCTTCAAAGCTGGAGACCAGACTGCCTGTAGCAATGGAATTCCCTGCATCCTAACCTGGTCACGGGCAGAGGTAAGGAGGAAGGGAAATGCTTCTGGCTAATCTCCATGAATTATAAACTTTTTTTGTAACATTCTGACTGAAATCTGTTGCTTTGGTTGGAATTTGTTTTGATTGCATAAAAAAGCAATTACTATAATGCTTAGATTTGTGAAAGTGAATAGGAAACTGCCAAATATAGTTTAAAGTGTGTCATTTTAATTTTATGCTTGGATGATTTCAATTTTGTAGAAAAACTGATGCTTAGCAAGTACAGCAGAGAGTAGAGGATAAAGAACAGGGCGTGAATGCTTTGTCATTTATGTCCTGGATCCTACAGGGAGGATGACCCCAAGCCCTGAACTGCGTTTAGCTGGACAAGAACTGTTTGGAAATGTGTAATGGCCAAACAGATGCCCACGACAGGGCAGCATTAAATGTCTTAGCTCTGGAGAGCATTAAACACACAAGTATTTACAGGACCTGTGCCCTAGGAGGCCTCAAGCTGGAGGAATGTTTGTTTGGTCAAAGTAGCCCCTTGCCAGCTTCTTTTCAGGTGCTGTTCACACAGGCAGGGAGCAAGTGAGATGTGCATGTGAACCAAATCTTTGCTTCACTCACAAGCCAGGCATGCTCCAGCAGACCCTTGGAATCGTTACATGCACTGAGAAAATCCATGGCAAATCAGACTTGCTGTGTGTTAACAACAGGCATGGACATAGCTCATGAAAGAAGGCACTTAGGGCCCTGAGTGGCCCTGTGTTGGCAAAAGCCAGTCCATAGAGGGCTGCATGTGAGAGGTATTGGTTACTTTATACTCCTCCCCATACAAAAAGGCAGCTGTGTTGTTGTGCTCCCAAAAGACAGCCGAGTTCTTATGCGTTGGAAAAATCGGCTGTGAAATGACTGAGAAAAATTTCGTTGTGTTTCCCAAAGGCAAAAATAGAAGTGTGCTTATACAGTGTGCTTAAAGACTGACTGAATCCAGCTCTTTGCAAGACTTGTTCCTGTTATATGGAACCAGCAGCAGAGTTGCACTTTGACGAGGAATTCTGTTGTTGAAGGAAACATTTTGTTCTTTTAAGAGATTTTTTTCTCATTATTAGGTTATCATTGATAGGTTATGATCAGCTGTATGAAAACACAGCCTGTGATATGCCAGGCAAGGTAGAAAATTGTGCTCTTTTCCCCACAAACAGACAGCTCCTGTCACTGTCATCGGGTAAGTAAGGTACATGCACACCACAGGGAGGCAAGATTCCTGAGCAAATCTTGAATCTGCAGTTGATGTTCTGCTTAACTTTTTAGAAGATTCCTCACATCTCCTGGATTCAGTAAAACAGAGAGAGATAACATGTGATAGACTTTGATCTTGTGGATTTAAATGCTTTTTGTTCCACCAAATCCTTTAATATCTTCTTTGTTTTATGCAGTAAATATACTACCTAAGTTCTTTACTACCTGACTTCTTTAAAACCACAGCCAGCTGACTGGTTATTCCTGCCAGTGTTAGTCACTTGCCTGACTTATGACTTATTACTCTTCTGTCTGATCTCCTCATATGCACCACTTTACCTGAATTCCTTTTCTGAAATTGCCATTAGTGCTTAGGTAATAAAAGCACAGCATCCCGTACATACTTCAGTACTTCACATCACTCAAGAATCTACCTGTCAGGATTGTCATTCTTTTAAGTAGCTTTCCTACAGATAAAATTAGCAACATGATAGAGGCTTTTATCAGCAATTAGCTTATTGTAGAATATATTTCATATACCAAGAATTGTGCTGTGTGCCATTTTGGACTGGTATTGTGGTTTCATAACATCCTGGCAGCATGTAGGCACTGCAGTGAGAAGCACACGATTCTGACTTTGTGCTGGAATCAGAGCCAGGTCCAGTAGAGTTGCAGAGATGAGCTGATGGGCAAAGCAGTATCTGTGGGAGACTGGACAATTAATGACTCAGAATATTCTGGACTTCATTGAGAGCTATAAAAATTCTTAAATCTGTAGGTAAATTTTAATTAATCTTCCTTGTCCGTAAATGTGTTTGTAGGCCTAAAGTTTTTTTGTCTGGCAGAGCTGTTTGGTTCCAAGTGTCCTCTTACCCAGTACCAGGAAAGTAAAGAGTGGCACAGTACCAAACACAACTCTGCTGCTTTCGTGATGTTACTGCTGCTCACGTAGCTTTTCCCAAATTAGCTTTTGACTAATTGCTGGGTCCCTCTAAGAAAATAGCTGCTACTGCACAGAGCCTAGTGCAGCTGCCAGGGAGTTTTGGTTCCTCTCCAGCTGAGATCCATGCCACTGCAGCTACACAGCTCTTACCACCTGACCGACTTCAATCAGTTTGGGCAGAGTTACTTAAGCTGCAGTCGAGCCTTTTTGTTTAGGGTAGATAAAGTCTCAGGTCCAAGTGTTTATCATTGCTGAGAAAACCACCATGTTATCCACGTGCTCATAAATTTCTATGCAATTATTTGCATAATTTCCTGTCTGTAGTATGACTAGTGTTAAGTCTTAGTTAATGAGATGAACATCGGCAGCTGTCCACAGGTATTAACTTTTTTTAGAAATATAAAGGCTTTCTTCCCTAAACATAGTTTAATTTTGTAAAGAATAGTGATGCTTTATATAGTAAGTTTTTATGTGCTATTCTTCCTTTGTCTTGGCTAATCCATTGTATTATCCATTTTGGGTTCCCACTCTACACTTCATGGAGACTTGTAGACCTCATCAGAAGGAACAAATAACACTGCTGTGAGGGTTTTAAACACAAAGTCTAACACAGCTTTTGACATAAGGCTGCTCACATCCTGAGATTCATTCCCTTCCTGCTGTCCCAGAGTCAAAACTTTTGGATTTAGGGATATCACGGGAGCATTCCTGCCTGTTCCTCTTATTATCCATTTATGGACCTGTTGTCCATGATTGTGTGCAGCTGCTTTTTGAGCCTATTGATACTCTTTGTTAATCACAAACTCCCATGGTGAGTCTGGAATGGAAAAAATCAGCTTAAATACCATGGTTACACAGAGATAAGCAAGCTTTTTGAATGTTTTATAAAAGGGAATTTCTACCATAAATATATGTCAATAGTTTGACTTTTTAGTGTGACAGATATCTGCAAAAAACATGAAAAATAAGAAAAGCAGAGTGATACTTTGTCAGAAGACACTGAAACACAAGAAAGGCAGAAGTGGGCCAGATAAAGGTATTGCCAATCATGGCTTTCATCCAGTCACCTCTTTCCAAACTTAACCTTGCTGCTTAAAGTGGATGATAAACAGAGGGAACACCTATAATACTGCTACTTTTCCAAAGGTTTCAGTGTTTTGGAATTCAAAGATCCCAAAGTCTTTGGGTTTAATAGAAACTTGCTGTGATTTTCCTTCGCGAAGTTATCTAGCTGCTTTTTGAATCCCACAGCTTCCAAAATACTTTGTGACAGCCTATTCCCTTCACAGGAATTCTGAAGTTCTGATATTTGCATGGAGTTGCTGTGAGCACCTTGTGTGCACGTGGTGAACTGCACAGATAAATCCATAGCTATTTTGAGCAACAAATTCAAAGTGTGTTTATGAACTGTGAACAGAAAAGAGAGTTTGATTTGTTTTGATTTATTCATTTGAATTTTTAGTAGTGCTATTGGCATGATATGCATGGACCTGCTGCCTGTTCCTGACTATAATAATGAAACACAAAAAAAAGAATGAATGGTATATGTAACCAGGCAAGTTATATAAGTTATGGGCTTACATAGTTGCACATACATGTGGAATCAAAGATCATTTCTGTAGTCAGAGCAGCTTGTTTGGGTGGATCCAAAGCTATAGCAGCACATTAAACTTCTGAAAAAAACCAGTCTGGGTTCTGCTGAACTCTTGAAAAGTGATGTTTTAAACAAGGCTTACTTCCTGCTGCAGTCCATGGTGTGGTTTATCTAACAAAGCCAGGCCTGAGCCTTCAGTCTCAGCACTGAACTGGGGCCTGTTGAAAAAGATGGGCTGTTGGAGGAATGGGGAAGGTTTGTAAACAGCTGAAGTGGGGCCTTCTGGGTTTAATGTGTTCCATAACCAGTTCAAACGGGGAAACAACTGAAAACCCCAGATGTCAGAGTTACACAACAGCTCCTTCAGGAAAGCAACTTCAAGTTTTCAGTGGGCTTTATTATAAAGAGCATGCATGAAATGTTCACCCACAGGTAGTGAAGTGTTTGCTTTGCTAGCAATACTCACCCACCATCAACTCTCAGCTCATCCTTTCATAGGGGGAGAGAGGGATTTTCATTCCTAATGCATGTTTTTACATTAGCCTTATGCTGTTGTGCGTGGGTTGTGTATAGCAGACTTAATGCAGCAATTTGTAGACCTGCATCAATTTAGTGCCTTTTTTAGTTCTTAAAGAAATGCTATATTGAATGAAAGTCTGAGGCTTTTTTTCCACCTGTGCTAAGGTTGAGTACTTTGAATGAAAAAGGGTTTATTTTGAAACTTCTATAAGTTTGGCATTTTCTATTCATACATGTATCTTCATATCCCAGCAGTGTTCTATTATATCTAATCTATTTTGGCCACCTACCATAGGATATGAGTAGCTCCATCCTAAAAGCAGCCATTTCTCCCCTCCTCTGAAGGGAGTCAAGACTGCAATCTCTTGTACTGAAGCTGTTTCAAGAACCTCACATTAGCTGTCTTGGTTTTAAACATTCAACATTTCTAACATTTTCTTTTGGAGCTCTGAAAATTTAGTGTTTCTAGTGGTCAGGACTCTTCCACATGGCACTGGTTTTTGGCAGGATATTCTTTTTTACCATGTTATGGGGCTATAACAGCACTGTTACTCATTTTGCTGTCTTGCAATGACTGAATTTAAAACCTTCAGTCTTTTTAAGCAGAAGTTTTCATCCTGAAAAATGGCTTAAAAGAACTAAGAGTGACCCTCTTCAAACTGCCTGGAAGGGTTTGGCACAGTCAGGGCTTAGCTGAGCACTCTCTCACCTCCCCTGCTTTGTATTTCTCACTGGCTTTTCTTTCCTCCTCTTTGACTCTCTGTCATTTATCATCAGCATGCTAATGTGTTCCCATCTGTGCTGAGGACTTTATCCCGGTGTTCTCACGTGATTAGAGTAAAAAGGACAAAAGTTATTCAAGGTGTTCCATCTCTCATTCTTGCACTTCAGTATTTACCTTCACCTGTCTTCTGCCTCACTAAATAAATACTAGTGCTGACCTCTAAATAACTTATCCACCAGCAAAAATGTTCTGATCACTGTCTGGGATTGCTGACTCATCTCCACTGGAGTGCTGTAAGAGGATTTTAATAGGTTTATTTTTCCTATCAGTGCTTGGTCAGTAAGGCTTGACGCAATATTCCTGTTAATGAGGTGTCTGACTGTTTCATAGACTTTGTTTTTCATATTGTACTCAGTGTAATACCCTAAAAAATGAGAAGACACATCAGATGCTGATTAGAACTTATAATAGTTTCTTATACATTTATTATTTATGGCAATAGTCTTATAATCTTACCTTATTTTACCAGAGAACATGAAAAATATTAAGAAATACGAGTTCTGTTTCCACAAGTCTGAGGAACAGTTCATTGAATGATGATTTCTTAGGTGACTTTTCACCTTCCATGTTTGATCAGTGGCCTGAATTCAGAGAGGGAAGAGCAGAAGAACCTAAAAGCTGTCCCTAGCTAGCAACAAACCTTGATGTAACAGCACAGGAGAAAACCAAATAGCTGGGGCCTCTTCCTGCAATGCTTAAGCAGGTGAGGAGGGTGCAGTAATTCCTCCAGAGGCTTTCTGAGCACTTTGTTGGTGTGGGGCCATTCACTGGGAATCTCCACAGTTTATTGGGTCCTACTCCATGGCCATACATCGAAAAGAAGCAAAAAGAAGCAGGGTGAAACCTCCCCTGGAGATTTCATGGCACAAAGTCAGAAAGAGCCTCTGTAGCCCATTAAAACTTCACATTTTTACTATAATGAAAGGGCTCCTATGTATTGCAGGGTCAAAAACTTGTACTGTGTCATCAACAAAATCCTACCCATTGAACTGAAAATGTCACTCATGGGGGAACTGAGTTTGAGTTGGTGTCATTTATCCAGGGATGCTGCAGAGGCTGATGCAGAGCTGCAGAGGGGGTGATGCAGTTCCATGTGTTTAATGTCTCAATTCCTTGTGTGCTTAGAATAAAATCATCACTTTGTACTTGCAGAGATGAGAAGCTCTTAATCAGCCTCTAGCACAGCCCAAAATGTGAGCCTGGGTGAGGAGCACCTAAGTTATCCTGGCTACTACTAGGAAAATCACAAATGCTTTACCTGTTTTCAACAAATTTTAGTTATTCCATCATTTCTGTTCCCTACTTCAAATTGGAGCTAATGTAGCATAGGTAATAAAATTTAAAAGCAAGCTCATTTTTCTTCCTAATAAGACCAATCATTTTTCTGTATAGAGTTGCCTTCAGTGTCCTTGATGCAGCAATGTGAAATGTTTCTTTTGCACAGCTGAGTTTAGCTCAGCACTGTGGTATCCTGATGGTTGGTGCTTTAGCCTGGTGGTCAGAACCCTCTTCTCTGGAGACTTGTGACAGCAGATGATGCTGGTGGAAGCCTAAAAGGATTGATAAATGTGATGAATTGTCCATTCTCTTCCCTCCCATACCATGCCTTTTCCCCAGGATTCTTGGTGGGTGAAAGGCTGTAGTGCAGGAAGAAATAGATTAGTGCACTACATTTTATTCCACAGGCTCTGTTGGCAACGTCCAAATAGTCTCTACATGAAATTTAACCAGACATTCTTGATCTAACTGAAGTGGCAGAATTTCTTTGCTGGAATAGAGATACAAGGAGGCTCTAATTCACTTTTGTTTGTGGACAGCAAGTTCCTCTTCATGCTGGAGCAACGTAAATGCTCCAGCAGGTTTTGAATGCACAGTCCTTATACTGAGTGTGTCCTCTTCCATCCTTTTTCAGATGGGAGGATCCTACACCAGGGCAGATAAACTGAGTTTGTTGTTATTACATAGTTTTCTGATGACTCCATGATTTATCATGAGCTTTCTCTCGTAGCTTTTCTTGTATGGAGAGAGCTGTTTAATATAACTGCAGGAATGACTGGATCGTGGTAAGGAGCACGTAGAGCTTGTGCCAAAAGGTATTATGAAAGAATTGGCTTTTCCAAGAGCTCCAAAAGGTAGGGAGGACTTACCTGGCTCTGACTTTAAATAATGTAATTCTTGTCTTTTGTAATAATTTTCTGATAAGTTACAGCCTCGTTCAGTTAGTGTGGTAAGCAGTCCTACTTTGTGAACTCTGTATTATTTGAAGGTTCAACTTTCATCTAAATTATGCCAAATACATGAAAATAGCATCCTCTCCTTATCAGCATGTAGAAGGGGTTTTTTCCATAATTTGTATGAAATAAAAATAGAAGGTAAAAGAAGTGACAGAATTCATGTAGTACATAACTCTGGAGGCATTGCTATCTGGCAGAACATATCCTAATGAAATCATCATTCAAAGGAAACATTCCTTCCAGTTACAGAATGAATCTGAAAATGATAGATTAATATGCTTAAAAGAAAAGTAGGTAAATAGACAGAAGGCATGATTGAATAAAATTCAGCTAAATTGGGTAGTTTGCATTTCATTTTCTACTTATAAATCCATGTTATAGATGCCTAGCAGAGACTTGGTGTTTTCTCTGTGCTTTCCATCACTAAGTCATCACTGTGGATTTCTCTGCTGCACTCCTGATTGATATCATATCACTGACTGTCCTGTGGCAAATACTCCCCAGCAATTTGGCATTGTCCTTATCACTCACTTTTAATCAGAGAAGATATTTTCTTCAGCGCCTTCTCTTATCCTCAGTAGGCTTTCTTAATCTTGCATAAATGTTACTGACAGCTGATTAAGGGCCTGTGTGGTTATAGATGTGTCCCCTTAAAAAAAAATAAATTATTGTAATGTACAATAAAACTTACTCATAGTTTCAATATTCAAGAGAGTTTTTAATGATCATATTTGATGGGATCCATCGGGAATCAAGATCTATTTCAACCAAAGTGACTTTATCTACATATGTCAAAGAAGACACAGACTCATTTTTGAATTCTGCCTTCTCCTGCAATTCAGGCTGTCTTATCAAGACTGAAATCAGACAATTTTCAGGTGTTTCCCGTAGCTGTTCAGAGAGGAGTACTTTAGTAGTTCCTCTTTCTGTGTCTCTTGTAGTTTCTGTGCTCCCAGAAAAGTGCAGGTTTGCCTTGGGAGACTGAGGAGTCAGGATCAATTAATCCACAGCTCTACTGAACTCCAGGGTTTAAGGTCACCATCTGAATTTCTCCTCCCATGATGAGCAACTTCCTTTTACCAAGCATGGAAAGGCATATTCAGTATGACTCTGGAACAAAGTGAGGAGTGGTATTTCTATTTCCCTTGAGGAGCAGTGGTCATATAAGCCACTTAAAATAGCCCAGGTTTTGGTTTTTCATTCCAGAAAGAAACAAAATTATTCATGGCTAGCCTGAGTTATGAAAGATTTGCTTTGAAGGACAATAGAAAACGGCTGATGCAATTATACTGAAAATATTGAGGTAGGGCTATAGGATGAAAAGGAAATATAAAAGCAATTTAATTCATGGGTTTTGGAAGTTTTGCCCTTTATCTATTTAAGATCTATTTTTATTAGAATTTTGCAGCCTGGAGGCTAATTCATTTTTTAATGTATGTTTTTGTCTTTCAGAGTACTATTGATTTCAACAGCAGGTTGCATGACTGTGGTCTAGAAACATTAATTGGCATGCACAGTATTTATATTTCCTCTTCTAGAAACAAAAATGGCCTTTTATTAAAGCTCCTTGTTTGCTTTTGTTTTGAAAACCGTGCTAAATGCAGGTTGGTTCACTAATGAATTTTCCCGTGATCCTCAGGATTATGAAGTTTGTCCCACAAAAACCAAATAGTTTCCCCACAGGCATTATGTTCATTTTCCAGCCTGCTGGCTGAGCCAGAGGTGGGCTGAGCAGCTGCTTAGCACCACCTGCCTTGCTAGGAAAAAAGAATTCTCCAGTCAGTGATGCTCTGTGGTGTTCACTAAGAGAATATTCAAACCACACCTAATCCTGAAGGTGGAAGCAGTAGTCATGTAAGAAACTGCTGGTTGATCTCATAAAGTGAATTTATCACCTCTCTCGTCCTGGAGTTTTCCACGTGTTATTATATTATTTAATTCTTACCTCGAGCCTGACCTATATTTCTGTGCTGCTGTTGCAAAATGCCACTTTTAGAGGTTCAGTGTATTCCAGGATTTCTTGGAGAAATCCACTGGTGGGTTTAGTTTTGTTTTTGAAATCAGGTGGCATTGAGATTCAGACAAAGCTAAGCTTACCTTGCCTATTATGCAAAAGGGACTTCTATAGCTCAACCCTTGTCTTAGTGTTTGAGGTTCATACTATATTTCTAAGAAAATAAAATTTGCTTCTACCAGTTTTACCAAAAATTTTTATTCTTGTCTCAAATCACACAACATTTGCTGGGTTTACACATCTACTCTTTGAGTTACATGATTATTAGTTTTTACATTCCTTACTTTTAATTTAAAATGCAAATCAAATTTTGTTCCCACAGTTACTGAGGAAACATCAGAGCAGCATTTTCCAAATGATCCAACCCAACTAAAGCTCAAACCAGAATGAACCCAACGGCTCAGAAGCTCTCAGAATTCGAACAAATTCAGATAGGCTCAATATTAAAAATAATTGTTTATAGCTCTCCATTTGTTTTGGAAGACATCACACCAAATAAGACTCCTGAGAGACTGAAATGAATTTTTTTTGTGTGCACTAGATCTCACTGCCTAGGAGTGAACAACTGGCATATGTAATTGCACAGTGTACCTGAACTGTTTTTAAAAATAGGAGCCCTGTGAAACAGAGAGATAAAAGCTTGAATTAGCATGATTAACAGACAGCTCTATGTCAATTTTATTTGTGATGAATAATTCAGAGCATCCCAAGTCCCTCATCAGTCCCTCATAATCCACAGAATTGAACATAGGTCAGAGAACAAGCAACAAATTGCAAAACCCTCTTGAAAATGTCACATCATTTTGAGACCATCTAATCAAAATCATCCAAAAGTGTATTGCAGTACCAAACCAAAGTGTTGGACTGCCAGAAATGAGAATCCTGCTACATTTCACATCCTCCCCTCATGCCAGCATGGAAAGGTCACTCTGTTGATGCCTGTATGCTGCAGTCATCTCTTCTCCCTGGAGCTTCACCTCACTGGTGCTGCCTGACTGAACTGATCCATGTTTCTGAATCCCAACCAACACAGGGATCACTCACTCCACTTGTTTAGCACGAGGGCAGTAAGCACAGTGTAACTGGAGTGTGGCTGAGTCCTGCTGTGATGGCCTCTGAGCACCGAGTGTCCTGCTGTGCCTGTTTTCTCCTTCAAGTGCCCACATCAGGATAATTACTCACCCAGTGAGCTGTGCTGTCCCTAATGCTCTGCAGAATGAGTAGAGCAGCACTCCCGACCATTCACTTCTCTTAAAAATTGATGTTTGCCATTGGACAAGATATTTTCCTCTTGTTGCATTTTGTACTCTTGCTAGAGAAAGGAACTTGCTTTGAAATGGGAATCTCTACCCAGGAGCTTCATGGTTTCCAACTTGGCGATTGCCTATGAAAAATGCTCACTGCTCTCAACAAATGTTAATTCTAACAATGTTTTAAGGATGCTGTAAACAGAGAAACTCAATAAAACCCTACTTAAGGTGTCATTTGGACATTTCAAAAGCCAAATATATAGTGAGACAATCAGTAAGAGATGAGTTGGTGTGTGTCGGTGCTTAACTATATGCAGTGGATTAACTTCCTGATTTGACTAATTTAAAATTCATTATGTACACTCAGCTTTCTTATTTTTTTGAGAGGAAGCCATGAATGAATGCAACAACTTCATTCTCTTTAGCCCATTAAAAATACAAATTAATGAAGTTAGTATTCATAGAACACCATTTCTATTCCTTGTATACAGAAATATAAAAATGACAATCATGTCTGAGCAACTTTCAGCTGTGCATGGTGATGTTACATTCCCTTTAAAGAGATAAAGGTGGGAAGGGAAAGAGTTGGTTGAATACTAAAACAGCTATACTTGTCTCTGTGAATGTTTTCGAGAAAACAGTTTCTCATATCTGATGGAATCATTATTGACATTTGCAAGGACTCTGGTGGAGCCTTTCACCTTTTTATCTGCAGAAAGTTCTGTCTTCTGTAAAGATTTATGTCCCCTTCATTCTGAAGCCATGGGAGCTCTGTGGTCACTCTGAGAAGGCAGAAACTTCATACCAAACAGGCTTTGCTTCCAAGCAGTTTTCAGTACGGAGCATTAGCATTTCCATTATCCTGGAGTCATCTCCAGGCACTGGCCATGATAACAAGTGGGACACAGAACAAAACGACTCCTGGCCCTAGGAATGATTTTTGTATTGTTTATCTCTATAGATGCTATTCACAACAAGGAGAGTATCTTTGCCAAGGTTAAATAGTCCGAGAACAGAGAAATTACCTTTATAAATACTGCAACAAGCCTAAGGAACATTTTTTTCCTTACAGAGTATTAATTTTAAAATTAATCAAATCTCCTAGGAGTGCAATGCCACATGAAGTGATTTAAAGCATGTCAGAAGATGAACAGGAAAGTCACCATTACTATTTCATCTTTGCCATTGTTTCTGTTATGCCCAAACTTCACAGAATACAATAATGCATGTAAGAGGTCTGGCTGGCTGACGTCTGTCCATCCTGAGGCACAATGAAAGGGATCAAGAATAGAGCAGCTGCCTGAATTCTGAGCTGTCTTGTTTTTATAGGCTCTTACATAAGCCTTTTTTCCTTCTGATTCTGTATTTACCAAGTCAAGGGTCTATCTCATTGTTCCATTAGCGCAGTACCTGAATTTACAGCAAAGCAAGGAAATATGGCAATAAATCTTATTAGACGTTGTTGTATGTGGAACACAGCCTCAAAGGCTCTCCTAAGAGAGCTGCATCCCTCTAGAGCAAAGAGAATAAGATTATGTGCAACAAAAGAGAGCAACAAACTTATTTCAGAATGGTGATATCTAAACTGCACGGCACGAATGCCATTCTTTTGGAAAGCGAGATTTTCACATGATCAGAACCACTGACAGTATATGTGAGAAGAGGGGACAGAGCACTCCTGCCTTCATTCCTGTGTCTCTCTCCATGTTCCTGGCAGGAGCCTGAGTGGGTCAAGGCTACAGGGGCTGCCCCACTGTCTTAGACCCCACAGCTAATGAATTTCAAATGTTAGTCTGACTTGAGTGCTGCTCATTGCTCATTTAAAGGGTCAATTTTCCCACAGTTCAGTCTGAAGAGAGAAGCTGCAGTGTTTTAAAAGCATGTTTCTTGCTTTGCTGTGGGTGAGGCACCTGGCTCATTTGTTCTTAGTAAGTTGCAGGTCTGAATATTTCTGAGAACATTGGGATTGCCTCACTGCTGCTTTGTTTTCCTTTTGTGTACCTGCTGGATCTGTGACATGTCTTTAAGCACACCTGTCTGTCGGCCACATTGTGACTTATAATTAGGCTGACATTATTCATAACCCATTCAAGAGATACAGGTAGGCTTTCAGGTGTTTCTGTCCACCAGGTGAACATTCATTGGGACTGAAACCTCTTGGGCTTCCTCCTGGCTCTCAAGAGGCTCAGCACTGGGCCAGCATGAGCTTCCTCAGCACTGTCAGGAATTAAATGTTTCTTGGCATGTGCAGGAGCTGAATGCTGGGCACCTGGAGAACTTTAAATTTGAAATAGGTACCTACTTAGGTTTAAGAGCCTTCTGAGCTGGGCAGCAGCTAAGCAGAAATTTTTAGTGTCACTCTTTGTAATTGCAGCTAACTTCTGCCTGGCTTGGATACCTCAATACCTTTTTAGGATCTGGCCCTAAGGATTTTTTTTTTTTTTACTTATGCATTAAATAATAAAGGGCAGGCAATTAAGAAGCCTTGCTTAACTGTCTCAGCCTCTTGAAGAGAGCTACAAATCAGCCTTGTTTCCTCCTCCTGAGAATCATTAGATCATTTGTTACAAGGGCACGGGGAGCCTCTGCAGTGTTTCATGGCAGAAAGTGCACAGGGCTGCTCTGTGGAGTGCTCTGTGCTCTTGTTTACAAACCAAGTGTGCTACACTGAGCATCCCAGCTGGATGTTTAGTTTGAAAAGCGATATGTCAGTCGCTATTTAATTAGGACCCTGCTGCCCACCTTTCTCAGATGCAGCAGCTTATTAAAGCATTCCCTGATTGGGAATATGCAGATGCCATTGGTGGAAGAAATAGCTGCCTTTAGTTAGAGTGAAAGGACTTTGCCACCTCTAGCCTGGACTTACTGCAACACATTTGGACCCCAGGGCTTAGGTGTAAGGACAGAGGAGACAAACAGGCTCCTATTCTCCTTCCAAGGAAAATGCTTTTGGAAGGGGTGTTGCTGTGCTCCCTGTCCCAGGAGAGGAAATTCTCTTCCACTGCTGCCTGTGTATCCTTCTCACACAGCTCTTCTCTGCAAGAATTTCAAGAACAGGTGAGCAACTTCTCTTTACTGCTCGCTTGTTTGGGCTGGGATTTGGGGGCAATAGGAAGTAGAAAAAGTTGGTGTTTGGTGTCTCTGGGAGAGGCCTGCAAAGAATAAGCTGCTTCCAGTAAAAGAACATGGCAGTGTTCAAGGCCAGGCTGGATGAGGCTTTGAGCAGCCTGGTCTACAGGGAGTGTCCCTCCCATGACAGAGGGGTGGAATAGATGATCTTCAATTTTCCAAGCCGTGCTATGATTCAGGTGCAGCCTTCTCTAATTTGGAAGGCAATTTGTACTTCTTTAAATTAAGGGAAGGAGGCTGCAAAGAGACTTCCCAGTAAGCTCTACCAAAATTGTAAAGATGCCTCTAAAATAAGCTATAGTGTGCCATTCAAATGCCTGGGTTTATTCTTCGTGTTGTTAACCACTTCCTGTTTCTCTGTTGCTGCAAGCTTTGAAAAAACCAAAACCAAACCCTCAAACTCACCAAAAACTGATGGTGTTTATGTGAACTCTGGCACTGATACACTTGGAGAATTACCTATTTTATTTATACAGAGCTACAGGGGCTATTCCAGAGCTCTTAGCCCGTTTGTTATTTTGGCTCAAATATACCTTCCCAGAGGTGATAATTCTCTGTCTCACTTTGAAATATAAAAGATTACTTTAGAAGAAAGTGTTCAATTTTTTATTTATTTGATAAAGTTTACACTAACAAAGTAAAACACTGAGTACTGTTTCATTGGACCCATCTTCTCCAGAACACTGTTGTATGTACTTTTAAGACAGGCACAGCATTTCTTCTAGATGTTAGAGATCATGTGTGGGTGTATAGGGTTAAGGGCTGTTTAACTGGTGAGAAAATTCCATTACAGAAAAAGAAGATGGAGCTCAATCTTTGGTTCTCTTATCCCTGACTTTGGGAATATGATCTCTATTTGATGGTGTGCTCTGGCTTTTGTGCAAGCAAAATTCTCCTGCATTTCCCACCTCCTCTGGCTTTCTGAGAAGTGACAAATCATCATTGTGAGCAATATCTTCCTTTCTAAGTCCCTTTTTCCAGTTTCAGGATGCTGGTTTTGCTCACTTAAAGACCTTTTTTTTTTTTTTTTTTTTTTTTTTGTTAAGGCAATCACATCCTAAGCACAGAGATACTCATAGAGTAGGAAATAAACATGACAATGCATCTTGCTCCCTACAAGAAGCTAAACAAGTTGCATGACAGAAGCCCATGCCTGAATGACAAAAGTTCTGGCCATGATTTGAGCTAATTAAGCCCACAGTTTCTGTATGTCTAGCTCTAAGAGAAAAAGTGGTGATAGCTCACTATGGTCATTGTGAGAATTAGTGCAATCATATATAAATATTTTATACATTTTACTATACCACATACTATTTCACTAGGAACTAATTACTTACTTTCCCACTGTGATGGGAAAGATGTCACAGAGAAAAGAGAAGAGCTGGCTAAGTGCTATTGATGGCTGCATTTTATTTACCAAGAGATGGGTAATATTCTGGAAGCATTTTTCTAGCCATTTCCTTCACCAAACACACAAGTCCTTTTGATGAGCAAAGAAAAGCTAATGAAAAGCCTACTACAACAAAATCATAAGAGCTATATGAAAAGAAACTGGGAAATCTTGAGAGTCTCAATTATTATAATAATCTAGAATAGAAGGAAATTATATTATTACTCTAATATACACTCTTGGCAAAAGGAGAAAAAAATAAAACACACAATAAAATCCCAATCAAGCAATTGTTAAATTTTTTAAGACATCTATGAAACTGCAACAAAACAACTTTTCACTTCTGTTTAACTTATATTTATTTGGAGTTGAGAAGTGGTATGTGGTATTAAAAACATGGCAGTGTTCCTTGTAGTAAATGCTTTCTGTCCTGTGAGCCAAAGAAAGGGTTCACACTGCTCTGTTTCTGCAAACCAGAGTGTTCATCAAATGTTCCTACAGTCACTTTTCACACCCAATTAACCATAAGGAGTGTTATTAGCTGAAATATTATTGAAACCACTTATGTCAAGCAAAGGGGAAGGAGGAGGAAGTAAAGTGAGTGCGGCTCAACTGGACACAGTTCTGCAATTCCTTTGTTTCACGAGAAGGCACTTGGGAAGGATGGACTTTCAGTGTATGGTGACAAGTTGTTGGAGTGTGATATTGGCCTGAGGGTGAAGCAGGAATGCAAAATCACTCCTGTTCTACTGAAGAGTGCAATGTTGGAATGCAGGACAGGCAGGGATGTTAGCTGTGCCAACAGGGATGGTTGTAGGACACTTAAGCATCGTTTGAGCAGAAGGGAACCAGACTATAAGACTAAGATTTTTCTCAAACTAAGAATTAGTCCAAGATCAAAGGGATCATTATTTCACTGCACTAGTCTTAGTTTGTACCAATGTCTCTGTCCTGTTAACCATTTAGACACATATGCATAAGACACATCTGCCATAAAGTGACAGACATTCTGCATCATATTCTGGCTAATTGATGCAAAAAGTGTCTGTACACGTCATTCTGCAGTTACAGGGGCTGTGCCAAAGCCTGGAGGATTTGTAGGGATATTCTGTGAGTGGCTACACTGACAACAGGACTGATGCCAGAGTCAGTGCCCATGGACTGGTCACCAGGGCTACAGAACAGGAAAAGCAGTTCTCCCAGGCTTTTCAGCAGCCAGGAACTGAATCCTCAATCATTCCACATTGACCACTTTTGCTGCAGCCTGAGATATTCATAAGGGAAGGGAGGACAGAATCTGTGCTCAATCTGCAGCCAGTTAGGGACCAAAGAAACCCTTGGGGTGACTGTGAGCAGCACTGAAGCTGCCCTGCACTGGGTCAGGTGCTGCTGCTATTCCAGCTAGAAGTTTTGGGATCACCCCAACGTGTTTGGTTTTTTTTCCTATGGGGAGAAGGATGGAGAAGAGCGTCATGCAGCATATGAGGGTTTCAGTCAGTTTTCTGCTTCTCCTTTACTTCCCAGCTGCTTTGCACTTCCCTCTCAGATGCAACAGGGCCCCAAATTTCAACTGCTGAGATGGAAACATGCTTAATAATAGATTATGAAAAAGCCATGGTGAAAAATTCCAGTTTAGATGGAGGATTTTAGTGCCAGATTGTGCCCCGGGATTCCAATGCATAACTTCCATTAAAGCCATTAAAAATGTTTGCATTTCAAGGAAGAATTTGGACTTTTGACACAATTCCCTCTTTTTCTTTGGAAGCCAAACATTTTCTGTGGTAACAGAACATATTATAACATGAATAAATATAATGCATTCAGGCATTAAAATGAATAACAGTCCTTGATCTATTTGCTGAAGATTACAGGCATGAAATGTGAAAGCTGTTAGTGGTTTGAAGAAAGATATTTGCTGTAATTGGCTCCGCAGCTTTGGTTTTATTACAAAACATGAAGGAGATGACCAGAGAGGTGTCCAGAGCCTCACATTCTATGGAGAGATTGCAGTGCATCTCATGATCATAACTTTGGCCAGTGATTTGCTGCTTTTTGAATCAAGAGATCCTAAAATCTCAGGGTGATGTATTTGCCACACATGAGCTGCTGCTTCCTATTCCAGTGGGGTCAAAGCCTTGGTGGTGGGGAGGGTTATGGCTACAAGTGTAAGAAAAGGTTTCCTGGATTCACAGGGTGCTGTATGAATTAAAATGGCATTGCATGAATGGAACACTTTGCTTTAAACACTCAACCTTTCAATTTCTGTATTGTTTCAAATTGGAGCAATGTAAGTAGTGTACAGAGAGAAGCTTTGTCCTCCAGAATGGAGATAACTCTTGCCATTCTGTCCCTCCTCAAGTGTTTGGGGCAGGCTGTTTCCCTTCCTTTCCTTCAGAAATGAAAACAAGTGCCTGCCTGCCTACAACTGGTGCTTCTTCCCTGGGCAATGAGGAAAGACAGAGCTCAGCCCAGGAGTTTCTGATCTCTCTGTTGCCTCCTGCTCTTCTGGGACTCTCAGTGGATCAGCTGGAAGTGCAGATCTCAGTGATGATGGCACTGCAGTTTTACAAGAACCTGCCTAGCACCGCCTGAGTCCTGAGGTCAAGATAAACTTCCCAACTGGGCTACCCAGTAGTTTGGTGTGAAACCTTTAGAAATTTGTGTGATGGCAGATTTCACCAGAAGCTTAACTTACTTTACAGAATTTTTTCCCCAAGATTGACTATTCCCTACAAAACAAAACAAACAAAAAAAAAAAACAAAAACAAAACAAACAAAAAAAAAGTAATTGACATCTCATCAGAAAATCCCCAGCTAGTTGTGAACATTATTTTTAATCTTATTCCTTTATACATAAATTCTTACTCATTTATACATAAGGCGTAAGTAATGCCTAGTGTGTGCTTCCTTGGGATGCTGTGTGTATCTTGTGTATATCTTCCAGTTTGGTCTCCTTGAGGAAAAACTAACATGTTATATTTTTGGCTTTTGAGCCAAGGGGCTTTGCCTGTAAACACCAGCCACAGCTAGCAAGGGTGTGGTTTCCAGTGATTTAAATATTTATAGAATGCCACCAGAGGGTGGAACAAGGAGGAGGGGGATAGGATACAGCAGTGGAGTGCTTGTATTGGTGGCTGTAATCTCTGGGGAACTGCTCACTGTACAGAGCTGTCTCCTCAAAGAAATATTTGGGAATAATTGTATAGCAGTGAGAAGAGACCCTTACTTCTTGCTGATGTTGTTCAAAAGGTTTGAGATGCTTGCAACTGTTTCCAGAATTTATTTAGACCTCTAGATAATTCTTCTGATCTGTGGAAGTGGTGAGCACCTCTAAATCCAGCAGTGAAGTTCGTCTGGGATCAGACAAGTGAATGAATGCTCGAAGAGCCTGCGCAGATTGCTTTGCCGTATTGCCATGCTCTTCCTCTCTCCTTCAGATCTCCAGTGTATCAGACAAGCCATTTCCCCTTGATGTTACAACCCCCGCAGCTGCTGTACCAAGTCATGTTTGGTGGTGGTATTTACTGTGTGCTTTCTGAGGATTTTCTGGTCTTTATTCCTTCTAGTTACTCTTAGCATCACTGAAGCTCAGCTGGTCCAAGAATCAGTTGTACCCTGATGGATTTAAGAAGCTGGAACACACAGCAAACTGAATGAACTTTATTTAGAATAGAACCAGTCAGTTATTTTCCTCACTAAAGAAACAGACTGAGGCAGAAAGCTGGGATGTTTCTCTTCTGTAAAGAAGATCTCACACCAGTCATACCTTAGCTGGTTCCCCTCCTCTCCTTTTGTCAGTGTTATGCATCTGCATTAGCAAGCTGTGCTTTTCATTCCAAAGTAGTGAAAGGGAACAACAATAAATTACAATGCCTTTTAAGAAGTCTCCAAATCTTATCAGATCTCACATTTCATCCTGGTTGCTCTTTCATGTCATTCTTTTACTATTACTCTAATTGCCAGTCAAAATTTATTTTGCTGCTCTTGTGCACCTAGCACTTGCAGCTACTGTTGACAGTATGGAGGCAGAAAGCAGAGATCCTCTCTCTTCCCTTTTTGTGCATTCCTATTGCTTGTGAAATTCCCAAACTTACAACCTCCCAAGTTTCTGAAAAGAGTGGCCCTCTGTGTACTCTGAGGTATTGTTACACTGTTAAAAATGGAAATCTGATGCTGCTTCTTGTGGGGTGGAGGGGAAGGAGTTGAGAAAGGTGGCGGTTTCACCCCAGCTGTCTCATGAAGTTTGAATGCTGGGAGTAGAAAACAATATAACAAATACCTGAAAATGCAGCCACCTACCACTCTTTTATATAAATTCGAGATTACAAGCCAAACTCGCTGTTGACTTAAGCAGATGCAAATCTAATGAAGTCACTGCAGTTACTTCTACTTATGCCAGAGGTGAATTTGTCGCTATTTTTGGAACATGCTGGTTTTGTGCTGCAGCATTGGCACACTGTATCGTGTCAAAATCCTTTTGAGCAATGGCAGTGCGCCACTGGCTGAGGAACATGATGCATCGTGTCAAACATCTGCCTGGTAATGGTCCTGATCTGCTTTTTGACACGATGCATCATGCCACCGTGCCATGCCTGAAGGCATCTGATAGGAATTCTATCAGGATCTGGTAATAAGAAATGTGTGCTAACTGAATATTGAAGCATTTTCAGCATTTTGTGGAAACAGTGATCTCTGTGTTAGTGCATTTATAAATCTCTTCCAAATGCCTCATGTACTTGGGTGAAAAATGATCACTAATGTACTCCCACTTCAATGTGTCACATTAACATAATAAACGATAAATCATTTTCTATTTTAGTCTCTTCTGCTTTAAGGACCAATATTGGATTTTCCCTAAGAATGATCGATTAGTATTAAAAAAAAATTGTTTCTATTTGTGATTTTACAAGCTATTATTAATTGTAGGAGGGTTTTGTTCTGGAGGGGGGTTTTTTGGGTGTCGTTTTTTATAAACTAACACCAGGCCTTGTTGTCGCTGCATCTGAAAGCGTTTTACCTCCGACAGAACGGTGCTAAACAACATCCTCCCTAAAGCAGGAAACATGTTTCACAGTGCTCTGCGGCGAGCGGCACAAGCTTCCCGGGGAGGATCTGCGAGGGTGGATAGCAGCCAGTGATCCAGAGGCGAGAGAAGGCCAGGAGCCAGGAGCCAGGGCAGCCAGAGGAATGCCTGGAGGCAGCCTGGCCATGTGCTTGCGGTGAAAACCCTCCAGGTTAGGAGCAGGCTGGCGGCCAGGAACAGCGAACTTCAGAAGGTGGTGCTTGGAATTGCCGGCCCACCGCCTCCGGCTCCTGGCGGGATGATGTCCTGCCTTAGGCTTGCTGCAGTAGGAAACGAGGGGAAAGAGATTTCTGAAATAAATAGGCATCAAGCAGAGATTTGTAGGTAGCAATCAGCACCTGGATTTTTTGTGTTTGACCAAGGAACCAGTCAGGAGCCCATGCACTTGGTACACCTAAGTGCATTGTACGTTGCAGAAACCTCACAGTGACTGCAAAGGTGAGTGCTTCGGCTGGAATCCATTCACACAGATCTACAAAATGCAACAAGCTATCGGAGTGCTAGCTAAGAAGCATATAGCTACCTTAAAATATGTATGCACAAAACTGAAAAAAGGAAAAAAAGGAAGAAAAGAAAAAGAAAGTGAAATATATCTGCAGGAAATTGGATCTTTGTTCAAAGTATTGCAGTTTGAATGTTTTGGAGATATGCTTTCTACAAACAGGGAATCCTACTGGGGTCAGACAGAGCTATTTTAACCTCGTGTATTCATCTAACCGTTCTGGCCCAGGAGATGTGTCTGTGTTTGTGTGTATATACATATACAAAGAGAGGGAGAGGGTATAAATTTAGAATTTTTGATCAAAGGCTTCAATTTCTAGCTGCTGTTAAATGCAGGTAAACTTCAAAACAAATTTTGTGAAAAAGAAACGTCAAATAATTCACTTTAGACCTGATGAGAAGAATACAAGAGCAAACAAGCGTAAATCCTTCTCAGGCTCGTAAGCTGGGATAATGCTAACAAGGCATACTCTTTTCCATGTGAGGAATGGCATCGAAAGCCTCCAAGCGCGGCACTGCGGCAGGGCAGCTCGCTGGCAGAAATGTGCACACAGGGGTAGGCCAGGAAAATATTTGAACACAACCGAAGTCATTACAGACAGATCCGAGTTTTCCATATATTTTTCAAGCTGAGAAATACACTTTTTTTTTTTTTTTTTTTTTCCAACAAGTGTGAGGAGGGAAGAGAGACTCCGGGCTAGTCCAGCCTGCATCCAGCATGCATCCATCCTCCTATGGAACGCGTAGGTTCGCCCATCCTCCCAGACGAACTCCCAGGGCGAATCCCCGGGGAGCCGTACAGGTGACACCTCCTCCAGGGAGCCCTCGCTGCTCCCAAAAAGCTCACCCCGCCGCTGGACGGGGCCGCTCTCCGAGAGCCCGTGCGCGCTGCGGGCGGGGCTGGGCAGGTGCTGCGCTCCCGCGGAGCGGGCGGGCGGGGCGCGGAGCCGTCCCCGCCCCGCGGCGCCGCCGCCGCCGCGGCCGCCGGCGCGCCCCGCGCAGCCCCGCCGCGCTATAAGTGCGGGCGCGGGGCGCGGCAGCCGCCGAAGATGCGCCGGCAGCCGGGGCTGAGCGGCGCCTGGCCGCGGCCGCCCCGCGCCGGGGAGCGGGAGCAGCAGCACAAGAAGAAGAAGGAGGAAGAAGAGGAAGGGGGAGACGGCGGTGGCGCGGGGCGGCCGCGGCCATGAGCTGCTCGGACGTGGCCATGCAGCAGCCGGCGGCGTGCGGAGCGCCCCGCTACCTGGCCGCGCCCGCGGCGGGCTGCGCGCAGGTGAGACGCGGGGAGGGCAGGGCCGTGAGAGTGGCGGCGGTGCGGAGGACGGGGAGGCGCGGGGGTTTTTTGGGGAGGCCCCCTCTCAGCCGGGTGCATGGCGCATCGCTGGCTGCCCTGGGCGGAGACCTCCGCCCCGGCCAGCCAGCGATGCGCTCCGCAGCCCCCGGCGTGATTTGGAGATGCGGGGAGCTGCTGAGGGTGCCCCGGAGCAACGGAGCCTGGTACGACCTTTCCTAGCACGAAAAAAAAAAAAAAAAGAATTTTCCCTCAAATTCTTGCATCTGGCGGGTGGATGTTGGCTTGCTCAGCTGGCGTGGGACAGGAGGAAAAAGTTCTTTCCTTGCTCCTCTCCCCCTTCTGTCGGCTGCCGTGCCTTACTGGGTGGCTCTGCCCGCTGCCCCGTTTGCGGAGCGGCGCCTTCGCCCCGCGGGCGCGCACACGGGCGGAACCCCCGCCCGCCGCGGGACGGGACCCGCGCTGCTCCCCGCACCGGGACCGCGCCGCTCGCCCCGCCGCTCCTGGAAGCTCGTCTGGTCTGCGGCGAGTTTCCTGCTGAATTTGGTGATCAGATGTAGTTCTAATTTTTTTTTTATTTTATTTTTTTTTTAAGCGAATCAGGAAATTCTTATCAGGCTGACAGCATTTTTAGAAGTATGCAGTGCGTGGGTGAAGTGGGACTAATATTGACTTGGCCCTAATGTAGTCATCTGAGAATACATTTTTTGGTTGTTGCTGCATTCCATAAGGTTTTATCATTATTATCCATGAAGATTGTTTTCTCCGTACATGGGAAGTGACCCCTAGTATCAACTTGCCTGGGAGACACGAGTATGGGCTAAAACATTAAAATTCCTATCGTGTATAGCTGATTTTTTTTTCCTTTATTGTTGGGAGACAGAGCCCGTTTGCAGAAATGATACCCCAGTGAACTTGTCCAGGTTGTTCACTCTAAAGGCGAGCTCTGGAAAACTTGCGAGTTCTGTCTCTTGCAGAGTGCCTTTGCTATTATTTCTTCACTAATCTTGGTCAGAGCTTGCAGAAGCTTCTGTCTGTGCACTAATTTTACTTATGGAGTTTGTATTTGGATATCTGGAGGTGCGTGCAGTCATGGTCTGTGTGATTTGGAGGGAAAATGAATAAATAATCACTAATAGCCTGGTTCTCTGACTGAGAGACCTAGAAGTAGAAAGCTGCAATTGAAAGTCTGCTGAGCTTTCTGACATTTGACTCTGGAAGTGGAAGTCTGTATTTCTCTTCCAGATCTGCAGAACACTTAGTATGGGGAAATCTATTAAATGACTGTGCCACGTTCAAGTGCAAGTACTTTTTATTTTTAAGCATAAGTATGAAATTTCTTCCTCCAAAAGCAAGGCCATATATAAAATGTTCTAGGAGCATCCTAATGAACACAGAATTCTTATAATTTTATTTTAAACAAACTGAGTTCCTGTGGATTATGCTGTTTAAAAAGTAGAGGTAGATATAAGTTAGGCAAGAAACATAGATAGCTCTGATGAGCCAGTACAGCTCTCGAGTCTCGGCTGGCACCACAGATCACATTTCCACCTGGAAGCTTTCTGAAGATGGCTGTCCTGCATGTTATTGACAGTTTAATTTAATCAATCCTGATTGCACTGGCTTTCCTGCACTTGGAGCTGAAGGGTCTTCACAAGCTACTTGGGCGCTGGACTGAAAAGCCGAGCTGTTGTTGCTCAAGAAAGTGTTGCACCCAATACTTCTAACAGCTGCTAACTTTAGAGTGGTTCATGTATTTTCTCTGAATCCAATGTTTCCTAATTAAAAAAAAACCGTAAACATAGAAGGAACTCTTTATGCATCAAGATTTATTGTTAGGGTAGCAAATGACATTTTGCAAGTCTTGGTTCCTTCAGAATTGTCATGTTAGAGACGCTTAATCAACTGGTAGAGAAGGTAACAAAAAAAGAGGAAGAATCTGTTGCCAGGTTTTTGGTTCTTACACATGTGTTCAACATGTAAAACACTCCTGCACTCTTTGTGAGGATGATGACCATTTTAAAGAATGTTCCTCTTTGCTGGAGTTAAAACTGTGGTTTAAAAATAACAGTGAGGGGAGATGAATTAGTGGGATATCTTAAAAATAAGTCTGTGCATTGGAGATGATAAAATGGAGCTCACCTTTAAAATATCCGAGGACTCCACCAAGGCATTTTTTCAGTGGTATCGTACTATGCTGGTGTCTTTCAGTTTGTTTTCTGAGACAGAAAGCTCTTCCATGCTGTGCTGCCTTTAGCTTTCCTTTTCTTCTCAGGGCAAGGAGATGTAGGTGCGTTACTCTAACTAAAGCCTTGTATTGTAGTAAAGCCATCTCAGATGTGTAATTGGTTATGCCAGCTTAGGACATCAGTTTTGTGTGCTTTAAAGAGCCAAGCAGCTCTTTAGCTGTGGAGCTGCCATTGCAGGCTCAAGTTCTGGGCCCCGGGGTCTCTCTGGAGAGCCAAACGTGTCATGTTTCTGTGGGTCAGGGGCAGTTCAAATGGTTGTCTCTTTTTTATTTTTTTTTTAATGGGAAGTCTCAGACTGCTTTTAAATGATGGACTAGTGTGCACCTGGGTTGTGCAGAAGTGTTGTAGCTTTAGGGGGTGGTCCATAGTGCCTTTTTAAAGTTTCCCCACACTAAAGTTATTCCCGCATTTCTGCGTCTGTATTTTTTCCTCCCTTAAAATCGGCATGGAATTGATTTTTGCCGTGCACAGAAAGGCAGAATTTCTGGAAACGTAGCTTTCACCGATCCTTAGCCAGGAAAGGACTTGCTGGCAAATTAATTTAGATGGGATTTTTATTTTTATTTTTTTTAAGCTCTTAATGGACCGAAGCCTGAATTCCTCTTGAATGTTAATGGGAGTGGAGGCTTAGCACCTTAGATCTTTGAGATTGCTCAAGTCCAGGGTGTTTGCTGGAGGGAAGTAAGCGAAACACGGATATGTACACGCTCATATGGTGCCAGAATGAACTGATGAAAATGGGGTGTGGCCCTGATTTTACAGATAAATTGGGATTTCCGTGCTCCTTTGCCAGAAGACGGAGCGAGTGTGTGCCGGTGTTAGGATACAAATGTGTTTCTGTGTCTGGTGGGGAGCTGTGCAGGCGTGAGGGTAAAACCCTGCAAGCTGGCAAAATTAAAATGCTCTTCTGCTGTCAGCTTTGCTGAGGGGCTGTGCAGCTGTGATAGTGAGCTTCGGCTTTCCTATGGGTGTAACGGGATTCGGAGAGGCTTTGGGAACACGTAACTGGGGCAGAATCCCGTTGTATTCCCGGCACATGGGGACGCCTTGTCGTGTCCCGTCACAGCAAGCTGCAGGGCTCAGGCTCAGGTAGGACTCACCCTGGCTCACCAACACACCAGCTAAGGGCCTCTGGAATGGGAAGTTTCGGTAAATGGCACTTTTGGAATTCCTCCATGGTATGTAGAGGCAAGTCAACATCTAAGCCAACACCGTCCTTGCCAAATCAAGTCTTGCATAAGGAGGTTGTGATATGCTCAAGTCAGACTTTCTGCTGGCAGTGCTGTAGACAGACTTGCTCCAGATAAGGCCTTGTCTTCATTAGCAATTTCGTTCATTAGCTTGGCTCTTCCTTCCAAACTGACAGAGCTGCAGACAAGGACAGGTCACATTTGATGCTGGGTCAACTGGCTGTGGCTAGACCCTAATTCACATACTGTAACTTGTTTTTTCAGTGCAATTCTTTGCATCGTGTGCCCCTGGCTTTTGAGGATGGGCTTGTTATACTGCTTATGCTGCGTGGCAGTCTGCTGTATCTAATGGCAGGTAACAGCAGAGCATGGCTTCACATTCAAGTTTTGCAGTTTGGTTTCTTTTCTCAAGGCTATTCCTTTGCTGCTTGCTCTACTTACTTTTATGGAAGCTATATAGCCTATATAACTCAGCTACTCTCAGATTGACAGGATGTAAAACCTGGGTTAGGCCTTGCCCTATGTGCAAGGTTTTGTTGGTTGATTTTGTTTGGTTCAATCCCACGAGACATCAGTGATTTTAAAAGTTTGGCTTACTTTACTCTGTCATTCTGACTGGGACTAAATTCCATTTAATCTTCCTCTAGCTGCATAAAATTAGACCTTTAAACTTTAAGGGTACTTCTCTGTTTACGTGTACAGCAAAAGGTGTATAAATTCATTCTGTTTTCTCCACTTCCATCCATCAGCAGAGCATAGCAAGAGCCCTCCAGGCTCTACCTCTACAAATCCAGTGGCTCAGCTGAAAACAAGCTCTCACCTTGCTCATTTGTGTGGCTAGAAGTTATTGTTCCATGTTTTTAGGGCAGTGCCATAAATACATCTTTCAGGCCCAGCATTCAGTGTCCTGACTGCTTAGAATTATCTTCTTCCTTGAATACTTTCTGTGTTATCAATAGGAGCCTGCTTGGCAGACAGCTCCACAAATGGAGGACTGTCTGAGGATTTGCCTCGAGTTTGTTGCTGGAATTCCTTCTCAGAAGCTTATGTCAAATGACAGCCTTTTTCTCAGGATAGGGTCATATAGTGTTTCCTCAGCGTAGTTATTCTTTATTTTTGGTTCCTGTTCTTTTTCTCATAATGGAAAATTTGTAACAGGTGGCCACAGGCACACCAGACTTTCATGCTTGGGAGCATAAAGGACCATATGCTGTATGGTGGCATGTATGGAGATAATAAATTGTAGGAAAAGGCAACCAGTTTATACAAAAGTAAGAGCTGGACTGAATTTTTGAGTCAAACTTGGCTAAAGTAAAACCTTCTCTGTTCTCAAAGTATGTGGTTTTCTGTTTTGTTTTTGTTTTGGTTTTTTGGGGGGGGGGTTGGGTTTTGTTTTAGGGTTTTTTTTTGTTTGTGTTGTTGTTTTGCTGGCTAGTAATTGGTTTCTGCTAGAAGTGATTTTTTTTCGATTTGTGAGGAGGAATGTTCTGACACTTTTACCAGACACTCTGGGTGAGACCCTTGAAGTCAGTTGGACTTTTGCCACAGGCTTTAATGTGGCCAACATTTCGCTGCGTGAGAACAGTTTTGCTTCTTTCTGGGTAGGGTATGTCAGAAAATAACAGGAATCTTCAAAGTGAGGATTTTCTGTGAGATTTTGGACTAAATGCTTTCTTGGTCTAAAAGTGCTCAAGAAGACAGGATAATGATCGTTTAGAATAAACTTTCTTCTTAATTTTCTCATATCAGCAGTGATATGCTGTTGACCTTCAGTTTCATTTTGTTGTACGATTTGAAGGGTTTAAATTTTCTTTGGAATTGCCTGTTTGTGAATAAATGAAATAAAAATAGTATAGTGTTGGTTGAAGCTGAATTCAACCTGGGCTGTACAGCTTTATTTACCCAGAGATTGTGCCATTTCAGCCATGAACTAGGATCTGTTACCTAAGGGATATAGATGCTGAATTTCCCTGGTTTTTTTTTAGCTTAAATTCTGTATTCTGAATTTAAATTCTTCATTCTGTGTCTTGGCCAAAAGAAGATATTTGGTTTGTTTGTTTTGTTTTGTTTTTCAGAGGCCGCTTAATATCAGTCACTATTGTAAGGAAGGGAGAGGTGTATTTCATTAATATATTAAAGGACTGAAAATTGACAAGAGATAACACCGTGTTTGGTCAGAAAACACTCTTTGTAAAGATCTTACAGATGCAGTTGGCTGATTAAATATATGTTAGAACTGTTCAAATGAAAAATTACAAGTTAAACTGGACTAGCTGAGGTTAGTTACCTTAAACCCACCCCGGGCGTTTGTGGCTTTTTGTTTTTGTTCCCTCACACCCCATGATTGTGGGACAAATTCATTTAGCAGCTGATGATCTTGCATAGTTTTCCACTCACACAATTGCAGTCAGAAATACTGTGAGAAGATTACTGTTAAGATCAGAACAAAAAATAGGGAATTTATATGCAAACAGAGATATTTTAGACGAGTTGAGGGGAAAAAAATCCTCACATTATCGAAGGATGTATACAATGGAAAGGATGCATATACATTGTGTACAAAAAAGACTTGTTAAGTCACTTTATCTCACTGTAGTGTCTTATTTAAAGAGTTTTGCAATTACAGGCTGATAATTTCTTCCTGAAATGCAAATTAATTAGATCAATGTCTTATCACGGGCTTGCTGTTTTGAAAAATCGTTTAATTTAGAACTGTCATCCTGTGCAAATAACTCACTGCAAACCACAACTTCGCACTGTAAATAGCTTCAATCCACACACAAGGCCTTGTTCTTGTCCATCAGTCCTTCTATCTTTTTTTTTGTTTTTGTTGTTTTGCATTTAAAAGAAGGGTCAGGTTTGGTGTTTTTGAAAGGAGCAAGTGCTCAGAGCATCTTGTAATGACTGCGCGTGGACTGGAGGGGAGGGAAGAGAGTTGAAATGGAAAACGAATTAGATTCTTAAGCTGTGGAAGGGGGAACATTCCTGCACAGAGAAGCGACTCTGGAGATAAGTTTTAATTTCCTGAGCTCCAGTCCCTGTATAGGAACATTGAAAGACTTCCTTCCTGATCACCGAGTCAAGCCAGGGGCTGTGTTAGCGGTGTGTGTCTGTCTGTAATTGCGTGCCTGTGCCTGCATTTGCATCACTGCAGCATCCCCAGGAGCACCTGTAGGGATGGGAGTCCACTTCTGATGGTGCTGCCTGCATTCACGGTCTGCCACGTAACAGATTCGATTTCTCTAAACAGCGTCTCTTTCATACTTTACTTAAAAAAAAAAGCCCCAGCTGAAACCAAAAAAATGAGAGAAGCGCCCTCCCCAGCCTCTTGTCCTGCATTTTTGAGGATCTGAGTTGTGGTGCAGCTTCATGGATGGCCAAGGCGTTGAGGTAGATGTGCTGCAGATTTCCATGCATGCTCCTGTCTGTGTAGTGTTGCTAGAACTGTTTCTGTCTTATTGAAGCCACAGTGGTCTGTGATTACTCAGGCAAAACCATGAAGCTCACTTCGAGTGATATCCTAGTCAGCATTTGGGTAACAAATATTAGGAGACCTTTCCTGAGATGTTTGTTTGTTTATTTACAGAAGGCATGAAGCACTTCCAAAAAAAGTGTAGGTTACCCCAAATTCTGCATTTGCAAAAACATGTTTACTGCCTCAGACTGTTTCCTTTTAGCAATTCTAGTTTCTAGTAAAACCGCTTTATTTTGTTGTTTCGGTATTTTTGTTTATTTATTTTTCTAAGTGAATCCCAGTGGTTCTCCCATAAGTCTAAGTAATATTGTGCTAAAGTGAGTCACAGTATTTTTTGCTTTGTGAAGCACAGATTTACTGAAATTCCAGACCATTGCCTGGATATCCCCAACTGAAATAAAACTGCGTACGTCCCTCACTGCAGTTCGTGCAACAGCATCTGAATTAATGGTGTCACTGAGCTGTTTTACATTTATCAGTTAACCCACTGGAATGTCAGATATGTTGCTTAAATTACTGTAAGCTTTAAGTATAATAGGTTTTAATTCCACTTGTCAATAGCTCTTTCTTACAGTTATTTTTTAAAATAACCGTTCATAATTAAGACTTTGCCCCGGAGCATTTATTTTGTACTGCAGTGAGAGAATTTTTATCAGATTATACGATTTTAGATGTAAATATAAATTATTGATTTAAATACCTGAAATAAATTTAAATGTGTTGATGGTGCACAAGGTCAGAAAACAACTTTCGATTATTTTAAAATCGTACAAACATTATTTATTGTAAAAATGAAACTTTATAGACTATGTAGTTGTTTAACTTTTTCTGTAGAACTACTTTGGAAAAAGGGTAAAAAAGCCATAAACTTAAAGAGATTCTGATGGTGCTAGAGTGTTGCCAAGCAAACCATTAAAGATAAGTCAAACTGTAATTCTATAGGAATGCTATGAAATATTTCTGCATATGGACTGTAGTTGTTTTTGGGTTCCTGAAGTGCTTGTGTGTAAAGTCAGCTGTGGAAATGGCTGGCTAGCTAAAAGCTGTGATTCCTGCAGCTTGACTGTTGTGGGGAGAGGTTTTTTCTGTGAAAACAGTTGTAAAGTGGAACATCTGAAAAATATGTTCCATGCAAAATGGATCTTCACACACATTTATTTTGACATTTAGGTTTGATTTGCGGGAGAGAGCGAGAGAAGATTCTGAAATAGCCATTCACAGATGGCTTGTGAGGGTTTTACTTTTTTATATGCTTCTCTATGTTTTTGGTTTGGGGTGGATTTTTCCGCATGTGTTTGCGGACTTGTCAAGCCCCCTCTTCCCCCAGATCACATTTAATTTTTCATGACTTGAATTTTTTTTTCTTTTTCTTAAAAACTGGTGTTAAAAAAAAAATAAAAGGAAAAGGAAAATAAACCCCTCCCACCCCAACCTCAAAACAACAACAAACCGCCCCAAACCAACCAAAAAACCAAGCTCTCAAACCCCTGAGCAACCCCCAGTCACCACCCCGAGGTAAAACTTCCTGTGGTAAAACTTCTGTCGTCAGTGTGTGAAAATTTATGCATTTTGTGGAGTTTGATAATACAGTAGAAATTTTTTCAGGAAGCAGGAAACTCTCCCATCTTTACAGCTTCAGCAGTGAGTGTGGGGAATCCAGGGGGCCCTGTACACTCAGCTGGAGGAGTGTGCCTGCAGAAACCTGGTGCTTGCCCAGCTGGATGTGTGAAATGCAGATGCTGTGTACCTGGCCACCCTTCCACAGGGCTGGGCTTGACCCCTCCAGCCTTTATGGATGGAATATCCTCCCCAGGTGGGAGTCAGGAGGGAATTGTTAGAGCCTCTTTGCTTTCTTTTGAAAGTTTTGAGTAAAGGCTGGTGCTGATAAATTGTGGTTGTGAGCCATGCCTGAGAAGCAGCTCCATCTGTGTGGGAGGAATAGAGACTCTTAAGTGGGCGCTGGTGTTCTCTTCTTTGTGAAATGCCAGTGTGAAATATCCTGGTAGTCCAAATTTAATTACAAAACGAATATTCAGTTGTTCACTGTATTCAGTTTTTTTTTGTTAAGGAAACCGTAAGTTCAGCTTCCACTGAATGCCATCACCGATACATCTCTTGTTTGTTTTGTTTCCAATCCCAGAAGAAGTTAGCTGTGTACAACAAGATGCAGGAGTCTCTGGAAGTGACCCTTCCCAGCAAGCAAGAGGAGGATGAGAAAGACCAGCCTGCCGAGATGGAGTACCTGAACTCTCGCTGTGTCCTGTTCACTTACTTCCAGGGGGACATCGGTTCAGTGGTGGATGAACACTTCTCGAGAGCTTTGAGCCAAGCCAGTAGCTTCAGTTCAGAGACTGCCCTTTCCAAGAGCAAGGCAGGGCTGAATCCCCTGTGGAGAGGTAAGAGGGGCAGGAACTCGCTCTCTGTGGCGTGGCTTACTCAGGCTGCGCTGCAGTAGCACACATTGCATTGCAGCTGAAAATTTCCTTCTCTGTGGAAGTGGAAAATTCCCCCTCAAATGTCCAAGAACTGAGGAGCTTCTTGGGTTGATCTGAGTTGTTAGAGGGGGAGAGAGCAGCCAAAGGCATGGAAGGAAGGAGCAGGCATCTCCTGTCTCTGGCAGGGGCTGGGTGGAGGGGGCAGAGCTCATGTGGCTTCAAAAACCTCTGCTGCGAGCTTGGAGGCTTTTGTTTTTTTTAGCTCCAAGTGTGAAACTTGGCCTGTGAGGCCAGAGCAAAGCTGTTTGGGGTGCTGGCCTTGGATGTGAAGGAAACCTATTCAGCCTTCTCGAGTGACTTTGCCAGGTGATCAGGATTTGTCCACTGGATTTGCTTTTGAGGTGGGGAGGAGCCAGCACAGGATGGAATAGGCTGAGGGGCAAGCCCTGGCTCCTGTGGCTGTGGGAGAAGTGCAGATGATGTCATGGCTTGCTGGGTGTAAAATGGGCATGACATTACTCTGCATCCAAGCAGGGAGCAGAAACGTGGTGGGTTCTGCAAGGCATTTACTCACTGTCCTAACACTTACCCCTTGATATTCACATAAATGCGTATATATACATTATATGTATTGGCCTGACAAAGAGCAGATCTTGCCAGAGACACTAGGTAGCCCTTACAGACAAAACTTCCAAATTGGCAAAAAATGTGCCAGTAAGTTGCTGTTTCCATCTTGTTGGATGTGGCAGTCTGGGTATTTTCTAAGATTCTCACAGCTGCGTTGTTTCTGATCACACCCTTATGTGGACTGGCAGAGGGGTACAAACTAAGCATGGTGAGCATACAATGGGTTGATGGGAGAGGTACTGGTGATTCTGAGCAGGAGCAGTGGTGTTCCTAATCAGTGATGTGAAGGTGAGGCTGTATTGATGAAAGCCACAGATACTAAAAAGAAATTAGATATTTGGAAACAACTATGGAGAGAAAAATAGCACAGGAGGACTTGCTTTCCAGAAGGACGATGACAAATCCAAGGAAGTTTAAGCAAAGGTCAGCACAAGTGGCTGGGGAGCTGGAGGAATTTATGGCTTGAGCTGGGACCATTAATGTTAATGGGAAATTTTCCGTTGACTTGACTGAGAGCAGGATTGAACCTATGCTTACTAAAAAGGAGACTGGAGTGTTTATAAATGGCCCAGACAAGCTATAAATGTTTTAGCAATGGGATCAAGGCAGTCCCCAGAGACCCCATGCCCACAGCTATTCCTCTTCAGCGAGCTTGGGGACGTTCCCTGGGTGGGGTCGCGCATCTTCCCTTTGGCCTCAGACGTGCCCTGTTGTTTGTCCCTGCTCTGATGTCCCAGCCATCCCCAGAGGGTTCTGCAGGGGACATGAGTGGCCTGGTGGGAGGATTCTCCAGCCATGCTGCCTCCTGACCCCGTGTGCCCCATGCCCTCAGTGGGGAATAGAGATCGGCGTGTCCTGGACATCTTCTGGGAATAAAGTAAGGAGATACGCCCTGTGCCATCCCTGCACCTGCTGAAGGGGCATGAAAATCCCTGGGGGGGCTGCTGGGAGCTCAGAGAGCTGAGGGCATTTGCTGCTCCAGAGGAGAGAAGCTGACAGGAGCTTTATCAAGTCCAAAAGGGTTTCTGAAATATTCCTGCTTGAAAACAATGGGGAAGGACCAACACTAACAGCTTGGTCTTCTGCTTTGTGCACAATATCAAAGATGCTCAATTGCAGCACATGAATGTGAGTTTGCATCCCATTACCTAAAGAAGTAATTGGCTTGAGGTTCTTCCATAAATAACCTTTATGGGTAGTCAGAATTGGTGTCAGTTTCTTACTCGGAGATTAGAAAGAAAAATGCTTTTTGCAACAGCTGTTTTGGGAGGTACGGGTTTCAGTGGAAAGTGTGTGAGCATGAGCTGGCTCCCCAGCTCACTGCATTTTCTCCTTTATCTGAAAGGAGGGATTAGCAATGTTTTTGACTTTTTTTTTAATATTTTTTTGCTTGTATTCTTTCTTTTTTTTTTTTTTTTAAGGTTTCCTGATTAAAATGCAAACTGATTTTATCATTAAGATGATATTGCAAGAGTTTTTGGTTTTGATTTTTTTTTTTTGTTTTGAGGAGAGATTTTGCTTATATAGAAAAGTTAGAACCTGTTGCTCTGAAAAGAGCAAGTTTCCATAATTTGTCTGTTGAAACTACTGATCAGGTTAGGCTAAAATTATTTTGAAAACTGATTTTTTATAAAATACAGTTCCTACGACAGGCTCGAGCAACATGAATATTCAGTTTTAGGTGTAGCTGCCTGAAATCTTTTGCAGGTGCTAATGATACCTTGACATTAATGTTACTTTAATGGTATTTTTATCAACGTGTTTTTCCTTGTTAAGTGTTTGGCTGTTTTTCTATCTTACTTTTCTTTCCTCTTGCCTTAAGTGAGAGCTGATGTTGTACTACAGAAGGCTCCATACGTTGTCTCCTTTCCAGCGTGTGCATTTCTGGCATGTTTTCAGTGTGTGCTGTGAACATTTGGCTTGGCCACCGTGAACATTTGCATCAGCCACAACTTCATGGTCCCTGGGATGTTGCCTTGTCCCTGCCTCGCTGTACTTAGGGTAGGAAATTGTGGTAGCTGCAGTATCTTTCTTGGCAGGCAGTTTTTCTTAAATGCCTCCTGAAAGGCCATGGAAGCAGAGAGATTTCTTTTTTTTATTATTATTATTTTCTTTCTCAAGGGCAGTGTGGAAAAAGCTGTTTCCATGTTCCATAGAGGCCAGGTATCCCTGAGCACTCGGGGTGGGTGAAATTTTCCTGCATGTTTATATAACCTGGATGGAGCCTGGATGTCTAGTGACACGAGTGACCTTTCCCAGTGAGGGTGGCCACACTCAGTGATGGCACTGGAGGCTGGCCAGTGACAGTGTCAGGCAGTAGCCATGGCTTTGTGAAACCTGCACAGGTGTGAAAAAATGAAGGTGACCAAACATGTTTTCTGTGGCCGAGACCTCCTGCATGACTGGCAAAGCCAAGCTGTTATGCAATCTGGGATGAATTCATGTTGGCAGATTCAGTGGTTTAAAATGCTCTCTCCTGTTACTAAAGCTATCCTGCAGATACTTTGTGGTTTTCTGTGCCTTTTTGAAGTGCAGTGCTTTGGATTTAGGGCTTTTCCATGCAGATAACAGCCAGATAGTTTTCAAAAACTCGATTACAGAGGTTAATTTTCCAGAATACTGGCCGAGCATTGTCAGGCTATGCTCCTCTGTTAAGTAGTGTGGAAAACAACAGACTGGACATGAAGTTTGCTTTTTTTTTTTTTTTTTTTTTTTGTGTCAGCCCTGCTGCCAACAGCACAAGCCATACACACTCTCCATCTCAGTGTAATCCCTTTTTACAAGGAATGATTTACAAACAAGGAACAATACCAATTTTGGGGGAGTGCTGAGGCTTCTGTAATATGCTTGAAGCTCTCTCTAGTCCTCAAGCATGAACTGCAATAGAAATACGTGGCTAAAAACAACCCTTTTGAAGAAAGCCATGTTGGGATGCAGTTTGTCAGATAACCTTGCAGCCTCTGAAGCATTTTGGCACAAAGTTTTGGCTCTAGGTTTGTCCATGGTATGTGTGCAAAGTTTCCTTCCAATATCGGAAGTTAATCAGACTCAATAAACTGCCTAAATCAAAGCCAATTGATGTGTGGAAGAATTTGTATAATTTTAATGGATTTTAAAACAGACACATGAGTGTCCTAGCGATGCAGTCAGAAAACACTTTCAGGTTTTTTTGCTTCCAAAATATTTTTATATAAGCCAAGTTCAGAGGCAGGAGTGTTTGAAGAATCTGTTCATTCTCAATGGTGTCTTCACCCAAGTCTCATTCCAGCTGCTTATTAAAGCAAAACAAAAGGTGATCTTAAAAAAAAAGAAGGTACTTTTGCAAAAGTTATGAGGAACAGAGGATTCCTTGCCTCATCAAATATTAAACTTTCCTGGCTTTATTTCTCCATAGGCTATTTTTATGACTGTTCTTTCATCAGAGGTGAAGTTCTGTATTTTTATATTTCCATCTTTGACCAAAAAATAAAAAATCCTTTTGGAGCTGAGACATATTGCACAAAGCAGTACTTTCTAGCATGAGCTGGCAAGAGGATTGTGAGAATGGAGGAGCCAAGACTTTGCTGCACATCAAAAACGCTAACTGCTCCTTCAAAAGAGGAATTTTTAGAATGTGATTTCATAATGTAGAGGTATTGGAATCCATTTAAATATAAGCTGAGCCCAAGCTGTAAGAAGCAGCAAGTCTTTTGGTTCTGACAAAAACTCTGAGTTTGTATGTATGTATGTATGATCCTACTGAGCAGAGGGCATCATGATATAATCTATAAAGCACTAATATAAGCTGTGTTGGATATGATGTTTATCCCATCATAGCATGCAATTAATTTGAGAAAATCAGGTGTTCTTTTAGCCAAATGTTTCCTGCTCTGTAGTGTGAGCTGGTTCTTTTTCCTCAGGAGCATTTGCAACCACAGCAGCTGTCTTTCTAAATTATGTGCCCTAGTGTGGGCAGGAATTAGTATCTCCTCATAATTTCTGTACCAAGATCTTGAGAAGGCTCTGACTCTACAGCCTGAAGAAGAAAAACCTTCTTGGGGGGGAGGGGATCTTATGTGTGTAAAAACCTGATGGAACAGAGATGGGGAAGCTAGACTCCCTTCAGTAATGATTGCTGACAGAACAGGAGGCAATAGGCAGAGAAAACAGGAAATTCCATCTCAACACAAGAAAACTTTGTGTTTTGTTGGGTTTTTTAGGTTGGTTGTTGTTTTGGGGGTATTTTTTGAGAGGCTGTGGAGTCTGGAGCTCGCTCAAAATCCGAGTGGTCATGGTCCTAGACAACTGCTCCAACTTGACCAGGGAAATTGGACTAGACAATCCTCCTACCTCAAATGTCCGGTGATTCTATATTTACTGAGGAAGCTTGTTACAAACTTCAGAGAGTAGCAAATCATTGGGGAGGGTTTGTCATGAAATATGAGCAGCAAATCACTGGAGGGGGTTTTGTCATGAAATGTGCTGCGCAGCTTCAGTCATGCTTCCCTTCCTCCCTCCCTACAGAAAGCTCAACCATTTCAAGCCAAAGGAGCGGCTTCCCAACCTCATTTTGGACCAGCTCTTACCAGCATCCTCCTCCTCCACCCTGCTTAAGCGGAGTGCACCCCGATTTCCCCGTGACTGCACCAGGCACCTTCCCAACACCAGATCCCAGCAGCTGGCCGGGACATGCCCTTCACCAGACTGCCCCACCTCCTCCCCCAGCCGCCTCCGAGTCCTGGCACTACCCTTTAGCGGCGTCTCAGGTGAGCCCCCCGTACGCACACATGCACGACGTGTACGTGCACCGCCACCCCGCCGGCGCCGCGGGCCACCCCGCCGGCCGCTATGGCTCGCTGCTGCTGCCCTCGGTGCGCGCCGCCAGGATCCCGGCAGCCCAGGGCGACGGGGCCAAGGCAGACCCCGCCGCCGTCACCGGCGCTACCTCAGCCTGGGCCGGAGCCTTCCACGGGACCGTGGACATCGTGCCGGGTTTTGGCTTCGAGGCAGGTGAGGCGCTGTCGGGTTTTGGGTCGGTTGGTGGTGTTGGAGCAGGGTGGTGAAGTCCTTGCGGATGAAGCGGGGCTGGCTCTCAGAGCCGTGTCCGAATGTGTTTGCAGGTGGGAGTCCCTCCTGTAATTGCTGTCAGACCGTTCTGTCTCTCTTTGGCTGAGACACCTTTATCTTGGTCCCGTTCAGGCCAGATGAGTGGTGACATGATCTGCGTTTTTTGTTTGTTTCTTCTTGTTTCAATATTGTGGGAAAAAATACTAATTATGCTTCCATAAGCACAATTAATTGCTTCTTCAGCTAGTTCGTATGTGCATCCACCAATATACAGCTCCAGTAAACTAATAGCTTGCTGTACATGAGGACTGCATCTTGAGGCAAAACAGCTCAGCCTTTCCTTCCTGTGTAGTATCCAGGTGTCACATGGAGAATAGAGGTGCTGATTGAGCTGTGCTTGCCATCAAACCGAACATCTTTCTATAGAGTCTAGGCAGAGGTGTGTGAATTAAATTCCTTTTACTGTGGGGTCTGTAGTCTGAACTACAGACCACGAACTCCATCTGTGTCTGAGAGTTTTGAGCCTCTTGTCTCAGTATTAGAAGCTGTCTGGCAGCCCCCAGGATTTGAAGCTTCTTGCAATCAGGTGACTGACAGTTCCCAGTGCATCCATGCTGGAGTTCGTAGGCCCCACTGAAGGCTTCTTTTTTGGTTTTATATTTATCTCACCAGCAGCAATCCTCGCAGATTAGTACAGTATGTTATCAGATTAAAGAAACACTAGGTTTGTATCTTTGTCCCCTTTTCCTTTAAGTATCTGTCTCCCTTTTTGATAGCTCCTTGTGACTGATTTAATGTGTGAGAAACCCTTCTTTGCCTTGATTAGCGGGTTGGGGAACAAAGAATGGAGGGGTGGGGAAAGGCTGTTTCTTAAAGTTGAAATACTGTGAACCTAATACAAATCTCTGTCTCTTTCCTTTAAAGCAACTGGGAGCCAGTAATAATCTCGAAACACTATGCCACTTGCTGTCTTGATGTCAATAAAACTAAAGAGAAAGCTTACCAGGATTCTTAACACTGGATAATGTATATATGAATAGTATTTTCAGCTAAAACAGTGATACAAGAATAATTATATTTTATGCTTTTGGGTACAGAATGATAAACTCACTGGGATCTTGAGATTTTCCTTTGTGACAAAGTCCATAAGGGGAGTGAGCTGCCTTCTCTGAAGCATGAGCAGACTGTCACTGCCACTGGTGTAAGGGACAATCCCTCTTGGAGCCAGCCCCAGCAGTCCACCTGCAGAGCCCTGGTACTTGGCTTAACCTTTTGGGGATGGAATGGAGAGCTGTGTAAGGAATTGTTAGGAGAAACCACTGCATGGCTTAGGTGTAAGTCCAGCCTAGACTGTGAGTTGTTTTTAAGAGCAAGTACCTCAAAAAGGACTCTGGGTCCTAGCACTGCCTTAGAGAGCAAACACAACTTTGGCTTGGTGCTGCCTGATCCTAGAGAAAATCCTTGTGGAAGGGTACAGTTGGGTGATAATTTTTTTCAGGATCCTGATTTGGCAGTGCCTTGCATGTCTTTGAGTTGCTCAGTGTGGGAAGCAGTGGAAAAGATCTGAACTGTTAACTTCTGACCCATGCTTGATTGTGTGGGTTTTAGTGTATGAGTTCCTGTGGGGAAAAAGAAAGAGGGGAAATGTGTGACTGGTTTGAAGAAACAAAGTAGTTTGAGACTATTCAAAAGGGTCACACACTGAAACACAACAGCAAAACATTGTTAAGCAGCCCCAGTTTTGGAAACAAGGGTGCAAGCAATGAAGCACAGCAGGTAGTGGAAACCTGTGACATTACAATTACTTGCTCTCTTCCCCTGCACACTCATCTCTCCCGTGCTTTCCAAGCACAGGCTTGCTGGGAAGGGCAGGAAAGCTGAGTTTCCTTTTCAGCCTTGCCTGCAGCTTGTGCAGTTGAGAGAAATGCTTTGGTTACAGGCACTGGAGGTGTGGAGAGAAGAGGGAGCTCAGTTGTGTCAGAGTTTTGTGTGCACATCCAGCAGTGTCATCCCATGGAAGGTGTGGGGAGACGAGGGGGCTGCTCCAGTACCACATGGAGTCACATCCAGCACTTGCTTCATGTGCACTTCAGGGAAAGCAGATTATACTGGATAAATCTCCACATCACACAGCATTTCCTTACATTTAACTCTAATGTCAAACAGCTATCTCAACAGAGAGGCTACAAACTCAAGGGCCTGGAAGAGTGAACTGGCTTTTAGTGACATGAAGTGCTTTCTCCAGAGTTGGGTAAGGCCAGAATTTGGTGGCAAGAATTTGTCAGTTCCGGAAGTGTTTGCTCATATATCCCTGGAGAAAATAACCTGTTGGAGCTGTCAGTATATCAGATTCCATGAGCTTCAGGCGATTTATGTTAAAAAAGTTCATTTGGTCTAAACCTGGACATTGCCTTCTGGAGTCTGTCACTTAAAACTGATTCTCCCTCTTCTTACCATGGGTCACATTCCTTGTGCTACTGTCACATGTGATTATAGGAACATTTGCAAAACTCCTCACGCTGAATTATGTGGGATGGTAGTGCTGGGATCAGGGCAGGCTGGCTGTAATCTTACTCTCCTCCAGCTACATTGTTGCATCTCTTCCATGCCAAGCCAAATAATCGATCTCATGAATGGATGGTGCTGAATCACTTCAGAGGGTGAGAGGAGGTTCCCACTGCATGCACGGTGTAGTTTGGGAATTTATGTTTCAGGGCATGTTGTGTGGGACATGAGTGCAGTGCCCTTCACAGAGCTGACAAACTATTGATCTGTCTTGCACATCTGTTTGAACTTACATGGTCCTGTTCTAGGGGATGAAGAAGGATTTAGCTACCTGATTGCCATTAAATGTGGCTTAATCCTCACGTTGCAGGCTGCAAATTAACCCTTTTAGAAGCTTCTGTATCAGTACAAGAGGGATTAAAGAAAATGCTGGTCTACATCAAGAGCTATTAAAACTGGCTAGGTTTGTGTCTGCTGGTGTGTAGTGTCTTTCCACAGTGCACAAGCTACAGTGCTCAATATAAAGGTACATTTCATGTCAAGCATTGATATAAACACATTGGAATAAGCACAGGTTTTTTGGAGTTTAGGTCTGCTGGTGTCAAACAAAGCAGGGTCGTGCTGTCACCAGCTCTGCTGTGGCTCAGGGCTACAACCATAATTCAGTGTCACCACTAAAGCTTCCTGCTTATGTTTAAGCCATGTCCAGCACTGAAGATCAGGGGTAGGGAAGGGGAATTTGTGTCTTGCAGTGTTGCTGGTGGTTATAGCCATCAGTGCTATGGGTGGGAGATGTCCTGCACACCTGAGCAGTGGGATTTGGCTGTGCTGCTGGCAGCCTAGGGGAGGAGAGCAGAGAAACTTGCCTTGCCAGTGCAGAGCCCAGGAGGATATCCTGCCCTGCTGTTGGACAGATGTGCTGGAGGAGGCTTCCTGCAGCCTCAGCACACTAAAAGCAAAGCAGGACTTTGGTACGAGTGGTGGCTATAAGTCTATTAAAATTGAGGTGCAGGTTCTTTATCCTGTAGAGTTACACACATTGACGTGAATAACTTCAAATTTAGGTGAACTAGTCACCATACTTAGTCCTGGTTTACAGTGGAAAACCCCCTTTTGGAAATGCCCATATGCCAGTGTGATACATTGAATTTGGAGTTTGAGGGGCCAATCCAATCCCTTCTGTATGTTTGTCTGTTCACAAACATCCCACAAGTTTGTCACAGCTCATTAACTTTGCTTAGGTGTTCCCACAGAACCTGAATAATGTTTGTGTGGAAATCGGGTATAATGTTGGTGTCCCAGGGAAGAGGAATTTTGCTGGAGTGGCAGTGCTGGTCATGCAGTGCAAGTGAGGATTTTTTTGCTAAGAGGAAAGCACTGCAGCACTTGCACTGCACGTGGAAGCTCTGGGTGAGTAGCAGGCCTTGGATTCTGTATTAGGACTGCAGATGGCCTTGCCTTGAAGGAGATAGGAATATAACAAGGAAAAAGCATGAAAAGTGTTCCACATTCACTTCTGTAAATAGGACAAGTTTGGTTTTTTGTATGATTTTTCTCTTGCTGTTTAGAGTCTGTAGCTATACCTTAAACCTCCTTGTTGCAGTTATTTGTGTCTTGCAAGGACACCTGCCTAGGAAGGTTCAGGTCTGTTCAGCTAGTTATTCCCCTTCTACCACCTGCTACTGTCAGGTGGAAGATCTCTTAAACATGTGTGTGTATGTAATTTTTTTTAAGCTGCTATATAACCTGTTTCTCTTCTTATGTGCTTCCATGGCCTCTGGTGTCCTTTAGTGATCCACTGGTGCACTTAAATGATTTCTTTATGCTCTGAAAGGTTTCTGTTTCTGCTGTCTGACTCTTTTTGGGTTATTTGTTTAAAAAAATTGTAAGCAGTAGGGGAAAAATAGCCCCAAATTGTCATTGCTAATATTGAGGGAGCTTTGAAGGGGACTAGCAGCAGTTCATTATGACTCTCTGTGTATGATGATGCCAGGGAAACAAATAGCTCTTAAGCAACAAAGAGACATCTTCATTAAATGAAGAGCCTCTGAACATGTTTTTGTAGGCATGCTGTAGCTGAGGGGTATCCCAGTTTTTCCAATCTGAAGGAACAGGTACAAGTGCATGTGAAATGGAGCAGAAAGCACTGAACAAGGTTTGGTGCACCACACCCATGGGCTCTGCTTTCCCTGTCTCTTCACTGCTGGACACACAAGTGTTTGTTCCCTGCTTGGGAATCCTCACTTGGATAGAGCCATATGCTCTCATCTTTTATGTGAGTGCTCATTGCTTTGCAGCTCAGCTCTGAAATGTTATCATCATTAAATATTTAACTGTTTATAATCTTAAAGCAATGAGGTAATTGTCAGATCTGAATCCTCCATGCCTGTTAGGCTTTTTGAAAACTTCTGGGTCTTCTTTCATGTTCACTGTGTGACTGGATTTGGAAATGAAATCCATGCCTAGCACAAGGATCTGTCACTTTTCACAGGTTAAACATCAAATGAACACGGAGTTCCAGTGGTTACAACATCCTTGAGGTCTGGAGTTGCCCCTGTTTACATTAATGGTGAAATTAACCCTAAATTCTTAGCAAGTCAGGTGTCTTGGTACACTGCAGGAATGATGATTTATAGTGGGAAATATACCTTCATTTCATAAAATGTGATTTACTTGCCTCAAAACATCAAAGGGCAGGTTTTGAGTTCCTTCCTACCTCTGAAAATACGTGCCTGCATCTCAGTCCTTTACTTTCGCTATAAAGGAGCAAGAATGTATCTTCTTTGGGAAATTTAATCTGCACCTCCCTGTCTATTGTCTGGATTTGAGGTTTATGCCCTGTTAGGTGTGAATCTAGGGATTGGATCCCTCTGGAGCAGAGAAATCCCAGATTATAGAGATTCAAGTCTCTAATGCTAAAGCCACAACATAGCACCACATTTATTAGATAGTCCTCACTTTTTTACAAAGGAAAACGTTAGAGGAACTCATAACAAATGCAAGCTGAAAACCATTAATTTTTCCCATGTGGAAGCACTAGCCAGTCTTGGCTGAAAATCTTGCACTCTGTAGATGAAGTTATTTGGGGTTTTTTGCCTGCTGCAGGAACATTTTCCCTCTCTCCTCTGTGAGGTGAAATGTCACAGAAACTGTGAAATCCTGAAGTGTCCCAGGCATTTTCTAGACGAGATGGTGTCTGTGGCTGGAGCCTGCCTGGAAATATTGCTCTGCTGTATACTGGGTAATTGATGCAGACCTTTATGGAGGATTTTTTCACTCCATGCCATGCTCTACATTAGCTCAAACCAAGGAAGCACATACAGGAATTTTATCACCATTTCTGAAATGCTTGAGCCAAGATCAAACGTCAATATAGTTTAATTTTACCCCTCATAAACTAAAAAGTTTGGGGCAGTAACACTGTTGCTAACAAGTCCTTTAAACTGTTAAATTACTGTTAAATTGTGGTTTGGAGTTTTTTCATTTCTCTATTTTTCTTTTCTTTATTTTTTTAAATCAAAACTTGTTTATCCTTACTTCAGTTGCTTGGGGAGAGGGAAGAAAAAAAAATCGAATTTATTAATTCATATTTATTAATATGAATTATTTTCCTTTTCTCTCCTGAAATGTAGGTCTACAGCATCAGGACAAGAGCAAGGAAACTGCTTGGTTCTGAAGTTCAGAGAAATTGAGACCAGCTAGAGCTGGAGTCGGCAGAGCTGGTGATGCAGGGTGATGCAGCAGTGGTTGACTCCTTCTGCGTGGAGCAAAGGACACACATGAAGATGAAGGGCCAACTATTCTGGTTTTGCTATTGAGCCTTTTATTTGTAAGGCCATTTATGGGTCCCACAGTGTTGGGAAAAAAAAGCCAGAAACCTAACTTTTCTTTCTTTCCTCATCTGAGCCTGCTGCAGCTGGGCAACCTAACTCCTTTCTGCTCCTTTAACAGTGTTTTGTTTTGTTCAGCTTGATATTTTTATGAACAGTCTCAATAGTCAGGAAAAAGACTCTGCCTTGACTACAGTGCGCCTTCTTTCAGGAATACAGTATTTTGTAGCTCTTTGTGCATCTATTTTTGTAGAAATACAGAAAGTTTGGGTAAGGATTGATGGGCTATTTTAGGATGACATATTTTTTTAAAAAAATTGTAAAATTGTTAAGTTCTGTTTAAAGAACTTGCTCTCAGAGAAGCACTGGCAAAAATGTATAAAATGCTATTTTTAGATGTCTGTGATGTGTTTGTGCATTTTGGGTTTTTTTGTTTGTTACCTCAAATGTCTATCTTTCCTTTCATTTTAAAGAGCTAAACTCCTTTGTTTCCACTTTACTAGATTCTGATGTTTTTGTCCTTTTGTTCTAGCTTAAGCAAGTATAATTCACATCTGAAGTTTCAGCCAAATTTTTTTTTCCTGGTGTTAGATTGTAGTAAAAGTGGTTTTGTTTTTCTTGCTTCTAAAGGTGGCTTTGTGCCGTGCTGATTGTCAGAAGCTCACAAACACCTTTAGCACAGAGCAAAGCTTGAGGTTACAGCAACTGCGTTTCCAACCCATCCATTCTTTCAAAATGGACCAAATACTCTTAAATCAGACACAAATAATGGGCCTCATCTGTGATCCATTGAAGTTGAGCACAGTTCCCTGTGGGTTATGTTGCAGTACAATCTCACAGGCACGACGTTCAGCTAAGCCATTTCAGGGTGGTAACTTACAACATCAATATTCAGGGAAAAAAAAATATATTAAAAATCCAGGTTTTTTAAAAATGTGTGGCCTGTGGAAACAAAAGGTTTTCAGCTGGCCTGCTCTGTGTGCTGGGCAGCTCAAGGGAAGCACTGCAGTTCCCATCTCCCGTTGACTCCAGGATGCGTTTGCGGAGTCGGAAGCAGCCGCGCTCGCCGAGCCTGCACACCCCGGGGCTTGGCGGCTCTCAGGAGCAGAGCCTGCCCTTGGAACAGCACCGTGGCCACGTGGAAAGCACAGCCCTCTGCTTGGGAAACCCCCCCTGGGCTGGGCTTTGGCTCTGACCTGTGTAAGGAAGGCTGTGGTTGGAGCCAAGGTAAGCGCGATCAAATCTGGGGTAGGGGCTGTGCGGTCGCCCTGCATCCGGCTCCGTGCCCAGCCCTTGGGGACTCCAGCAAGTGTCACCATGTGCTTAGATGGGACTGAGGGCAGCCTAGGATCAGGACCTGGGCTGCTGGGTCCTGGCTGTTGCTTAGAGATGTTGCCTTTCTGCTCTGTGCACCCAGGGTCCCTCTGTAGTATTTCCTAAGGCTCTTACAAAGCATTATATTTCTGTCACTCTCAGACATCTCTGGTTGAAAGGCACACCGGCTGAATGGAAAAACCAAGATACAAACACATGGCTGAGATAAGAAGGAGTTTAATTTTAAGGCACTGAGCGTTGTAAATGTAGTTTTGTCAGGTGGAGACCACATGGATCTGTGTGTGAAAGGGGAGGGGGGTGCTGGGAAGTGCATGCCACTCCGAGGTTCCCTGCACTGCTGCTTCCCTCCAGGCTTTTTGAACTTGATCCTGTGAGGTGTTGAGCATTCTTCCTTGTCAAGGCAGAGGGCTTGACATGCTGGCACTGGAGGCATTAGGATTATATCACAATTTGGCAAGACCCTTAAGTCTCTACCTTGCTGATTTGAAGTTTGAGACAGCATATAAAAGCTGAATGGACTATGCTTAAATATTGCTTTAAAGTAATAAGGTTGTAGTCTCTGTGTTGGGATGATGAATTAAATGTGGTGGGGTTTTTTCCCCTCATCTTTGTAGTCCATCAGTATTTCTTTCTCTCAATAAATTTCACTCTCATGACAGTTCTCTCTATTATTGCTGCTCTGGTGGAGCTAGCTCCTCAATTTGTCAATAAATTCGTAATGCAGTGGGAAAACTGTATGGGAGGGAATGGAGTACCAGCTGCCATAGTTCACTTTCTTATCAGGAAAGCATAGTTCAGGAAATATCTCAAGAAAAAGAGTTCTGACTTAGGGATGCTCACAGTATTAGAAATACTGGGAGGAAAACAAATCTAAGTGTTTTGGGGTTTTTTTGTTTTTTTTTTTTTTTTTTTTTGGTTTGGTTTGGTTTGTTTTCTTTTTTTTTTCTTTCCCCCACCTCGGGCTTGGAAAAGGTGGAAATCAAAGAGACACTGTGTCCTCATTGAACTTCAAGGATGGAGAATTTGGGTGGCAGAGGAAGCAGAAGGCAGATTTTGTTTTTTTTTTTTTTTTTAGGTGTATTTGACCTCCTAAAATAGTTTAAAGCCTAATAAGAGCTGTCTGCTCACTGCCTTCCCCTTCACAAGCTCATACTATGAGGGAGCTCCTCTGGTTCCCTACAGATGTTCAAGCAAAACGGGACAGGAATGAAACAGGCCCACAGTTTGCACTGGAATTCCTTTCTGGATTGTATCACTGAGTTGTTGGCTAGTGGGGATGAAGAAGTGGGGAAGCTGTTGCCTCTTCCACATCTGGGACTACTGTTCTGCACCCAGTTTCTGCTGCTGAACCTGGGACTGAGCTGGCAGAACTTCTGCAAACTCTGGGTGACAAGTGCCAATAAAAACCTGCTGTTGTCTGTAGCCATTCACGCACCAGTCTGTCGATTTTGAAAGTGAAATAAATTCTCCTTTTCCCCTCACTCACTAATTGTCACTTGTGCTAACAAGAAAGGAAAAGCCTAAGTGCGTAGCAGTAGCCCTACTTCTGTGCTCTATGATATGAGGGATGGAAAAGGGAAAAAAAAACCAAACCCACCCTGCCCTGTGACAAACTTTTAAGTTAAATTCAGCAGATTTCCTTCTGTCCCTCTCTCCCATACACGCACACTTACACACACGCACAGAAGTGCTTATGAGAAGCAGATGCTGCCATGGTTTTGCTCTTGGAAGAGGAGGGGAGGGCTCGCCTGCCGTGGTGGGGAATCGATGGCAGCGAGAAGGAGCAGAGAGGTTGAGACTGCTCGTGTTTCTTCAGATAGGGAAAAAAAAAAAGGCCCTTGAAATCAGGTCACAGATATGTTGTGTGTCTTAATGCATTACTAAAGGAGTTGTTTCATTCTTTTTATGTGTGGTGTGTTCTGATGCTGTCCCAAGAAAGTGGATGATTCATTTTGAGAGGGCTTATAAAACATGTTGTGCTCTGTCACTGTTTCTGGGAGAACATAGGGAAGTTATTGTTTTATTTCAAGAAACTCAAAATACTGACCTCCTTAAAGTTGTCCAGGATTTTATTTTATTCCTGTTAATGTTGAGAAATCTGACATCAATTTTTATGTCTTCATTTGGGTTCAAGTAATCTGCCAGTTTTTTCCTATGGCCCATTTCCATCCCAACAAGAAGATGGAATAGTGCAGGTGCTGACTGCCCAGGAGATTGGATTTCTGGAATTTCTGGAGAGCTGAATAAGCTGCACTTGGCAATAGTAGAATGGACTCTGTTCTGATTCCTTCCCTCACCAGACACACAAGTTCAGGTGGTCCTCAATGAATGGCAGTTTTGTCTCAATCATCCACACCTGCATCAAAACACTTTTGAGAACACATCTCTTATCACAGCATTCAGAGAGGGAGGGGGATGTCACATTTCCCCCATCCTGCCCTTAGGATTGCCTTGCCTCACCCAGCCTTTCTGCTTCCAGGCTGTTAAATATGCCTTGCTGTCCCCCTCCCACAATTCTTTATGTGTATGGATATATTTCTCTGCAATTATATTTATACACATTCACATGTAGCTAAACCTGGTTCCCTCTGTTCCACTCTCGTGCCTCGAGTGCATGTCCTTTGGAAATGAAGTTAATTACTTCATCAGATCTCAACTGAGATGGAAAATGTAGGCATTTTATTGCATTCTCTGTTAACTCAGGAGTGAATTTTTCCCTACTTGTTAAAAAAACCCAAACACAACAAAAACAACATTTAAAAAAACCCTTTCAAATCACCTGATTTTCATCTGTAAAGATGATAATGAAATAAGCAGTTATGTAGAGAGGTGCAATATATTGCCTTTCAGCAGACAAGCCTATCTCTGATTATGAATATTTTAATTAATTTCAGGTACAAGCTTTTGCTCCATATCAATGGACCAGCAACATATATATTTCCTTATAAACAATTTAGAAATATATATATTTTTCAGGTGGAATTATTGGTTTTAGTATGTCAGCCTTTGAGCTTCTAAAGGGTATTTGGATGATAAATACTGTTTGTGTGTGGGTTTTTAAAAAAGTTGATGCATGTTGTTTGGAACTAAAATCTCATGTAAAGCAGGAAAGTATTTAAAAATAAATACTGCTTTTACATATTAGCCCTATGGGCACAATCTGAGAGTTGTGGTGCAGGATGACGCCCCTTTTATAAAGTAAGGTTCTCTTGCCTGAGCAAGTTCAAAATCCAGGAGAGGCTGGAGTGGTCTTGGAAAGGTTGAGCTGGTGGAGCTGAGAGCAGAGATGAATTATATGCACATGGTTGGGCAGTCACTGCTCAATATACTAAATTTAGGCTGTGTCAGCAGGTTTACACTTACGGGGTGAACTGGTTGCCAAGGGGAACTGTAGATATCCCTGGAAAGCCATGTTTTAGCTGCCCTTGGGCTGCTCTCCCAGTTCTTGCTCTGCAGTCTCCAAGCCACCACGGTGGGACCTCTGAAAGCTGGGCTGGAGTTCCCTGGGAGATGCACCATTTTTATTTTTTCAGCTCCCAATAAAGGAAGTTTAGGGATGGGGGTCATTAAAACACTGCAGTTATTTCATGCACCTGCTCAAAGGCTCAAGCCTCCAATATAAATCAGGTGTGCACTGTGGCTGCTTCCTCCCCTCAGTGTCCCTGGAAAACTTCAGTGGAATTGAGATGGTTGGGACCAGCCTTGGATGCCTGAATTGCAGTGCAGTGGTGGCCTGGGGACTGGTCCAGCCTTGATTCTGGTGAGCTGGGGCTCAGGTATTTGGTACCTATACAACCAGTGTTTATAGGAGTTTGAGGTTTACAGTAACTGACTGAAGTATCTGCAGAACTGTGCTGCACTTTCCCTGCTCGCTCTTTGTAGTTGTTGTTTAAAACCATCAGTCAAATCAGGGTCCCTCTCTTCCCCCCACCTGTTTTCCCACCTTGCTTCCCTCAAAACTCCATTGAAATATTTGCCCCTCTCATCAAAACTGATGGGGTGGAGTGGGGGGTGGGGCTTTGTATAAAGAAAAGTGTCACTGTTTATTACTGAATAAATAATTTAATGTGAATTTTATTGTTATATTTTTTATGTAGCATTTTCAGTTTGGTCTGTATTTCTCAACAATTAGCTAATTCTTTTTATTCTTATGCAACTGAAGAACTCATAAATCTCTTTGTAAATTTCTGAATCCTGAGTTTCTATTCTTTGCATGAGATTAATTTTTGGAGCCAAGGATTTGTCTTCTGTTGAAAACGTTGTAAAACAAGTGTTCTAAACTGGTTCTGTACTAAAATTAAACAGACTGAAAGCCTTGCATTGAAGGGATTTCAAGCAGAGATTCATGAAGGTACAGGCTTGGCCTTCTCAGACACTGTCAAGTGCTTATGCTACAATGTCCTCTTTTATTCTTAACATCTTTTTTAAAATTACATTAACACTATTTTACAGTCAGACCTAGTGGAATCACAACCTGAGACTTCTTACTGTAAGACCCTTTTTTAATTTTATTGTTTCCTGGCAGCTTTGACAGTCATCAGGCAGAGACTTTCCATGCAATTTATTTACCTCAAATTGATTTTTTTGGGCAAAGTTCAGTAATTCCTGCTAAGGAGGTAACTGCCCTTGCTAAAATTATTTTACAACTGTTTAATTAAGAAATGTTTGCATGTCTGTGTTCTGGCTCAAGGGCTGAAGGTTTGGTGTTTTGGTCACAGATACATCATTTACTGCTCCAGCAGTGGGGGGAAAAAAAGCCTCCAAGCTTTGGCCAAACACTCAGCTTTGAAAAATTGCCACTTGCACGCAATCAGCAGAGAGCTGTTAAGAATTTAGTTGCAAAATCCTCTGAAGATCCTGACCATATGGGACGTACTCTGTTTCAGAGCATCAGGAGATGAGCAGGATTTTTCCCATACATCCCACTCCAGGCCCTGTTTCCTGGACCAGACAGTGAGCAGGGCACTTTGTGCAGAGTCACTGTGTTCTTCTTTTCAGGCTGGGAGGAAGAGATGGAGAGAGCTGGCAGCCAAAAACTCCAGGAGAGGGAGGCCAGGAAAGGAGGAGAAAGGGTTCAAAATTCTTCCTATAGGAGAGAATGGGATTGAGAGCTCCTGGGACAGGAGCAATCCCAATAGTGGAGATAAAGATGGGATGCAGACTGCTGGAAAATTAGCAAATAATGCCTCGTGATGCATGATCTAGAGTGGGATGTGGCAGCTATCAAAAAATACCAGAATAATGTAAGGACTTAGAATAAACATGGCAGAAAATGTCTTTCTTTGAAGTAAGGTGTGCACACTGTGGTTTAGTCAGTGAAAGGAGGCAGAGGATCCCTTTGCTCTAAGCCACCCAGAGAGAAATGTCCTTTAGGAAGCAGGAGTGTGTTAAGCTGGGGAATGAGATTCCTGAAGTGATTTTTCTCCTCCCTGTAACTTCTGCTCTTGCCCGGGCTGGTCTCCAGCTGCATTGCCCCACACCTGGCTTTCCAGGTGCTCACAGGGGTTGTTTCTGTGCTCTCATTGCATCAAGAAATGCAAGCAGGGGGAGTGACACATTACTTTGTGACTGATTTTATTCATGACAGTCCACGTCCTCCATTAATGTGAATCACTAGCACTCTGTTGGTTTTAGTGAATTTAACACTCATGGAGGATTTTATCAGTTACATCCAGATAAATCTTGTTGTGGGCTGTTGTTATCAGCTGGAAACTGGGTCCCAGATGGGTGCATGGGACTCTCCCTTGGAGCCAGGGTCTAGCTGGGGGACCTCAGGGGTGCTCAGTCCCACCTGAAGTGGGCTGCAGGTGCCCACCTGGCACAGTGGAAGGTCACAGAAAAGGAGAGGAGTGGGAATGGACTGCTCTGTGCTGGAGGAGCAGACAAGCGTGGCTGGGCCTGGAGCTGTGGCTGGGCATCCCTGGAGGGACAGGGGTGTCACCAGCCTGTCCTGAACATTGCAGGCACGGTGTGTGGGCATCCCTGGAGGGACAGGGGTGTCACCAGCCTGTCCTGGACATTGCAGGCACGGTGTGTGGGCATCCCTGGAGGGACAGGAGTGTCACCAGCCTGCCCTGGACATTGCAGGCACGGTGTGTGGGCATCCCTGGAGGGACAGGGGTGTCACCAGCCTGTCCTGGACATTGCAGGCAGGGTGTGTGGGCATCCCTGGAGGGACAGGGGTGTCACCAGCCTGCCCTGGACATTGCAGGCAGGGTGTCTGGACATCCCTGGAAGGACAGGGCTGTCACCAGCCTGCCCTGGACATTGCAGGCAGGGTGGTGGGGGCTGGCCATCCCTGCAGGACCTCAGGCTGGAGGGGTTTTGCTGCCTGCGTGACGTGGGAGGCTGGGTGGGGACCGAGACATCTGGTGAGAATTCCTCACGGCTGAGCTGTGCGTTGGGCTGGGATGCCGAGTAATTTAGCTGATTTCTTTTTTGGGGTTGCTGGGAGGAGGAGGGGGGGGCTGGATGCCACAGCCTTCCAGTAACTGTCTCTCCTCCAAAATATCACTTTTGCTTTCTTTGAAGACAAGAAAGAAATTATATTTAAAAAAAAACCAACATAACAACAAACCAACACCAGGAACTGTACCAATGTGTTTGCCTTGACAATAAATGTACATCTGCAACAGTTTATCACTATGGGAAAATGAGTGGGTAATAAAGTTTTGATGTTGGCCGTTGCATGTACAGAGGTATCACAGGCTTTGAAAATGATTTGTTATGTGAATGCCCATAGTAGCACCGAGGTTCAAAGGGAGGTGGTTTGTTTTTCGTGCCCATTTAGTTATGAATAACACCAGCTCTAATTTCCTCCTCCCACCAGCAAGCAGAGAGTCCTGTATTGGAAGCCAAATATAGCAACAAAGATTTCTATCTCTGGCCAAAACCAAAAAATCTGTTCCCTTTTAAGAATAGCGCTCTATTCTTTTCTGATGGAGATGGATAAAGAGAAAATTCAACTTTAAGGAAGCCAGTTTCTCAGTGGGAAACTCCCTGGTCTCTCTCAAATGGCCAATGTAAAAGGTATACACTTATTTTTTGGCATCTTTGTAGAAAGAAGCCAATGAGGAGGCTCCTGTAGAACGCCATCAGTAAAGCCTTTTTGGGGTGGCAGTCTGGATAAATCTTCCCTTTTTGCTGGTGTGTTTTTCCTGCACTGCCCTGCTTGTCCTGTGAGCAGCAGGGCCCGTGCTGAACGGGAATGCCACAAATTGCACAACTGCCCCTGCTCGCTCTGCACACTTTTCCTTCTGGTTTGCTTTTGTGTGGAAGTTAATCCCTTGGCTCTGGTGGACAGACCCCTGCCCCACCTGACAAGGTAACACGGAGCAGCAGCCAGCCCATGATCCCTCCTATCCCCTTGGTTTTCTAATGGGGGAGGATGTGGGAAGTCATCCCTGTGTTCTTTCCCATGACTTCCCAGTTGTGTTGTGCCCTCAGAGAGTGGCTGTGGGCAGTGGGGCTGGGGATAGGCTGGGAAAGAAAGGACTTTGTATAAAATAAAAACAGAAATGTTCGTGGTAAAGCACTTCCTCAGGTGGTGATCTGACCTTTTCTGGAGGGGAGTTAATACTCCCTGAAGATGACAATGCTTGTGGGTGTCACTACCTGTTTTTAAGCTGGGATATGCTTTTAGGAGGGGGCACACACTTCCTTTCTGATCTTGAACTCGTTTTTTTTCTTTTTTTTAACGTCTCTACACTATTTGAGGGGGGCTATTCAGCCTTTCCTTCGAAGGATTTATTCCCATTCCAGACCACCCCCACCACCCACCCATAAGCAACTGGCATGTGTGACATGTGAGCAGAAAAAGCCTTTTCTCTAATGTAGCAGCTGTCCTTGTTTTAGAAATGTTGCTTCATTCGTTTGCAGACTGTTTGGCTGAAGGCCTTTGCTGTAAGGTGAATGCTGAAGGATTACAGAGTTAGCTCTTCCTCATTTGGAAAACTGTGACTTTTTTTTTTTTTTTTTTTTTGAGCCTTGCACCCCTAATGCATTTTAAAAACAATGCAGGGAAGTGTCATCCAGTAAATATATTTGCACTGGATCTGTTTTACCAGACATGTTTCTGATGGAGTTTTAAATAAACACAGGGATGTTTGGAAATATCTTGTGTATGTAAATATGTAAAATATGCATAACAAAGCTGACAGCTGTGGGGTGTACTCATTGCTCACGTGAGGAGGCTTTGTGTCATGTTTTTTTCCATCATCCTGTCTTTTTTTAAGCATCTGTGTCTGTTCCAAGATAATCTGTGATTCCCACTGGACAGAGAGGGAGGAGGCTGGATGGGCTGGAGCGATTCTGCCCGAAATTCTGTGAAGAACGCCCTGGTGGATGGTGGAACTGCCTTCCCGGGGGCACCTGAGTGCAGCAGACAGGAATGCCTTGTCGCTGGAGGTGGAGCAGTGCTGGGTCTGGCTGAACTTGGCCCTTGAGGAGGAGCAGTGGGAGAGCAGAGCTGTCCCAAGGAGCGTGACAGCAGCATTAGTCACCACGCACCGAGCTCAATTTCCTGAGCTGCATCTGCTGCTTAGGGGAGGACGACAGTTTTGCAACCTCAATTTAGCTTTTATTTAGCCTACATCCCCGTGTCAGGCTTAGAGAGCACTGCAGTGGGAAGGAAAGATTAAAATCACCAAAATTCTTAACTTTTTTTTTTTAATTGAGTGTTATGCTGCTTTTTAGACACCCTTCCAGAGGGGTAACTCGTCCCCTATGTGTAGTAACTGTACCACTTCCAAGTTGTACAGGATATTTGGTGTGACTTGGCCACCTGTTGTTTTTACTGATTTTTTTTTTCCACCTCTTTCCTTGCTCTTGTTTTCCAGTCCCACTGCTTTAAGGGCAGTGTTCCAAACTCCAGTTTGCTGTCTGGCAGTGTGGATGTCCAGGCCCATGGGGCAGCAGCTCTAGGTCACACTTCTCTGTGCACACTGAATTTCTCCTGTCCGTCAGCTGGGACACTTGGATGTGCAGATTTCCAAAGGTGCAGACCAAGTGCAAGGTCCTTCTGTTTGCTTGGTGGTTTCAGCCACAATAAATGGAAATGCTTGCAGGAACAGCAGCCTGGATGAAGGACAAAGTGGAAGTACAAGAACTCAGGACACCTTCTGGCTCCTTCAGGAAAAGTTTTGTTTACTCTGCCCAGGGAAATAGCTGAAGTGCATCAGATTTGCTGCTGCTCATTCTCCTTGCTCCCAGAGAGTTTTCTTTGCCTTGCTGTCACTGGCATTTCTCTGTGAACATCCTTGAGGAGATCTTTATGAGATCTAGCACTGAACCTCATCATCACCTTACCTGTGTCCCCATCACCGTGGGGATGGGCACTGGCAATCTGCAGCAATTTGCAATTCTTTAATGCTACATTCTCCTTAATTTACAGAGTTTACAAGTGAACTCTTTTTTCCTCAGCTCTTAACCCACATGAAATCTTCCAGTGACTGCATATATTCACCACCAGTTTCACCTCGAAATGACCAGAAATTGCTGCCAGTCTGGATGAGGCAGTAGAGTCTGAAATCACTGTTAGAGCCCATGGCTCAAAAAAATGTTACTGCTTTGGGGCTCATATGTGGCCAGGTTTTTTCTTGTCTGTGATGGAGAAAGAGTTGCTTTCTGCATGAAGGTAGGCACCAAAAGACCAGAATACTCTCCCTGCTTGTGCCAGATTTGGGTGAGCCAGGCAGAGGCAGAAACACTCAAGGATGGGACATTTAATTTCTTTCTTTCCTCTTCCGTGCACATTGTGGTGAGCCCAGCACAAAACCCCCACGGCATTTCATTCTTCATCCCCAGATCTCTGGGCAGGAAGGAATTTCTTTTAGTTGCTTTGTGTCTATGATACTTTGTAGTGTGTTTTGGTCCTGTCAAACAGGTGCTGGAACCAGTTGGACAGTGCCTGACCAGCAAAACTTTGATGTCCTTCATGAACAAATTCATTATTAACAGTGAGAATTTGAAAAACAGTGTTTGTGGTGCAGGGAATTGAAAACAGACTTAGAATCATATCAATTTTTTAAATTTGGATTTGAAACATGGAGAAACTTAACATTGGAACTGAATGGGTTCCCCAAGCTTCAGATCTGTGACATTCAGAAATTCCCTTCTAATATTTTGAGCTGTATTTCTGTGGCTCTTAACAAAGGTTCTCCCTAGTGAAGGAGAAGATGCAGCTGTCATCCATGACAGACATTGTGATTGCTTTTCATGTTGCTGTTTGCTAGTTTGCAGAGGTCTGAGAGGAAGTGTAGAGAACCCAGACCAACTGATAAAACCTCCAGTTCTCCTGTGCACAGTTTAATTCACCATTACAAGACTCTTATGCAAACCTTAGACCTGAGATTTCACATTTTCTTCATATGAAATCAGTAATCATTGTAATTTCATTTCAGCTGGAATATTATTTTTCCTTTTTTTTCTTTGCTGTTTGATGGGTCAGATTTAAACCATCTGCAAGCAGATGGAAAGGAAAAGTGGAATTATTGTTTTCACCGAAAAAATTTTGCAGCTGTCAGGGTGTGTTTGACACAAGCCTGATGGCTGAAAACAAAGACAGGACACGTTGTCCCGGCTGGATATCACAGAGCACAAGAACTCTTCATGGCCAACTCTTACTTGGAGAACTTGGGGCTAAATGAGGTAAACAAGGTCATTATTTAGCCATACTCAAGGGCTTCTCAGAGAGAATTATTCACTGAATTATGTACTGCTTCTGCTGGGCCTCTGTTGGTTTTGGCATGAGGAGGTGGCTCTCCAGCTGACAGTCACAATATGTCACATTGACAGTGCTTGGTGACTGTCACACCACAGGATGTGACAGGGGCTGCAGCCATCGCTCCCAGTACCTGTCAGGAGAGATTGCTTTGTCAGGATATATTGACTATAGCCTGGGTTAATTTATGGCCCCATCATTAGCAACCACAGGCGATGAAAAAGGGCTGGAAATGGAGTGTTTTAGGAGGGACACTGGAAGCTGTGACTCAAACCTTCCCAGCAGGGATGAGACTGTTGCTTCATGTCCAACACTAGTGGCTCCTTGGGGATACCAACACTACTACTGCTCCTTAAAGCAGTCCTTCCCTCAAGGATTCGGTCTGTGAGAGCTGGACCCACTGCTGGGAGCTCTGGATCCACCACCTGCATCTTGCTGCTGGTGCTTTTGTTAGTCTTTGTAAGAGTGGCTGTTCCTTCTGCTTGCACCAAGCTGGGCATCTTCAGGAACCACAAATGAGTTTCCAAAGTGGTCTAAAACTCAAGTCTTCTTACACACATGTCAGTGTATTTGCATGAAGGGTGCAATTCTTTGTTTTCAATGTTAAGTTTACAACTGCTAGGCCTTCCTGATATCTGTATAATTTTTCAGTTTAATGGAAGATTTCCTCTGGGGTGGTGTATTTTGGTTTGTTGTTTGGGATCTTTCAATATTAACATCAGCAACATGGGCTAAGGCAGTTTACAATAAAGCTTTTGTCCTTTTCATCATGAGTTTTGAGTGTGCTAATACTATGTAGTCATTGGGAGTTGTGTATTTTTCTGCTCTGAAGTGACAACCCTGTATAATTTCCATCTCCTGTGGCTGACACTGTCATGTTGTTGTTTATCCATTTTGTATTTTTTCCCCAAAAATAATTTGATGGTGTATATCTGTAGGCAGAATGTTCTTGAGCTAAGCTAAACCTAAGAGAATAAGACATTTGTGAGCTTTTATCTATCATTAAGCCATCTGAACCCTTGCAGTGCACAAGAATTGAGTTGCACTCTTGTTGTTCTGTTATTCTGTTGTTACTGGATGTGTTGTACAGCAGCACAAATAGAAAACAATTTTAGAAATGGTTCATCAGATACTTGTCTTCCAAAATAGCTCAGAAGACCCAGCTTTACATCCATCTTTGGATCAAAGTAAAATGGGACTATGCTGCTCCAACTGTCATAATTTGACTACTGTGGGAGAAAGGAACAGGCCTGGAGATGTTTCAGTTGTTTTGGGCTTTTTCCCCCCACCCATTTTGGGGGCCAGGATCCTAACTTCAACAGGAAACCCAAGAAATCAGAGATGCATTGGCAATATTATCACAGGGAGCCTAGAAAGGGCAGAACATAAAGAATAGAGGCCAAATCCAACTTGTCTCTCTCTCTTTAATCTGGGAAGTGCACTCCTGTTGGAAAGTGTAAAAGGATTGAGGTTTAAATGCATCAAAACTCGTTCTCACCGAGGGATTATTTCCTCGTGTACAATTCAGAGCCTTAGCAGGATTGTGTGAGGGCTGTGTTGTGCTCCCTGCTCTGCACTTTGCACAGTTCTTTGCACCTGCACCAAGTGGGTGTGAAATGTCCCCACTCAGCACTGCCTATGCTCATTCACACTCACTTAAGGCTGACGTTAAAGGAGCCTGAAAGTGGCCAAAAAATCATCCCCAGCATCCTGCTGACTCCTCAGGACAGATGTGCCATTGCTGTGGATCACATCCCTGTCCCCTCCCACACGGAGCAGTGTGAGTGAGGTGGTGACCTGCATCCAGCCAGCCCGGCAGGATGCTGCTGCAGGACATCTGCTTTCTACTGTTCTTTCTTTCAAGATCTGGGGGGAAAAAAAACCACGAAAAAAAACCCCAAAAATTCACTTATAGCTTTACTCTTTTGCTGCCTAGCGCTATCTTGGTAAATTATAAATTTAAAAAATGCTCTCAGTGAGGCAAGGCTGGCCTGGACTCTCAGAGCCATACATTTTCATGTGTTTTTCTGCTGTCTGTAGGTTTAAGGGATTAATTCCCATATGGGAAGCTACAGCTGCCTTACTGTGATTTCTGAGCAGGTGCATCTGTAGCATTCCCTGTCCCTCCATGAGAGGAGCACCACAGGCTCAAGGAAGTAGAGAACCTGAAATAAATCTCAGAGAAGACATGGCTTAAGAGAGAGCAATTTACTGAGCTCTGAAATAATACATGAGACCATCCAAATGGTAGAGAAAGTGTTGTGGGATCCAAAGGCAATTTGTGTCTGCTACAAACAGTACTCAGCCTCTGAAAAAGACACAGCTTTACACAAAAGCTGCAAAGAACCAGGAGCTGTACAGGAGTGCATCTCTGTCAATACTGCTCCTCAGCCATACATGTTTATACCCATATTCCTACCCCAGTCATGGCTCCTAAAAGCTCAAATAGGTACAAGAAAGCAGTTTTCAGATTATGTTTTTTCCCCTCAGCCTATAAACTGGCTCATTAAGGGGAAGCTGTCTATGAAAATTTCCCAGAAGTCCAGCAAAACAATTCTCTCCATTTTGTTCTTTCAGTCCCATTATGGAAGTGCTTTAATATCGAAAAGGTATTTAAAAAAAAATAAAGGCACCAGAGCCCTGTAACAGGTGTTGCCTTTCTCAGTACACAGGTGAAGATGGACAGACTTTTTAGCACCCTGATATAATGTGTGGAGGGAAGAAACAAAGAGTGATGGATGTTGTTCTGGATTTGTAGGTATTGGCTCACTGAATGAGCATCATTCAAGGAGAGTTCATTTGCAGGATAGAAATGAATGTTATACTTTGTGATCAGTGTATTATAATATAAAAGCTTAATTTTGTTAATTAAAGGTTAGGGTAATCACATAAAAATATACAGCTGAGCTGACTGCTGACCAAGTTGGAGAAAAAGATAAGTGATTTTGTGATATTTCACCTGACTGTTCCTGAAAAAAAGATTACAACTCGGGTAAGATTTTATCTACTTTTCACCTGCAAAATTGGTTTTTTTTTGTTTTCTGTAGGGTCTTGTCAGGAGCACTGAAATCAGCTGAAGCTGATATATAGGTCTTGTATTTTCTGTGATTCTGTTGCTGAAGTTGGTGATGTTGGTTGTCTTTGCAATAACTTTCCTGCTCATTTAGTAAAATTTTCAAAACTTGCCTGACATTATTAAATAGGAGGAAACTTAGAGGCATAGCCTGATGTGTTTTGTTGTACTTGTGTATTTAGTTTCTTTACTGAGGGAATAATGCAGATTAGAGGTTCTTCCCACCCACTTTTTTTTTCTCCCTCTGGGCAATTTTAGAGAAGACTGCATTTGAATCAAACTCTTTAAGGGGTGCAGTCTTCTATTTTGGTGAATGCACAATAATAGGTGTTCTTGGAATGAGACAGCACAAAATCTCCTGCTTCCAGAGTCCTTGAGTAAAATTATAGCTCAGCTGAAGGTAAACATCATTTTGGTATCAATTTTGATCTGCTTTCTCAAACTACTCCTATCTAATTGTGAGATGCGTGCACATTCTGTCCACCTGTTCAGAAAACGCTACAGAAAACTTAAGGCTTTAAGCTTGTTATGAAGATAAGTAATTTTTTTCTCAGTGGACAACATGTACCAGTTGTTTGATTCTGTATTTAGACTACTAATAGAGAGTGCACAGGCAAAAGGAAGTTTAAATGTGTCAGTGGGCAGTATTATTAATGCGTTCTCACAGGGCAGTCATACATTTAGGGCTGTGGTATGACCAGAGTCTCTCTCTGTGTTGACTGCTGCGTGTAAAAGCGGCTCTTTAGGCTGGAAAAATTGCCTGTGAGTGCAGGGGAGAGCAGCAGGGAGAACAGGGAGGTCCCCCTGCTGTCAGCAGGCAGGTGAGCACAGGCAGGGATGCTGTGGTGAAGCAGCACATCACAGTGCCCTGTGCAACTCGTGTCTGGCCGACAGGCAAAGATGGATAACGTTAATTACAAAGGCAGGAGATGTAAAATAAAAAAATGAGCAGATTGAAATCTTGAGAAAAGATTATTTAGAATTTACCTCTGTCAGTTTTTTTTTGTGTGGATGGTTATAATTGTAACCACGAGGCACAGCCTGTGCAACAGCTTGGCTATTACCATTTACAGGCAATTATTAATAACACTGTTAAATTACAAGCTAATTTCCTCTAAGGCAGCTTATGCTTGAAGCTTCTGTGATTTAAATGTGAAACGACCCCATTATTCCTTTACTTGATTGATACTAACTGAGAGTAATTAACATACAAAAGTTAAATCCACTTTAATTAGAAAACCCTTGCTGCCACCTCTCTAATTATTATTGAAGGCAATAGCATTTTTGCTGGCACTGAACTTAACATGAAAAGTAGCTGTATAACCACAGTGAAAGGAAATGGCTTTGGACTGAATGTACCCATAGAGGTTTTGTCTTTGGTTTTTTAAGGTTTAGTGATTTAAACTGTAAATCTACTCTTAAAACCTATGTACATGCTCTCATATTTACCAACTACTTCAAGGACACCTGTATATGTATTTAGCTTTCATGGTGCACTATTACAGCAGGCTGCTTTTCTGTCCTTAGCTGAGGAACTAAGATTAAACTAATTGTCCTGAGTGACACAAACTAAGTTTCATTCACAGCAGGGTAAAGCTCTCCAGCTGTTTATAAACTGGATATGAACAGCTGATCTCATCTAAAGAATTCAAGCTTGGAAACAAGGCAGGGGAAAGCTGTTGAGCAGGAGGTGAAATGGATAATGATGTAACTTACTATGAGACTGGTCATTCAGTAAAGCTGTGTGCTTTACCTGTATCTGCTTTTACAGCTCTCTTTGGTTTGCTCTGAGATTTTATTTTTTTTACATGATTCTTTTAACACTGCAGAATAAATCTGTGCTGTTATAACTAAGTCATTTTGCTAGTAGAGGTGCACAGCGTGGTTTCAGATGTAAACAATGAAAATGTAAAAACAGAAATTTTTTACGTTGGCCAAAAATTGAGTGTGTATGCAGGAAGGGAAGTGCAACAGGGGAAAGAATGAAAGTTGTGTGGCTTTTGAAGTGAGAAGAAAGCCTGGTGTGTGAAATAGATGCCCTGAGCTAGGAAAAGGAAAAGTGGTGCCTGGGAGCAGCTTCTGCTGCTGGGGAAGGCTCCCAGCAGGGCCAGGGCTGAAGGAAGGGGCAGCTCAGCCTCATGCCATGATCCTGCATCCCCAGGTCCCCTTGCAAGCGTTCTTTGAGATGTCAGCCTGTTCTGGCAAAGGTTTCACAGAATGTGTTCAAACCCTCCCCACACTGTCATTCCATCCGTGGTGTTGTTTATCACTTTTTTGGGGTTTTGAACCTCTCTTGACTAGCTGCAGCACTGCTAGAGAAGGCCAGCAGATCAGATTCCCTTTCTGGCATGTTTTCTGTGATGTTGTTGTTTGGGCTTTTAATTTTTTTTCCTGTAGCTCCATCTGTGTGAAACAAATAGAAACCATGATTTAACTGGTTGCATGGAAATCTCTGATGTATCAGCCCATCTCCGGGAGGTTTAGTGGGAACACACAGTCCTACATGTTTGAAAAGAGGAAAAAACACCTTTTGTATGTCTGTCTCCTTTAGAGCTTTGTGTTTTGTTCATGTTGGACAGTAGCCTCTTACACCAGGGCTGGGTTTGAAGCTCAGAAGAGATTGTGAGACACTGGGATGGTGAATAGCTCTGGGTTAATGCTGGTTTGGGGATAAGCACAGCTCAGCTGATGTGCCTGGCTCGGTGGATATGACAAGCTGAGCACACAGCACATCCCTGGGGGCAACCAGTCAGGCACAAGTGTAAACTGGTTAAGCTGCAGGATCTGAGTGGAAATAGGGCTTCCCAAGTGGCTTTATGCAAGTTTGCCTTGTAGTTCGCAAGAGTTTATCTCTTTCTGTTTACCCTTTTTAGATTAAAATTATATGTACTGTGAATATCAACTTCAGAAGCCAGCCTGGTGCAGCTTCCTTTGCAATCAAGGCCTTTTTAAGACCAAGGTGTAGGAAAGGGTTTTATTCTTGTGCCCCACAGATCTTTTTTTTTTTTTTTTTTTTTCTGAATCACTATCTCAGTGCTGCATGGGAGCAGGAAAGAACCTGCAGAGTGTGGGAGGATGCAATGTTAGTTTTTGAGAGTCTTTTCAGTCTGTACAGTGAAACCATTAATGGGAAAACTACATTAACTAATTAACTGCTTTCACAAGCTGGGCTTCCAAAACCACATAGACTTTGGCCTCACAGCAGAAACTGGAAACAACGTTACAATGTAGGAATGCATCCTGATAAGCTTTGAGATTCTTGCAGAGCTTTCTGAATGCCTGTTGCAATGTTTGAAATAATAGGAAATAGGTATTAGAGCAGCTTCAAGGATGTATTCTCCCAATGCCTGTTATGTGCAATGGTAAGAAAATAGTGAGTCATTAAAAATTAATACTGTTCTAAACTTCTGTGACTTCTCCCAGGAAATGTCTTCCACTGCTATAATTGCAGATATAAATACAAACATTTTGGTGACCAAAGGTATGCCATGAAGAGAAATGGAGCAATTGAATATTTGTTCCACACTAATAACTGATGGGCCAATGAGACAATCTAACTGATGGAACTTTTATAGCATATTCTAAATTGTAGCAGGTATTCAAGATGAGGTTCTCATCTCTTGTATGCATTCTCTCTTTTAATACAAATATTGAAAGCACTGAAAACAACCCTGTACACTTTCAAGAGGCTATTACTTTTGATTTTCCTTACAAGGCATTCAGAGATGTGTGGGCTTTATCATATCTAGACAAAATGGAGAAGGAAGTTCAGTGGAAAATGGGAGCCTTAAAGAACTGAAGAAAATGTTAGAAGAAAAATCTTACTGAAAGGTCAATTTGATTACTCCCTATACATTTTTTAAGACGTATTTGAGTATAAACTGTGTGTTTTTCTTCTACAAATTCACAGCTTTGCAGCCCATCATCTAAACTTGGGGCAACTTTACAGCTTATATAAGTGATTGTATTTAGGCACAAGTCCTTGGCTGAATCAGGATCTTTGCTCTTAAGCAAAGTAGGATTAAGCCACAGAACAACCAATCAACCCCCCAACCAAAAAAAAAAAAAGGAACCTTTCCCATCAAGAGCTGTATTTGTAGATGCTAAATTAAAAGGAGTCTTATGGCAATGAGGCTAAAATTACTTGTATGCCATGTGTGCTCATAGATAAGTGGTTCTTGCTAGAACCATCTCACTTTGAAATGACAGACAATACCAGCAAAACCCTTCCTCCAGCTGAGGCTCTCATTGTGCAGCTGTCATTGAGCAGAGCTCCTGGGTACAAATACCCTCAATGCAAGGATTTAAAAATAAAAAATGCCTGTTCAATCTTGGTTTTCTTTGAACTTCCCAGGCAAGTCTTGTCTGTGGAA